>OX442317.1:9510362-10710362 GCA_949358305.1 Strigamia acuminata | reverse complement strand
GGGTCCGAACTTTGTGCAAGTGTGCTCAGGTGTGCTCAGGTGTCATAATCTTTTAATCCATTTTTATAATAAATTCAACGAATATTATCATAATACAGCTAAAATAAATATTACTTACTTAAATATATAAAACACACAAAACATTACATAAAACATGAATTTATGTAGTTTAATTTCAAGCTGTAGATTCCTTGTTAAATTTACCGCTAAATGATCGAACGTGCCATCTATTGGCAAAATTAGTCATTTATTTGGGATAAACAGCATAACTCAAAGCGCAATCTAAATAGGGGACTTGCGCCCTGCATTAACAATTCGTTTGGCGAGTTGGCGAGTTGACGAAATAATGAACCGACCTCGCTCGTTTTTGGTATGATCAATTTTATCAAGAATGTTTTGTTATTTGGAACCTGAAATTAGAAACCCTTGTCGGTCTCACAGTCCGCCAACGCATATGTACAGGTATACATTATTACATAGCAGTAATGAATTTTTTGTAAATATATTAAAATATTATACATTAAAACTTGTTTGAGGTTGAAGAACATGAGGGGTGTACTTTAGAATTAACTCCACTTCAGAATGGGCCCAAAATTTGGATATACTTACCAAATAAAGCCTCCCAAGTTTGAAAATGACACTGAAAATGCTGGAAATTAAGTTCTCTGGTTAAAAACGCTGAAGAAAATAAAGCTCCAGTTTGCATCAGCCACGCAGCTGTGTGGCGTCCATTAGGTTAGGTTAAAGTTAGCCGACACTTTTGAAGCTTTATTTTGGTAAGTATCCAAATGTTGGGCCCATTCTGAAGTGGAGCCAATTCTAAAGTACGGGTAACTCCAAAATGAGTGCCTAACTTTTACACGTGAATAATGTTTTGAGTCAAATCTGTCTTGTTCTTATACCGATACGAGAATAGAATTTAGTTGCAAATACCCAAAATTATTTCCTTTCTCCACCTTGTTAAACACGCATGTGAATTACGTATATGTTTTATTTCGGTTAAAAAAATTGTTATTCCGATATAGACAAAAGGTTAAAATTCATTTTTCATTCATATACAAAAGAAAATAAAAGAAAACGAGACAATAATATTTTTAAATCTATGAGCTAGCCTTATGTTATGTCATTAAAAGGAATGAACATTGACAGAGGCATTATTTGTCCATAGTTAAAATGCACAACGAGTTGTTACGGTGTGGCGGGATTTTGATTTGATTTGATTTGATTTGATTTGATTTGGTTTGAGTTGAGTGCAATTAAGCGTCAAGCAGTAGTCGACTACTACCTGCGGAAAAGTTTGGTAGCGGCGGATGCAGGTTCTGAGAATGTGCGTCGCAATTCTGGCCTCAAACTTTGAATGCGGGAATTCAAAGCTACTTTCCGAGCTGGAAGGATACGTGGTTGACTCAAACCGAGTACGAAGTCTTGCATTTCGGTGGAAATGGACTGAAGAAGTTTGGCGCGAAATTGAATGTACAAACTGGGCACGTAACGAGTCTGCCAATGAATCGATACAATACAATACAATACAATACAATACAATACAATACAAATAAGCTTACATACCTTTGGCCTTGAACCGGCCACTGCATCGATAAAGTCGGTTACGACTTCTTCAATATTACCTCTTGCTGCTCCCAAGCTACCAATCATGCGTTTCTGAAACGTAAGTTAGCATAAATACCGGTAAGATTACCTATACATGTATTTATTATGTACTACTTGTACTCTACCTGAAAGGCTTGGTAATATTCTTGTCCATACGTTTCCTGAATTTCAGCCGAAGTCGCTTCCCACGAATTGTGCAAAACTTTCATGACGTTGTTTTGTTCGGATATGGCAGTCCTGCAATCATTTGTAATCATTTCGATGATTTAGTGTTTGCCTCGCAAGTTTTCTTGCAGATTTATTTTCATTGTACTTATAGAGAGTGGGTTCTATGGTGTGTACAGTAATGTTCCATTTTTTCATTTCTCTTCTCAGTGCATCGGCAAAAGACACTGCTGCGTATTTGGACATTGAGTATGCAGAGAAGCCAGGAAAAGTGTATCTGCCTGCGAAAGGTAATAAAGTACCTACGGTAATAAAAATGTGATTTCTAATTAAACAAACACGTACCTGCTAAGCTAGCCATTATTACGACTCTTCCTTGGGATTCTCGCAGAAGGGGTAGAAATGCTTTCGTCACTCTTATTGGTCCCATGGCATTCACATCAAATATCTTACGATAAGTTTCCAAAGGACACCATTCGATTTCAGTGAATGTTGCAATACCAGCATTGTTGACAAGTGCCCACAAAACTGAAATTTAAAAAGAATTTACTTTATTAAACCTTTACAGCTCAAGTTGAGAATGCTTGACCAAATTGTAATCTGCAAACACATGTAAGCTTACTGCAGTTTAGACACAGTTTAGACTAAAGTGCAAATGAATTTCACTAGCAAGCGGTGCGTAGCATTACTCTTTGTTTAGAATCGTAAATAAACATAAATAAAAATAAAAATAAAATAAAATAAAATAAGCATTTTAATTTGATTTTGTTTGGCACATCATTTTTGATGGAAATTTATTATCAAGTTTATTTTTGTAACCTTTACTCTGAGAGTCTGATTTGAGCCATGATGCATCTATTTCACTAATCCACTAATCTATTTTCACTTGTAATATTAAGTTCTATTTGTTGATGCAATTTTAGTGCATATCCACAATATGACGTACACATTTAATGTGAGATATCTCAACAGAAATCTCTAGCGCTAGTGTGGTGTTTCATACTTTTTCCATCTAATGACGACTCCACTTGTTTTGCAGCAGCTTTCACCTGCTCGTCGTTTGTCACATCAATTGCTATAATCCGAAGTCTCTCTGAACAACTCGTCTCGAGTTTCTTCGCGCCTTCTTTGTCCGGCAGTAAGCAACCGGCATACACGTAGAACCCGAGTGAATCCAATTTCTTGGCCAATTCATGACCAAACCCCGAGTCGCAACCTGCAATCAAGAAATTGCACATTACATTTCCATTCATTACACAGCTTGTCTAATTTATTTCATTCAGAATTGCACTCGATAAAAAACAATAAATACCATTATCGAAATCAATTCTTTGCAAATACAGTACGGTACAGTGAGAAAATGAATTAGAAAATTGAGGAAAACTTGGTGCCAAAACCGCTGAGCGTAATTATAATCATTCTTCATTTCAGGTTTGTGGCGAAATGCAAATTGATTGAGGAAAGAAATATCAATTCAAATACTCCGCAGTATTTATTCAAAAATAAAGAAATAAATGAAAATAAAAATAAAAACAAAGTCAAGAATTACGTAACCTCACTTATGCAATAAACCAGAGATGTAAATTCTGGAGGCTATTTTAGTGTGTTCTCCTTAACCCAAAATAAAGTTTCATAAACGTCACACTTTCTTGAGAAAAAAAATCTCCGAAATACATTTATGAATTATGACCTAAAAATATATTTTATCAACCAATATCACACTTCCATCGGTTTTTTTTTATTGTTTGTTTAAAAATGATCGATTACGAGATACGGATTGTATCGATAGTGTTTCTGTTTTCTAGAACTCCAGTAAAGTAAAATATACTGATAAGGAATGTAGCCATCTACTTTATATTAACGTTATTTGTTTCCTCGTTAATTAAATCATTTATTAGCTTATCGGCTGGGAACTAACCGTAGAAATGCACCTACAAACTACAAACTGCAAGCCACATCGTTCAATATTGAATTAATTTAATGTTGGTCACGCTGCAATTTTTAATAACCGACGTAATTCTCCGTATCAGGGATATATAATGTAGCGTTTGAAAGAGTTCAGCTGCCTCCCACCCCTACGAATGCAAATTGATGCCTCTTTTGGGCTTAAAAAATAAAATAAAATAAAATAAAAGAATAAAAAAAATCCTCTTTAAGAGGAAAAAACTTGGTACACAACTCCTCACTCATACATGCAATTTCTGAATGACCTTCAAAGCAGACAAGTCAAGGTACAAGTTTCAACATTTACTTAATACTTCACTTTCGAAATGTCAGATTTATCATCAACTTTAATTACAATTTAGTTAAATATGTTAAAACTTGCCAGAATTCACAAGCTTTTAGCTGATTGCTCAGCTATTATTTAAACATACATTTCTCATTAAACGTATGAAAAGTTTCCGAGATAAAGGTAACAACTTGCCATTTGAAAAAAACGAAAAAAAAACTTGTGATCATTAATCATGTATGTGAAATTTAAACTTGAATCAATTTCCTGTTTTCCTGTTATGTCAAATTCAAAAAAATGCATTTCCTTAAATATTAAATATTACAAAACATTCAATTTTGTATTCCTTACTTAATATATCAATTTTTATTTTTTTTTACTTACTAGTATTAAATGACTATTTAATTCTCACCTGTGATAAAGACGGCTTTTCCCTCAGAATCTATATTCACTTTTGGCAACATATTAATCACATATTTTGAAAGATTGTCCGCAGCTATCCACGCTATTATTCCAATGCCAATCGTAAGAATCCATTCGGCAAAGAAGACGTTTCTGAGCAAGTAATAAATGACAGGAAAAAGTGCACTAAATATTAAAAACGAAGTCATGATGAAAATGTTGATTGAATGAGTGAAAAACAGCAACTTGTTGGTAAACTGTCACTCGCGCTCGCACTTTTCCATGCACGATCGATTTCAGTTTCCAGGCCAAGTGGACTACGAGCTACGACTGCGAGTCAGCGGAGCCAGCGGAGCCAGCTGAACTGACAAGTGAGCTGAGCCAACGGAGCCAGCTGCGCTACAAACTCAACAGTTTGTTTGCTCGCGCGCATCCTTTTTCTGGCCTCATTTTCACATGATAAATTTGAATGACGCGAAAATGCTGACGGCTAGCTGGCTGGTGTTGTAAGCGAATATCCTAGATTTCCAAGAATTCGGATTAATCCTCGATGATTGACCATCACACATAAATAAATAAATACCGGTAAATAAATAAATACGGAGTAATTGTTTAATAAATTCTTATTTTTCTTGTAAAATAAGTTTGTTGTGAGTTTTGTTTTCCACTACATAATTTGACCTTCACCTTTAACATAAAATGTGTTTATGAAAATTTGTACAAACAAATGAAAAAAATTCTTGCGTATTTATTTCCAATTAGCTCGGCAAATCCATTATTACTTTTCCAAGCAATTATCGGTTGTTTGCTCACAGATTTCACACACTCGATTAAAAGTAATCTTACCGGTAATTACTGTTGAAAGTTGTTGGTTTCTTCGTAAAATAAAATTTGACCCAACTCCTAATAAAACATTTCAAAACATACATACCAAAACTGTTGAAATATTTTTACGGGCCGTCCATAAATTACGTAATGCCTCAATGATGTTACGCTCCATAAAAAAATACAAAATATATGTTTTGATAATGACTTTTGAACTTATTTTGTTACATAATTAGGGAGTATGATAGAGAAAGGGAAAGGGGGTCTAACAATCACAAATTTTGCATTACGTAATTTATGAATGACCCCAAACACTTCTATGTAGGTACAGTATAAACAAAAATATGAACGAAAATGACGAATTTTAAACCGGTTTATGTGCCAATAATGTAAAGAAAATGGACAAAAATTGCGAAAAAGTGGGCCGGAGAATGTAATGAAACACTGGGTCAGTTGGCATTAGGTGGACGGGTCAGGCAAATTCGGTAACAAATTGGCAGTTGGGTCAAAGGGAATGATTGAGATGTATAACAAAAATTACCGTAATATTTTTTTCATTTCAATGTTGTTGCTTTACCTTTGCCATGCCCAAACTGGCAAAATGTTGGTGATACTGTATTTGTTAGGTGCATCTCCGTCAGGTGGCGTACACATTTGCACACCGTATACCTGTAACTAGGTAATAAGAAATTTAACGAGTGTGTCCAAGTTTATCTCCAACCCAATACAAACATAATCTCAATACAAAACACTAACAAGTGAGCGAAGTGCGATGTATTCGTGTGACGGAAGTACCTTAATACCTTATACGATTAGCAGAATTAGTGCAAAAGGGCGCCAGCTTGTACAGCGGTTTTTGTTTGATCGCATTGTTTTGTTTGTTACCTGTACTTACTGGTCAGTTTCGAATGAAATTAAACAATGATCGTTGTCTTTTTTTAGGTCAACGAATCGGAACTAGTGAATTAGGGCTAGTGGAAAAGACCTGACAGAATAAAATCAACAGATCAACAGATCGTAATTTAAATGTCTATCGCGAAACTGGAGACGAGACGAGACGAGACGAGACTGATGGCCTCACATGCTCATATTCATTTCATCTCATCTCATCTCGTCTCGTACCATCTATGTGTGCTAGAGAAACGACTTTGTGTATACTGTATACAGATTGAAGACCACACTATTGCAATTTGTACAGTATCGGTTGTTGCGACTTCGAGTTTTCGACCTGTAAAATACTTACCTTTACCTGGTCGATCCGCAATTGAGATGCCGTTATAGAACTTAAACTCTGATGGCTGAAAAATAGTGTCTAGGGGTAATTTTAATGAAATGAAAACTGCCGTTTGAATTGAATACAAATACAAATAACTTTATTCGAAGTTTTACAATGATTTATAATATTAAATATAATAATTTGACTAGGAATTATATTGAAAGAAGATAGAAATGAAATAAAGCGTGAGCGATGAAACTCACGCTGAACAAAGGAAATGCTTTGGGCGCGTAACAAACAGAGTTTGTCACGTACACCAAAATGGCGAGGCGAACTCGTCGAGACAAATTTCGTCGCTCGTACGATGGTTTCAACTGTAGACTCCGGAGGAAAGCTCACGGTGGCCTACAGTTTTCTACGATGGATCACGGGCAAACGTTGGTGCTGTGCCAGCAACGATGAGTCTCGGAACAAGTCGGACGAGACTCACAATAACCGACAGTGAGCGGTTTTCTCGGGCGTTACCCGAGATTCGTGTAAGTGCGGGTAACCGACGATGGCGGTTACACGCAAAGCGCAAATGAGGCTGGTTCCACCGATAATACAGTGGAAACAGCAAAGATGAATCTCAACTCACCAAACTAACACTATCAATACTTGAAGTTCCTGGGTGGTTCGAAGCAGTGATGTTGTGTTCTTGTTGGTGATGTGGTCGAGAGTGAGTTATGTCGCCAAAATTTGGGGCTTTTATGCACTCTCTGATCCGGCGCACAAAATATGCGCAGAGTGCTGATTCTGGTGCAATACAGGATGTATTACATCATCATCATCACTCTGATGTAATGTTTTGGCCCAAAAGAGGGTAAAGTGTGCCTGGGGGATTTCCGCTCCCAAGTCACACTATTGGCGTGTGCCGTATTAAATAAATAATTAGACAATTATTTAAGTGGAGACAATGGTTTTAGGCGACTTAAAACCAGGGTCACCACACGGTACCGTATGTGTTATTTGTCAACACGGCCTCCGTACAGCAAATTCACGGCTACTTTCCACCATCAAGAGGTATAAATTAAGGATGCAACGAGGAAACAAAGATGGCAACTGCTATAGACAATAGACAATAGTGTGACGGGAAAAGGAACTAACTTATATAAAAAGATAAGGCTAACATTCTGTACAAACCTGGGGCAGCGTGGAGCGCTTCCCTGCGAGACTCCGGGCAACTAGAGCACTCCTACTCGAGATGGTTCACTGTGAAAGTGACAACAACAATAAACACTTCGTAACAAGAGTAAAAATATTAAATAATATTAAATATTAAATATTAAATAATAGATTGATATGGATTTAAATATGTAAACATAAATGAGCCGGGAATGACAAGTGTCTTTTCTCAAATCAAATGACAAGAATTTATTCGGGATTAATGGCTAGGCCTAATTATACTAAACTATGCTGAAATAATGGAAATCACTTGCTGAGATAGCATATGGAAATTCGGTTTTACGAACAGGTCGGACGGGAGAGAAAAAAACAGTTGGTAATAACGAGAATTCGTTAATCGTTATAGTGAAATGATAAAAAATGGGAAAAATAAAGCAGACATAGACAATCAAAAATTCGTTAGTCCGTAAACGAGGTTTGACCTGTAACGTTAAAATAACATTGACTCACTCTAACTTTCTAATGTCGATTTAATATCTTTACGAAATGATATGTACAGTGCTACTGCTAACTGTTAAAATAACAATAGTATAACTTACGACTGTTATATGAATAGTAGATGTGATTGTTTGTGTACAAGTGTTTGTTAAACCATTTGTGTTAGTAGGCAAGCTCTAACACCTTTCTCATACTGTACAGTAAGTGTCAGAAATAGAGTGTGAAAGAATAATGTGTGTTTGGTCACAATTTTGATACAAATACTAGTAATATTCATCTATATTCGTCTCTTGAAGAATTATGTTGCAGCTTGCGAATGTTTTATCAGTTACAGATCTCTTTTGTTTTTAAATTTTATTTTGCAACGAGGAAATTTGCGGCGTTTTGAATTCTGAAGCTCTGGCTCATTATTAAACATCTATACAGTACTGACAAGTGAGTGCACTCAACTTCCTCCAAGGTAAGATCTATACTGTTCAAAATTAATAAAAAATAAATAAAAGTTTTCTAAATAATAAAATAAATTTAAAAATCAAAACTTACACTTACTTGTATTTAAAAGCTTCTTCAATCATGGCTCGTCGTCTTTTGCTCGGTTTATGTCTCATTTTAACATTTTTGTGTGTGGATTGTGCGTCACACTCACTGCACAAAATGGAGGCGCGTCAAGATGCAGCGGGAGGATTTGCCGAAATTATTTCAACCATTGTCAGTATGCTAACGTCAGTTTTAGGAACAATGTTAACTGCAATTTTTGAAAATAACAAACACAAATATGAAACATAAATTCCAACTGTATTAACTACGTATTTGTAAACAATACAGTAAATCTTGTAATAAAGAGATAAAACTGAAAATAATTACCAGTAGTTTATTCCTTGACAAAATAAAATTTACAAAAATATCATATTGAACAAAAAAAAAAAACAGATTTTTTTTGTTATTTAATCAAAACATTTGGCTTAAACATTGCACCAACTCTGGTTCCAACTGGAATTTTTGAGCAATCTTCAACATCTGAGGCATGTATGGCAAGAGAATGTTCATGTAGCAAGAAATGGACAGCATCATCATTTCCCCATAACTTATGAAAAGTTTTTTAACTTCCTCCATGATTTCAGGGTCGTTAATTAAATCTCTCAACTCGTTTGGGGTTTGAAAATTAGAAATGGCGGTTATGATGTCTTCGTCTTCACCGATTTCCATAACCTTTCTCATTTTACCGTCAACCAAGTGACACAACTTGAAACCCTCCTCTCTCAATTCGGCCATCTTTTTGCCGTTACATTTCATAATTTCTTCTTGGTGGTTGAAGAAGTACTTGACTAAGTCCATAATGGTGTGGGAAGTTTCTGGGTCTTGCAGAATTTCGTGTACACGTTGTCCAATGCGCAGGGCGGTTCCAATTGCGACGGCGTTGACAGAAGTGCCGAATTTCGGACAAGCAGCTTTGGGAAGCGCAGAATTAGTCAGCCCGAAAATGCAGGCACTGACAAAAAGGTATCTAAACATCTAATTGTATAACAAAGATTAATACGAATACGATAAATACAACACAATACGATATAATACGATATAAGTTACTAGGTAGGTGATTTTGCGTGTCGATTCCAAACTGACCTTGGTTAATTTTTTCTTTCTGTTGTCTACTGTCCTAGAAATAGCACAACTGATTGCTTCACAAATCCACTCCCAGCTTTTATATTTTCGACTGAGTGAAAACAAAAGAAAAAGGATTATTTTTTATGTCTATCGTAATACTCTTATTTTATTTCCTCATTACTCATGCAGGCCCACATTTGCAGATAAAAATCAGCTTGAAGAAAGGAATTCAAACAATTACAAATCAAAAGAAATATTTTAATTTATTCACATTTCAATTTCTAAAGATTCTAAGGTACAATTCATCTTCGTTATATACATTCTAATTCTTTACAAATATTGTTGTTTACATTTATAAATGAATAAGTTATTTGAATATTTTATTTTCAGAAAGTACAAGATTTCAAAATTCCAAATGATTCTTCTTCATTCTAAGCGAAGTAAACGTTGAAAAATGGCTTCAGGATCTGTTGCGACTTTGTTAGAAAAGGAAAAGGAAAGGAAAGGAAAGGAAAGGAAAGGAAAGGAAAGGAAAGGAAAGGAATGAAGCTCGTCTGCTCTTTGTTCATTGATAAATGCCTAAATGATATAAGTGGCGACCATCCATGTCCTACGTAATCAATGAGCTAACAAAAAAATTCAGTTAATTGGGTCTGTCACCAGATGGCAGCTTGGCTCACACGTTTAATTTTGGTAATTTAATGTAATGGCGATCACATTTGAATTGAAATAGTATGGTACGGTACCGGTAAGTAACATTTCAACACAGTTAAGACCATTCATTTGGCTGATATGATGGATCCAAATACATGCATACAATGTAGGCAAATTCAAATAGTCAAATCCTCACCCTCAGATCAGATAACCTTTGAGGGTACCGTACTGGAACCTGTGTGACCATTTAGTACGCTTAACAGTTCCAGGGCCTTATAGCACAACTCTGGTGTAAGGGAGAGTTGTCGGACCCAGAAGTAACTTACTTGTTAGTTCTAGGACCAATACAGAATGCAGAATGGACTATAAAAGGCCCATGTAGGACCGCCAACCACAAGACAAGCGTCAAGTCCACGTCCATTCTGTTTACCATGGTAACGCTTAGCCACTTGACTATTAGGTATAAAGAGTGGTTATACATGGGCCAGATCTGATTGCATCTACTTCGAACACAGACTAACTGCCCACGCTGATCACGAAGCTTAGCTTACCCAGTCACGTGGTAAGTGTGGCGGCAATAATCCGTTGCAGTAATCCAATATGGAAAGGCGTGGGAATGGGAACAATATGTTATGTCAGTACCGTTTACTGTCGTTGTGTCCAGCGCTGTTAGGATAAGATAACGATAACCACGACATCCTTGCAGCGCCCTGTCCACCCACTCTGTCTCGCATCTGCAACAATCTAGTACGAGTTATCTGACCTCAGCTCAGCTCACTCACAAGTGAGTCATTCCTTCCAAACCTTCCTTAATTCCCTATTACGTGAGCTGAGCATAGGGCGCAGAAACCACGTACGGTAATACCGTAATATTCCTGTTTCCAAAAACCTTTTCTCTAGATTCGTGATCGCCAGCCCAGATCGTAACACGAAGTCGGACACCATGATCGAGTAGTTAAGATCAGAAGTTTTGAACCGCCTCGGACCCCCGAGCAAAATCATCGCCAACGAAATATTCGTAATAACGGACAACACGGGACGTTCTTGGAGCCCTACCAAATTGGGAAGTGAGTTTGCCTTTGCAGACTCGCTACGCTACCGATATCTATTTTTATCATACACCAGACTCGACATCGGCACAAAATTTGAATCATTTTTACCAATTGAAGGACTCAAATGTGTTACCGGTATAGCAATACGATTACGGCAAAGTGGGAAACTTGAGGCATTATAACAATGTAACGAAAATAAAACATTTCACATTTTTATTTTTATAATGTTTAAATTTTTATTTTTAAACGGAGCCGCCGTTATACGATTTATCAGCAATAAGTGGCCCGGTGGCATTGTTTTGGTCCAGCAATGACTATCTCGCTAACCCAAAAGATGTGGCTGCACTCGCAGCCCGACTGACCAATGTGCCTCTCATTTACCGAGTACCGTTTGATAAGTTCAATCACATCGATTACATGTGGGCAATTGACGTGAAAAATTTGCTCTATGATAAATTAATCAATGTCGTGGGCAAATTGTGACCATAGTAATTATTTCTTCATTTCATTTCTTTTATTACTTTTAATTTTTAAATGAAATCTTTGCGATTTGTTTTATCTTATTTTTTAAAAAAAAAATCTTTTTTATACTTTACTAGTACTATTACAAAATGTCAGTATCTGAAATAAAAGAAACAAAATATAATTTAACATCAAGGCCATCGCACAATGTATAAAAGAGAAAGAAAATTAAATGTTTTTCCTCATTTTATACTCAATGACGACCATTCACTGCCCACTTGCCATCTGGTGGTGGCATTTGTACCCAAGGACTCGGAGACTACTCTTCTCCTATCATGCCGCGAGCCAGTGTTAGGACTGATCCCTGCGCCTAAGCTAACTATTGTTCGTTTTTAGGTGGGTGACGCAAGGTCTTTGTGGATTCGACAGGAATATTGGTTTGTGTTGATTTTCTCGTTTAAAGTGGAATTTTTAATCGGGAGACGAATTCTTTTCCAAGTTTTACTTATCGTAGCTATTAAAAATGCGGGTAGGTTCCGTGATTCGTGCAAATATGGGAATTTGCCAGTCACCAAAAATGGCGACCATTGAATAAAACGGTTGCCATGTCGAACTTGTTAGCAGCAGCCCGATTGGCTAGAGATTACGATTTTGCAACCGCCATTTTTATTTTGTATTTTTTATTTATTTATTTAAATTTTTTTAAAATTTTTATTTATTTGTTTATTTTTTTAAAAAAAAAAAGATAAATTCCGAAATGAATCAAAATTATTTTCTAGATTTTTGAAGGAAGTGGAATTTGTTGAATTTATTCTAATTTTAGTTTTTAACCATTTTCAGATAACACTTTTTTGAAATTTATTTACTATTTTTGGACTCGACCGCAAAACAATCATGCTGTATTTGGAGGATTATTTAGAAAGTACGGGAAAAAGAAAAATAAGATGAAAGTAAAATTAATAATTGATTGGTTGCAGTAATTGAGCACTTACCTCAAGAATTGCGAGACAGATTCACGGAAATGAGAGAAATGGACTTACAAGTGCAAAGTACATGATCATTCGAACGTTGAAGCGTTTGTTTTATTTTATTTTCCAACTATATTTTTCAACGGAATTTTTTTGCAGATGCGATGGATAGTCTGGATGAAAGAGTCAAACAGCTGTTTGCGCAAGCAAAAAAGTTAAAACCAGAACAGAGGGAAGCTGATTACAATAAACTACGACAAGTAAATTACGTTGATTCGTTAATTTGCATGTGGAATGTGGAATGTGGAATGTGGAATGTGTGTTTTTGTATGAATTTCACCGGCTACATTCGAGAAGTCATTTAGTCTTCTCTAAATTGTAATACATCTAAGAATTTGGAACGGTTTAAATGACTTTGAATGCGAAAACAAATGAAAGCTACATTAATAATGATTTTTTTATTAGGAGCAAAAAATGTGGAAATTGTTTTCCTTATTGATTATCGATTATCGATTATCGATTTTTATTGATTTGTGTTTATTTGTAGGACTATTATAAAGCATTAGAAGATGCGGATGAAAAGGTACAAATAGCCAATCAAATATATGATTTGGTTGATAGATACTTAAGGCGACTAGACCAGGAATTACAAAAATTTAAAATGGAATTAGAAGCAGATAATGTGGGAATCACGGAAATATTGGAAAGAAGTAAGACGCATTGGGCTACTGAAATTAACGAATATCGAATTTTTTGTCATCCTAATGACCACGTTAGGTCATGTCTCATGTGCTACATTGCTACATTGGGCTTGGACCGAGTTTTAGTTTGTTGGCTCTGGAATAAAATTCGCTGTTTGCTGATTAGATGAATAAATCACCAAATTTTTAGAAGTAAATAAATAAATAAGTAAATAAATAAATATTTAATTTTAGGATCCCTCGAACTCGACAACCCACCTCAACCTCTTAATCATCAACAAAAAACTGAAAGTTAGTTTAAACTTAATAATAGTGAAATGTGAAAAGAAAATGGGAATTTATTGAAAATGTTTTCATCGCAGAGAGAAAATACTCCCTTCATTCAAACTCAATTAATCATCACGAAAAACGCATGTCAATCGACAAACTCATTCCTCCTCCATCCATTGAACAAATTCAAGAACCACCAGTGAAATACAGGTGAAAAATAATGATATTTAATTAATAAGAATAAATTAATAATTAATTAATTGTATTTCAGATCAAGCTCAGGTAGCTCTACACCTATATTAAGCACAACAACAACCGTTAGCAATCATACGAACAACAATCCAGTTGCAGTGAGCAATCCCGTCGCATCCGTCGCATCCGTTGCCAGTGTGACAACTCCACCGGTGCAGCAACCGTCGATCGCCTACAGTCTGGGACACATCGGTGCGGGGAGCAACGCCATCGCTGCTGCCGCGTCGCAGGCGATCGCGGCCACTCAACAGGTCGCTACTCCGCAACCGACGCTACTCCCTTTTTTATTAATTTAATTTAAATTAAATTTAAATTAAATTTAATTCATTTTATTTATTTCTTCTTTGTTCTCCTCAACAGATGCAGCAAGGGAGGCGAACGGCGTCTTTAAAAGCAAGTTTCGAGGTGGTCAATTCCGGGTTGCAAGGAATTGGTCGCGAGTTTTCGATCGGACGGGATTTGGCGTCCACAACGCCGGCGAGTACGACTGCAACCCCCGCGTCGACGTCGTCGACGTCGACGGTGGAGCCGGTCCAAAGACAAACGAGCGCAAACAGCAGGCAGAAAAAGTATTGCAATTTGCAATTTACACGCGATTGTGCGAAACTGGTTTAATGATTAATGCGATTTAGGCAAGCTCGCGTCGCGCCTTTGGAGTCGTCCACGGAATCGGACGAAGTGAGTTGTCCGACGGTGGTCGAGGAATCGGGCCAGGGCATCGATTGGACGTACGACCCGAACGAACCTCGATATTGCATTTGCAACCAGGTGTCGTACGGCGATATGGTTGCTTGCGATAACACAGATGTGAGACATATGTTTATACACGTTGTTTTTGTTTTTGTTTTGATTTTTGGTTTTGTTTTCTTTGCAGTGTCCATTTGAATGGTTTCATTATGCATGTGTAAATATCACGCAACCGCCAAAAGGAAAATGGTATTGTCCACAATGCATATCGGCGATGAGAAGAAGAGGAAGAAAAGAGAAGTGAAGTTGAATTGAATTGAAAAGAAAGAAAGAAAGAAAGAAAGAAAAAGAGAAATTAATTGCTCATTTGTTGTGTAATTGTTCAATTTGATGAGTCACTTGTCGGTTTCTTTCCTTTTCTATTTCGCTCATTGCACGTAGGTTGATGAATTTCGCTGCCGGTTTGGCGTTCAAATTTTAAAGTGAGAAACAAAATGTGTAAATGGAGGAGAAATCCTTAGCGCTGTTCTGACTTGAGTGTACTTTTTTAAGGTTTAATAAAAGGTTTGAAATGATCGAAAATGTTTCATACGTTTGATTTCATTTAATCCGTTATTCTAATTATTCCATTTTGTTTTTCTATGTGTATACTCGAAATCAATCTTTGTTTTATTGTAAGGTCCACTTAATTCTTTCCATTTGAACCGTACACCTGTTTCTCTTTCCAGGATTTACTTGGAAGATGCAGTAGCTGCAACTTATCCATTTCACCACTAGGTTGTGTCCTTTTAGTTACGTTGCTAAGAAATTTATTGTTTATGTTCCAATTGTCATCATTATTTATTTAATTATTTAATTATTTATTTATTTATTTATTTATTAATTACTGTAATTAAGTTATTAATTAATTAATTAATCAATTAATCAATTAATTACTTAATTTATATTTTTATTTATTTATTTATTTGTTTATATTTATATTTTTTTTATCAACACAGCCGCGCAGCAGAGGAACAAGAAGCACTGAAGATCCCTTGCAAGTTATTTGAGTTGGTTTGTCGCCGCCGCCGTGACTTGCATGCACCTCCCGTTCCATTCCAATCATCGAGCGAACTTGCAGAAGAGAAAACAGAATGCGGTAAGACAAGAGGCGTTACAATATATTTTTTATTTATTCTAACTTGTAAGATATGTGAAAACGCACGCACTTGCCTTGTTAGGATCATTGAACCTCGATTTAATCAAGGATAGATTAAGATAACGTTGTTGTATTGGAATTGATTCGAGCAGGGAGGCAGGCGTTTGTTGGTTTGGTTTTCTAGATACTCGTGCGAACAATTATACTTTACCGACCACCTCTCAGATCATCTCCAAAAATTGGATTTAGGGGTAGTCAAGGGTGGGGAATCGAATGGCACTGACGGTTTTGGGGGCAAACGAAAACGGAAGCGAAAAACAGGAGATTAACGACCAGTTACACTACTTTTGATGGCCATCATATGGCCCATTACATTATTTCAGTTTTTTAATTTCATTCTTAGCTGTCAGCACGTGCTTTTTCTTTTCTCATTCAAGGGGGGGGGGGGGTGGAAGGCTCTGACTCCCCGCCTTTCCCCGACCCCACTGCCCGCTAACACTGTGGAATCAGCGATGACAGCAACAATAACAATGGGCCATATGATTCCATACTTAACCTACAGCCATTAATCTCTTGTTTTCTGCTTCCGTATCCGTTTGCTCCCAAAACCGTCAATGCCATTCGATTGACGATTTCCAACTCTCGATTACCCCTGAATTCAAATTTTGGAGATGATCTGAGAGGGGGCTGGTAAAGTATACCGAAATGGGTCATACTGTAGTAACAAATGAATACCGGTACGAACTTGGATAATTACCATCAATTAGATGCTTACTGCATGAGCAAGAGCGAGCCATTCAGTTTCAGTGTTGACGAACAAAGAATTCATAAGTTAGGTGGTGCTGGTGCTATGTCAATTCTTTTCTTCTTCTTCGTTTTCGCTGAGACGAATGCTTCCCATTTCCACTTCCTTTACTATAACTGTTTGGGAATGTACGCCCAAAATACTCTGTACTAGCTAATTTTACGGCTTGGCACATGGAAATCCCATACAATTCTGCATGGCTTTGTGCTTGTGAATGGTATTAACATTTTTTTCTTTACAGTTAAAAGATTGATGTTTATACATTTATACAAATGAGAACTTAATGCCAACCGAATCTCAAAACTTTTTCCATCATTAGATATTTTTAATTGCAAGCACAAAGTGATGTAAAAACATATGTAAAAACAAATGTATACTGTGTATGTGAAATGGAATTGCATTTTATTTTGTATATATTTATTATTTTGAGTTTTTCAAGGCCATTAGGCCATTATGAGATGTGATGGCTTCGGCTGGCTTTCTGATTTTTCTGTCCAGGTTGTAGCGTAAAGTTTGTATTTATTTCTTTTGTTTTGGTCTCGCTACTTTTATGTCTTGTGCCAGGTTGTGTATGAGCACATTTGCTGCTGATCTGATGTGATAGCTTTAAAAACTTTATCACCATTCTTCTCTTTTTGGTCGCTTCTAAGATTCTGGTTGCGCTTCTAAGACCTCTGGTGTCTCCAATTGGGATTTGTGCTTCTGCCTTTTCTGCTTTCGTTTCGTTTCGTTTGTGCGACTGTGACAGTCGTGATGAAATGCGCCAACGACCGACTCACTGCAGCTTTCTTCACGTGGCTTTGGTCAGATCGAATTCTACACGTACAATCATCGTTTGTAATGATATTTTTGCTAAATGTTTTTCTATCGTTTTTAAGCAAATTTAGACGCAGCTCGAACTCGAACGTGTTAGAAATAAGAATGAACGTTGAAAACTCCCGATTCTCTAAAGCGGTAAGACTACGGTAGTGGACTTTTCTGCCGTTTGCCTACTCTTACTTGTATTCATCCACTGCGGCTTTTCTGAAATTCCATTCAACTCTGCTAGATTGAAATTATCTAGCACTTGCTTTGCTCAATTTGAACCTTTATTGGCACTTATTGTAATTACACAGTATAGGTCCATTTAATTTAAATTCTTGCAATAAGACTTTGATTAGAAAAGTTGTTTAAAGCTAACTTAGCTTCACACTGGTTCGTACAAGAAATAGAAGCAAGCCCACGCACCCTCTTCTGGCTCACCACTCACCACTATCATCTGCAATTTCACATTTCACTTTATTCTGAAAATCTAGTTTTATCTGCATTTTATCTCGGTGAATGTTTTCTTAACTGACAAGTGAGTTATTTGGTTTCCTTAGCAATTTAAATTTGAGTTATTTTCATCAAATGCTGCGTTCCTTTTTCTGTGCGTGTAAAGTCTGTACTGTACCGGTATCACCCCTGCTTATTTGAATAACTTACAAATACACAAAAATAAAGTCTCACAAGTCAGTTACATGCCTCAACTTATCACAGCTGCTAGACATTTCAACACTTACCATGTTTACATGGGTAAAAGAAAAGCTCACTTTAGCGAAGCTGATTTTAGCGATTCTCTGCTCAAGTGCTACGTTTTAGCGGTTGGTGTAGTTGTTCGATGTTTGGCGACCACCAGGCTGTCGAAGAGTCCGATTTGCTGGGCATTTTTGGATTTTTTGGTGGTGTTTGGTCGAGATTCGAGAGTGACCACTGTGTGTTTGTCAAGAAGGATTGGGGGTTGGGATTGGTTAAGTCATCTGACTGTCGTTTTACATGAGCGTGTGGCATAACAAACAGGGGGGGGGGGGGATAGAATCGATTGGTTGACCAATGGAGTGCGGATTTTATTTTATTTTATTTTTTTTTGGGGGGGGGGGCAATTTTTTTGGTTGGGGTTTGTGGGGGAATTGATGTTTTTGGGGTTTTTTTTGGGATTGGATGGAGGGAAGCGTTAGATAATTGGTGGAGTTAGTAAGATTGGTGTGGGACACGGCTTCTTAAACTGTGGGTCGTGTAGAGTAACTGAATGTGAGGGTCACGTAAAATAAAAAAACACTCCACTTTAACGACCGCCACCTTAACAACAACCAGCGGTGCTAAAATATACCCGTCGCTAAAGTGTACCACCATCTTTACATGTACAGTCGTGTTCAAAAAAACTGCACCCTCACTCTAGGCTGGCAATTGACATTGTGTGTAATTTTGTATTTTGCCACTATTCGTAGGTGAAACACCAGACATCAACAAGTGATAATACTTGTGTAATACTTGTATAGCATACAAGGGTATACAAGTATTATCACCTGTTGCAAAACACGAAATTACTCACGATTTCAATTGCCAGTTTAGAGTGAGGGTCCAGTTTTTTTGAACACGACTGGACTCACTTGTCCAGATACATAAGTTATAATTCGGATTTTATTTATCCAGATAACTGTGTGCGTTTACTTGTCCTTAGTTTTCTGGTAAACATGACGTCACACGTGAATTGCCTATAATGCATTTTGATTATCTGGAACAACAAAATGGTTGTCGATCTATTTCAGCCCCTAAACCAATCACATTCCGACCCCGGAAATCGTCTTTTAGCTCATTTTACATCATTTTTGTTTTCGGTCCTAATGTCGTTGATACGTCTGTCTACCGTATCGTTAATACGACGATCTGACGATCTGACGATCTGACGATATTCCGATCAAAGTATTTAATTTTCACATGCACGGGCCTGATGGGTGTTTTGCATGCAGTTTTTTATGCGCAAAACGACAAAAATCTTCAACTACCGGTAAGATCTTTTCTGAAAAACTGGTTCATTTACGTGATCAGTTTTCCAGAAAAGTGAATTCGTATTTTCACTTATCTGGAAAACTGAACTGAGTACATGTAACACGGCAACTGATTTCATGGGCAACAACTAAGCTTACAACTGCTTGAAAAGATTGAAAAGATTGAAAATGTTGCGTTTGATTGCAATTTGAAATAGAAAAGACAACAAACAGCTTATACAATGCTAACACGTTTTTCAATTTTACCTTCGAAATACAAGTTTTCACAGACCGTGAAAACTCCATTATCGGTATTGTTGCCGCATCAGTTTCTTGAATCTACTGCTAGATGGAGTTGGTAGATGGTATTCGTAGACAGAATTGACTCGGCACACAAGCTCACCAACATGACTAACCAATAAAGATCAACTTTTTGCCTAGTAGTTTAAGTGAAGTCATGTCATCTCTGGAACTCTTGTCTGCGCTATTTGAATTTTGCATCATTTGAATATTACAGTAATTGAGACATGTCTTGAGCTCGTTGTGTGTTGTTGAAAATTGTCATTTTTTTTAGCTATTAGGCTTTTTGACAGGTCTCAATAGCTGCTGTGCTGACAACCTCGAGCATACACAACCAGGTGCAACCACCCTATCAATTATAAAGCATTCTTTCCATTAAATATTTTGAAGGTATAAAAAAAAGCACAATTGAGGGCGCCACCATACAAAATAGATGAAGACGAGATGAGATGAGATGAGGCAGGCATTCACAATTCATATCCGGGTTTCTCGATGCTTAATTTAATATCTCGTTTTCAAAAATTAATTTGTTTTCCCGTATCGTACTGAGAAAACAAGTCATTTTATGTACACTTCACTAGAGTGAAACATTAATGATCGGTGTCTGTGGGGTGGGATGAATGTCAGACCGCTCGCTTGATAGGCATGTCTGCAAAACGACTGCCACGTCTAGGCTAAGCACCGCATAGATTATTTCGATACTGTACGTAACTTACTGTCGTCATATCCGCCTGATGCGACGCACAAAAAGCACGAAAAGCACATGGCAACCAAGAAAATAGTTTTCTTTTTTTGGGAAAGAATTAAGCTGGCTGCACGATGTAATCATTGCATACGGTTACGGTACAGTATGTAAAGTACAAGAGCAACACTGATAGACCAGAACAAAGTTTATGACGGTTTGAAAATTCCCAAGTTAGTAATTTAACCACTTGATTGCGAGCGTTGTAGTTAACCACTGAACGAGCAAATGCCCAACACTTTCTGATTTATGATTTTCAAAAACCAGTTGCTACACCTTTCAAGCAAATCTCGTTGCATATTCCTGCAAATGTGCGAATTCTACGAGTCGATTTGCTGGTTTGTTAATCCACACACACAAGTAATACGAGTGAATGTCGTGAGTGAACGTGAACGCTTGCTTCTGCTTGCTTGGTTGGTTGGTTGGTTGGTTGGTTGGTTGGTTGGTTGGTTGGTTGCTCTAGAGAGGCTAACTTGTACGTAGAACGAACGTCCTATTCATGTTTATATCTGTGTAAACAGGGCAAAAGCGAGTGCCGAGTACAGCGATCGTTTGATAGCAGGCTCGGAGCCACAAAACGTTTTTATATTGTAGGCTGCTCGCACTTGTTCCAAATAACGCGATGACTGACGGCAGCCATTTCATCCATCACTACAGTGTTGGCGTCACTCACAAGTCAATAGTTTTTATTAACTCTTTTCTGCAATGTTTGTGTAAAACACATTAATTGATTTCAACTTTTTTGTCTCCTGCTCGTATTCTCCACAAGTCCACAGCTTTCTAAATTCGAATTTTCCTGTTTCTCTGGAGTGGTTCAAAAGTTCGAAATTGATTGGTATTGATCTCGAGTTCGAAGCCAAAGGTTTTTTTTTGCTTTTTTTGCTTCTTTCTTTCTTCTTTTTTTTTCTGACGGTGTTCCTCCCAATCAACTACTAGCACTTTAATTTCAAACAATGAACAAAAAACTGTTCAACTTATTTTATTCATTGGTCAAGCTTGGATTGATTACGAGCACAATTGAATGGACAAGTTAGGTAAGAAGAAGACTTGTTTATTTATGTGCAGTTTTGAATTCCGGGCACATCAGCACAGCACAGCACAGCACAGCACAGCACAGCACAGCACAGCACAGACTGATAGACGTCGCCCGCATTAAACCAATCTAACGGATTGTTGACCGCGCCGCGCCGTTCTGATTATTTATTCAAGCAGCTGCGTAATTAAAAAGAGACTTTAATGCTTGGAGTTGGGGTGCAGTCCAAGTCTCTGCCCGAGACACCGACCCTTGCAAACTAAAATTGAGAAAGAAAATTTAAACTCATTGAGCTCAGCGAACGGGAGAAGTGAAATGAGATCAGAGGGCGTTGTGATTAGTCCGCCCTTTTGTGCGTTTGTGCGCTTCCGGGGAGTCATGAAAACGGGGCTGGAAGGGGGCACGAGGAAGAGACGCCAGATCCCATCCCACGTAACTCATAATTATTTCATCAGAGGGCGCATTACATTTATTAATCTTAGTTGGCGGTCAAAGTGCCGCCACCTGAATGACACCTCGAGGAAGTTTCAAAAAAATTGCACCGCCATCAAAACCACCCCCCGTTGTTGGCGCATTAGCTTATTAAACCCCACCCCCGCCGTTGAAAAAAAAAAAAAGAAAAAAAAAGAAAAAAAAAGGAAAAAAAAGGAAAAAAAAAAAAAAAAGGAAAAAGGAAGATGAATGTCCGTCCACTCGGCTGGATTAATCAATTTGCACGCGGGAAAGAATTATCACCATTCTCTCTCTCGGTTTGATATTGCGAGGAAGTGCATAAAATGAAACAAAAAGTTAAATGAAAAAATTTGTGAAATCTTCGCCGAAACATGAAACACGGCTTTATGATGTAGAGTGAGTGGTTTTTCCACCGTGTCGAGTCTCCATTGATTTAACTTAAAACCATCAGGTGGCGCCCAGAAGGGGCACTTGTGAGTTGCTCAAGGTCTGAAAGAAAGGATATTTTAAGAGACTTCCTTCGCTTTGCTTTTATAATCCAATTTGAATCTGACTTTTTAATATTCTGATTCTACACCCTTTTTTCTCTTTTTTTTGTGCTCTTTATTTTTTTAATCGTTGCAAATAAACAGGTTTTGTACGAAGCGCACATTTCCGTTGTTATGGCAGCGGATTAAAGTTTCATAGACACCATTAAAAGACACGTAAAAATTACTTTTTTATTATTATTATTATTTTTTTTTAAAATAATTTTTCTATTTTTTTCCTCCACGGAACGAAGCGGGTGCGAGTGGAGGGGGAGAAACGAGTCCGCAAATGACGTGCGAGTTCTCCGCGTTCGCCCCGACGTCCACGCGACGACGACCTCATCAAATTCTCATTAGGCTAATGAGATAGGCGCAAACTCCAGTGGAAGAAGGATGACGCAGTTTACCCGCTATTATTCGTCAGTGTGTTGAAGAAGGGGAAGGAATGGAAGGGAAGGAAAGGAAAGGAAAGAGAAGGGGTGGTGTGGGCTACGGCGCGGTTGGCGGCGAAGTAAAGAGGGCGCTGGTCAACGAACTAGGGATAATGCGTTTAATTTCCATTTGCAAAGAAATGGATGGATGTTAGAAAGCCTGAGTTCGCCAGCGGACTTGCACTGTGGCCCCGAGCTGGACGTGTCGCAACGGCGAAAAAGCTGCAAGATTTTAAATGAAAAATTCAAATCAGAAATTATTCTTCGCCGCTTTGTAAAAGTAGATAGGAGAGAGAGAGAGAGAGAAAGAAAGAAAGAAAGAAAGAAAGAAAGAAAAAGTGAGCTGACGTAGTCATTTAATACGTTTAAGCGAGCAAAGTTTTCCCGAAAATTGGAAATCCTGATTTTTAATTTTCTGGAAAAGTTGTCACGTCATGGCCGAAATGTGGAAGAGTTAGAAGACATGCAAAAAGCTGGAGGAGCGAGCTTACGTACGCTCGTGCTAGATGCATTTTCAGAATTTACCGCATAGCAATTTGCAATGGAAACACGTGCTTTGGTTATCTGGAAAATGTTATTTTGTCCTACTCAACATTGCAATGCATTGCATTGTGGGTGATGAATGCGCAACCGTTACGTCACGCTTCCCAGAAAACACTGACGGTTTTCCAGAAAAGCAAACTGTGCATATTAATTAATAATTGTCTCAAGCTGAAATTGGATGCACCGCAGCTCTCTCTGGATAAGCCAGCGAAGAAATTGACATTTCTTTCCTTTCCTTTCCTTTCCTTTTCTTTTCTTTTTCTTTTCTTTTTCTTTTTCTTTTTCTTTTTTTTTCTTTTTTTTTTTTTGTATTGTGAAAATTGGCAAATGCAAAATGAAATTCAAAAATAAAATACAAAATAAGGGATGTGGAAAAAGGGGAATTCAACAGGTGAAATGAGGTTGCATCGGAGCGTGATTTAGTGGTAGTGTTCATTCGGGCTCGAGGGGGTTCGCAATTCGCATCTTGATGGGTGGAAACTGAAAAGGGGAATTTGCGAAATATTCAATAATTTTCCTTTGGACAGAGATAAGCAGGAGACGAATGCACATTAGCCTATCTATCCTTGTGTATTGGAAAAATCATCACATTTCCAACCATTGATTGCAAGCGTCGACTCGGGTGTCTTCCCCCCTCTTTGCTTCTGCTTATGCGAACAAAAGACTTTCCTTATCGCCCCGACGAGAGAGAGAGAGAGAGAGAGCGAGAGAGAGAGAGAGACTCGGGGACACGAATCGGTTATCTGCGCGCGCCAAATATTTCTGAGGTGAAAAGTGAAAACTACCCAAAAAAATATTGTTTTTCAACGAATGCAGACAGAGAGAGAGAGAGAGAGAAAAAGAGAAAACTCCTCAACCCCTCAACTTTGCCCTACGTATACAATGTAGGAGTATAATGTTTTCAAAGTTACTTTGCTGAAAAGAACGGTCGGTTGGTTGGTTGGTTGGTTGGTTGGTTGGTTGGTTGATCTTGTCTTTTCATTGATTTTTATTAAAGACTCGTTTTAAAAGTAGATTAGGCAAATTAAAAATTATTATTATTTTTTTTTATATAAATATTTCCCTAGTTTGATTTAATTTTTAATGTAATTATAATGATTTTCTCGGATGACGGATTGAAATGATAATGTTTAATAAATAAGCAACTTTAAGATGGATCCTCATCAGAAACATCATTAACGCTGTCAGAATGCTTTTGCTTCGCCAACCCTGTTAAGTGAAACGTACGCTAAAGATGCATCAACAAATAGAAAATCTTATTTATAATTTAAACATACGCAACCATTAAAGATAAATACGAGTGTGTTTGCCATTGATTGTGTGTGGAGCGACACACCAAACACCATCCACATTTTGGATTTAAATATTGCGTCAATTCCATTTGCACGCTTTAAAAGATGCAAATTTAGAGGCAACATCTAAAAACAAAATCCGCCAGATCGGACAAATACTCCGTATTTGTACCGCCGTTTCCATCTTGTTAAACCTGGTGACAAGTGTCGACGAGAAAGAGAAAAAGAAAAAGAAGAAAAAGAAAAAGAAAAACGGAATTGCCTTTACCCGTCTCCGAGTCTACTCGTAACTTGTAAGGTGAAATTGTGCCTCGTGACTCATGCGCGTTAATGCAATTTACATTTTTCTTATTCTGATTAATGCATATGGATTCTCGAATCGATGATTAAGCGAGTTTCTAATATTTGATACCGGTATACCAAATACTCCGTAATTTATTTTGATTTTGATTTTGATTGTAAAAATTTGAATTTTAATGGAATCCAATAACTGCGCTTTGCAGGTTGGCCAGAAGAAGAGCAAGGAAAGCAAAAGGCAATGATCAATTATGATTTGAATGTAGTTGGTGTTGTCATTCTTCTTGTCACTCTGCGGCATTTGGATGAACGATCAGAAGGAGGGTGTAGCGTTATTTTTCAGAGATGCATCCCTCCGGGCACTCGCTTTAGTCTTGTCTTGTCTTTCCTTTGCCTTCCAGTGCCTTGCAGTCGCTTGCAGTCCCTTCCATTCCCGGATCGACTCGACTCAGAGCGGAGCGTGTTGGGGGATGAGGAGAGTGGAACGAATTGAGAATAGACGGATGGGGTTGATCCCACCCGGCACCCGGCACTCGCGCAGACGCAGTAGCCGCCTTCGCTTTCGCCGTCGCCGTCACCAAGCGAGGAGATTGCGCCAGACTCAACGGTGCGTAAAGTGCAGATAAAGGCCAATCAATTAATGAGCTCCTTAGGGGGAGTAGGAAAATGAAGTGCCACTCCCCTCCTTATCCCGCCACCGCCACATTCCGACCGACTCATCTAACCATCTAACCATCTCTCTCTCTCTCTCTTTTTCTTTTTTTCTTTTTCTTTCTTTCTTTACATTGCCAAAGCAAAGCGCATGCGTGTTGCGAGTGTGGGGAAAAGCACTTTAAGGGTCCGCGAGTGAGTCCAATGGCGCCATGTGTCTGCTTGTATGTGTGGACGCGAAATCAGCCATGCGTGAGATGCCGCGCGAATGGATCACACGGGCAACAGATTGAATGCATACCAGCAAGTCGGGTTTTCTCACTCGCACCGCACTCCTGCTTGTTTCTCTTGGCGAATGCATTATGTCGGCACGTGTTGGCGAGTACGATCGAGTGTGTTAAAGACACCGTTAGTCTTTCGTCACTTAGTTTCCGCACCAACACCACATACAGTTTGGCTTTCAACTTTAAACTTAACCGCCAATAAAATGAATGCCATGCCAAAAGTTGATTCCAACCCAAACCCAAACGACTATACTTGTAGTACGCCAACTGTTTTCTTTCATGTTTTAATCTTTCATCTTTCTTTCTTTCTTTCTTTCCGCACCAACTCGCAACACGTGCGAACAATAGGCAATAAGTTAATGTGATGAAAAGTAGAATGAAAATTATTAATTGTTCAAATCGATTTTTGTTCGAGATGATCAGATCACAGATTATTTATTCTATTCCAAACACAAGTTTCGAATCGAACTTGGATATCGAGTTCGTGACAAATTGAAAACGTCGGATTTTAACTTGATATGATGCTTTTCATTTCCCACTATCACCTGCTTTTCTCCCACGTCATTCAGTGTGATCCCATAGGCGCCTTAATGCAGCTAAATTGGTTTAATCCACTCATTCGAGGCTCCTTCAATCATGTACGGTAACAATGAAGAGAGGGAGGGTGCACACTGAGCAGTGCAGTGCAGTGCAGTGCAGTGCAGGTGTTTCGTGCGCAACCAATTCTTTTGTTTGAATTTGCTAATAAACAGTGCAAAGAAAGCACTTCCGCTTTTGAAATGAGAGCGCGGAGTGGGAGTGGGAGTGGGAGTGGGAGTGGGAGTGGGAGTTGGAGTCGGAGTGGGATCGCGCGACCGGCGACTGAGCGAGTCGGGTCCCGCGGGCCGCGGGGTGAAGCAGACACGAATGAAGACGGATGTTGGTTGCGTCTCGAGTCTCAACTTGAATTAGAGCCTTAATGCCCGAAGACAGGCAACGCCATCGGGGAAACAGCCGTAGCCTAAAGATCCATTTGCCTAACGACTTTTGCCGGTTACAATCGAACTTCTCGGGGGAACCACGAAAACAAAATCAACACTTTTTTCTTTTTATTCCTTGCATTCAATTAAAATTCCAAGACGAAATTCATTTGAACATTGTATCATTGTACTTGTTCAAGTGTTGATCGATTCGAATTTCTCCTCCCTTTCCTTTATTTTTCCATATTATGATCGGTTGGCCCGTGTGTTGTTCTAACTTGTTTTAACTTAATTATTCCTAACTAATTAAACTAAGCTACAAGCAGTTGCTGCACCGCGTCTTATTAAAACTATGTAGAAAATATTAATAAGAGACTAATATTTTCAAACACTTACTTAAATACCGGTAATTTATTTTTGAATTAGAATAAATTTAACACACTTTACATGAAATATTTAGATACAATCTTTGATACTGAAATTATACATTGACTATTTAAATTAACTAATATTAATAAAATGAACTGATGTTTACGAATGGAAAATGATATGTAAAATGACGACGGCGATGGCTTGTCGACGTCGGCGCGTGTCGTGATGGCTGCTCGTGACGATAATTCATCCATTTTGGCCCGAAATAATTCTGTTTTCTTCACTTAAACAATAACGGAAAATATTTCAAAATCTTATCTCTACTTCTACTCACAAATTGCACGACGACAAACAATTCGGGCTATTCTTCTGACTGCGGTCGGTCGGAAGAATTTCTTATGCTGAACTGACGACGTGACGACTTCAGGCAATTCGGGACCTTTCTTCGCTTGGGCGGCATGAGCTCCGCAGGCTGCAGACTGCGATGATGTGGACTTTGGTTTCTTTTCACTGGCTCTTGACAAGCTCAAGGCTAGGCTGTGGTCTCAGCTCAATTCAGTTTTGACTAAGCAAAAATGAAATCTCACAACAAATGCAGGTTGTTGCAAGAAAGCTTTCACTGGTTGTGAAAGGAGTCCAAATAATGGCATAAATCACAAGGTAGATCAAGAAATTGGTTTGGTTTCAGGAGATAACTTTTGTGACTGTTCAAGGCAATGATTTGGTTTTAGACTGCCTTCTCAATCTCAGACAGGATATGCATCCTGTTGAGACATAAAATAGGGGCTTGTATTTTGGATAAAATAAAAAATAATAAACAGAAATAATTCTGATAAAATAAAATATATATTTGCAATAAATATTCTTATTTTTAGTTTCACCCTGGTGACTACCGAGTCACCACAGTGTTTGTGTGTGGGTTGCATCTCCTTATACTTACACTCCATCATTGCATTTACTTCCGGTTGAGTGAATTGCTCGAGCGAAATTGACAAATTTCACCACAACCAATCGCATTCTGGATATTAATTCAAACCCCAAATCTCCTTGCCGGGCTCTTTCCTTTCCTTTCCTTTCCTTTCGTTTCCTTTCCTCTCCGGTCCTCCAACTCCACCTGTCTGCGAGCTCCCCCTCGCCCTTCCCTACGGAGAATTGCAAGCTCCACCCTGCAACTCCCTGCGGGACGAACGGTGCGTTCGATTGGATTCCCCCTTCTTAATTGAGGTGGGTTCGTTCTAGCGAGTTTGTTCATTTCTAGCTCTGATCCCTTCATTTGTGCCCTCTTTTGGTTTCCGTCGATTCTCTATTGCTCTTCCCTTCCTCGACAAGTCCCGAGAGAAAGAGAAAGAGAAAGAGAGAGAGAGAGAGAAAAAAAGAGAAGCTCTCCTTTCCTTTCCTTTCCTCTTCTGTTCGAAAACGAGGGCCATCTTTCCCTGTCTCGACGCTGGTCTAGTTGGATTCGGTGCACTGGCATTTCCGCCGGATCAAGGAAGTGTTGGTGATTTATAGTTATTTTCATCGCGATGGATTCGAACGATAAGTCGCACATTCTCCTAACAATTCCAATTCTATTTTTATCTATTTTTCTCCCTACCATTACTCAAAAAATATTAACGATAATGACTTGTGCTATTTATACCGTAAACAATACTTGTATATGCAAAAAAAGCAGGAAAAATGTTAAAATTGAGAATACAAATGGTAACAACTAAGCTTAATTTCAAGTGTAATCGGAATCGATGGAAAAGGAAAAACTAATAATTCTAGAACATCGAAAAACGGAGGAATCATTAAAAACACTACTTATCATTAATGATATTACAGTTGAGTAAATCATCCCATGCCATTCCATTCCATTCCATTCCATTCCATTCCATTCCATACGGCGTACACTCACTCACTCACTCCCTTTAACGATTTTAAACTCATTTGCCCATTAGTTTGCAACTTTAACGGTAAACTTTTTAATAATTCCTGCAATTGATTTTATTAATATATACATCAATAAATAAAGTTTAACATTCAAATTAACATCAACGGAGTTTGGTTTAATCTATTGAATTAAAATGTCATAAAATTCCAATTTGCACATAGTAGTCTATGAAGGTAAGCTGAATACAAGAGAAATAAGTAATTAGAGTTACAATCTTTGCACAGAGTGTTTTGTAGAAGAGAAGAAGTGTCGAAGCAATGGTGCGTGAATTTGATGGCGATAGATTTAGCTGGCAGAAGGAGAAGGAGAAGGGGAAGAGGAATTAATTATCGAGTGTTGTGTGGGCAGTAACTCGCGCCTCGGCTTATCGGCGCAGTCACAGCCGATCCCTGTACCCGGGAGAAGCCAGGTGTACGGCAAAGGGCGAGATAGATAAGCCCTCCGTAAGACGTGGCGCGGCGAGGAGCGGCGCGGAGCGGAGCGGCGTGGCTCCCTCGCTCGGATTAGCGATACTGATATTTCTTCGCTTTTTTATTGCTCTTCTTCCATTAATTTTATTCTTCAAATTTTGCCCGCGTGCAAATTATTTCCAGCCACGATTCCATGACATTAATTTTTGTTTTCAACCGTTTTTTATCGCCGGCAGTTTGTGTCGCATCATTTTGTCTACGATTACACGCAGTGGATGCGTTGATGACTCGTTTTAATCGGGCCACGAGCGGAATTCGCTGCAGGCCACGTCACGAACGCGACAGGTCGAAGCAAGAGGGCAAAGTGTGTGCGTGTAGGGAGGAGGAGGAGGAGGAAGAAGGTTGAACGTGGAATGTCGTGATTTTTACGAGTTCGGAGATGAACGTGTTAACTGTGAATGCGGGACTAATTGCATCTGACGCAACGGGCCACGCGGGGGACGGGAAACGCCGCAGTCACGTGACCCGAGCCTGAACCCGAGCGCAACTTTTCCTGCAGATTCGAATGTCTGAAACCGGCGGTGGTGGTGACAAGTTGATTGTGCATTTCGTGCGCCGCATTCGCTCTGGGATGCAACGCCATTTGTCTCTGTGACACGCGTTCGAGATGCGAACGGAAGGCGAGTCGAGTCGAGGCGAGGCGAGGCGAGGCGAGATGGATGACCGCTCTGACTACCGTAGAGGCCTGTGCCTGTGCCACACGCCCCTGCCGACTTGGTAAAAAATGAGAGAGAGAGAGAGAGATTCGAAAAAGAAAGATTTTAGCCGGTTTTTGTGTTTTTTTTGTCTCGGTCCGGACCGGATCCCGTGTCAAAGACCTCCCTCGGTTTGCTAGTTTTGTTGTTTGTTCTATAGCAACCAATTTGTAATTCGATCTGATAATGTAGAATAGGAGTTGCCAGAAGTAGCGTTGCTCATCTGTAACCCAGGTTTCGTTGACAACATTAAAAGTAAAAGCGCTGGATGCGAAATTAAATATTAAATATTAAAAATTCAATTTAAAAAAGCGCTTTTGCTGCCACAACGTGTAAAAATTGATTTCGATGTTTGTGGCTATCTGTCTATTCCATTCCTTTAGCACGTGGTAATTTGGGTAGAGAAACGTGATGGATGACCGGGCGAGAGTCGAGTCGACACGTAGCCTCTGGCAGCCGGGAGCCGGGGTCGCCGGAAGTTGTTGTCGAAACGAAAAGCAGATAGAGAGAGCGGCGCTCGCTCACCCGTAACGCTAACGCGCACGAGTTTTCCGAGTGTCCGTCCTATTTATTCTGGAGGGAAAATGGGGTTTCGCGTTTCCCGCACTGGCACGCCGCCCTTCCGATTGGTTGCCAGCCAGTCACATGATTGTGCCAACACACGCTCCGCTAGTGACGCGGTTTCCCCCGAATCCCCCCACGCGGACGCGGTTGTTGTGTCAGTCGGCGCACGCACCAAACACGCACGCACACAAAGCAGGCGGGCTGCAACTTGCACCGCGCGCTCCTTCACCACTGGACTACGACGAGGGTAGCGCAGTCGAGTGCCGCAGGTTCGTCATGGGCGACAGCCAGCACCACTGATATCTATCATCCGTGCCACACATCGTGCATGGCCCCGAGGCTTCGACCCTTCGCATGGATCTACGTGGTGCTGCACTTGCTTCTCCAGGTGCCAGGTGAGTGAGTGTCCCGATCCCGACCCGGCGCATGCACAGGTGGGTTGGGTTGGTTGTTCACCCAGACACCGAGCCGCGTTCGGCGCCGGAGGCCGTTCTCCGTCTCGTGCCCTGCCGTGACGCATCAAATTGATTGATTGGCACGTGTGAAGCGCTCAAACCGCACGATCCGGCCCCGCAACTCGTTAATATCGTTAATAAGCCTTTAACTCCGTTTCTTTTCTCTTTTCTCTTTTTTCTTTTTTCTTTTTATGTTTTGTTTTTGCTGCTCCGATCGGAGATCAATGATTCAATGATTCAATGATGCTCGCCCTCCTCGTCCACACGTGCGTCGGATCAATGACGTGATTACTGATTACAGCGTCGCTTCCTTCGCTTTTTTCTCTGCCCCGGTGGACTCTGCTCGGCTCGGCTCGGCTCGGCTTCGGCTCTGCTCGGCGCGATGATTCAAGCGCCTGTGGAGAGTGCGAGCTCGAAACGGGCGCGTTTAATTCCCGCTCAATCCGTTGTTTAAAGTTTCAATATTCGTCGCTGGCGGGGTGAGCCGGAGAATGGATGGGGGAGGGGGGAGTGAAACTCGCTCGTTTTGCCGCACGCGCCTCGAGGCCAGTAATTTATGCAAATAGGCCACGAGGGAGGCGCGGGAGAAGGCGAGAGGGGAGGGAGAGAGGGTGGTGCAAAGGCAAGGAACGCGCCGTCTTAGCAAATCTAGGCTCGATTCAAAGCCTCGACCCCTTTCATTGTCGCGCGCGGGCGCATGCGATAAGATTGCGCGGGTGACGAGTTTTTGCTGCCACACAATGGCCCCCTGCTCCCCGACACCCTCCTCCCATACTCCCATACTCCCACACTGCGTCTCTTCATCTCCAGCGGCACAGAAAAAAAGAAAAAAGAAAAAAAATTCAAGTCTCGGCTGCAGCCCAGCCCAGCCCAGCCCGTTTCGGGGGATTCCGACTCCCCGTACAAGTACGGTGAGCGCAGGACGCCGGCCGAATCGGCAACGAGCAGCGTCCATTACAGACCACTTGCTTATTTCATTATAGCGGGACTCGGAGGTGGTTGAGTGCCATAAAGGTGAAAAATATTCCCCCCCACAACACACAACACACAACACAGAACACAGAACACACACGTGTTCTTGTAAAATTGCCTTTTGTTTATCATCGCGACCATCGGCTTTCTTCAGCTTTTATGTTTTTCTTTCTTTCCGCTTTCTATCTTTCGTTGGTCGAGCACAACCGGAAGTGATGGACTATGCCTTTGGACACGGGAGTAATTACCTCGTAATTAATTAGCAGCGGCGCTGCTCCTTCTGTCTTTCGCGCTTCTTGTCTTTGTGTTCTCCTTGTTTTGAGAAACCGCGACGAAATTATGGATGGCTCCATGGGCATTTCATTTGGCAAAACAATCAGAATGTTTGAAAATTCAAATTACTCCTTTTCTTTTTCCCTTTTCGTTTTATTATTATTATTTTCTATTTTTTTTTCTTTTTTTTTTTTTCTTTTCGAGGTTGTAGTTTCATTTTCCTTTATATTTGTGCAAACGACGTGCAATTATCTGATGTTTTTCCTTTTTTCTTTTCGGTGATGTAAGTTGTAGTTAAAACGAGCCGCTTGTTTGTTCAATGCATTGCATTGTGGGTTGCTTTTTTGTGAGTGTGGGCGTGCAACTTCCTCGTCGATCTATTTGTGACCACCTCCAACTGCTCAGGTGGCTGCATTTATGGACGCTTTTCGCTCTTTTTTATTGCCAACTTAGTTTCAACATCAAATTTATTAGCCTTTATTTTTTTTATTTTTTTTTTTAAATTATTTTTTTTTAAAATTATTTTTTCTTTTTTCATTTCTTTATTTTTTTGTTCGACAAACCGTGGGGGTTTTAACTTTTTTTTCTTTCTATTATTACCTCACTTATTTATGCACACGGTATTAATTTGTCAGAACTATTTTTAACTGGTGTTTTGAGAAAATTAAAAAAATAATAATTTCTGTTTAGCAACGCTTTGCATATCGTTGTGTAACTAGCAATTACTCGCTCAGCCGTCACCACGTCGTGTTTTAGTGAGAGAACAAGTGGAAAAATGCTTAATACAATTTTTTACGCATTGTTTTTGTATTTGACTCATTAAAAATTTAATTTGTACATTTAACTTTCATTTAATATTTTTGATGCGCATTTGAATTGATTTATCGCCCCCTTGGAACAAATAAAAACGTGTAGTCAAATTGCATCGGGGTAATGTTAAACTGGGGAAGAATTTGCATATGGGGCTTTTTAGATGTACTAACGAATCAAAGATAACTTACTTATCGAATGAATCATTCATTTAGCAAGCATAAATTTAGTGCATTTTATATTTAAAAAAATTAAACAGAAGGAGCGAAGCGGCGCGTTAAACTTGAAAACAGTTAAAAATTCAATTCAAATGCGTTTTCAGATGAAATTTAAATTTATTTAAAAATCAATTGAAATTCTCATCTAAAAAACTTGTGTAGTTTAAAATGTGCGCGCATGCGTGGTGGCGAGGGCGTGAGTCGAGGTCGAGGGAAGGGAGGACAAGTTCGGACGCCATTGTTGCTGCTATAATAGATCGGCAGATCGATTCGGTTCGATTCGATTCGATTCGATTCGATTGAAGGTTCGGGTTTCCCTCGTCTTTAGTTGTTTATTGTTGTGATAAGGAGAAACTGGGCCCAATTAAAATGGCTTTTATTTATTTATTTTTCTGGATTGTTGATTGGTTTCGGGCTAAAACGCAAGTTGGCTTCGCTCGTGCTGCGCTCAAAAATTGCTGTTGCACGTTGCACGTTGCAGTTGCCCAGATACAGCAGCAGCAATTTTCTTGAGCTGAATTGCTAAATCGACCTCGTGCATTTTTTAAATCCAACTTGCCGTCTATTATTTTATTTGTTTTAACGATCCTTGTATTTTTCCAGGTTCCAGCCCCAACTGGGAGGAGTGGTGGACGTACGACGGTATCTCAGGTCAGTGTCGTGTCGTGTCGTGTCTTGTCGTGACGTCACGTGCCCCACCCCCCTCGAACTGGACGAGAGAGAGAGAGAGAGAGAGACAGGAAGGGACGGGAAAGAGCGATGCGTCGTCACGTGTGGTCTTGGGAGTTGAAGAGGTCGGATCGATGTTTCGATTCTTGCCATTTGTTTTTCGAGATGGGCGGCCAATAAAAGATGCCCGCAGGACAGACGGGCGTCGTCATTGATTGATGCGAGGGGTGGTTGGTGTGGAGAGATAAGAGAAACGCTTAAGATCAATCTCACGCACATGCGCGCTCTCTTCTCTTCTCTTCTTTTCCCTCCCGTGCTCTTGTTTGGAGTTAGCAACTTTGAAAGTTCATCGATTTCGATTATTTGATTAGCTGCTCGATCAATTTGCACCAGGTGCCGCGATTTCAAACGAGAGATGATGCCGGCTTTTGACGCTTGAAATGCGTTTTTCTTTTTTTCCTCTCATTTTTTCACAATTCCAATCAATTCTCCCGTCACTCATTGCACGTGTCCCGGCACCCGCACACTTTGCCAATTATCCCTTTCGAATTTACATTTTATTTGCCAAAGTGACGTCACTTTTACATCTCGCCAAGATTCACGATTTGTGCTCGTGTTGTGCGAGTGTGTGCCCTGTGGTACGTACTCAAAGAGTTTTGAATAAAACATGGCGCTCTATTTTGAAGATGGAAGCAGAAACGTTATTTAGTGACCCTCAGGGGGGGAGGAGAAAGCGGAGGTGGAGCTGGAAAACGCCCGCGCGCACTCTATCTCTCCCCACGCCGCAAAAAAAATCGATTGCAAGTGACTCACCTCAAATATAATGATGCCCTCTGTCGAATTAAACACCTGTGCCGCACCTGCTGGCGCGTTGGCAATGGAAGAAGAAGTTTTTTTTGCCTCTTCCTTTTTTTTTCATGCATTTCCAACTTATCGCCAATGACCTTTGAGCCGACTCTCAGTTATCATCCAGTGGTTGTTGACGAAGGCGTCGAGTCGTAAGTCACGAAACTCCAACACATTCACTCCCCGTCCACCGATCTTTTCCGGCATCATTGACGTCCGGACTTCATTTTATGACTTTGAGCGTTGCCATCTTTTTCCAGACTCCCCCCCCCCCCCCCTGTCGGCACATAAATTCTTTTTTTTTTTTCTTCTTCTTTTTTTCTTCTTTTTCTTTTGGTTTTGCATTTGAAACTTGTTTGAAATTTAATTTGACCGCATCAAATATCGGTGGTTTGCTTGATTCCAGTTCCTCTCTAAATCGATGACTATCAGCCGTACACGTTCACAACTGCGGAGCAAAGATTTTCACACGAGCTATTAAAAATAAATGCGCATCAATTTTTCATACAATTAAGCCAGCCGACCGCGCAGTCTGGATTGTTTTGTGACATCACAGCGGTCATCGATTGCTATTTGAAATTGCAATGCGATCTCCAATTAATTATTCGAGAGTTTGAACAATTTGAAAATTTCGCATAAATATTCGATTTAAAAATGTATTGCCAGTTTGAATTGGCATTGTTGGACGGAGGGAGGGAGGGAGAAGGAGAAGAGCCGTGCATGGTGTATTGGAGCGGAGGGAGGGAGGGAGGGAGGGAGGGAGGGAGGCCACTCGTGATTATGATTGACGTGCTTGCAACGCATCTTTGCATTTATTGTCTCCATGGTAACTGACCTCTTTCTATTTCCATCTTAAGTAGGGAGCAGAAAACTATGAATAATTGAACGTGACCAAGTTTTACGTTTCAACCCTTTTCGCTTTGCTGTTTGCAAAGCAGTTGTCGCCGAGTCCGCTCGGGGGGATGCAAAACAGGAGCAGAGCAGAGCAGAGCGGAGCGGAGCAGAGCCGAACAGAGCCGAGCGACGCACTGAGAAATGCTTCTTCGCAGTATAATTGCATTTCTCTCGGGCGTTTCATCTTTACGCCCCCGCACTCGAGAATCCAAGCGTCTTAGGGCGGACGCGTCGGTGTTTCATTCACGGGATCCCCGGGGAAAATGAGAAGGCCTAGCATCTCGCGTGTACTTGTTCCTTCCTCCCAAATTGGCAGGGAGTGCAAGAATGACAGCAACATCTTCTGTCGGACCTCAGTGTCCCATTTCTTTGGCGTGCAAGGATTTCGATTTGAGGTGAAGCGGTGAATCTGACGAACGGACGCGTGATTTCCTTCCCTCTTCCGATCCCCTCGAGAGAGAACGAGAGAGAACGAGAGAGAGAGAGAGGGGGGGGGGGTTCCATCGATCGACGTCAGCTGCTAGTTGCTGCTCCACTCCACTCCACTCCGCTCTTCTCTTCTCCTCTCCTCTCCTCTCCTCTCTTCTCTTCTCTTTCTCCTTCACCCTCTCCTCTGTCGGTGTTCGGCTGTCGTTCAATGGATGGAAAAAAAACGGGCATTTTCGGACATGGCCGAGCATCGGAGGTGCAAATCCATAAAATGGACGACAGCCCCCGACGATCATGGTGTGCAGGTCACGCTTTCCGCTCTGTGAACCGACATTCGATCAGCAGCTCAGGTTTCCTCAGTCACCTGAGTGTCTTTCCTGACCATTGAGCTCGTGACTCATCCCACGCACACATCGATCCGCCAAAGGGGCAAGGCGAGGGCCGAGGAGAGGGGAGAGGGGAAAGAAGGGAGGTGAAGGGGGAGCGAGCGTCCTTCTGCTGGCCTCGTCTAATCCGATTACCAGAATTATGCGTCTGGCGGCAACGAAATTAATAAGGGATCCGCTTAACGAATGCGGTCCATTTATCAGCAGCTGCAACTCGAATTGATTGTCTTTGTATAATACGAAATAATTAAACACCACCAAATCCGAAGATACGTTCTTGTGGATCCTGCCTAATCAGATTTGGTCACTTGTCAAGTTTTTAAACACACCACGCAATTTGTTTGTTTTTTAATTATTTAATTATTTATGGGCAACACTCGTGTTTTTATTTATTTATTTATTTATTTCTACGTTGGCATCAGGCGATAGAGAAAAATAAATTGAAAACGACTTTTTTAATCAATCGATATTTTTTTCTATCATTATGTTTGTAAGAATTGCAAAGCTCCGCCTGGTGCTTCACTGCACGGAATGAGGTGATTGCAGGGAAGCCCTCCCTATACCAGACTCTGCGCGCGTCTTCCATATCGATTTTGCGGGCCCCCGCAACGGTGTCTGGCCACTGGCCAAAGTATTTGGTGACGAGTTGGCGTCTCAATTGACCCTGCGACACCTTCTTTGTTTGTTTGCGTTCCCATTAAACGCCCTCGCCTCCCTCCACCTCTTTTGCTTGTCGAACGAAATTCTCCAGAGTGGACACGCTCCGTCTTTCTGTCCATCTTTTAGCAGCTCCGAGTCTTCATTTATCATCGGCCTCCGAGAAAACGCTCGCAGCACTTGATTAAATTTCCGCACACTCACAAGAGGGAGTGCAATTTGCTTCCGAGCGGCGAATAATTGGCCTTAATTGACGACGTCTTCTATTGGCGGATCAAGCAACTAGAGTCTTCGTCTTTTACACCCGAGCTGAAGACGCTTGCTGCGCTAATCCAATCCAATCCAATGCAATGCTATGCCGGTTAGCAAAAATTGCAAACGCTAAAAATGATTGTGAAGCAGGGTTGAAGCTAAACCGTGGCCCAGTTGGAGAGGAGAGGAGAGGGCATCTCTCATTTTCGCATTAACTGCGGTTCCTCCAATCGTCCAATCGATAATAAGCCCGGGTCATTCAGGTCAACTGCGGTTACGATTCCCGCTCTATTCGACGAACGCTGTCAGCGTCGGCTGACTGAGCTTGGCAAGCGCGTCTTCCGTTCATCTTTCCGGCGACGTTAATTTCCAACCATTTGCAATCCAATAAAACCGAACTTTTGCAAACCGGCAATTGTTTAATTCGGATCAAATGTTTTTCTTTTCATTAGCCAGGAGCGAACGCCATTTTGATTGGCCCCAATGTCCGCCTTGCACATTTGTGTGCAATGGTTTTCCGATGCGATTCATAATCGCGTTACGCCGCCCTTAGTTAATCTCCATTAAAGAAGTCGCAGCCTCCGGTCGATCGATAAACCCCTTCTCCCTTCTCCATTCTCCATTCTCCCTTCTCCCTTCTTCCTCTCCTCTCTTCTCTCTTTCCTATCCCTTTTCCTTTCTTAACTCCTTTTTATTTCATTCCGAGATCGACACTCGACTCACAAGACACGACCTCGTTACAGCGACCCCAATCATCTGACTTTAAAATGAATTTAGCAAAAAATAAATCACCGATTTTAAGGCCCGCTGATCTCCTCCGGGAGATTTCTCAAAAACATCCGCGGATCCAGAATTAGACCACGTATGGCTCCTCGGGGGATCGTGAGCGCTGGACCGTAACAAGGTCGCAATTCCTAAGCTATGAACACTACCTGCGCATTTCAAACGCTAATAAATACAAAGTCAACAATCAACACGACCAATATCCGGTAAAAAAAGAAAAAGAAAAAGAAAAAGAAAAAGAAGAATGAAAACGGCCGAGTGCCAGTTTCATTTTTTCCAATGAGCGACGTCACGACTTAATGAAATTCGGCGCTGCATCGGATGCTCGTTTGTTCGATTAATTACTTAGAGCAGATTTGAGGTCTGAGAAAGAAATGCTCGAGCAGATTACATCTTCATCTTGTCGGCTAAACAAGGGAAGCGATTAATTAACACACTGCAACGACTTCTGGAGTGTTTAATTCCACTGGTCAAATCTTCACCTTTTGTTAATGCGTCCAGCGCCCCCCATGTTAATTTTTGTTAATAAATTCAGTTATGATAAGTCCGTAACAAGAATGGCTGCTTCTTTTACATCGTAATCGCAATCTTCCACAATCGAGGCTATAAAACACATTAGCTTCTCATCCTTTTTCTTTTCTTTCGTTCTTTGAATTATTAAATGGAGGTTCTCTCTCTCTCTCTCTCTCTCTCTCTTTTTTATCCTCATTGAATTTTGCTTCGCCCGCTCTTCATCCAGTGCAGATAGAAACGCCGATTTGGTGCCATCACTTCCGCCTGCTGAAGATTCCACCCCGTGGCTCAAACTGGGCGGAAACTCATCTGACTTCCGCAAGCAGAGCTGATTCCAGCTCCCACACACCAAATTCAATTTCATCGCTCGAAGAGTGGGGAAAATTTTTTTCCCCCCGCACATCTTCGGGAACACCATCAGCAACTTTTTATTTATTTCTTAATTTTTTTAAAACATTTTTAAATTTTTTTTTTTTTATCTTTTCAATTTTCTTGACGTCTCGTCAAAAATATTGTTTAATTAAATTGAGAAAACGAGGACAGGAAGTGGGTTTTAATTCGCACTCCCCGCCGTGTTTCTAATAATTGACATTTCCCCGCAGTATAACGAAACGATTCGTTTTAATTTCAATTAGGTGAGGTCAGTGATTGCAAAGCGTGACGTAATTTGCCTCTTCCCATTGATCCTAATCAAGTTTGGTGTTTGCAAGATGAAGGAAATTACATGGCAAACAGCGAGAACGATTTGCATTGGACTTGATTATAAAGAAGTCTCATTTCTTTTTCACGAGTCCTCGCCAGTTACTGGCACCGCGCTGCACAGCGCTCTCGCTCTTTCTCTCTTTTCTGTCTCCTCAGCCCTGACTTTGCGAGATTTGTCGCCCGATTTTCCGCGGTCGCGTCGATTACTCGGTGCGTGCACAACGGAGCGAGTCATTCCTTCTCCTTCTCTCGTGGTAGTCTTTTTCGTTTTTTTTTTTTCTTTTTTTTCTTTTCTTTTTTTTCCCCCGACCCCCGTTTCGCGACGGCACGGAAACAACAATATCGGAAAAGGAGTAGATTCGCATTGGAATTTAATTTCGGTTTTCGAGTGCGAAAAGGGCGGCAAGAAAAGTCAAAATGAAAAGGTGTATTTTCATTGACAGCTTCGATTCGATATTATTGTATGGTTGGCGTGTGTAGGCTTACAGTAGTTTTTCATTTTCTCTTCTGCGCTCGGAATCCGAAAAATGGACTTGCCTCGAGGAGAAGCTGCAAATGATGGAATTCAACAGGCGCTCAGTCACCCTTGACCCCCTTTTTCTGTTTTCTTTTTTTTTTTGTTTTTTTTTATTGAAATGGAACGATTGCTTTCTTTTTTTTTTCTTTCTTTTTTTTTTTTTTTCTTTCTTTCTTTCTTTTTTTCCCCATTTTGAGCATTCTCGATTTATCGATCATTTGAGAGTGTAAACAAGACAATTGTCGGCTCCGGCATCCATTATCGCGAGCGAAACTTGCCGAGATTAAGGAGAAGTGAAATATGTGCGCTTGCTTCGGATCGGCAACTGAGAAGCCAATTAGGAACCACCACGCGCCCAATTTATCGGCCGATAATGGAGTCCTCGCTGCGGGCGCCTCTGTCGCCATTCGTCACGCGTCTGTCGCCCAGATGCATTAAGGTGCTCCCACCATCCATATCCATCCGAGCGTCTAATGTTATTCTCATCCTTTCCGACACCACCTACTTCACTTGCCAACGAGAGAGAGAGAGAGAGAGAATTCCAGCGAGTGTTTAATTTCCGCGAGCGACCCTTGCCGCGTTAATTGGCCTCTTGAATTTTTGCTGCTTTGCTCGCGACTTTACTCTATACTCTTGGTCGACTCGGTCGGGCTCGGCACGGCTCGGCACGGCTCGGCACGGCTCGAGTCGAGTCGAATTTCGAATCGTCTCCACTCCACTCCACTCGACTCCACTCGCCTCGACTAGTTCTTTTGGCAAGGAAAAGTGAAGATGTCTTGGGGGAGCAGTAGACATCTTGGTGGGGCACTGATAAAACCCATTTATAATAATTCACCTGCCCGCATCTCGACTTGAGCTTCGATCACTCGCGTGGGAATTGACGTCTGGCGCTGCGAGTCCTTTGCAACACGTCGTCATGAATGAATGATACAGTTTCTCCACTCAAGTCGACCCGTGCAATTAATTTGTGATTATGTTACAAGTGTGAAAACACAGGCCCGAGCGCTTGTGTCTTCCTTGCCAAATCACGGTCGAAAAACACCTCGTCTCGCCTGGAATCATTCTTTACAATCATTTCCCTTCCCATCCCTTTCCTTTCCTTTCCTTCCCGTCGCCGTCGCCGTCGCCTTCACCGTCTCTTCTTTCGTCCATGCATCGATTTGCGTTGCGTCACGTCGTGAATGCACCTCTGCCAAAAGTATTCCGACTTTATTCGGCTGCTTTTTACATATTGATCCCGCTCCAATATAAACCCAAACAAATGCCATCATTCTCATGTGCAAACACAGGAAATCGGGTAAAACAAAAGCAAAAAAAATAGAGGCGCTTTCTTTGTTTAATCCAATCTGCGCATCAATCCATCCATCCATCCATCCATCCATCCATGGCATGGCATGGCATCCACCCGCCTGTCTCGCTCTCTGTCTCGGCGTTTGAATTCATCCTTCCGCTCTCCCAGGGGCGTCGCCTTTTTCTCACTCAAGTGCGCGATGAATATTTAATTGCCTGTTAAGGGAATTAGTGGCACGTCTCTCAACAATGCATGCTGGTACCGTGTGCTGTGTATTTTTTTTATAGCAGTGATAGCGCTATTGGTTGATATTTCAACATGGCGCACGTTTTCTTGGAGGGAGTAGAAAATGTCGTCCGATCTTGGAAATCTCACTAAAACCGGGGCTTAAAAGATTTAAGCTTGACGCAAGTTTTATCAGTCGTCACCAGATGTCGTTCATCCAACATGGGGTTCACGTGTTTCGGCCTATAGGGATAGGGAGCATTTTTCTTTCTTTTTTCTTTTCTTTTCTTTTCTGACTTGAGTTGAGTAAAAGTTCACCTTTGTGTGGCGCGCTTTTAGGAGTGACGTGAATCTTTTTAAAGAGGACTGTAAAAACGGACGTTAGGTTCCATCGTATTTGATGACCGTCGAGGAGAGGGGGCAAGTGCGAGTGTGACCATACGATGACGTGTGCGTCGTCACATCACATCACTCTGGATGGATGTCAGCTTTGCTTCAATGGCGGATCGATTTAAAGATCAAGACGAGGTTAGGTCGCCCCTCGTCTCGTCTTAACTCTGTTTTATTTAACTCGGACCTGGGCGCTTCTCATTTCTTTTATGAAGTGCAAGTGTCGCGTCCTATCTCCCATCTCCTATCTCTTTTCTCTTCTCTTCTCTTCTCTTCTCTACTCTTCTCTACTCTTCTCTTCTCTTCTCTTCTTTTGGCACGATGATGGATGGACGCTGATGGCGTCCCTCTCCTCTCTTAAGTGTGATTGGAAAGCAGTTCATCTTGATTGATTGATTGTTGTTGTTGTTCCAGGTCCAGCATTTTGGGGTCTCATCAACCCAGATTGGAGCATGTGCAGCAAAGGCAAGCGACAGTCGCCGGTCAACGTAGATCCCTCCAAACTCTTATTCGAGCCTTTTCTGCGGTTTATCCACCTGGATAAGCACAGGGTGAGTCGAAATCAAACACATTTAACACAATCGCTCGCATCGCATCGCATCGCATTGCATTGCATTGCATTTGCATTGCATTGCATTGCATTGCATTGCATTTTTATTTCGTTAATGAAGCAAACCCGCGTTGTACTTAAATCGCTTTTGTTCGCGTATCGATTATACACCCAACATTGCAAAGGTGCTTATCGTTTGCATAATGACGTCATTCAGCTGCTGATAAACACTCTAAGTCGCCTTTCAATTTATAATTGGATAGCCGGCCATTGTTAAGATTAAGGTATCACAATTTCTGTCTTTGACAGTCGCGTGGCGTGGCATGGCGTGGCGTGGCGTGGCTGCGTTCGGATCAAATTAACCCGCATGCCCTGTTCGTAGAAATAAAGAAGAAAGAAAAAAAGAAAAAAAAGAAAGAAAAAAAAAATTGTTTTCTCGTTAACATTTCAAAAATCATTTTCAAACGTTGTTCTGTTCTGTTCTGTTCCGGTGAGAAAATGCGCTGAGCTCATTTTTTCTTTCGCTCGCCACTTTTGTCAGCAGGAACAGATTAGATGAGGAGAGTAGCTAGGTTAGCGATTCTACTTTGCTAATCCATTTCGCTTGCAATCACAGACTTAGACTAAATTCTAAACGACCTCTGCAGGCCAATTACAATTTGTCTTTATAACGAGATTCAAAGCCCCAACAATTTGTTTCCTTCTGCTTCTTGATTGCGTTTTAAGGGGTCAAATTGCCATTTGTTTCAGCGAGTGCTTATGCTTTTATCAAATTCAAATTCAAATTCAAATTCAAATTCAAATTCAAATTCAAATTCAAATACAAAGCCGAGTTGTCGTCGTTTGTCTGTCTGCGTGATGCCTTTATGCGCGTTTTAAAACTTATCGATTTTGAATTTTCATCGAGTAGTTGTAATTATTTTTATTATTGTGCGCGCAACATTGATAATGCGATTATTTGGAGTAATAGTCTTTAATCGGTTGTGTTTGGATGTGGAAAAGTTTGCCAGCTTGCCAGCTTGCCTTTAACACCAGTTGCAAAATTTGTGTGACGTACTGCGTATAACCTGATTTACGCTCTCTCTGTCGTGCGTTGACACCGCAGCTGTCGCCTTCTAGTTAACTAACAATAGGAGGAAAATTTAGTGCAATGAATGAGTGAGGCACGACAATGTGCCACGCTTTTCTGCTACCTGCTTCGTTTCGTTTCGTTTCATTTCCCATCCCATCTTTTTCCTCATACACACAAATTGCACGTGCGGAGGATTTGCACCCGCCGCTCGCATACTTTTTCCTAATTATTATCACTCGACGGAGGGAGGGACAGGTGAACTGAATGGGAGGGAACGAGAGAAACTGGCGGAACGCGACTTTGATAGACATTGTGATGCTTAAAATAAAAAATAAAAGGAATGAAAAAAAAAATCTCATCATAAATCCAATGCACAAGACGGACGAGATAGACGAATGGAAAAGAGATTTAATTTTCGCATTGCATGCCCGAAAAAAGTGGAGAAATTCTTAGCAACAGATAGGGAGGGAGGGCAGAGCAGAGCGAAGTTTGCGCAAGACTAAATTATCAGTGAAATTAAAGCTTATTCGAGCGTGTACACGTGGTTGAATGACACGGCATTCCGGAAGTGGGTGCAGAGCTCGTTAGGCGAGTCGTCCTAAGAGACTAAAGGGCTAATTATCAATTACTAGGTTGACATGGGAGGGAGTTGCTTTTTTTTCTTTTTTTTTTCTTTTTTTGCTTTCCGGGTAATGGTAATTAAGGCATTTTTTCATTTTTTGTGTACCCTGCAAGTCTTAATTACCCATTTTTTTCGCTCTTTGCACATAAATGAGGTTCAGGGGAAGGCAGGAAACTGAGAGGGGAGCAGCAGCGAGCAGGCGTTAAGGCCTTTTCCTTGTTCATGGCCCTCCTTCGCTCGCGTTCTTTGACGCTCTCTCTTGCTGGCGTTGCGCCAAACCAGTTGACTAATTAGGATGAGCGTCTTCGCCTCGGGCGTCCATTTTTCGTCACAATTGATGAGGATGGGGTCGAAGGTTGTCATGGCAACTGGATGCTGTGAGGTGTAAAAAGAAACTGAGTCTGCAGGAAATGGGAGATTATCAAAGGCAAAGGCAAAGGGAAGGGAAGGGTTGATGTTGATGTTACGGACGAGAAAGAGACGAGAAAAGAAAAAGAAAATAGAAAAAAGGAAAAAGGAAAATGACGTGTTGTGGCGTAATAAGAGATGTATATACGAGTATGAAGTTTCTTTTAATGTTAGGTGAGCGGCAACATCACCAACACCGGACATTCAGTTGTGTTTCGAGCGGATTCCAACTCGCGTCACCGGGTCAACGTTACGGGCGGACCTCTGAGTTACCGATACCAATTCGAGGAATTGCACATCCATTACGGAACACGAGATGATCACGGCTCCGAACACACGCTGAATGGATACTCTTTCCCTGCCGAAGTAATTTGCCATGCGCCAGCCACATTCTGATTTGATTGTAATGTTTGGCCTTCAAATATCTCTTGATTTTTATTTCTATTTCTCTCTCGAACAGGTGCAACTGTTCGGCTTTAACTCAGACTTGTACAAGAACATATCCGAAGCCAAATACAAAGTGCAAGGACTTGTCGGCATTGCGCTTCTAATCCAGGTGAGTTGATTTCTACCCGCAATTCAATTAACTTCTCATATTGACCTAGTCAATATTGGCTGGCGTTGGAGGAAGGGGAGAAAAAAAGGTGCCGCTCCTATCCGCTGCAAATGTGGATGTTCGCCTTCGCCTCGCCGCTATTCTGACCGACTCCGCGTCCGGAAATTAAAGGCGCGCGCAAACGAGGAACCAATACGGCTTGTAGCAACGGCGCCACCCCGCCACTTGATTAAGGCGACACGCGTCGGCTGCACCCTTCGCTCCGCTCTATACTCTATGTCCTTCCTTTCCCTTAGTCCTTAGTGGCTACCATAGCTGGCTGGCAGTCAAGCTTAATGCCGTTTGTGTCAATACGGCGTCAGTTAGTCAAGTGAGGCTTTGCAACGAACCAAACTGTTAATCCATGTCTTAACAACGCCACCTGCGTCTGCCTCTTTCTTTCTTTCTCTTGCTGGTCGTGATTGGAGGGTGTGGACTGTGCACTGTGGACAATACCTCGAGTCGAGTCGCAATTAAATTTGGGGAGTTGCGCGAAGAGTTTTTGGTAAATTGATCTCGTGCTGGGAATCACTTTTCTGAGCACGGATTATGTTGGAACCGGACAATCTTTTACCTTTCTTGTTTTTCATCTTCTCGTTACTGGGCAGTGGGGAGTTGAGGCAACACGTACTCGTTAAATGAAATAGGAAATATCACTCGCTCCCACTTTATCTATTTCTATCGGTTAAAGTAGACCGAGAAAGAGAGGGAGAGAGAGGCGAAAAACAACATGAGAAATACCAGTTAAAACTAAAAACTCGTTTAAATGCAACGTTTGGAAGCGCAGATTTCATTATACGTACTTGTACACATTTGTGTTGCAAAGATAAATTAAATTTTAGCCTCGAAATGTGATTTACTCATTACAGATAAAACTTACTCCGTACTTTCTTTCCCTACAGGGAGCTCCGAAAAACAGTTTTGTCAATTGCATTGAGGGGATGTTAAACAAGATAAAAATTTGCACGAATGAGCAATTGCAAGTACACAATACCAAAGATAAATTCCATTTTCTACTAGCGTAAATGGCTTAAGGTCACTATGAGGTAGCTGCTACCACGCTCGTACATAATGCCGAGCAAAAAAACAGCACCGATTCGATACGAGCTTGCCCACGGCCTATCGCAATATCTTTAAACAAACACGAAATTATTATTGAAAATCCAAGCAACTCTGATGGATGATTAGTTGATTACATAATTTAATTAATTAATTAATTAATTAATTTCCAACTTGGCTCGCCCTAATTCCGCTATCAATATCTCAAACGAATTGCAATGAAATGGAATTAAATTAAAAGTATTCTACAAATCTTTCAATTCTCTCGGTTTGCGAGCATGCGTAATGCAGTCAAGTGCAAGGCTTGCTTTTCCAACTTTGTGTGCGGGGTTAATTTTGTAATTTACTCTAATTCATTAAGACAAGTTGAATTTCTTCCCTTATCAAGTTAAGCCTAAGAGATAAACTGTTTCTAATAGCTTAGAAATAGTATTTCAAAACACTCAGAACGGATGGAAATGTCAAAATTAGGTTGAAACATTTATTTCTTGTTTTATAATTATTTAATTCACGTAATGTCTGTCACGCGTCTGAAATGTGCATTGGCGAAAATGTTTGAAACATATTTTCCCTTTCAGCTTGTTTTATTTCTTTAATTTTTTTATTCACCTCTCGGTGTTTTGCAGCCAAGCTTAAGAAGGGAATTGTTTGCATTTCATGCTAAAGTGAACTTTTAAAGGTTTTTGCAGACATAAATAATTTAGAAAATCACAACGCTCTTTTTCTTTTCTCTTCTCTTCTCGTCTTTTCTTTTCTTTTCTTTTCTTTTCTTTTCTTTTTTTGTTGTTTTGGAATAAAAAGAAAGAAAGGAAACAGTCGAAAGGACATTATCGCGAGATAAAAAAGAAAGATATAAAAAAAGCATTGTGCAAATTATCTCTAACTTACACTTTGCTACTTTGCTTTGCAAACTGCAGTAAAAAAAAAATGTAATTTATTTTGTGTAATTTTTGCTTTGCAGGTGGGTGAGATCCCCAACCAGGAGTTTCGTATTGTGACAAGCGCACTCAACAAGATCATTTACAAAGGTAAGTCTGCATTCTTTTCCTTATTTTGCGAGGGAAAAAAATTGAATTTTTTTTCTGCTTTCGTTTCTGTATCTCATTTTCCATCTGCCCGTGCATTCACATTCCAGTGTGGAATAATGGGCACAAACCATGCGGCTAGAACCGTCATTTGCCTGATTGCATTTACTCCCGAACGAAAGCATGCGCAGCGCGGATACAGACGTCCTGCCTCTCTTTCTCTCTCTCTCTACATAATTCGCTAAACCCAGCAACACGGTCCCCATCCATCGCATTTGCTCGTTTTGCTCGTTTTGCTCGTTTTGCCATCTCTGCTTTAACATCTAAAGTCGAACGTTGACTGACCGAGGTTCAAAGAGCACCCATTTTAGACTCTGCAGGGGCTTTTACTCAAATTACAAGCACTACGCCACGCCTATTCGCATCGACCTCGACAACCTAAGGGTTTACTTATCCTAACCAAATTATACCTTGTGTAATCCCCATCTTTTTCTGAAAAATTTATCACATAACCACGTACTCGACAAATTTGGAGCACGCCTCTCAAATGTCGCTCTTTGAGTGTTTCTAATCAAAACAAAAGCAATTGCTGTCTTTCTTCCTAACTAACCCCATTTAAATGGATGCACAAACAGTTTAGTTTCAGTCCAGCCGCGAATGGTGTCGACTGTCGAGTCGAGTCGAGTCGAATTGCCGATCGAGGTCATCGTCGTTTGCATTTCGATTGTGCTTTGAATTCCCCGCATGAACGTGGCAATTGGCCACGTTCGAATCCAAAGCTATTCCGCGCTTATTTGCGATACAGTCATAATGCTGCATAACTTCATATATCAAACTTAAAGTAAAGCGTCTAGTAAAGCTTTTAAAGCTTTTTTCGCCTTTTTCACCTTTCGCACTTAATTTATGTCTCGACTAAGCGTTTTTATATTTTTATCCTTGTTAAATTATCAAATCCCGTACATTGTTTTGGTTGAAACGACGCTGTAGGAGTACTGTATGCATGTTTTCTGCTTTAAAAAAAAAAAAAAAAAAAAAAAAAAAACTATAACGATGCATGTTGTAATTAATTTTGCACGCTTTCGGTTTAATTAATCCATTTACTTCAACAATTGTTTTTGGTTTGTGTCAAAATTAAGAATAGCGAGACATTCGATTCGATGTACTTGAAAATGTGTCACTTACACCTCATTGCCTCTGAAAATGTGATTTGTTTTGCAAACGTTGACATTTCATATTTATATAGAAAAAGAAAGCAAAAAGAAAAAAAAGAAAAAAAAAGAAAAAAGAAAGAAAAAAGAAACGTTTGGCAGTAAATAAGCAGCCAATCAGACAAGAAGCATGTCTAATGCACATGCATGTGCATGTGTATGGGTTTGGGCAGAGTGAATTGAAGCCAGAAAGATCAATGTTACTCCTCCTGAATAAGAATAAATAAATGAATAAATAAATAAATAAATAAATAAATAAATAAGTAAAAATTGTACTGTAAGTTATGTAGTTGAATAACATGTACGACATTAATATATGTCAGGGTCGCATACACCAATCAAACACATATCCATTCGTGGCCTTCTGCCCGATACTGACTTTTACATGACCTACGAAGGATCGACCACGATGCCCGGATGTTACGAGACCGTCACGTGGATTATCATGAACAAACCTATTTATATCACTAAGCAGCAGGTGCAGTTGATATTAAGTTGGTATTGGTTTTGGTATTGGTATTGATGAGCTAATTTGAATGTGTTTTTCGTGCAGTTGTACGCTCTTCGTCGTCTCATGCAGGGGGATCGCGAGCATCCGAAGGCGGCATTAGCCAACAACATCCGCCCGTCGATGCCTTTGCACCATCGAGTGATTCTTACCAATATCGATTTCCGGAGAAAATTGGTGAGCCTTATCATTAAGTTTTTATGGCCTAGATATTTCATGCAAATGTTTGTTAAAGTCATTAACATTTAATTACATTTTGAGTATCAAATTTTATATGAAATTTAAATGTTACCGGTTCATTTTGTTTGTGCAAGGGAAAGACATGCCGCAGCCATAAACTCCGGATGCCATTCTGCGAGTTCAATATTGCAAGCGGCATGCCATAATTATGCCCTTACATCAAAACCCATTACAACCAACGAACCAACCAACCCTAACTTAGAATAGAACAGAACGTAAACGTTTCCTACGAACGAGATTTCAAACATGAAAATTGCTCCGTTCCGTTCCGTTCCGTTCCGTTCCGTTCCGTTCCGTTCCGTTCCGTTCCGTTCCGTTCCGTTCCGTTCGCCACTTGTGTACCCACTTCAAATCACCCACGAGTACTGCTACTATTTCTCCTTTATTACTGCGATTCACACATTTACTGCTAACTCCAAACTCCAAACTCGACTTGTCAATAGCTTTGTCAAACTTGACACACAATTATATTGCCAAAATTATTGACCGTCAAAAAGAATTTGCAAACAAATACACAAGAGTGGCAACTGGTATGGAAATCTAAAAAATACAATACCGGTAATTAATCAAGTAACTATCTTTACTTTCTTTGGTGGTCAAACAATTATAAAAACTACTGTGACCCACCAATCTATACGTATAATATACTAAATATTGGAATAAGAAAAAGAAGTGAAAAGCCGTTTTACATGAAATTTAATTTTTCAACTTGATGTTTCCGAGAAGGGTTCGGGTAAAATTTGCCCCAAGATGATCTTTTAGAAACTTTAAAAGTAAAAAGCATGTGTCGTTCGCATGTGAATCAGTTATTCAATTATTTTTCCTATTTACTTGGATTTTGGTGAATCGTTTCGTGAATTCTTAATAGAATGAAATAATAATATTTCTATTATTGTTTCGCTTGTATTACAAATGCATACATACTGTAGTCTACTACATTTATTGGCCTCTAAGATTTATAACTTGCCTAATTTTCTTCATTTATTTATTATCACGACTGTAGATTATTTATTTGCTACTCTTACTGTGTATAGTACGGTATAGCTAAGCAAATTTAGCATTAAAATGGACTAGCACAACACCGAACAGTCAGTTGTGTCAAAGGTTATATCGTAGGTGAGAGCTTTTTTTGTCTACTGACGCATGGCCGGATTTAGGTATTGCGGGGCCCCAAGCACAAAATATTTTTGCTCAAATCTAAAAAATACACTTATCATTAACTTATCTCTTTATATATAATAAACATAAATACATATATACAAATATAATAACATATTTCCGATTTAAATACATTCAAAAACATCAAAATCATTAGAACTTTTTTTCCTGCTTTTGACGGTGAAAAATTGATCGATTATATACGTTGAAGCACAGAGTTTGCAGCTTTTCGGGTTGCTCCATACTCCGAATACTTGAGTCGATTAATTTTTCCGGGGCCCCCGATGGGTGGGGGTCCTAAACAACTGCTTATTTTGCTTATGCGTAAATCCGGCCCTGGCGCCTCGGCCTGTACCCATCACATTAACTTTTCGATTTTTAGGGAACAAAAAAGAATCAATTTGAACAATTACTGTTTAGTGTTTACAAAACTTGTTTTTTTTTTTTAAAACCGATTTCCTAGAATACATCACGCTTTAATTTAAATTTTTTAAATTCGTATTTCCTTTTTTTTCCTATCTCCCCGAGAACAATTCGTTGCAAACAAGAGCTTTAAAAAAATGAGTATCTTCCAATAGCAGGTGAGCTGTTTGAAATGTGTCACCTGTAAGAAAGCAAAAAAAAATATTCCAAGAAAACTTTGAATATTTTATGGAAACGAAAGAATTGGCTCTCTTCTTTTTTTTTTTTTCGTTCTACTTTTCTTTCTTTCTTTCTTTCTTTCTTTCTTTAACTTTGGACATTTTTCTTTTATTATCATTTTTTCTTTTCACTTTTTCTGTTTTCAATTTCCTGCCCTCGATCCATGAAAACGAGCAGAAAATGAAATGATGAAACATGGCGGCATTTATTGCACAAGACTGTTGACATCCCTTTGTTATTATTTTTTTTGTTCCTTTGCTTGATGATGAGGATAAATGTGACCGCTGGAGTGGAGAAATCAAATTCATTAGGGAACGCTCGTCTTTTTATTCGGTCACTCGAGGATCACTCGAACGACTCATGCGTCTCTAATCTCTATTTTATTATCGTTGCAGGATAAAAAGTGTCCTACTATGTACAAAGATATGCACTATAAAGGTAAATCAACCATCCGTTTCAGCGCCCTTTTGTCGCTTTTCGAAATAATTTAAAATTAAAATTTAAAATTAATTAACATTAAAATAGCAAATATCTGGAATCAGCCTTAGGCGTGTGCCGCCCAACCCTGCAGCTGTTGCCACTGGGAATGATGGCGAAAACGTCATATCCGGTGCGTCCGTTGTGTAAATAGCTCTGCCCTTGCTGCCAACGTGACGTGACGCGTCCATGTACAGAGTGTATTATTTTATACAGTTGTAAATAATATAATAATAATAATAATAATAATAATGATAATAATAACAACAACAACAACAACAATAAATAATAAATAATGATTAAAAAAAATTATCTCTTTATTTGTGTTTTCGTCTTTCCACTGACACGAAACAAAATTATAAAGAACAGAAAACGCTTTGAAAGCCAGAAGCCACCTACGTACCTACGCAAGCTAAGAGCTGAAGAGCGCGCGTCGTGCGGTGCAGCCATGTGCTGAAAAGTCAGGGGAAAAGAAAAAAAAACTTAGCACAATATGAAATTATTACTAAAATATCAAACTTCTTTGCAAGTCTCAAATCGATCGATCAGACTGAGTTACCGAGGACAAGTTTTTCGATATTTGTTTTGCCGCCAAAACTGGCCTTGGGTCACGGACTGCTGAGCGATGGATGGAGACGCGCTCGGCTGCGTCTGCCGCAAGCAACGCAGGGTCCCCCCGGGTCAGCTCCGCCTTCCCGGTCCACTTTTTCTTTCTTTTTTTTATACTTCTTTCTTTTTTTTATCTTCCATACTCCGTCTTTTTTTTAGGAGCTGCGAATAATTTATTGGCGTCACTTGGAGCCGAGAATTCTTTATCAGTGGTGAAACAATTTGAGAAATAAAACCCTAAAATTGGCGCGGATCCAGAAATAAAGTGGACGAGACGAGGGAAGCATCTCGGTGCTCTTTTTCTTCTTTCCTTTCTCGAGGAGCCAAAATGAAGAAGTGTCCAAATGGTTCGAGAGGTGGCGCATGCGTTAATAGGTTTTTCCCTGCCTTCCTTCCTTCCCCCGTGTCATTCTGTCGTTGTCATGGAGTCGTGGATTATCGTTGGCCTTGTGCAAAGTTGCAAGTACCTGTGGTTGGAGTGTCGTTTAGTGCGGCACGTGCAGCATGTCTCTCTCTCTCTTTCTCTCTGTTGCAGCTGCTTCTGCTTCTGCTTCTGCTTCGTGCTCGAGTCTATAGCTGGTTGCCACTCGATCGATGGCCATTGGCTGTTCGTGGAATTCCATTTACCCCTCCCCGATGCAGGTCTGAGGACGTCACAAGTGTTCTCCTCGTGTCCTTAATGATCTTTTTCACTCACTTGTTTACACTCCACTAATCCATCATCAGTTGACTTATTTACTGTTGTTTTATTTTTACCGCGTCTTTGGCTGTGTCAAAAGTTTGATTTCTATTCTACAATTGAGCGCCAAGTGATGTATAGTTTCTACAGACAAATCTGAATTGATTTGGAATTTTGGATTGAGAAATATTTACTTTTATTAGCAAACTAAAAATCAGAAAAATAAAATAATAAAATAATAAAAAGTTAAAAAATTGATAATTTGAAAATTTGAAGATGAAAAAAAATGAGGACAATTTGAATAAAGACTAGCGTATATTTGAATATAATTTTCGTTCTTAATACAAACAAACACACCCACACACTTCACTTACAAACTGCATAAACAACAGACGATTTATGTGCATTATTCAGATCTAAATTTTACTTACATGCCGTTTGCTCATAAATTATGCATATAAACGAGAAAATCATGCGCATTTCACACAAGGAATAATACTTGTGTAAAATAGCGAAACACATAAAAGCCGGTTTTGTTTACTACGAAAATGACTACAGCAAGGAGTTGTTAGGTTAGCTTACTTTTATATACATTTCATTTCATTTCATTTGAAATTACCGTACGATAACTGACCAAACAACAAATTCAAAGATTGGATAAATTAGATAAATCTATATTCAAATCACATTATATTTTGCACATCGAATCAAGCGGCTACAATGTGGATCTAGAAAAAACCAGCTGGCTAAGATTCTGTAAGATAAAAAAGACACCAAAGGAAACGTATAACTCAAGTCCTGATTCCAATCGGAGATGCCAGAGCTCCCGTTTAGTACCAAAGAGATAAGTCAGTGACCACCAGGCAACACCAATGAGGACATGGAAATAATGCATTTTAAATATACCGTATATATTCGTCTATTTTTTTTTCTTCAAAATTATGAGCAATGTAGATTTAAATTATTCTTTAAAGTCAAGATTTTACTTTCTGTTGCATCAATCTCTTTGTGTACGCAACTGAAATATGTACGCAAATGAGGCAATACACATTAGCTACTCCATGCAGAGGTCAGACCCTAGCACGCAGGACTATTTTAAATTGAGATTTGCCACTATATGTGGTGAATATTGGCAGTTCATAGTTTCCATCATATTATTTATGAACTAAACTGAAGTGCTCAAGCGATAGACTGACTATACATTTGAAATATAGATGTTATTGATTTTTTTTCCCACATTTCTTTCTTTCAACAAATGATTTTGAAAATCGTATCCCATTAGCTCAGTTAGAAGTACATTTGAAAATTTTTGTTTGACTGTTTTGAATCGGCTGTTGACTGCGAGGATCATAAATCAAGGCCGGATTTTCTATGGGTTTTCTTTATTTCTAATATTAATACAACAAATGTCCTGACATATTTTATAAGCACTAAATCTTGCAGTTTGCTTTGCTACATAGAGGAAATAGCGACAAAAACAGTACAAAAGGGAAAGTTTGGAAAAGTGAAAAAGTCACATGATTTAGCCTTAACTTGCAAATTACTACTTCAATAATGTTTATTGCGGTTTAAAGTGAAGTTCTTCAGAAAAAGGAAATACTTTTTCAATCATGACTGTAGGAAATTAGATTTATTCATTCCATAACATTTTCATTTTCATTTTCATGTTTCATTTATTCATACTTGGCTAATGAAAATAGTTGGTTAGCAAAACTTACACATTAAACAAGTTAATTTTTCTTTTTCTCTTGTTCTTTTGAATTTATTCAAGATTTATAGAAGATTATTCTGCAATATTCTGCAATGCTTGAGAGCTGATACAGCAACTGTAGCTCTAGTTCTTTGGCTCGGGCTGCTTCTCACGCACAGCCCAAAATGCACCAAAATGCGCTTAAATCAAACTAACTCACAAGTCAGTGCAGTTACTAAAATACTGTTAAACCAAAAGCAAGACAAAAGAAAAAACAAGAATTACATCAAATGATTGATGAACAATTCACATTTCATAATAATTTCGTTTTAAGACTAATTATAACTGCAGTAATTAATACGGTACTGTATTTAAAGCATAATACAGAAATAATAATTTAAAATAATTAGTAAATTATTTCAAGTATTATTTTTTTAATGTTCACTTCACATTTGAGCGTTGTTCCATTAAGTATTCAGCAGACGTTTACTGATGACGTGGGGCGAAGTGGATGACACTTGGATGTGCAAGAAAAAGAAGAGGTCACTCTTTAGCGATTTGCCCGAGCAGAGTGCCAAAAGCAAGCAGAGTACAATCCCCAAGCCTGAAATTGATCTAAAAAAAGTAATTTTTCCGTTCAATTTCTAAGTGTTTAGTAATTTTCACATTTTGCACGAAGTGAAGCAAGAAGTGGAGGGAGGATAAGTGAAAAACTAGCTATAGTACGCTGGCCGAAGAGGTCACGGAGCCCCTGCCGAAATCCTTGGCAGATAAAATCCTCGAGGTGGTCGAATCGATTTCACATTCATTGCAACACCTCACAAGTCCCCACACACACACCAACTCCAAACGGAACCTCATTAAAGAGAAACACAGCCAACGAACCAATTAAGAATTGCAGGACCGACAAAATGAAAATAAAGAAGGGGTGTAACACCTGACTCGAAACACCCCAAGGGTCCTCGAAAATTCCGATCCGACGCCCACTTTAACTTGCTCTTTCTCTCTTTCTCTCTCTCTCAAACATCTGCCGCCGTAAATAAAGCCAAAGCATTGCCGAAATTAATTTAGAAAACATTTCTATTTTTAAATACTAGTACAGTGGAAATACAAGTAGTCGTAGTGTTCGCCTTGCCTATTATTATTATTCATTGGCGCAAATATTCGTGCTTGGTCCGAGTGGCAGACCGAATAGGAATGCGAGGCCCGCGTCGCATGCAAATGCAATTGAAGTGCAAGGGGAGGACACTTTTGTGAGGCCCTCAAGACATCTTCATTTCCGGGGACAAATCCCCGAATAGCCGCAGACGCATCATCACTTTGAAGCGCACCTTTTATAACAAACCCCGAGCCAATCCCGCTGACAATTCGCCGAGTCCTCGCCGATGCAGTGCCAGGTGACAAGCCGAATGGCTAGCTGCAAATCGAGCTCCGTTTAACTTGCACCCTTTAAATAATGGTTCGGATGTAATTGAAAAACGATCGGGTTTGTTGTAAGGAGGTGGCGTTGGCCCACAGCCATTAGTGCATCTGCACACTCGTGTTGGCATCTTCCTTTATAATCTTATTGCGAGCAATGCGCGCGTTTCGCTTTTATCTGCGCATGCCATCCAAATGAAACCTCTTCCGCTCTCGTGTCACAATCCAATCATTAATAACCGGTCAGAAATTTATTTTCTAATATCAAATTATGCTACCTTATTCTCTTTACTTTTCTTTTCTTTCTTTCTTTCTTTCTTTCTTTCTTTCTCGGGCAGTGAGGCTTGAATCATTTTAGTGGTCCAATGGGTGACTCGGAATTTATTCCCGCTCAAAGTTATGAGTTTTGCGAAGCAATTCCACTCGTCCTTCATATCTGCGAAGATTAAATTCACATGCTTAACGATTGACCAATCACACAAATTCTTTTTAATTTTAAATTTTTACGCTTTTACGATTTAAAGGGGACGAGACGAGGTTCAAGTTTAAACGCCAACTGATCACTTCCGTTTCCGTACCGTTTTCATCATCTGCACAACTATTTGATTTTTGTCTAGCCTCATATTAAAAATCACAACAAATTTCGCATTTCTCTTGTCATTTACATGTGACGACTTAAAGGGGGATGAGGTTTTAAGTTTAAACGTCAAGCCGGTTTGCCGTCTGATCAAGTACAAGTTGTGATGTTTTGACGATCTGGATAAACTAACTATTTTTGTGTAGCCTGAAATAAGAAAAAATCAATACAAATGTCTCATCAACTACTGCATATCGTTATAATTTTTCCAGTAATCCTCGCCAGATGCTGCTGCTGATGGCACTTGTATGCTATCTAGTGTTTGCAGATGGCATTATGCCACGTGTAGCGGGCATCAGGCCCAAGTGAATTTGCTAAAATGCAGAAAAGTTGGAAATGCAACCACATTTTTTTTAGCAAAAATATCTAATTTCATTATCAATGCCACGTCTTGAAGGTGTGCAGCAACGTCCGCTTTGCTAGGTGCAACGAGGGTTAATTCTTTATATTATTCTGATGTCGCAGAACAATCTGCATGCAACAATTATGAGACCTCTGACCATTTACGCTTCTATAATCAGATTTATGCATGCGTGAATGGTGTGAACTCAGCTGCGATCATAAACACAAAGTTTTCAGTCTTTTACAGTCAGCAATCCAGGCGAGGCAGCAGATCTACGATCAGATAGAACGTAACAAATGTTGGAAAAGAATAGAAATGTTTACAGGCTAAGTTTGTGTGTGTGTGTGTGTGTGTGTGTGTGTGTGTGTGTGTGTGTGTGTGTGTGTGTGTGTGTGTGTGGATGACGGACTGACGGCAAACGACGGCGAGATGCAACTGAAGCGAATATTTAATTGGTCGCTACAAAACTGCGAGTCGTGCACGCATCATTCATGCGTCATTTCTTTTGTTTGTGTGTAGCATTAGCACAAATGAAATGATGGAAAAAACAAAGAAGTGAAAACTTACTGATGGATGATTGTACTTGTACGGACGGAAGAGAGAAAGAAAAAAAAAACAGAAATGTAGATGGGTGATGGTAGGTTGGGGAAGTGAGTCACGTGATTAATATCCGCACCACCAGGCGGTGGTGTCGGCGAGGATGAAAGAAGGGGGAAAAAATTAAAACGATGGAGTGGCGTTGCTAAAATTGAGAATTTTCTTGTTGCCATGGAAACTACTGTACTTTAGATTTCTTAGAAAAATAATGAAAAAATGTTTGTCGACTATCGAATTCGAGGGAGTTGAGCAGCATTTTCGTGCGCCTCTGCCTTTGCCTCTCTCTCTCTCTCTCACTTCATATTTCATCCATTTGAGGCCATAATTCAAAATGATCATCTTCCTTCCCGACACCACCACACCATCCGCGTACCCCTCGGGTCCCATTTCGTCTAATTAGTAGTCTCCGCGAGATGGCGCCGCAGTGCCTCCCGTATAACGAAACCTGCGCACATCTCGCTCGCTCGGTCGGTGCGTTGTGTGGCGTGGCGTCGCGTTGCACTTGCTCGCCTTCTATATCAAAGATACTCCTCGTGGACATGTCGAGGGAATGGAACCCCGACGTCGTCGTCATGGCGACGTAGCCACGTAGGTCGACATTGCCCGTCTTTTCTATTTTTCTCATTTCCCGCAAAACGGTCACGAGGGGGTGGAGAAAAGTGGACAGATGGACGCGAGTCGAGTGTGGAATAACGAGTGGGTAATGTCACGTGTCAATTGACCTTTAAAATCGACCCGTGGAGAAAATGTAGAAAAACGTTAATGCAATTGAAAAAGTGCCCAACAATAAATTCATGACTGAGTGAATTTCGAAGAAGAACACGAAATATTACCTTCCTTTTTTAGTTTTGGATATTTCACGTGCACCGAATGTTATTTCCTTTTTTTGTTGATGAAAAATCTTAGTTCAGAAGACAATTTTAACTGACAAGGGTTTTTTTTCCCATGACATTTGCAATTTACATTAGATAAATTAATTAAAAAAGACATCAAATTGCAAAAAAATTTCTACAGATTTATACAAAATTGCATTAGATTTTCTAAAAACAAGAAGCCAAAAAAAAAAGAAAAAAAAAATTATATTTACCAACAACTCAGTATTAAAAGTTTCGAAAAAATTTATAATAACTAAATAACTAAAAAAAAAAAGGAAAAAAGAACCACGCCTATAATTAGTATCTGAAACAATTCATCAACAATTTTTTTGAGGGTATAAATTTTTTTTAAAAGATTAAACGCCATTTGTAATTTGTGTAATTAAATTTGAGACAGCGCATTAGTGATGTTCCAACTCAATTTAATCCTCGCGAAATTATTCCGTATAAAAAAACAAGCAGACAAGTAGCAACAAGGTTAATTTGTTGTCTAAAAAGGGGAAACAGAGAGTGGAAAGTGTTTATGGGAAAAGAAACCCGCTGTATTCTACCTTCTTTTTCTTGGTTCACATGGCTGATTTATGCAACGACACCTGAGCGGAGCGGAGCGCAGCTACGCTGCCGCGTCGATGCATGAGAGTCGGCAGCAAGATTTGATGGTGTCCCCCTAATCCTAGTGACGATCATTTCACGTCCTCCTTTTTTCTTAACAAGTCCTTATTATCGCTCGTGTTTTCAATTAACTGTACGAGGTGAGTGAAGAACTCAAGATCCCCAATTTCACACGTGTAACACACGTCATCGATTACGTCATATGGAAAGCCTGCCTTTTTTGGAAGCCATAAAAAGGATTTAGGTGCATTCAGTCGGGCGTCGCGTCGAATGAGTTAAGGAAATGAAGGGGTAAATCTAGTCGTAAAAATAAGAAATAAGATATTGGGTGTGGGGACAAGTGTATAAAGGGTGTGTCACTTATGAAATCGGGACATAACTTGAAATCTGGAATAAGCGTCAAAAAAAAATAAAATTTAAGGCAAAATGGAGGAAAAAATAGCACAAAATGTGCCAACAACACTGCACCAAAACAGTCAAAAGAATTGTAAGGAGAAATAAAAACAGTGAAAAAGAAAAGATTTTCAAATTGCTTTCACTTGCGTGACATTTGTTTATTGCGAACATTGAAACCAATCAATGGCACAAACACGTGACTGATAAAATAAAGAATACAAATTGCGATATTTAATCAATAAGCACAAGCAGAGCAGCGGTCAATACCATGTAACCGACCACTTCTGGTTGATGACCAATCTCGTCACAGTGAATTTGGGTGTTTGAGCACCAGTAGGATACTTAAGGGTGATTGCCACACTGAGTAGAGTACTATGCTGTTCTTGTTTAAATCAATTGTTGTTTTACAGCAACGTGAATTTTGCTGCTGTTCTGGCAGCAGTAGGCCAGTTGGTAAGTGTAAAGTGAAAGATGTAAATGTAAATGTAAATGTAAAGCATTTGCAGAAGATTCCGGAATCATCTACTGCAAGACATCTACTTCTTCTAATATGGTCGGCTACATATGTAATTGTTCAAATAGGTGGTGGTGGAATTTTCTTATGTCATAGATTATGGCGAATCCCTCTCACTCAATCTGTGCGTAGTTCTTTTGAGCTGGTGGTAAGAGCGAGCTTGCGAATGCAATTGGATGGCGAATTCCGTTTTACAGATGAGAAATAAATGCACCCACACCTACTGGCGATGCATTAGCGGTCACGTACAGAGTTTTGGCAGCATCGTAGTGCATCAATGCCGACTCGGCGGTCACTGATGTCTTATGGTCGAAAAAGCTGACTTCTGCTGTGTTCCCCACGTCCATGGTCTTAAATTGTGTTGAAATACATTGAAGTACATTGAAATACATTGGAGTAGATTTAAAATGTTTGGAACAAACAAGCTGTATACTGGTTGAACATACAGTAAAGCATGGAGTGGCATTTATTCAAGGGTCATGTGACTAAGAAAGCTATGACATACAGCACCCTCTATGGGCAGTATTCAAAAACAATTTGCTATACAAACTATAACATTAATGCAGCTGTTACAAGACAAATACAAATTAGAATTTAACATAAATATTATATGACATATTAGTATAAACTTAAATACCAGTTATAAGCCAACACTTGGCACATCATCTCTCGTCAAACGATACAGCGGTTCCAGCATTGTTGGAAGGTTGGCGACAAAATGAACATAGGAGTTAATCAGCCCTAAAAATGATTTTAAAGATGAAACATCGGTCGGCTGTGATGCTTCGCGCAGGAGCGGCAATTTTGAATCAATAGGAGTGATGCCGGTCCTGGAGATGTTGAGGCCTAGAACTGAACGCTTGGACACAGGAACTTGCACTTTGAGTGGTTCAGTTAAGCCGGCGTTTTCTAATGCAGTTAATAAGTTCTCACGATTCTGTAAATGAATTTGATTTGTGGGACCGAAGACTGCAAAGTCATCGATGTATGGCTGTGTACAGCCCTCAATGTATCCATTATTCTTTGAAATTCCGTAGAAGAGCCGGTTGACAGTAACGAAGCCAAGGTGTGTGTTTATTGTGCACACGACCTTGCTCGCATCGTCTAACTCTAGTTGGTTATAGACAGAGTTTATTTTTAGCAGTAATTTTAATGTTTGTAATTTTATATTTGTTAAAACATAAAAATTAATTAAATTAAAATTTTCTGAAAACAAATATAAAATTACAAACATTAAAATTACTGCTAAAAATAAATAAAAATTAAAAGTAAAAATTTTCATAGACAACAGGATTTGAACCTGTGTGGAAAGATACCTAGTCCATTGCCTTAACCACTGGACCACCACTACAAACTATTATGGTCTTCGTGCAGGCAGTCATGTTGGTGAACAAAGTTCATCATTGAATCTCAAATGATGAAATGACATCATTAAATTTCAAATGATAAAATTCAACTTGGATGTTGGAACTATTTTTTACCTGGCAACTGTTGTTTACAGTATTCATACACTAGGCCTGATTGCTGAAGGATGAAGACACAGACAAGATAGTGCAAACTTTCAGCTCATTGTTTACATTGTTGGCTGTTTATGGAATGAAATTATTTTAGGGTCTCATTCAGCATGATATAACAATCCTGTGAGTGTCTTATTCATGTGCTCTCCTTGTTAGTAATTTTATTCTTAGCAATTCATGTATTGCCTTTTCCTTTTAATTGGTATCTTCCCAATTGAGGGGATACTGGAGTGTCTCACACTCCATTGATCATTCGTGACCATTATTTTATATTGTGATGCTGTCACTACAGCGCCCCTATTTGTAATAAAATCACTCTTGTCTCCCAACATCAACAATGACGGTCGCATATTAATTCAATCTGTTTACAACATAAAACCATCAGTAAGAAACATTTCATCATCCATGTTCTGTAGCGTATGTAGTCGATTATCAGATCTATTTAGTTGACCACCAGTGTGTTAACGTCGATCTCTTTTTCATCATCAATCTGCACCGTTTGTAAGTCTTTGCTTTGTGACAACTCTACCTTTTGGCATGGAATAAATGATTAAACTGTTGCAGAAAATAAAATTATAACCCAGTGGAAGTGATGTATTATCGTGAGGGCTTTGTATTGCCTTAAAACGCGATGATGCACGAATGCGAGCGCGGTTCCAAATGCGTAGAATGGCGTAGAAATGTTGCTGGATGCTTTTAGAGATGCATCCAGTGATTAAGCTACAAAATAATACAAAAGATATCATTTAATAAAGGAAAAAACTTACAGAAGGTGACCTATGGTATAGGAGGCTGCTATCTTGGTATTGTGAAAACATGTTTAAGAGTGAGGTGAGCACTCTAGTGACAGAATGAAGTAACAAAGGATGGGACCTGCATAATGTCTTACAATTATTGGCATCATTGGGCTTACAAAGTATAACATGATATTAAAGCTTGCACGATGCCATACAATTTGATTTGGCATCACGCGTATTGTAAGAGAAAAAATACATTAAGAAGCATAAAAGGGAGTCCATGCTATGGCAAGGTACACATGGTAAAGTGGATAAATTTATCCACATACCAACAACATAAACGACCCAAAAGAAATAAGTCTAAGATCTTACTAAAACTAGTAAGAACCTATGTGAGGTAAGCTAATCGTGTGTGCTCAGTGAATACAACTGAATAACAAGTAAAACAAAAAAACTACGTTTTTGAAAAACACTTTTATGCTGTATCCCTGCGAAATTGGAATCCAGAATAAAAATTTGGCAATTGACAGATCGTTTTTTAGCACACTCTAATGGAGTAATTACAGGGAAGTAGAATTAAACAATGTTTTGCTGGCTAAGAATGTAGCTGCCGACACGCTTATGCAGGTGACGGCAGTGGAAGCAACATCGGGAAGCTGTGCAGTCAAAAATAGTGGATCTTAATTCACATGGGAGGTCATTTCAGAGGGTGGTGCACCGATGAGGGAAGGTATTCCTCAAGTAGGTAGACATCCCGGTGGTGACCTCGAAGCGATGGCAACGAGGCGCGCGAATGTTGAAGTCCGACTAGTAAGATGTGGCGATGTTGTGGGACGGATGGTCACCATTACAAACTGCATCAGCGATTGCTGTAATGTCATGGAGGCTGAGGAGATTGTCTAATGTCAGTGGGCCGAACGCCTTGCACACAGGGGTGATGTGGTTACACCCAGGGCAGTGGAATGCAACGCAAATGACAGCATTGTACGCAGTTGCAAGCGGAATATTGAAGCGGGGTGCGGTCAAATTCCAGTATTGGGAGGCGTACACGATGGTAGGATGGATCTTACGTTAGTTTTTATGTAGGTGATCATTTTTGGTCTTGACAGTACCTTTCTGAGATGTACCGGGTGAGAAATTTAAAAATATTTCGGATATGTGGGGCAAAAGTCAGGTGGGGGTCAAGAGTGAGCCCCAGGACAGTGATATGTTCGCTGGGGTGTGGGGTCACTGCCCTTGAGGGTCTCCTGAAAATAATGGTCATGGTTTTGTCTTGATTATTAACGTGTATTGGTTCAATAGAATCGATACTTTACCAACAATACACTATTTAATCCAAATAAATAAACTATATTTATTTATACACTCATAAAATTATTGTTAATTCCTTTAAATGTATTTGAACTACGCGCTTTTTATTTAAATAGCGCCAACTGGTGGGAGATCGGGAACCATTCGGTTTTACAATCGTCACAAGCTAAGAAGTTTTTTATTTTGCATTTCAAACAACTTATACATTGATTATTCCAATAATTTAGCACGTGTGATAAAACGTGTACAGTATTTTGATGACGATGGTGAATTCGAATACAACAGCACATTATTATATTCGAATATAACATCATGCTGAAAAAATAGAAAAATAAAACCGAGCAAGCAAATTTTGCTTATTTTCTATTGATTTTGTTATAGACATAAAGCAGCAATATTTTGGTCACATGCTGGTAATTACTTTTGTTACTTTATTTACAGTTGTGTATTTAATTTATTTTATCATTGTTAAGCCTACAGGCAGCTATATAACGACTAAAATAAATAAAAATATCTATACAGAATAGGTTAGGCAATATGAACATGGCACCAAGATACTTGAAGCAAACTGTAATAATAAAATAATTTTAATGTAAAAACAAGTAAATATAAAAAACCAAGTTTTGGAAAGAAGGCTTTTATATTGGTGCTTCAAATCGCCGCCAGAGTGCGCTACTACCGCAGATTGTTTCGTGATAGCCGTGATCGTGCCAAAAAAATTTCAACAAAGTACTTTTTCTAAATAATAATAGGAATTTTTGTTTTAACCAGGTTTAGCCTGTTTTCAGAATTTTTAGATCCTTTTTTAGTATCTAAAACATCAAAATGAACATTTTGGCATCCATTAAAGGACACGGGTTCCGCCAGGTGCCCGGGCGTTTATATATTTTTCAAACTCGACACCCTCCACCTCTGGCACCTATTTAAACCCCAGTGGTTTTTTGGACCAAACGGATATTCCAAAAAATCTCCGTTTTTTCTGTAAAAATCGCTGCCTTTTCTGTAAACATGAGAGATTTTCAGGGACCATGGCATTTAAACAGGCCCTGGCAACTATCAGAATTTGAGGTCAATTCGAAGCTTTGCTGTACATGCCAACTCAACTCATTTAAACATTTCTGCAGGATTTTAACTGGTGTGGTCGACAAAATCGTACACAATATAATCATATTCTGATTGGGTCTGGGTCCGAGCAAACCTGTCCGGACCATACAGCTGTTCGGACGGTGCTATGTCCGTGCTACATGGGAATGACGTCACATGTACAGACACGAAACGAGTTTTAGAGGCGTTTTAGAGTTTTTGAATGCAGCTACTGTAATATCACGTTGGTATGATTAAAAGCTCGCACAAATTTATGATTAAGTGCAGAGGGCGATAAAATGATTTGCCTTTTTACATTTATTTTATTTCAGTTTTAAAATTAAAATTAATATTATTTGACTTAGATTTGGTACCGTTTATTTATGCAAAAATTAAAACAGATTTTATATTTGCTATATGAAATTATTATTTGTGGTTTGCTCAGTTCCACTTGTGTCCACGAATGGTCTGTTGCTTTCAGTAGTGATATGGGCTTGTGGGTTCACTATTTTACATTTTGTGGTTTGTCCCAACGGTCCCTCTGAGCTGTCTTTATCAGTTCACTACTGTGTTTCTTCAGGTTTGTATTTTGTGATATTTGTAGCATTGTTTATTGCTTTCATTTGCACGAGTGTTATTGTTAGCCGAGTCTGGCCTTTTTATTTTTTATTTACCGTATGAACAAATCCCTTAAATATTATTGATTACATATGGATCTGTTCACTTTCATATTTCATCTGTACTAGAGGATAAATATAATAACCTCAAACCACTGTATTTGGTTATTACATGTTACTATCTGAAAATAAAAGATGGTGGACACCTTTGTTCTTTTTATGTGCACAAAATGGACTTTCATTTGAACTTTCACACACTCATTTGAATCCACAAACCCAATAAGGGGTAGCAGAGGATGGTTTGGTGAATGTGAAAGACTTTTAGCACGTTATTAATAAAAATTTTGAGTATTTTTTAGGTGCGGAAGACGGCATATACACGTATCGAACCCTAACCAAGAGATGCAGCATCTAGTTCTACGAATTTGCATCTAAGTGCAGCAGGAAAACCACTAAATCGACCCGAGCAGCAACGGTAGGAAATAAGCAGTTTTTCGCAGACGAGCAAAGTTTGTTAGCTGAACGCCGAGACGCCGGTATTAGTAATGAAAAGTGCCAAGAAATACCCTCGTCACCCCGTGTTGCTAAATCCTGTACGAGGTGGGTGCTGTCGTCTTCGGACGAGTCAGCAGTCGCTGTTGTATTCATCCAGATCTGTGTAGCCCCATTGGGTGTAGTATGTGGTCCCTATATCGCTGCTCTCTCCGTGGGAGGGGAGATGTGACCGATTGGCCATCCAAGGATGACCTGTGTCACTACCACACACCCCAATGGCCCCAAGGTCACCCCTCCTTGCGGATTAGGCTGACCCAGTAAGAGGAAGAAGAGGTGTAGGGAGAGAAGAGCGCTAAGTCTCAACCGAGACAGACTTAGAAGTGAAGTCCTGAAACCAGCAAGGGCAGTCGTGCTCTGTGCTGACTCTGCTCTCCTCTCTATTCACCACAGTGATGCTCAGTGGTGAGATGTTGGATCCTTATGGCCCATGGAACTGCTTATGGAGCGGTTGCATGGGCCATAAGGATAAATACGACAGAATAGTATGTTTAACCAGCCACGTCATTCATAGGGATCCGTGTTACGAATTGGTTGCCGGTGTGGCGTGCCTTTGCGGCACTGGCAACACGCGGGTAGACGGGAGACTCCAACCCCTCGAAAACGATTAAAGGCCAACAACTTAAAAATCTGGAGTCCTTGTCTTATTTTAGCTGAGTATGCATCCCACCCAATGGTAACCAGTCCCCAGGCTGCCATGGATAAGACCGTCATATAGCCATGTCAAATTTCTGCAGGCAAGTGTGAGTTTTACTCAACAAAGTTAAGTTCTATCCGTCATAGACACTAGAAGGCAACATAAGTATATTTAAGATAAAAAATTAGAGTTAAAAAAATTAAAAGTAGTAGTAAATGCTTCTTGCAAATGAGTTTAAGAATCAGCGCTAAAGTGGCTTTGTTTGGATCTAACAAAAGATAATTTGTAATTAAATGTCTCTCCCTTTCGATGCAAAGTTCTTTTTATCTTATATGATTAGTTACAAGAAAAACATGGCGTCAACTTCCGACATTTGCTTTTGTGTAAGCAACTAATCCCTTTTGAGCCCCTACAGTTAACTTGCAACATAAGCCTCCTTCCTCCTTCTTCTACTTCTTCCTCTTTCTCATAATCAACAGTGTGCACGCACTCGAACAAACCTCTACCCAATTGGTTGCCATAGTGATCACACTCTTCTTGATGAGCCCACATTAATCCATTTCAACTCCAACCCTTTCCTTTCCTAAATTCAATTATATCATGTGATCGATCCTCAACATTCATTCTTGTACACAAACCCTTTTCCTTTAATCAGCTATTGAATATGTCAAGTTAGTGTCAAAATTGGGCATTCGGAACTCAAAATTGTTTTAAGAGTTTGCATACCACCACAATTTGAATTTTGTTGCATGTTATATCCAAAATATAATCAATTTTTCAATTTAATTATAGAATTCCAGCAATAATTAATATCCTGAGCTACGATTTAAATACACTGTTGAGATTATTTGTAAATGGTGGTTGATTGCAGTTGATGTACAAGTAGGTGTTACAAGAAGTAAAGATTTATTCTATTTTTAGTACAGGTACACAAATACACTTGTATATCACCTGATAGTGACACAACGAACAATATCGCCAGAATACTCCCTCTGTCCCAAAATATGGTTTACATTTAAAAAAAACTAACAAGGGAACCACATGAATAAGTCATTTTAGATTTTGGCCAAATTTTAGGCAAATGATGTCTAAAGTGAGCTTAATAATTGCCTAAATTTTTCAATCTCCATGGTCAGCTGATTAACCATGGTAATTATCCCAAATCTGTACTCTTTTTGGGCTCTAGTAGACATTTTGAGTGAAAAGGCTGTGTGCAGGAATATGGTAAACAACTGGTTGCTGAGCAACAACTCCAAAAAAATAGTTCTGGAGCACTAATCCAGAACTATTTTTTCTGGAGTTGTTTTCTGGCCACATGGTCACATCCAGGAATTTTAATGACATCATTCCACTTCCTATAATGGATGCCTCCACACACATTGCTGGTAAGATAATAAAATTAATCAATAATAATTGATAAAATAATAAAATTAATCAATAATAATTGATAAAATAATAAAATTAATCAATAATAATTGATAAAATAATAAAATTAATCAATAATAATTGATAAAATAATAAAATTAATCAATAATAATTGATAAAATAATAAAATTAATCAATAATAATTGATAAAATAATAAAATTAATCAATAATAATTGATAAAATAATAAAATTAATCAATAATAATTGATAAAATAATAAAATTAATCAATAATAATTGATAAAATAATAAAATTTAATATAATTTAATTTGTGTAGGTTTATAATTCTGCCATCCAGCGTTTGTGTGAGTTCTGGCGTTAATTTTGGCTGCGGAATCAGATTCTACGTCGAAAACTGGCCCGGGGACGTTGCAAACGACGCTCACGGACGACCCAGCGAGTGAAAACCGGGTTTGGTGTCATTCGCGCACTATTTCAAGTGGCGTACTGTACGGAAGCTTCCGTCTTCTACAGTATTTGTATTGGCCAGAATAATTATTAGTATTGAGAACCATCTTGTTTTGTGTTTATCTCTAACTGTTCACTTGACACAATCTATCCCTGGTACTACCAATTGGTAGGAATAAAGGTCGTCACCATCACAGTGTCTAAATAGTTATAAATAGTTCGAAAAGAGTCAAAACTTGAAAATTGAAAAAAAATCGAGATTGTAGTTATTCAATATTTCGATTTTTTACGTTTAGTAGAGTGTGGATTCCAAATTCAATTCCGAATTAACCATAGGCAAAACGGGACTAAATCTTACACAGGAGGGGGAGGGGGTGCAAACACAGGGACCGCCCACGACTGCCATTTTACTTTATCTCTACACATAGTTCTGGCACAGTAGAAGTTTGATTGTTGGCTAAGTAATAAATTACTCGCCAGACCGTCATCGTCACAAACTTGCAAACATGCAAAAATCAGTACGGTAATTCTCATACGTTTGTGCAAATTTCAGCAGTTTAATTAGCACTTAGTTTAGAAAAAAAAGTGAAGAGCAGCTTTGCAATCCCGAAGCAGATGGTTCTGGCAGAGCTCAGGTATATTTCCATTAGATAAATACAACGTCATCAACGCGATGTCAAACACACGACCTACGATTTTCAAACTAGTTTTACCCACTTCACCGCATTCACTCACGTCTTCTCGCGACGCCAATTATAAGCGAACAGCACGCATGCGCACTATTAAAACTGGCCGCACCAGTCTGCTTTTGTCCATCGATTGCCGCCAACCCTACAGTGAATTTATGGACTCGCATTCACTTATCAGCCTCGATCGCCCTTGTAACCGATACATCCACAAACAACAATGACAAGCGTCTCTTGTTCGTCTGACGTCACGCAGTCAAAAGCGACTAAGTCGCGTTTATCCAACGATAGACAAAGAAATTGATAATAACAATAAATAAATAAATAAATAAAATAAATAAATAAATAAAAAAAAGAATAAACGGGAAATAAAACTGATAAGATGAATAGGAATGCGTCTATAATTAGATGCACAAACGGAACGTATGAAAGCAGCGTTTTCGAAATAATTGGAGCCCATATTTCCTCAAACTGTCAAGGATGGCTGAGCTGGGCTGGGTAGAATGAAGAAACGTTCAAGGGAGTGGTGAGGGCTGAGGCTGAGGCTGAGGGATCGTGCAATACGGAGTTGTTGGTCGCGGACCCTCTTCTCTTCTCGATGAAATCGATCGCTGCGGATAGATGCGCGTGCGCGGACAATGAGCGTCAATTTGAAGCTGGGCCCGACCTCTTTATAACAACCACTCATTTCGATCGTTCCGTACGTGACACGCGTGGGCGTTCATTTCACTTACAACTCACTCACTCGTTCGTTCGTTCTTTCTTTCTTTCGTTCTCTCCGGTCGCATTCGTTGCTGTCACCCAGTGCGAGTGCGCCGTGCAACACAGACGCAGAAGCAGTGCAACGGCAACTTGGGATGCATCTCCGCCCGTCTCCGCCCGTCTTCGCCCGTCTCCGTCTGTCTGTCAGGGCAATGACAAGCGTGTTCCGGCAATAAATAAAAATACCCCCTCCCGAGTCCCGAGAGAGAAAGGAAATAAGAAACGCGTCGTCTGACAACAATGTGTGCTGGTCAGCAGCGTTCCACGACATTTGTTTCCACCCAATCAATGCGCTTCATTTCTTTGTCCTGCCACGTCGAGACGATGATTGTGTCGATTGGGGTCGTTAGGACTTGCAGTGCCACCTGCGGCCACTAGAAGATGCCGTTTTCTCTACATTTTCTCTTGTAACGAGGGTGAAATGGGGAATCATGTTTAATGTTGCCACAAGGACCTGGCACCAGATGGAAGCAAAAGCGAGAGGAAATTATCATTCAGAAAAACTTTTCTGATGTTATGGACTTGAACTTAATTCATAAAGGACATTGTTACGTGGTTTATGGGGTTTTGCGATTGTCACGTAACAGGTTAGGGATCTAGAATTGTACATTTCTATTTCTTAAATCTAGTTGCATGTTTTATAATCTATACAATCTAATCAAATGCATTCTTACATTAAATAACTCAAATGATACAAAAACAGATAATAACTTCTATGTGATCAATTCTTATGTTTGTACAGGAAATATAACAGAAGCAAAGATGTCAACCGTGCCCTAACTGGGACGACATCAATCCATGAGTTTATAGAATGTAAGAGAACATTCCTGTTCTCAATCCTGGAGTGAACTGATTTACTAGGGCCATTAGCATTAATAGGAAATCTCCTATTACCCCCTATTAAGTTCCAATTGACAACCCGATGACGATGTGATAAACAGCACCATCTGCTATCAAAATATCAAACTAATTAATCGAATCAAAGCGCTACGGATTGGCTGATTAATGGAACGGTTCGTATCTGATAATCGTACTGCTTTTTCAGACATTAGGTTTTCAAAAGTTACGATTTATACAAATGAATACCTAGATAAATAAATAAATATTTCAGCACCTACAATATCTATACAGTAGATTCTAAAAGTAACAGCGAGATTTTAAATGTTTTAAATTGTTTTTCACAATTAAGCTGAAACTGCATTGTGCCAAGTTGCCAACTGCCAATTCAATTATTTGCATTTGTAGAATGTGTTTAAAATATTTCCTATAAGCATAAATATTCCCCCAAACTTTGCAGGGGGCGAGGGTATTAATAAACCTTCTAGAAATTGCTATATCACCTAGATGATAAGTTTAATTTTTTGATTGACAAATGCAACTTTAGGCGAGAAAAGACAGCTTCTAGTTGGATTGATTAATAACGTGTTTTTAAAAAATACCGTAAATATAAAGGAAAAACCAACACGAAATTGGCTCGCAAATGGGGGGAAAGGCCTGTCTGTATACCCCGAAAACTTTAATTGATTAATGAACTTGTTTAATGAATTTGATTTTCCAAATATTACAGAAATTTTTAAATGTTCGAATCGAGAAATAATACTGAGTGGCCCAGATATAACCGGCCCGAATACAACGAGAGTTACTGAAGGTGTTTCAAAATTATGAGTACATTCTTTAATTAAATATATATTAATTATTAGATGTGGGCAGTGTTGTTTAAAGGTCGTAGGAAGAGAAAAATAAAAATTGACAAGAAGATTACTTACCGGTATGTCATTATTAGACCAAACCCGTTGTTCGTGAGTAATCAATTGTTTCCAGATTATTATATCGTTTGTTTAAACTTTGGAAAATTATTAAACGTCCTCCATCTTTAGTATACGAAAGTTTCAAAAGATTGTCGTTGGTGGCGCTTTTTATGAAGTCATCGGCGACAAACGAACAGCTTTTTAGCATGGGCTTGGCTTCGTTAAAAGCTATAGTTATTTTGAACATATACGCATGCACCAAATAGTAAATAATTATTTACTGAATATTAAAAGCCCAATAACCTAACAGTACTGTCAAATTAATGGAAAAAAATTTTCAGAACTCTTAAATGAAGCCAAGCCCATGCTAAAAAGCTATTCATGGCGCCGGTAGGAGGTACTGGGAAGAGGAAAAATAAAAGACCCTGAGGATCCGAGATCGTTTTTGGATGGGCGAGGGATGAGGAAAAACACGGCGCATCTCAGCAGATGACGACGACGTTGTCGGCCACATCACATGGAGGTCAGCCATAGTCCAAGCCCAACCTGGGGCTCATCAACCTGAGACGGTTCCAGTTCCACCAGGTGTACCAGTTGGTGTACCACCGTCACTGATGACATCGAATCCATCACCACAGCCTGTGAGTGACCCAGGGGCGCAAGCGGTGACACTGACGAGAAGCGGACGCCAGTGAAATTGAATTTATAATAATCATACTCAGTGTTCTACCCATAGTAGTTAGTCATGTATTTCCATGTTAGTTCTTGTGTTCTTTTGTTCATTTATATTTATTCAATCATTTCTTATTCCTTGCGTAAAAGAAAAAAAGAGGTGTAACAGGTGCTGCCACTAGCAGTGGCGTCGGGAAGTAAATAAATAAGTTTTAGTTTTTAGCACAGCTCACGGCGTAACCAGACTGGTACTAATTAGTGTCGCTATGTTACAATAGAGAGTTTGCGGGATGCATTTTTCCCTTATTTTGTGCCACGTTACACTATTTTAGTGCCATATCGTAAGGGAAAAATCTTTAGTGTATCGTTTTCAACACTAAATTAAAATATAGCGCAGCCAGTCAGAATTGAGAACACTAAATTGTTAGCTCCGCCCATTGCAAATGGCGATTATTTTGTTGTCCCGATCAAACACAACAGTCAAAGATACGTAGATTGAATGATAAGTCAGGCCCAAAATTGAATTTTAGGCCCAAAGCCATACTTTATAGGCATAATAATGGAATTTTATGCAGAAATTTGCACATTTACGCCCCCAAATTGAATTTTTAGGCCCAAAATTACTAACTGTCAGTAGTTGGCTGAAATAGTGTAGTGATAAGGGAAAAGTGCAGCCCGCAAAAACTTAATTTATCATTTTTCCCTTACACTATTTTTATACCGTATAGTCTTTAACTGTAAGGGAAAAATGCATCCCGCAAACTCTCTATTGGCTAAGATCATACCGTCACAATATATTTAATTGAACAATGCATACATTTTTTGAGACACCCTTGTATTTTATTTGAGCCATCCGGTGTGAATAGAGAAAGAAAGCAGTCGATGAGATGTTTTTAACCCCCTCGTTACGAGATAATAGTGTTTATTCAACGATTTCTTCAAATGGGAAAAGGACGACGATTACAATGCCAAGTTGTCCAAGTTGACGTAATAGAAATATGTGTGTGAGCATTCACAGACAACAAAGGAATGAATTGAAAGCAAAGCCAAAAGGAGAAGGGAAAAGGGAAAAGAGAAAAAGGAAAAGGGAAGAGGTTGCGGTTTTTTTTCTTCTTTCGATTGCTGCGAGAATCTGTTTGTAGATATGAAACCCGTCACACAAATCGACCCCGACGCCGTGAAAATAATCTTGTGATTTTTCATCTGCCGGGGTCAAACGTCAACGTCACTTTTCCCCACAGACGAAACCAAAACATGGGTCACTGAAAACGCGGAATCAGCTCCAACGTTCCTTCACTAATAACCACAATGCAACGCGTTTCCATAGCAACCACGCGCACTTTTATATCATGGTCCTTTATATCCTTGTCGAGGATTCGCGCGTAAACGAAACAAAGTTCGTTGCAACGAGTTGAACTTTGATACAACGAAATTGTTGACCACGATGAACTTCCGGTTAACCATTGGAGAGAAGACAATTAGCGTGTCGACTCTTGTGTGTATTAATTACGTCGACTGGCTCAATTAGCCGCAAAGCGAGCCACCTGAGCACCGACGAAATTTGCTCGCAAAGTATTCTCGTCACGTGACTTTTGTTTCCTCCACTTGGCAAATAAGTCGACGATACAATCCCAGAAACTTAAGGGAACAACCTGAACCATCATTTCTTATCCCGCATTTGTATTCATTGACGTCACGCAACCAAGACGAGACGAGAAGAGTGGAACAAGAAAAAGAAAAAAGAAAAAAATTCATTTGGAACCAAATATACATTCCAAACCCAATACGTGCGAATATTTGAAGATGTTGGTGTTAAGACGTTAAAAAAAATGTGGGTCGGGAGAAAATTTTATATATACGATATATACGAAGTATACTCGTTGGGCCCGACCGCTCCCGAGCCCGCTTACACTTGAATGTCTCGTACCCATTACCATTCGCCATTGCCAACAGCGCCACACCGTGTTCGGAATTTAAATTCACTCTGGTCGTTAGCGAGCGCTAAGAACTAAGAAGAATGCCTCACATGTTCTCTTCTCTTCTTTTCTCTTCTCTTCTCTTCTCTTCTCTTCTCTTCTATTCTGTCCTGTGTTTGGTGGGTGCCATGAAATTTTCATAACAATCAGCACGTGGCCACATGAGGATCTCTCTCTCTCTCTCTCTCTCTCTCTCTCTCTGCACCGCACTTTCCGAGTTGCGTTGCGTTGCGTTGCGTTGCTCTTGCCACTTGCGAGAGCGGAGTGTAACTTTTCATTCCATTTGCTTTCTTCGTTTTTTACCTCTTAACTCAATTCCACCTCGGACGGCCCAAAAAAAGTCGAAATTATACCATCTTCGAAAAAGTCAACAAGAAAGAAAATCTCTCGGGAGGAATTGTTCTGTTAATAGGAGAGAAAAAAAGCAAGTGCAAGCGCTTTTCTAATTTTGGAATGAAAAAAAAAATGTGATCAACCACCTGAGACCTGGAGCTGGATGTTGCCCATTCCATAGAGAGCAGAGTGCTCGAGGTAGATGGGTAGGGTATGGATGAGCGTGGGAGGCCGTGGGAGTGTGGGAGTGTGGGAGGCCCTGGCTGGCCCTCTGTTTAATGAATCGAGGCATGACCGGAGACCGAGGTGAAGTGAGGTGGGTTGAGGAAGGTGGCCGTGTGTGTGGGCTTAATCTTGTTTGATTGGAGCCCTAGAGAGAGGAGTGTGTCGTAATTCGATGGAATTGGTTGGCGGCCGTCACCGTTTGTAATTAAACGACTCAAAATTCGGTTGGGAAACGTGAACGAATGGGATGTGGCAAATGAGAAGATGGGGGACTCTGGAGATGAGAAAGGACCGAATTCACCGAATTAGAGGAGAGAGGGACTAGCGAGATGAGTGCATCATGTGCTATGGATGGAGACAATGCCACTGATTTATGGCATCGATTCGAGAGTCGAATTGAAATTAGTTTTGGAGAGGGAAAAAAGAAGATGTGAGTGGGAATGTTTGAAAATTGGTTTAAAAATGGGACCGCGAACGATGCGACCACCACAAACCGCCAAAAGTTGGTTGTATGGTCATTTTTCCGATGGCCACATCGATCGTTTGTGGTCGTCCAAGGTCTGGGTGGATATCACGTTCATGGGACCGCTAAACTCATAATCGGAGATGAGTGAAGCAGTAACGTGGAAAAGGTTGATGATGGATACAATGTATTCATCATGTTGAATTCTTTTACTTTTTTTCCAATCTCTCTCTCTTTTGTTTATGTCCATATATAACGTAATTTCATGTTGTAGTTTTTATTTGATTTTATTTTACATATTTATATTGATTACGAAAATTAATGTTTTTTGGTTCGAAGCGGGTCATCTTTAAACGGTTTTTAACAGAAAATCTCAAGGAATTTAAAAACGGTTAAACAATTCCAAGAATTAATGCAATTATTAGGAAATGCATTTGCAACAAATTCATTTAATAATTGATAAATAGAATCATTATTTGAACAATAAAATTGAACTTTTGCATTTACCTTGGCTTAGGTGTTCTCGAATTTTTGAAGAAAAAAAAATAATGATTAAATAGTCAAAAATGCAAAGTTGAGAAGTTGCTCATTTGCCTGTACTAAACAAATAGACCAAGTCTTTTTTTTGAATCATCGCAGAATAATGACAGTCAAACGAGATACCTTTGGCGGTCATTCCATTCTGCTTTGCTGAGAGACTGGAATTTGGTTTTAAAAATGAACCAACTCAGATGATAGTGAAATCTGAAGTGCAAAACAGTTTCTGATGAAAACGTACGATGGAATAAACATTTAAAAGTCTAATAAGAACTTGTACAAATTAAAAGAATGGAATAAAAATTTGCACCAATTAAAAAAAAATGGAATAAAAGTGCAACAATTAACCAAATGAAACGACAAGAGAGCAGAGCAGTTGACTGATTAATAAACGAAACGAAAGAAACTCAGCTGTGTAATCTTAGAGTAATGAGTGGTATTCCATTGCTCATTGTTGCCAAACAATGAAATCAGCAAATTGAGGTTTTAAAAAAAGAAGAGAAAGTAAAATAAAAACATGAATTTTTGCTTAATCCTTCGTTCTATTATCAGGATTAATTTTAATTGTATCAATTTCATTCTCAACTCGAAACAATCAACTACAAAGTAGGAGCTTAACTGGGGGATTTTATTTCGGAAAAATAATCTGAAAATGATGATTAATCTCTTTTCAAGTCTCCAGCTTGTGCCTCACATTTAAACTGATTAAGTACAGCATGCAAGCATCATTTTACTAATAACAATTATCCAAACTGTCACATCAATTAACCGATAATTTTTACCCATTGTTGTGCCAGCAGCATCGCATCGCATCGCATCGCATCGTTTCCTTATCAATTTCAATTGTTCGATAAACTTAAACGCAACACAAAGCGTTTTCACGCGAAAACTCGAGTTAATTTTGGCCAGTCCTTTAACAGTCTAAGCAAAGGAAGATAAAGGTTTTGACAAAATCCGCCGGAGAATGAATTGAATACAAAGAATTGAAGGGCCCATCAACATATTTGGAAAGATGCCCTAAGGCGAGTATTTTGCTTGGAAATTCATTTTCCATCTGCCCAGATAAAGTTGGACCTAACGAAAAAAGAAAGTAAAATACGAGCGTCCATAAAATGAGCCAAGCCTCGAGCGAGTCGCTCGCAAACGGGAAGGCCGAGACGAGAAGCGAGATGAGGACGAGGACCAGCCACAGCCACAGCCACAGCCACAGCCACAGACAGTGATGCTGGATGATCAGCTCCATCAATGGATGAAATGACGTTACATGCCAATGCAATCTGTTTATCGCTGCCTGAGTTTTTCGCTCGGTCACTGCGTAATAACGAAGCGTAGATAAGCAGCGATGGTGCGTTGAATAGCGGGGGAAAAAATGGAGGGTGATTAATTACACTAGTGGGAAAAATTGCACAATTTATGGCTTTATTAAGCGCCAGTTAAGTAGAAAGTTTGCACATTGAACAGTCGCCACGCTCCCGCTCTCGCTCGCTACGTCTGTTTCACATCGTCTCGTCTCAAACGCGACCCGGCGTTTTTCTTTTTTCTTTTCATCCTCATCATCATTTTTAAGAGATTGTAATTTTTTGAGTCTAAAATTTATTACCTCGAAAAAAATTACGATGTTTAAAGTTGGGCTAAATTATCATTTCGTTTTGTTATTCCACTTTCTGATAATTTTGCTTCATCTTTTATCCAGTTTGACATTAACACGGTTTCGTACAATTCCACGTCAGCTTCTTTTCCATGTTTATCAATTTTTCTCTACATTTCTTTTGAATACAGTTTTATCCCTTTAATTGCTACACTTTTCTATTCTATCTATTTAAATACGAGTAGAACAAAAAAATGCATTGTTACATTTTTATCTGAGAATTTTCAATTGATATTCTTTCTCATATTCCTAATCTTCTCGATTGTTTCGTTTCATTTACACAAACGGTTTTTGATTTTTTTTAATTGTTGATTTTATTTCCATTCTTTTGTTATCTTAATTCTTTGCTCCATTCTTATCTTCCCCGTCCTTTATTAAACTAATTAATTGTTGGTTTTAATCCACTTTGTGAGTGACTGAATGATAAGTTAGATTTCCACTTTTTGTTTACCCTTTTGCTTCCACTTCTCCTTCTCCTTCTCCTTCTCCTTCGCCTTCTCCTTTTCCTCTTCCTCTCATTTTCCCTTCTTCTCGTCTAATTAGTTTTCTAATGAACAGCCCGCCGAATAAAAGTGAGCTGCTGTCGGAGGGATAATTAGGCCTATTAAGCAGAAATAAGTACTAGGCAAAGGAACACTTTCCACACTCTTCACTTCTCAGCTTCCCCACACAAATTTTTCTGATCCATGCTACTGATCTAAACCAAACTTTTATCACACCAAAACCATGCAGGAAAGGTCACAACCTCCAACAAGAAAAAAATAATGAAAGAAAAGGAAAGAAAAGAAAAGAAAAAAAAAATTAAAAAAAAAGAAAAAAAAAATAAGAAAAAAAGAACACTTGCAAACAAAAAACAAAAGTTTACCGCTTTTAATCTCAGCTCGGTGGCAGGCAAGAAAAATGAATTAATTAAAAAATTGTCTTCGACCATTTTTCACACACGCTTAAGTTTTTGGCGCGCGGCCCTTTTTTCCCTTCCTTACCTCTCTCAGTGTAACACCCGTGGACCGACTGGGTGTTTAAATTCATTATTTGTGTCCTCTATGTTTTTTTTAAAAAATTACTGAAGCTCATGACATCAATCATGTCTTATTTATTCTCTACAGTAAGAGGGGGTTTTGCTTAAGTGCTGTAAATCATATTTTTTAAGCTTAGTTACATGTTTTGTAATAAATAATTATATAACTTAAATGGTCTGTGCAAGGATAAACTTGTGTTAAGTTTAGTTTTAAATTGTTCATTTCAACGGTATCTGCGAAATCAAGTTACAGACTAAAAGTATCGAATGAATCACAATAAACTGTCACTAATACTAGTGTACTCACTATCTGCATTTAAAAAGTCGTGTTATAAGTGTTTTGATGTATCTTTTGTATCTTACTTAACATGACTTTTCAACTGCAGCTAGGTAGTTTAAATATTCAAGATTCTTATAGTTTTCAAAGCTATTTTCAAAAAAATCAATAATTAAATAAGCCAAAACGAGACAAATGACAAATGTCAAATGAGAAACATATTTTATTTTTCTTCCCGGCATAGAAAGTCTGGTTTTGATGTAGTTGTGCAAAGTATATAGTCAGAAAGTGGCGTGGGTGAATGATTTCAGTGTAAACGGTGTAAACGAAGACGACGTTATTGTAGATATTTTCTATTCTTTTGCTTGTGCTCCGCTCCGCTTGGCTCCGCTTGGCTCCGCTTGGCTCCGCTCCGCCCCGCCCCGCCACAACCTCATTTCGCTCGACATCTTGGTGCACTTTACACATCACCCTTCAATGACGGTTTTCGCGAGTGCACCTTCGGTTTTGACGCTGTTTCCATAGCAACCAATTCTCGTCTTATTACTGTCAGTTTCCACATCTAACCATTTTTTCCAGGGCTGCTGGTGCTTCTCGTGCAACCTATAGCGCTCACAAGCACACTGCAAATTTCATTTTACGGTTATTGATTACTAAACATCCAAAAAATGACAGCGGCCTAATTGTATTTGAGAGGCAGATGGTGCCGTGCTCACAGTCACGTGATGTCTTATGAAACAAGTTTTTGGATGACCCAACAAAAGCATCGCACTCAATGGAAATTAATCTGTGCTCAAACACTCCACTTTATTGTTACACTTAAGTGCACAATTATCTCAGCTTCGTTTTCTGTTTGCTGCATTCAATATTAGGGCCTTTTTTTCATCTTCTCTTTTTCCTTATAAAATATTGTACTCCATATTTTATATAAGGGAAAGTGCGATTTTCTTCTTATTTTTTGTGCTGACCCTTACAAAGATTAAATAATCCTACGTGGGAGTGCAATGGAATAATGCCATACATCACGCTTTTCAGCGAGAAAAAAAATGGATACAGCAGATGGGCTGATTTAATAATTGATTAAAGAAAATAACAATGCAAACATGAGGATTCAACAAATTAAAACGATTGTCACGATTAATTCCGTTGGTGTAATTAATTCTAAACAATATCGCGCAAAAACTAATTCGCGCAATAGTAATGGGCAAAGTTCGTAGATTTCCCTAAACGTTGTTTCCTTCAAATGAGGACATCCAGAAACTCAGGAAACCTAATACTCGCGTTTGACTAACATAATTTATATTGGACAGTTCCTTGCTTACGACGGGTGTTTGTAGGCGTAAAAGAATGAAAGCACGATGACATTACCTAGAGTGGAAAGGGGATATCATCGGGCAGTGATAATATAAAAGATGTCGGCTTAGAAAATAGCGCAATAGGGTTAGATGTAGTGGCGCTTGTTGAAGGCGCAAATAATAGAGGACTAAATCTAAATGTTACTAAAGGAGAATGGTGTTATCCAGTAGAGAGCATAAGAAGAAGTCATTAAACTTAGGATGATTGGAAAGAAGAAAACTCAGTCATGTGACTGGTCAGATCAATTAGAGAAGGGGGGTGGAAAGGTGAAAATAGGAGTTCAATTGTAGAAATAATGATATGCGCATCATCTAGATTGCGCATTCATTAAATGAAGATGAGTAAGCGAGATGAATCATCACAAGTGAGAGAAACAAGAAAATATTATAAGAAATAAGATTGGGTTATTCTAAAATAAAAATAGGCGGGTAGACGTGCCCGTGACACGATAACACAAAAAATCGTTGAGAAAATCACTATCTCTTTGGTGAGTAAAATTTCACTTTGTTCGGCTTTTTAATGAAGTCAATTCCACTGATATCCATTAAAACAGATGGCCCACACAGGGTCGGCTATTTCCACGACGGAAAAATGAAATAAAAATCGAAATCTTATACCGAATATAATGAACGGCCCACTATTTCCGCAGACTGAAAACAAATTTAGGGATAGGTCGGGCCTTGGACAAAAATGAAAAATGTTTCACAATTTAATTTTTTGATTTCCAATTTTTGCAATACCGTACTTAATGAAGTACTCCGTATATTATAGTTATGGTGATGGTTATGGCTCCTGAAAACCGATATTTCTAGATGCAGTCCGCCACTGCTGTCACAAGACGAGCCACCAGGAAATTCCGGGTATCCCGCCTGGCCAGTCCCGCCCATTGTGGGCCCCTTGCGGGTTATTTATTTCTGTGGGCGTTTCATGAACACAAATAATCATGAATTTATTTATTACATTTATTTTTTTCAATCTTTTTGCTTTAAAATACTCTTGAGATAAAAGAAATCCGCCCGGCTGCATTTTTACATACTGCAAGGTGCAACAGGAATCCCTATGCTTTTGGAATCCCTAGCCACGACAACCCGCAGCTACCACCATCCAACAGCCACTTACAGCACCAAACCAACTAACCTAACCTACAAGTAATTGTAAAAACTGGCGTTTGTTGAAAGGCGAGGTCATGCGAAATCAAAGGAAGCAATGTAATGACAAGCAGTGGAGCCAACGTTCAGGAGGAGTTTTTAGTTGAGATTCGATGACGCCAAACAGGAAGCATATGCAAAGTGTCATCAATTATCATAATGTGAGTGGTCAGGGGAGGGCCATGGGAGGCTGGCTAGTAGAACTCTCTTGGGCCTCTGCGGGGCCCCCCTACTTCCGGAAGGGCACTTCCAGGTCCCGATTGGTGGAACCAACGGCCCGCAGCTCCACCTGGTTTCGGGGGACCGCAAAAGGCTGCGCACGAGAAACACAATAGGCCCCAGGTGAAAAAAATCTGCAGAATTTTGCAGAAAAATTGCTTTCTGAAAAAATTCTTCTAGGGAACAAAACAATTTTCAAATTTTTTTATTGGTTATTTTGTCTGGAAAGCAGTCAAAATGGCAACCATTGTTTTGATCTATTTTTGGTATCACTACACAAGTGAAAAGGCTCAGCCAATCGGAAATAGCCCCAAGTTACACTTTGACAGAGTATAGTAAAATGGTACAGTAATTCCCAAACACTGCGAGAGCAATTCGCAATCGACCATCTAACTGCAGTGTTCAAAAGTGAGCAGAAAGTGTTAGGATTTAAATGAAACGGCGATAGACAACTAGTCACTGGTGCTTGAAGACTTAAAAACTTTAGGGCAAGAATCAAACACGAAACAACAGGTTACCCAACTAGTTGCGCAAATCTTTAATGCGTTAGGATTTGCGTCGACATTCTCGGTTTCTGGAAAACTGTGGAAGCAACAAACGGGGTGGGACCTCCCCATCGAACTTGTCAACCAGTGGGAGAAGTGAAAAGCGCAATTGCCATTGTTGGAACAAATTCGAGTGCCATGACATTTTGGCTTAGATGCGAGTTTAGACAACCACAAAATCCATCTTTTTTGCAATGCAAGCCTCTTTGCGTATTGGGTGGTGGCGTACAATCGTGTACGCTACTCAAATGGAAGCTGTAATACATTCCTTCTTCTTTCCAAATGCAGATATTAATAATGTGTTTATTTTTATCCTGTATACGATGGTTTTTTCCTTGTGCCTGACTAGGCCTTGGCCTGACCTAGTCTTGGTTAAGCTTGGAGCGAGTGCTCGATTATGCCGCCGCCTCTTGACCAGTGCAACAGATGTATCATAAGGCCTCAGTCTTTGGAAAACAACTGTCGGTTTGTTGTTCATTAAGTACAGTTAAGCACCATGCTGACTGCTATAAAGTTAGATATGAGAAAATTGGTGTTTTCGAATCTACATTCAAGTGCGATGCATGTATCAAGCGAAGAAACCAGGACAGTGTGGTCAACCCTTCTTTGCCTCAGCTTCAATTGTCAGATCCAGTTCCACTTTTGACTGAATTTAATTCTGGGAATAGCCTCCTCATCAAATATTTGGATAAATCTGATATGATTTTAGTGGATAAGAAGCTAATTTACTTCAATCTGTTCAGGAGCTAAGTCGGCACGACCCTGGCTACGTGGTTAGGTTAGATTGTGTTAGGTTGCATTAAATCAGGTTAGGTCAGGTTAGGTCAGGTCAGGTCAGGTTAGGTTTTTGGTTTTTCTGTTTGTGTATTCCGTATTTTTTTACTGTACCGTTTCATCGAAAATAATGGCACGTTTCATCGAAACAAACTGCCATTCAATAAAACGGGATTCGATAAAGTGACCCGACTTCGGACTAAACGTGAACTGGGGTGTTGAGTATTAAAAATGTATTATTATTATTCTTATTAATAAAGCTTAAAATAAAATGCAAAATGGTAATTCTGTATCTTTGCAAAGAAACAGTCATTGTCAGTCAACATCCCTGATCTTTTACACCTTATGCCTGTTAATTTGACCTGAAACAAATCCGACATATTTTAATTTCCAATTGCTTATTATTTCTTATTTTCATGTGGAGAGGAATTGTGAATTATAAATTGTTATTTTTGCTACTTCAAAATATGTGTCAATTTCTTATTCTGCGTTTAGAGTGTCATTTCGCAAGAGTGGGGAAAATGCCACCTCCCACGAGTAATAACAGCGGCTAATGCTCATCGACAAACTGCAAACACAGCTACAGAATGCAGCCAAGCCCCGATTTAAATTTTATAAGCAAACTTCTCATCTCAATCTCACTCTCTATTAAAATTACATTGCTTTCTTTACTTTTCGCTTGCCAATTGCTTCAATTTCCTTTTTCTGTTGACTGTGAAATTTTGTGAATTACCAATGGAAAGAAAAAAAGAAGAAATATTCGTTTCTTGAAGCACATTTTAGAAATGATAAAATTTTAAAAGTATTCACATGAATAAAAGCCACGTATTTAAACAACTAATAAATAAAATAAACAAAGGTTAGTGAGTAATACAAATAATAATGAAATAAATAGTAATAAAATATAATATAATACAATATAAATAGGAAAATAATAATGTAATTACTTCTTATAATAATGTAATTACTTCTTTCAATAATGTAATGACCCTTCCAACAGGGGAGCCTACAATGTGGATAAAAAATAAAATACGGAGTATAAAAAAGTACCTAATAATATAACATAAAAAATAACATACTCCGGTAATTCGTAATAATACAACCAGAAAAAAGACTTTTTAGCCTCACAACTACCGTATGTAAACAAAATTATTCAAAAAACAATAGTTTGAAATAAAATGTTAGAATTTCATTGTAAAGCGTGAATGTGTCCGGTGCTGGCATGTGTTGAAAACGTCTAACCCAAACCGTTTTGAAGAGAGGGGAGAAGAGATGTGATTGGTTTTCGGTCACAGATCAACAGTCAACACAACCCCACATGGCCCACTGGTACAGTACAACTTCGCCGTGAATGGGGGAGTTGCTTTTTCTAGGCGATATCGCCAATAACCAATGGAAAAAGCCATACGCTTAATGGTGCAAGAGTAGCTTATTTAAGAGCCCCACTTCTGGAGGAGCCCCAGTCTGGGGCTCATTCCTGTTCGTCATGGTGATGCTTAGGGGATGTGCTGATGAGCGGCACATCGATTAGGTCTTCGACCCATACGAACTATGGCAATCCGATCTCGCTGTCCACAGTTAATCCTAACCGCATGGTCAGTATCTTGGTCACAGATAAGCTGCAGCAATGCGGTATAAGCAATGGGAAAAGGCATGATATACTGACCTTTAGATACTGATAAAGGCCATTAAACCTCTGTCATTTGTGTCATTTTCTATGTGTGTTGTGTACCCAGCACTATTTAGACAACCCTCGCCCTAATGGTGTCCGTCCACTCTCACAAGCAAACGGACAAATACTTGTAGAATTACTTAAGCTGGCAGGGACATTCACTGGTAGCTTTGGATCAGGAAAACTAAAGGTATTAAGCGCCTACCCCGTCATTTTGAGAGAGAATGGTCACGACCATTCAGGATAGCTTATTTGCAATGGTCATCCCACTACTTTAGCGTGGGGACTGTAGTATTGTGTAAATGCGCCACTAGAGGGCGCGATGTTCAAGGCCGTGTGAAGGCCGTTAAGTGTAATAAAACTCACTTGCTAACTAGCATTGAACGGGTGTGGATGTCTCCCTTATTTCAGTATTTTACATTGGCGACGAGGGAAATTTATTTATTGGACTTTGTGCGTGATATACGGGTACGAATGAACAATTTATTGTGAATGGACAGTTTATCTTGGATTTTGTGACTTTGCGTTGTGTGTTGTGAGCGACGCTGTCATGGCGGACGAAACGGGAGGCGTGGCAGGTTTTCTACGCACAGCAGGGATTCCGCCGTTCGACGTGCATGGCGAAGCAACCACACAGGCCCAGAGATGGAAGAGATGGCTGAGTAGACTCGAAATGTTTTTGGTCGCGGCTGGAATTAAGGACGACGGGAGGAAAATGGCGACGCTCCTACATCAAGCAGGTGAAGAGGTTTTCTCTGTGTACGAGACGCTCGCGATAGAGGAAGAGGATAGGAATTTTGACTCGGTTAAGGAGGCGCTGACGAAATATTTCGCTCCGGGTAAGAACATGCAGTTTTGTATATATACTTTTCGTGTATCTCGCCAGGAGGCGACAGAATCCCTAGACAAATACCAAATGCGGCTCCGACAGCTAGCAGTGGGTTGTGAGTTCCATGATGATGACCGGGAGATAAAGTCCCAGCTGATTTTGGGCACGAACATGAATCGGTTGCGACGACAAGGACTGCGAGACGATTCGTTGACTTTAAAACAATTGTTAGATTTAGGCCGAGGTTACGAGGCGTCGGAGTACCAGGCAAAGCAAATGGAAGGAGGTGAGAAGGAAATAACAGGTGATGTCAACTGGGTCCGAGCGCCGACCGAGGCGAGGAAAAGGGCCAATAGTAATGTGGAAACTCGGCGGAGTGAGCCAACGGTGACAACAACGCAGAGCGGATCAGGTGGGCTCAGAAATTTCAATAATAGGAAGTGTTTCAATTGCGGGCGCGCGTGGCCACACGCGCCCCCACAGGAATGCCCGGCGAGGAGCGTGACGTGTCGGGGATGTGGAAAGGTGGGACATTTCGTGCGATTTTGTCGTGGAAAGAGGAGCGACGGGGGAGGCGCCGATGAGAAAACAAACATCGTGGGTCGTATTTGCAACGAAGAGAGCGATGATGAGGAACTATTCGTGATTGGAATGTGTGCGGAGCGGAAGAGAGGAAAATCAAAGATGCCGGAAGTGCGTTTAACGATAGGTGAGGAGAGTAAGTGCACAAGATTTATTGTCGATTCCGGGACGTCCGTGAACATTTTGGGCAGGGAGGACTACCGAGCCATGCAGCGAAAACCGACATTAGTAGGAAGTCGCGCCAAGTTACTGCCGTACGGGGCGGAGGAGCCACTGCCGCTTTTGGGGCGTACGGAGCTGACGCTCCATTATGAGGGACAACAAATGTGTGTAACGGCGTATGTGGTGGACCGCCCGGGCGCATCGTTATTGAACTACGACACGGCAAAGCAGTTAGGGATTGTGGAAATAGTAAATAACGTGGAAAGGTCGACGATCGAGGAGGAAATTAAACGACAGTACCCGAAGCTGTTTCGAGGGGTCGGTAAGCTAATAAACTATCAGATTCATTTGCATGTGGATGAGGAAGTGGCTCCAGTTGCCCAACGCTACCGCCCGCTGCCGTTTCGGTTAAGGAAGAAGGTTGAAAACGAACTCGAAAGACTGCTGCGTATGGATGTGATCGAACGGATCGACGAGGGGATGGGCCCGACGCCCTGGGTCTCGCCGATCCATTGCGTCGACAAACCAAAAGATCCGGACCCCAACGCCATACGTATGTGCGTCGACGCAAGAGAAGTTAATAAGGCCATCAAAAGAGTACGCCATACCTCACCTCGATTGGAAGACGTCGTGGCACTTGCAGAAGGGGCAAGATATTTTTCCAAGCTGGATTTAAACCATGGATTCAACCAGGTCGAACTCGACGAGGAGTCGCGGAAGTATACTGTTTTCGCGACTCATGTGGGCCTATTTCGGTTTAAAAGGCTATTGTTTGGCATTAATTCGGCCTCTGAGTTATTTCAGGATACCATTCGACAAGTAATCGAGGGGCTTTCGAACTGCATTAATATTGTCGATGATATATTCATTGTAGGCAAGACGGTGGAAGCACATGATGCGGCGATTCACGCTGTTTTGCGGCGGCTAGAAGAAAGGGGTTTGACCCTAAATGAGGACAAATGTGAGATTCGCCGGGACGAGATCGTTTTTTTTGGCCATGTGTTTTCGGCGGCCGGTGTGGCAATTGACCCGCGAAAGGTGGAGGCGATAGAAAAGATGGGGATCCCAAAATCGGTGACGGAGGTAAAGAGTTTATTGGGCATGGTGGTGTACTGCGCACGTTTTATTGAGAATATGGCGGAGACTTTGAAGCCGTTGAGAGACTTAACTAAGCGTTCGAATGGGAGATTCCAATGGGAGGAGAAGCACCAAAAGGCATGGACCAGCATAAAAAAACAGCTGGGAAATAAGAACGTTTTAGCGTACCATGATCCGGCGGCGGTGACACACGTGACGGTGGACGCGGGGCCGAATGGACTGGGTGCCATTTTGGCTCAAGTTAGGAGTGGTGAGATTGAGCCGCGAGTTGTAGCATACGCCAGCCGAGCATTAACCGATGTGGAGAGCAGATACTCGCAAATCGAGCGTGAAACTTTGGCGGCCGTTTGGGCCATTGAACATTTTTACTTGTACTTGTACGGGGTGAATTTCCTTCTATTTACAGATCACAAACCGCTGATAAGCATATTTGGCAACAGGAAAGCTCGGCCCTCAGCTAGAATAGAGAGACTCTGCTTGCGAATACAACAGTACGTATTCGAGGTAAAATTTACAAAGGGCAGCTCCAACCCCAGCGATTACATGTCGCGCCATGCGGGCAGCGAAGGGAAGAGTGATGGCGTGATGTCGAGGACTTTGGAAAATTACATTAATTTTGTGGTTAGGACACGAGTGCCCAAGTCATTAACACGGGCGAGAATAGCAGAGTGTACGCAAGAGGACGCCAGCTTGAAAATGCTACAGCGAGCTTTAAGACAGGACGGTGGTGAGTCAGAAAAATTATGGAAGGATGACTGTTTAAAATCTTTCAGAATGTTGCGTGACGAGTTTACGATTGCTGAGGACGGGATTATTCTCCGGGGCGACCGAATTGTGGTGCCGACGTCATTGAGGGACGAAGTAGTGAAAATTGCGCATCGGGGGCATCAGGGCGTGGTGAAAACCAAGATGTTATTGCGCCAGAAAGTCTGGTATCCGGGCCTGGATGCTCAGGTGGAGAAGCTCGTTGCGGGCTGCATTCCTTGCCAAGCAAGCGTGCCGGTGAAGGCGAGGACCCCGCTCGAGATGTCTGAGCTGCCGGATCGCCCATGGCAAAAGATAGCAGTCGATTTCTTGGGACCGTTTCCCGACGGAAAAATACTGTTCGTCGTGGTTGACGAGTATTCTGTAGCAGAGGTGGAAACACGGCACGAAATGGTCGTGCAAAATAAAGGAAACGACGAGAAAATAGCGGCAATGGCGGCGACCGACCCGGGCGCACTTTGCCACTATACGAGGCGACGTCTGCACGACGTGCGCGGAAATGGCGATAGGAATCGCCGTGAAAGTGGTTTGCACTTATAATAGACGTGCAAAGGAAGCAAAAGCGCTTATAAAACAATAAAATTTAATGGATAAACAATAAACTTACAACATAATCCAGATTTGGATGAGAAAAACGAAATGCGACTATTGGTCGCCATCTTGGAAAAGTGAATCAACATAAACGCCATCTGGCGTTAATAATTAACATCAAAACTATAATCGAATTGCTAGGCATAGCAATGTGCCGTGTACATAACGACAAATAATGAGACGCATTGTGCCAATGCATACAAATACAATCGGAAATAAGAATTACGGTACGAAATATAAATAATACATCGAGATATAATAATTAATGAATAAAATATCGAATAACATAATTAAAACATAAAGTTAGAACTCATATTGAAGTAGACGGCGCAGAACACGCCAACAAACCCCTCCATACTTCAAAATGAGTTGAAGTAGAATTAAGAACTTAAATAGAACACGGGATCTTTCGGTGTCAAATCAGAAAAAGAAAACAATAAAATTTCGGAATTATCGTGTCGGGTACTATCGTTAACATCACTTACTAAGCTCGGAATTCCCAATCTAGCTACACGATAAAACCTCAAATCCGGGAAAAATAACTCAGGATTGTCCGAAAAACGATGGGAAAAATAAAGATGTCTTCATCGGTTACTGGCAGAAGATTCCCGCGGTGAGTGTTCGGAGTCGCTCCGACCCGAGCCATTTGGTGAAAATATCCGCTACGTTCGTTTCACCGGGGACCTTCCGTAAATCGAAGCACTTTGCCAGATACCACTCCCGCAACCAGTGATACTTAACGCGAATGTGTTTGGTTTTCGCGTTCTCTACGTCATTCGACGTAAACTGGATGGATGCTAAAGCATCCGAATAGACGAGAGGTCGAGACATGCGGTTTAGAAACGGGAGTTGAGAAAAGACGTGATCAAGCCAGTAGAGTTCCTTCACGCACTCGACGAGGGCGATGAACTCCGCTTCCATCGTCGAGCACGCGACGGAAGACTGCTTCTTGGCCGCCCACCCGATGGGGACGTTGCCGATGTAAGTTATGAATCCCCCGAAGCTAAGAGATGTTTCGACTTCGGAGGCCCAAGAAGCGTCGGTGTATGCCCACAACTGGCTAGTCGTACATCCGGATAATTCGATCGCGTAATCGGCCGTATTCGCGACATAACGGAGAACCTGGAGAAGGGCGCGAATATGGGTTTTGTCGTAGCAATTGTTATATTGCGATAACGCGATGACGGAGTACTGGATGTCGGGTCGAGTTCGAGAAGCCAGGAATAGCAGAGAACCGATTAACGATCGATATGGAAAATCGGATAAGTTCTCGGTGGAGCCCTTCTTCAGGGTCGTTCCTGGTGTGACGGGGACTTTAATCATCTTATCCGCTGTAATCTCGAATTTCTTCAACAACTTTTCGATGTAAGAACGTTGGATGATAAACACCCTCCCCGCGGATCTGATGAAGTCGACGCCTAGTAATCTCGAAATTGGCCCGAGGTTAACGATCTCGAATTTCGATGAAATCAGTCGGATGATGCGATCAAGGATGTTGTCAGTCGAGTAGAACAAAACGATGTCGTCCACGTAGACAAGCATCACTGCCGACGTTCCAAAAACATACACGCAATTGCACGCGGGAAGTTTACGAAATCCGAGTCCTCGTAGCGTTTCGTCTAACTTTTCGTACCACTGACGGCCAGATTGGTGGAGACCGTACAGTGATTTAACGAGAAGCCAGACGTTATCCGGGTTCGAACAATAGGCACCGGCGGGAATTCGCATATATACTCGGTGTTCGAGCTCCCCGTAAAGGTAAGCACACTTCACATCAAGGTGTGCGTCTTTCCAACCTTGGAGAATCACGAGGAGACAGAAGAAAAATCGGATTAATACGAAGTTCACCACCGGGCTGAAGACCTCGTCGTAGTCGACGCCGAGAGTCTGTCTGAAACCTTGCGCGACTAATCTAGCGCGGTATCTCATAATCTGTCCCGATGCGTCCGATTTTAATTTGAAAATCCACTTGCAGCCGAGTATGGTCGTATTTGCGGGTTTCGGGACTTCCTCGTAGACTCCTCTCTTCTCGAATGTCCCCAGTTCTTCACTTATGGCATCCTGCCATTGGGGGGCATCCGGGAATTTAACAGCCTCTGCATAGGAACCCGGTTCTCGGCGGCAAAAGTGCGCAACATGTCGTTGCGGTGGTGGAAGATTCGGCATCGGTGGGAGTTGATGCTCCATATTTCCAAAGAAGAAAAGATCTTCATCGTATAGAATCCCTTCAGCGTCGCAATATTTCTGAATATCGGGTTTCGAACGCAAGCGGACTCCGGGTTTCGGGAAGTAGTAAACATCGATCTTGATCTGTCCCGGAACCTGGTCTTTGCGGAGATGCTCCTCTCTAACCCAATTGCTGAAGGGGTTATTTCCACCCACCACACGTGACTTGTACGTGGTATGAGCCGTAGGGACGATTATCGGAGCAGCAGCTATTGGATGTGTTGCCCCAGAGCCTCTTCTAACGGCTACAAATCTTGTTGGGGATCCCGGAGGTGAAGCAGTAGGAGTAGCAGTCGGTGTCGTACCCGTAGACGGTGCTGGCGTAGTAGTTGGAGTAGCTGACGGTGTCGCACCCGTCGAAGGAGGTGGCAGAGCAGCAAAGCCAGGCGGCGGGGACACTTGACGTGGTGCAGCAGCACCCTTTTGGCTGTCTGCGTCGCTATCATCCGAATCATATTCCGTTGAAGATCCCTCATCCTCGGAATCAGAAAGAGGCGTCCATTTCGCGTATTGTACTTTGTCGTCAAACTTGACATGTGACGACGGCGTAATTGGCGTTTCGGGTTCGAGTTCAACAGTAGATTCACGATTCGGATTAGGGGCACGTTGCGTGCGTCGGAAAGATTGTCGTTCGTCGATTTGCACATGTATCGACTCAATCACTTTGTTATCAACCGGGTTCCACACCCGATAGCCGCGTGTTGATGTCGCATAACCGACGAGATAACCCTCCCAGGCGCGGGGTGCCAACTTGTTACGTCCAGGCGCTGTAAAGTGGACCCAGCATTTCGATCCGAGTTTACGTAGATGCCGAACCGATAATGCACGTTGTCTCCACAGAACATACGGGACTTCGTTCTTCAAACGTGAATGGGGGCAACGATTTTTGATGTACGCAAACGAAACCGACATTTCTGCCCAAAGTTCCTCGGGTAAACGAGTTTCGTCCAGAGTTGCTCTCATGAAGTCGGCCATTGTTCGGTTTATTCTTTCGGCCGTGCCGTTCATCTGGGGGCTCGATGGGTTCGTACGTTGACCCTGAATGCCACTTTTACGTAGATAATCGACGAATTCGTTTGATAGGAATTCGCCGCCCCGGTCCGTTCGAATTGCCTTAACTCGAGTGTCTGCCACTCGCTCGATACGGGAAACAAAATCCTTGAAGCATTCGAAAGTCTGGGATTTTTGAGCCAGGGGAAACATCCACGTATATCGGGTTGCGTCGTCAATAATGGTGAAAATGTATCGAGCGCCGCCGAACGAAGTGGTTTGATGTGGGCCCCACAGATCCATGTGGAGGAGATCTAACGCTTTTGTCATTATAGGACGATCATCGGGCTTGTGAGATGCCTTAGTTGACTTGGCTACCCTGCAATGGTTGCAGGTCAATTCCTTCGCAACCTCGCTTGGTTCGATGCCGTAGACTTGGTCATTGGCCGCGAGTAATTTCATCGCATTCGTGTGGAGATGGCCAAGTCGACTGTGCCAAATACCCGTTGCGTCCTTCTTTGCAGTTGGTGCAGCCACCTTCTTCTGTTTGAGTTCAGGAGGAGGAGGAGGAGGAACATGTGCAAAAGGGATTGACTTTAATATGTCAGTATAGGATTGGAGTGAGGGAGGCTCTGGATTGGCTTGGTGCGATGTCGGGACAGGTGCGGGAATGGGAGGAGATTTTGGAACAGGAAGTGTTTGGGCTTTCTGTGATAATGGAGGAAACTCAAATCCAAAATCTGTCAACTCGCGTTCCTTCGGTTTCTTTCTGGATTTCGGGACTTTGATGAAGTCTTCCTCAACCGTGACTAAAGTCTTTATCGGAGGCAGAGGATTCGAAACGGAAATCGCACTTGTCGTCGCATTTGCTGTCGAAGACACCGGTGGGCACAAGCCATCCACGTAGTATAGACCGCCCTTTTCTTTGGCTCGGAGAACAGGATAACGAAAATCTGCCTTGTAGATGTCCACTCGTCCTTTGTAAATATGGATGTGATGCTCGTGTTTATCGATTTTCGACACCGAGATTAAATTTGCTTCAAAGTTCGGTGCATATAACACGTCGTGCAAATTGACTGCACACTCGCATCCATCGATTAAAGTTTCAATTCGCACCGTTCCTTTACCAGTCACCTGAGAAGTGCCTTGGCCCAATTCGATGTCAAAGGGCACGACTTTGACAAAACTGGTAAACCACGATGCGACGTGGGACACATGATCTGTTGCCCCGCAGTCCACGATCCATTCGTGCGACTGCATGAAGTGGGCTGCGGGCATTTCGATGATCTGTGGTGGCGCATGCACGAAAAAGTTCGATTCTCTCTTTGCTTGTGAACTTCCTCTTGGGCGCCCGTCATTCGATTTGTTGGGATTATTCTTGCCTCGATTTCGGCTTTTACTCCTGGACGGACGTTGGAAAGCCGCGGATGGGGCCGGTGACTGGCCTTTTCGAGGCTGGGGACACTTGTTCGCGTAGTGCCCCATTTCTCCGCAGTTGAAACATCTGATGGACGACAATGGACGTTGACCCCGAGAACGGGAACGCTGGTCCGTCGAGTACGCGTGAGAAGATGATGCGGATGTCGAATCCCGGGACGAATAAGATTTTTGACGCATATACTCCGAAAGGAGTTGTTCGGACACTTTTTGGGGTGTGAATATTGGATCTTCCCAATGGTAAATGGCGAATGACACCTGGGAATATTCAGCTGGCAGCATGTCTAGCCTTATGGCGCGCATGCGGATTTCTCGGAGTGCGAAAGGGACCCTATTTTTAACATTACGGCGGCCTATACCTTGACCCCCTGTTCGCAGTCTCATGGCTGATTTTGCGGATTTCACTTATTTGTATATTCCGCACGATCGCGCGCGTTTTATCAACCTTGGGAAAGCCGCTTTCTCAAATTTGCAAATTCCACATTGTGTGAACATGCTACAACGCTTCTGTGCGCGTCAATAAAAAAAAAAACCGATTAGAAATGAAATTCAGGGTTTTGTTAAAATAAAAATTATACAATATAATCAGTCTATAATGCTTCTATAATGCTGTTGGTTTAATCAGCACATTGTAATCGTGTGAAAACACGCGCGCTCGCAATAATACATTACCCAATGTACTTGCACTGGCATGGACCCATCAGTGCGCACTTTCCCGTGCGTGCTGCTTGCACTATTTACATCAATTGTTGCTCCACAGGTTGCGCGACCTGCCGGGCAGTTAAGACGTACTAGAATAACCTCAGGATTTGATAAAACCTGATTTTTGGATGACACTAAGTAAATGGCAGTGAATGTGAGATGTGAGATACACGATGAATTTAATAAAATTTATATTTCCTAATCATGGGATTGGTTTCACGTTTCATAATCCAACAATTAAGTAGAATATCATTATTGCAATTGATTAAAACAAATTTTTTTTACAAATTCTTTGGTTTTACATTTTAAATTTATTTTCCAATAGTTGGCACCATCGCAATTGCTGCGAGTTTAAAACACTGCATTCAGCAGAATTTACTGCACTTTCAAATCAAGGCCAGGCATACCTACTGCAAAGTAATGTATAAACCATAAAGAAGCCTTTGATTCGGAATTGCCTGTAGGTAATTCTGCGCTGGTCTCCAATGGAAATGTCCGCGCCGGTCTTCCGTGCACGGGAAGTCCACAGAAAGTCCGTGCATTCCGTGCGCTGGGAGTCCGTGCGTCGTACCGCGTGATCTTGCATTGTTTTTTGTGGGCTTTTCCTGATTAGGATTACTTCCTTTTTAACTCTTGAAGAATTAAGTTTGTTTTTTTTGCTCCAAAACGTCCCAAAACGCCTGAAAATCGCGCAACTCGAGGCAAAACATTACAGTGTGTATTCAAATCAAAACTAGCTACAAATACATGCTGAAATTAGCTAAATTTTCAAATTTTTTGGCTTTCAAGAAGTAATGGAAACATTTGACATAACGTGGATCAGTTGCATTCAAAAACTAAAATATTTTGTGTTTTACTTCAATTTTAAACTAAAAATGATGTCATTTCCTGTTTAAACCCCTGTTAAAGCTTGAAATACATTTTAACTAAAAGAAATAAGTTTGTTTTTTTCTTCGGCAGTGACGTGTACACACGAGCACGCCTGAGAACGCCAAAAAATGCTAAAAAACGCTCAAAAACGCCTGAAAATCGCGCAACTCGAGGCAAAACATTAATTTTTCATCTTTATTTCAACTTTTGTGACGTTTAAAATTGTGTTCTCATGTTTTTTGCCTCAAGTTGCATTGTCATCTGGCGTTTTGGAGTGTTTTTATGTGTTCGCAGGCGTTCGCAGGCGTTTTTTGGCGTTGTCACTCACTCAAGTGGCCATTTTTAGCATTTTCCGTAGTAAAAATGGCCGTTTTTCGTCAAAATGGCCATTTTTAGCCATTTTTCAGAGTAAAAATGTTTTTTTTTCACCGTTTTTATAGTAAAATGGCCATTTTTAGTCGTTTTTTTAATCAAAAATGGCCGTTTTTATCGTTGAAACGTTATTAAAATGTAACGTTTCAATGGCGTTTTGATCTCGCCTCATTTCCGGTTTTGAAAATTAATAAACGCCCCGGCGTTTATTCGAGGCAATACCCAACTTGGGCTTTTATTCGCGTCGCACCGCATCATCATCTCACCTTGCCTCCCGTCTTGAAAATTTATAAACGCCCCGGCGTTTATTCAAGGCAAACCATTGTTTATGTAAGTTTTTCCTGATTAGGGTTACTTCCTTTAGAAGAAACACGTTTATTTCTTCTCGCTTAATCTTGAGTCGTGATCTCGCCTCGTTTCTGGTCTTAAAAATTAATAAACACCCCGGCTTTTATTCAAGGCAATACGGTACGTTTATGAAACCCAACTTGGGCTTTCATTTTAAAAAAAGCGCGTGTTCTTACGTCGAACTAAGAGATACAGGTGAATTAGCAACGCCTAATTTGATTTAATAAATAAAGCAAACAACATCTCGCCTCACTTCTGGCGTTTGTTCGAGGCAAGCCATTGTTTTTGCATTTTTTTTCCTGATTAGGGTTACTTCCTTTTTAACTCTTGAAGAAATAAGTATGTTTTTTTTACTCGGCAGTGACGTGTACGCGCGAGTACGCCTGAGAACGCCAAAAAATACTCCAAAACGCCTGAAAATCGTGCAACTCGAGGCAAAACATTAATTGTTTATTTTTGTTTCAACTTTTGTAACGTTTACAATTGTGTTCTCATGTTTTTTGCCTCAAGTTGCATTGTCATTTTGCGTTTTGGGGCGTTTTTAGGCATTTTTAGGCATTTGCGGGCGTTCTTGGGCGTTTTTTGGCGTTGTCATTCAATCAAATGGCCATTTTTAGCCATTTTTAGCCATTTTTCATAGAAAAATGGTTATTTTTAGCCGTTTTTCATCCAAAATGGCCGTTTTTCATCCAAAAGGGCCGTTTTTCATCCAAAATGGAATAATTGTTGTGTCCGGATTTTATGTCATTTATTGTCTTAATTAAAGTTAACAAAGTGTCTTTAATTTTTGCTTTTCTTGAATTTCAGCTTTTTAGATATTTTTACATATTAAACTTTCATTTTTTGTGATTTATTAAAAGTTACAGTGTTTTCATGAATTTTAGTGTCTATGATATTGATATTATCTTTATTCATTGCTATTTAAAGTTTTATTACTTCTCTGTGTCTTATTTCTTTAATTCTTGCTCATTTTGTGTGATTTTGGATGATTTTTAGTGCATTCGTCGATTTACAGATCACTTGCGTAAGACGCGTGACGTCATATTTCTTAATCTAGTTCGGTTGTGTTCAAACTTCTAACCTTTTGTTTGGACCTTATTCTTGTGTTATGGATAGGTTTTAGAATTGATTTAGACTAATTTGGGGGTGATCTGTCGATTGGTTTGCTTTATTTTTGTCCCGGAACGGTCGTTTTGTCGTTTCGAGCGTTCGTTGTCGGTACGCACTTGTGCGCTGCTGACCGAGTTCATTCCGTTCGGCAAACGATTATTTTCAAGTGTTCTTTTAATAAATAGTGCTTTTGTTGTAGGAAATTACATTTCCTAATGTTATTTTATTCAATACAGTGTGTATTCTTGATTTTATTCTTGTGTTGAAATTCAAATGTCGTGTTTTGCCGCTCTAGCGGATTTGAAGTGGGCGCCATGTTGGATTTCCCCGCTAATTTCTTTATTTATCCATTTCATTTGTCTTTTTGAAAATGAATAAACGCCCCGGCGTTTATGCGAGGCAAGCCATAGTTTTTGTAGGTTCTTTCCTGATTAGGGTTACTTGTGACGTGCACGCGCGAGCTCGCCCGAGGACGCCAAAAAAAGCTCAAAAACGCCCCAAAACGCCTGAAAATCGCGCAACTCGAAGCAAAAAATTACAGTTTGAATTCAAATCAAAACTAACCACAAATACATGCTACAATTAGGTAAATTTTCAAATTTTTTATCAATAAATGATGACTTTCAAGAAGTATGACAACATTTGACAAAATTTAGACCAGTTGCATTTAAAAACTAAAATATTTTGTGTTTTACTTCAATTTTAAACCAAAAATGACGTCATTTTTTGTTTAAACCGGCGTTTATTTGAGGCAAACACGCCGCTGAGAACGCCAAAAAATGCTCAAAAACACTCCAAAAGGCCTGAAAATCGCGCAACTTGAGGCAAAAAATTAATTTTTCATCTTTGTTTCAACTTTTGTGACGTTTAAAATTGTGTTTTCAAGTTTTATGCCTCAAGTTGCATTGTCATCTGGCGTTTTGGGGCGTTTTGGGGCGTTCGCAGGCGTTTGCACGCGTTTTTTGGCATTGTCACTCACTCAAGTGGCCATTTTTAGCCAATTTTCGAAGTAAAAATGGCCTTTTTTTATTAAAATGGCCATTTTCAGCCATTTGTCATAGTAAAAATGGCCATTTTCAGCCATTTTTTATAGTAAAAGTGGCCATTTTTCATCCAAAATGGCCGTTTTTCATCCAAAATGACCATTTTTATCATTGACACGCTATAAAAATGTAACGTTTCAATGGCGTTTTGACGAAACCGGTAAGTTTTGAAATTTCCCGTGTCCCGTTATTGTGACTCCTCGTCCGGTTTCTCAGAACCGAAACCCTAATACAGGTGAATTAGTGACGCCTAATTTGTTTCAACAAATAAAGCAAACAACATCTCGCCTCACTTCCAGTCTTGAAAATTAGTAAACGCCCCGGCGTTTATTCGAGGCAAGCCGTTGTTTTTACAGTAATTTCCTGGTTAGGGTTATTTTTTTTTTAACTCTTGAAGAAATAAGTTTGTTTTTTTCTCGCCTGCACGCGCGAGCTCGCATGAGAATGCTAAAAAATAAGCAAAAACGTTCTAAAACGCCCCAAAACGCTTCAAAATGCTCCAAAAAGCCTGAAAATCGTGCCACTCAAAGCAAAAAATTATGTTTGCATGTTTTTTGCCTCAAGTTGCACGGTTATCTGGCGTTTTGGTGCGTTCTTGGGGCGTTTTGGTGCGTTCTTGGGGCGTTTTCGGGCGTTTTTTTGGCGTTGTCACTCACTCCCGCACTTTGCTGTCTTGTTTATTACAATTTGGTTTAGCTGTTGTATTTATTTTTATTTGTTTTATGGTTATTTAATGTGTTTTTGTAGCATTCAAAATGTTTTGTTGCCTAATTTCTCGTTTTGGCGCCAACTGTTTGTTTGACAACGCCGTGTCAGAATTTAGGGATGATTCTGCTTTGGTTTCTAATTAAAAAAAAAATGTTGTTTTAATTTCAATTGTAACTGCTTATTATAACGTTATTATTAGTATTTTGTAAAGGTTCATTTTTTTTCCATGTTAATAAAAAATGAAGTAACTTTCGGTGAAAAAAAAAACAGTTAAATGCGGATCAAAATTAAACACACACGAGAAGTTTAATAAACGTCCCGGCGTTTATTCGAGGCAATACGGTACATTTGTGAAACCCAACTTGGAACCCGAAAATAACGTGGGGCCGTCTGAACACCTGGATTTGAATTTTCGTCTACGCGCGCGCCGACGCATGGGGAATGCGGGGTGGGGTTCCTTCCCAGTGTTCCGAACGAGTCAATTTCACCCCGAAAATATCCCGAAATTGCTGATACATGCATTTCGAGCCAGAAATATTGATCTTCATGTAAATTTTGATTGTTTAGCTTTTTTTTGAAATTTTACAAATTTTTCTCATCTCCTGCCTTCCTCGCTCATTTAACACCAAAATGGCCTGCATTGAGGATTTTTCCCATAATCCTTTTCACACGTATGGAGCGCAAACAGTCGCAATAAATGAAATCAGCGGAATTCGGCCTTGAGTTTGCGACGCCATCTTGAATACGAGTAACAGCACAGTATGGTGTCAATTATTCGAACTGATCGTAAGGCATGGGACAAAAATTGATTAAAAACGAACAAACATGATTAAAAATCAACAAAAATCGACTGAAATCGGACAATAATCAATTCAGAATGACAAATAACGATTAAAATTGGCAAAAATTGTCACAAATAGAGAAAAACCGATTAAAAATCAGCAAGAAACCAATAGAAATTGATAAAATCAAATAAAAATTAACAAATATCCATTTTGTTTGCTTTTAAACAAATTAAGAACTTTGAAAACACACGACAATTTTAAACAGTAAACACCGGGGTCAAATAAGCGCCGCTACTCGTTTAAACACCGGGGAGGTGTTAGTGAAGTGCCTCGAGTGGAGAAATTAATAAACGCTCGAGGCACCACGGTAGGCTTATTAAACACAAAATATGAAACGCTCGATCTTCAACAGGCGCACACGCCCGAGAACACCTCGGCATGCCTCAGCACTCTCCAAGAAACGAGAAAAACCAAGGCAAAAAAAAAAAAAATACACCAAAATTAGGACTAAAATCAAACACACATGGGGCCCGGAAGATTGATAACATCCCGGCATATATTCAAGGCAGTACGCCATGTTTTTTCCACCATTTTGTAAGTTTATTTCAATATTCATAAAGTTTATTGCTTTTTGTATCATTAGTAGTATTCCCTTGTGTGATGTGGTTTTATAAATATCACACACAACTGCTTCTGCTGTTTTCTTCACGTTTATGCTTCGTGTATGCACGTGAAGCCCTCGCACATCTTTTGAGCACCTGTACACATTTGGACACGCTCAAGGTGCTACATCGCGCGCTCAAACGCACTAGATCGCGCGCGCAAACGCGCTACATCACGCATATTAGGGATAAGAACAGACCGGGATAGGGACTGGACTGGTAATGTTTGCCCTATGCGGATACGGGACGGGACGGGATTACAGTTGCTAAATTCGTACTGCGAGGCGGAGACAATTTTCTAATTCCAGTTGTTATTTATCACTATTAAGCCTAATATTGAGCCTGATAATGCTAAAATAAAGTAAATAAACAACAACAACAAACTCATTATTAAAAGTAAATTACACTGTATGACCAAAATATTGTTGTTTCTTTACTTTATTTTAGCATTATTAGGCCTAATATTAGGCTTAATACTGATTTATTTCAATTATGCAATCATACGCGCGTATTACGCTAACGTAATGGACCCGGGACGGGTCGGGACCCGAAAATTGGTCCCGTTCTCATCCCTAACGCATATATATATCGCAGACATATCGCGCCCACGACAAAGCACAAACCCATGGCAGTCACCAAAGAATATTTACGCCGCTTCCACGCACGTTTTATTTTCTCACAGGCCTCTACACATTTAACTTGCGCGCGCACTTGCTACGTGCTCGTGTGGTCACAATAAATACCTAATTTTCATTAAAATAACGAATGAACGAAATCACTTCAACCACACTTGCTACGGTCGACGCATCGACGGCGATTCGCATGCGTTACCCCAAATACCGATCAAAAATCGCAGAAAACACTAATCCCGACCCAAAAACCGCCAAAATTACCCTCAACACACCCCAACAACCTTCCACCACTTAAATTACACCGGAAAAAAAACAATTTCAAACCGAAAAATCAACAAAAAAGGCCAAAAAAATATTGCAAACAAAGAGAAAAGATCAATTATCGAGGCAAATCCCCACCACAAAACAACGCATCGCCGGTAAACACTTAAGCGTACAGTGCACAACACTACTGTTTATTTTCAATGATCCAATAAATAAAATTTGAAACAAAGTTGAGTGGAATTGTACGTTTCTTGTATATTAAAGTTTTTATTTTGTTTGTTTACACTTAATTTTTTTTTTCCATTATAGAATGGCGACTCGATACTTTTGTAGCTCGAATTCACTTCGTAAACGTAATCGGTGTTCATCACGCGTCAATGCGCTCGTGCAATAGTATAGGCGCGCATACGATTTGATGCGCGCAAAACTTGCAAAACTTGCACGGAATTTGGGCAATTTTTGACAATTTTCAGCAGATTTTTGCCTGTATTTGACAAATTTCAGAAGATTTTTGCCTATATTTGACAAATTTCAGAAGATTTCCTCAATCCTCAAACATTTGCTGAAATTTCTCATAAAATTTCTAAAATTAATTGAAATTTGTCTGAAATTTGTCTGCAATTTGTCAAATATTGTCAAAAATCCGTGGAAATTTGTCAAATACTGGCAAAAATCCATGTAAATTTGTCAAAAATTGCCATAATTCGGTGCAAATTGTGTTAGACATTGGAAAAATTTATTTTAACGCTTCCAACGCGCCAGTAAATCGCGCGTGCACACGCGTGAATTTTTCGTCATAGTTGGATGCGCGCAAACCTCACGTAACTTGCGCCAAAATTTGGCAATTTTTGACAAATTTCAGCAGATTTTTGCCAGTATTTGACAAATTTCCACTGATTTTTGACAATATTTGACCCAACAACTGCGCCATGTTCCAGGCGCCGGTTTAGGCATTTTAGACCCGTTTTAGACCGTTTTAGATGGCGAAAACGTTCTCTCCATCATTTTCTACCCCTGGGTGAGGTTTTCAGCGTTCATGATTGATGAAAAAGCTGTTTTCTAACTAGCTGTCCCATTGCTAGTTTTGGCGTCAGGTTTTAGCAACCTTCCGATCCGACTCTGTCGTCTGCACGAATTCCAAGACCGTTTTAGGGTTAATTTGAGTCAAATAATTCATTCTGGGGGTTGTTTTGGGTTTTTTACAAGTGTGTTTTTGTAGTTTTTATTGGTTTCAAACATTGTCAATTCTTTATACAAGTGTAACTTTCATTTCTCTGTATTTTGAGAACTTTGCATTGCAGCAAAGTTCATTTCTTGCCCCTTAATTATTGTGTAATTGTTGGTTTTCAAGCCCGTTTTTTAACAATAACTTTATTTGAAGTGCCTATTGTTTCAGGCACGTGCTTCCACGTGCCTTTTATTGTTGAGCAATTTCTTGGGCAGTTGCGCTCCTGTTGCTAGCATTGCCGCGCGTTCTCCGCGCGCGTACTCGCGTTTCGCATCACACACATTCGGATTCGATGGCCTATCGCGGCGGCACATTGTGTGGCATAGCGCGGCACGTTGCAATTACGTGACGTGGCACGTTGCTGTTACGTGACGCGATAGCCAGTATTTAAGCAGGGGATTCCATCATCGTTTACACAAATGCGCATTGCAACGTGGAGGCGCATTCGAGTCCTTTTCCCAAGCGAAATCGTATTTGATTCGCTTTTGAATCGAATACGAGTTTTGTCCTTTTTCAACGCGAAATCGTATTCGATTCGCTTTCGAATCGAATACGAGTTTTGTTTTTTTTCAACGCGAAATCGTATTCGATTCGCTTTTGAATCGAATACGAGTTTTGTCCTTTTTCAACGCGAAATCGTATTCGACTCGTTTTCGAGTCGAATGCGAATTTTGCCCTTTCTCAACGCGAAATCGTATTCGACTCGTTTTCGAGTCGAATGCGAGTTTTGCCCTTCTTCAACGCGAAATCGTATTCGACTCGTTTTCGAGTCGAATGCGAATTTTGCCCTTCTTCGACGCGAAATCGTATTCGACTCGTTTTCGAGTCGAATGCGAATTTTGCCCTTTCTCAACGCGAAATCGTATTCGACTCGTTTTCGAGTCGAATGCGAGTTTTGCCCTTCTTCAACGCGAAATCGTATTCGACTCGTTTTCGAGTCGAATGCGAATTCGTATTCGACTCGTTTTCGAGTCGAATGCGAATTTTGCCCTTCTTCAACGCGAAATCGTATTCGATTCGCTTTCGAATCGTATACGAGATGGTCGATTTTTGTTTCCCGGACTTTGATTTGTATTCGAGTTGTTACGAGTTCGTATTTTGATCGTATTCGTATTCGAATCGAATTCGAATCGTATTCGAATCGAATACGAATCGAATTCGAGTCGTATTCGAGATGGTCGATGATTTCCACTCGCTCGTATACGCGTTGTATACGAGCTCGTATTTTGATCGTAATCGTAAACGAATCGTTTACAAGTCGTATACAAGTCGTATACGACGTGTATACACCTCGTATACGAACGAAGTTTGTGAAAACACAATTTCCAAATAAGACGTATGTGACTACTATGTGTTTTCATGTCGTAGTAAGTGTCCGGTGGATTTTCCAAACTTCGTTCGTATACGAGGTGTATACACGTCGTATACGACTTGTATACGACTTGTAAACGATTCGTTTACGATTACGATCAAAATACGAGCTCGTATACAACGCGTATACGAGCGAGTGGAAATCATCGACCATCTCGAATGCGACTCGAATACGATTCGAATACATCTCGAATACATCTCGAATACGAGTCGTACGAGTCAAAGTCCGGGAACGGGTCATCGACTATCTCGTATTCGAGTTGTTACGAGTTCGTATTTTGATCGTATTCGTATTCGAATCGAATTCGAATCGTATTCGAATCGAATACTAATCGAATTCGAGTCGTATTCGAGATGGTCGATGATTTCCACTCGCTCGTATACGCGTTGTATACGAGCTCGTATTTTGATCGTAATCGTAAACGAATCGTTTACAAGTCGTATACAAGTCGTATACGACGTGTATACACCTCGTATACGAACGAAGTTTGTGAAAACACAATTTCCAAATAAGACGTATGTGACTACTATGTGTTTTCATGTCGTAGTAAGTGTCCGGTGGATTTTCCAAACTTCGTTCGTATACGAGGTGTATACACGTCGTATACGACTTGTATACGACTTGTAAACGATTCGTTTACGATTACGATCAAAATACGAGCTCGTATACAACGCGTATACGAGCGAGTGGAAATCATCGACCATCTCGAATACGACTCGAATTCGATTCGTATTCGATTCGAATACGATTCGAATTCGATTCGAATACGAATACGATCAAAATACGAACTCGTAACAACTCGAATACGAGATAGTCGATGACCCGTTCCCGGACTTTGACTCGTACGACTCGTATTCGAGATGTATTCGAGATGTATTCGAATCGTATTCGAGTCGCATTCGAGATGGTCGATGATTTCCACTTGCTCGTATACGCGTTGTATACGAGCTCGTATTTTGATCGTAATCGTAAACGAATCGTTTACAAGTCGTATACAAGTTGTATACGACGTGTATACACCTCGTATACGAACGAAGTTTGGAAAATCCACCGGATACTTACTACGACATGAAAACACATAGTAGTCACATACGTCTTATTTGGAAATTGTGTTTTCACAAACTTCGTTCGTATACGAGGTGTATACACGTCGTATACAACTTGTATACGACTTGTAAACGATTCGTTTACGATTACGATCAAAATACGAGCTCGTATACAACGCGTATACGAGCGAGTGGAAATCATCGACCATCTCGAATACGACTCGAATTCGATTCGTATTCGATTCGAATACGATTCGAATTCGATTCGAATACGAATACGATCAAAATACGAACTCGTAACAACTCGAATACGAATCAAAGTCCGGGAAACAAAAATCGACCATCTCGTATACGATTCGAAAGCGAATCGAATACGATTTCGCGTTGAAGAAGGGCAAAATTCGTACTCGACTCGAAAACGAGTCGAATACGATTTCGCGTTGAAGAAGGGCAAAACTCGTATTCGATTCGAAAGCGAGTCGAATACGATTTCGCGTTGAAGAAGGGCAAAATTCGCATTCGACTCGAAAACGAGTCGAATACGATTTCGCGTTGAAGAAGGGCAAAACTCGTATTCGATTCGAAAGCGAATCGAATACAATTTTGCGTTGAAAAAGGACAAAAATCGTATTCGATTCGCTTTCGAATCGAATACGAGTTTTGTCCTTTTTCAACGCTTGGGAAAAGGACTCGAATGCGCCTCCACGTTGCAATGCGCATTTGTGTAAACGATGATGGAATCCCCTGCTTAAATACTGGCTATTGCGTCACGTAACAGCAACGTGCCACGTCACGTAATTGCAACGTGCCGCGCTATGCCACACAATGTGCCGCCGCGATAGGCCATTGAACCCGAATGTGTGTGATGCGAAACGCGCGAGTACGCGCGCGGAGAACGCGCGGTAATGCTAGCAACAGGAGCGCAACTGCCCAAGAAATTGCTCAACAATAAAAGGCACGTGGAAGCACGTGCCTGAAACAATAGGCACTTCAAATAAAGTTATTGTTAAAAAACGGGCTTGAAAACCAACAATTACACAATAATTAAGGGGCAAGAAATGAACTTTGCTGCAATGCAAAGTTCTCAAAATACAGAGAAATGAAAGTTACACTTGTATAAAGAATTGACAATGTTTGAAACCAATAAAAACTACAAAAACACACTTGTAAAAAACCCAAAACAATCCCAGAATGAATTATTTGACTCAAATTAACCCTAAAACGGTCTTGGAGGTCGTGCAGACGACAGAGTCGGATCGGAAGGTTGCTAAAACCTGACGCCAAAACTAGCAATGGGACAGCTAGTTAGAAAACAGCTTTTTCATCAATCATGAACGCTGAAAACCTCACCCAGGGGTAGAAAATGATGGAGAGAACGTTTTCGCCATCTAAAACGGTCTAAAACGGGTCTAAAATGCCTAAACCGGCGCCTGGAACGTGGCGCAGTTGTTGGGTCAAATATTGTCAAAAATCAGTGGAAATTTGTCAAATACTGGCAAAAATCTGCTGAAATTTGTCAAAAATTGCCAAATTTTGGCGCAAGTTACGTGAGGTTTGCGCGCATCCAACTATGACGAAAAATCCACGCGTGTGCACGCGCGATTTACTGGCGCGTTGGAAGCGTTAAAATAAATTTTTCCAATGTCTAACACAATTTGCACCGAATTATGGCAATTTTTGACAAATTTACATGGATTTTTGCCAGTATTTGACAAATTTCCACGGATTTTTGACAATATTTGACAAATTGCAGACAAATTTCAGACAAATTTCAATTAATTTTAGAAATTTTATGAGAAATTTCAGCAAATGTTTGAGGATTGAGGAAATCTTCTGAAATTTGTCAAATATAGGCAAAAATCTTCTGAAATTTGTCAAATACAGGCAAAAATCTGCTGAAAATTGTCAAAAATTGCCCAAATTCCGTGCAAGTTTTGCAAGTTTTGCGCGCATCAAATCGTATGCGCGCCTATACTATTGCACGAGCGCATTGACGCGTGATGAACACCGATTACGTTTACGAAGTGAATTCGAGCTACAAAAGTATCGAGTCGCCATTCTATGATGGAAAAAAAAAATTAAGTGTAAACAAACAAAATAAAAACTTTAATATACAAGAAACGTACAATTCCACTCAACTTTGTTTCAAATTTTATTTATTGGATCATTGAAAATAAACAGTAGTGTTGTGCACTGTACGCTTAAGTGTTTACCGGCGATGCGTTGTTTTGTGGTGGGGATTTGCCTCGATAATTGATCTTTTCTCTTTGTTTGCAATATTTTTTTGGCCTTTTTTGTTGATTTTTCGGTTTGAAATTGTTTTTTTTCCGGTGTAATTTAAGTGGTGGAAGGTTGTTGGGGTGTGTTGAGGGTAATTTTGGCGGTTTTTGGGTCGGGATTAGTGTTTTCTGCGATTTTTGATCGGTATTTGGGGTAACGCATGCGAATCGCCGTCGATGCGTCGACCGTAGCAAGTGTGGTTGAAGTGATTTCGTTCATTCGTTATTTTAATGAAAATTAGGTATTTATTGTGACCACACGAGCACGTAGCAAGTGCGCGCGCAAGTTAAATGTGTAGAGGCCTGTGAGAAAATAAAACGTGCGTGGAAGCGGCGTAAATATTCTTTGGTGACTGCCATGGGTTTGTGCTTTGTCGTGGGCGCGATATGTCTGCGATATATATGCGTTAGGGATGAGAACGGGACCAATTTTCGGGTCCCGACCCGTCCCGGGTCCATTACGTTAGCGTAATACGCGCGTATGATTGCATAATTGAAATAAATCAGTATTAAGCCTAATATTAGGCCTAATAATGCTAAAATAAAGTAAAGAAACAACAATATTTTGGTCATACAGTGTAATTTACTTTTAATAATGAGTTTGTTGTTGTTGTTTATTTACTTTATTTTAGCATTATCAGGCTCAATATTAGGCTTAATAGTGATAAATAACAACTGGAATTAGAAAATTGTCTCCGCCTCGCAGTACGAATTTAGCAACTGTAATCCCGTCCCGTCCCGTATCCGCATAGGGCAAACATTACCAGTCCAGTCCCTATCCCGGTCCGTTCTTATCCCTAATATGCGTGATGTAGCGCGTTTGCGCGCGCGATCTAGTGCGTTTGAGCGCGCGATGTAGCACCTTGAGCGTGTCCAAATGTGTACAGGTGCTCAAAAGATGTGCGAGGGCTTCACGTGCATACACGAAGCATAAACGTGAAGAAAACAGCAGAAGCAGTTGTGTGTGATATTTATAAAACCACATCACACAAGGGAATACTACTAATGATACAAAAAGCAATAAACTTTATGAATATTGAAATAAACTTACAAAATGGTGGAAAAAACATGGCGTACTGCCTTGAATATATGCCGGGATGTTATCAATCTTCCGGGCCCCATGTGTGTTTGATTTTAGTCCTAATTTTGGTGTATTTTTTTTTTTTTGCCTTGGTTTTTCTCGTTTCTTGGAGAGTGCTGAGGCATGCCGAGGTGTTCTCGGGCGTGTGCGCCTGTTGAAGATCGAGCGTTTCATATTTTGTGTTTAATAAGCCTACCGTGGTGCCTCGAGCGTTTATTAATTTCTCCACTCGAGGCACTTCACTAACACCTCCCCGGTGTTTAAACGAGTAGCGGCGCTTATTTGACCCCGGTGTTTACTGTTTAAAATTGTCGTGTGTTTTCAAAGTTCTTAATTTGTTTAAAAGCAAACAAAATGGATATTTGTTAATTTTTATTTGATTTTATCAATTTCTATTGGTTTCTTGCTGATTTTTAATCGGTTTTTCTCTATTTGTGACAATTTTTGCCAATTTTAATCGTTATTTGTCATTCTGAATTGATTATTGTCCGATTTCAGTCGATTTTTGTTGATTTTTAATCATGTTTGTTCGTTTTTAATCAATTTTTGTCCCATGCCTTACGATCAGTTCGAATAATTGACACCATACTGTGCTGTTACTCGTATTCAAGATGGCGTCGCAAACTCAAGGCCGAATTCCGCTGATTTCATTTATTGCGACTGTTTGCGCTCCATACGTGTGAAAAGGATTATGGGAAAAATCCTCAATGCAGGCCATTTTGGTGTTAAATGAGCGAGGAAGGCAGGAGATGAGAAAAATTTGTAAAATTTCAAAAAAAAGCTAAACAATCAAAATTTACATGAAGATCAATATTTCTGGCTCGAAATGCATGTATCAGCAATTTCGGGATATTTTCGGGGTGAAATTGACTCGTTCGGAACACTGGGAAGGAACCCCACCCCGCATTCCCCATGCGTCGGCGCGCGCGTAGACGAAAATTCAAATCCAGGTGTTCAGACGGCCCCACGTTATTTTCGGGTTCCAAGTTGGGTTTCACAAATGTACCGTATTGCCTCGAATAAACGCCGGGACGTTTATTAAACTTCTCGTGTGTGTTTAATTTTGATCCGCATTTAACTGTTTTTTTTTTCACCGAAAGTTACTTCATTTTTTATTAACATGGAAAAAAAATGAACCTTTACAAAATACTAATAATAACGTTATAATAAGCAGTTACAATTGAAATTAAAACAACATTTTTTTTTTAATTAGAAACCAAAGCAGAATCATCCCTAAATTCTGACACGGCGTTGTCAAACAAACAGTTGGCGCCAAAACGAGAAATTAGGCAACAAAACATTTTGAATGCTACAAAAACACATTAAATAACCATAAAACAAATAAAAATAAATACAACAGCTAAACCAAATTGTAATAAACAAGACAGCAAAGTGCGGGAGTGAGTGACAACGCCAAAAAAACGCCCGAAAACGCCCCAAGAACGCACCAAAACGCCCCAAGAACGCACCAAAACGCCAGATAACCGTGCAACTTGAGGCAAAAAACATGCAAACATAATTTTTTGCTTTGAGTGGCACGATTTTCAGGCTTTTTGGAGCATTTTGAAGCGTTTTGGGGCGTTTTAGAACGTTTTTGCTTATTTTTTAGCATTCTCATGCGAGCTCGCGCGTGCAGGCGAGAAAAAAACAAACTTATTTCTTCAAGAGTTAAAAAAAAAATAACCCTAACCAGGAAATTACTGTAAAAACAACGGCTTGCCTCGAATAAACGCCGGGGCGTTTACTAATTTTCAAGACTGGAAGTGAGGCGAGATGTTGTTTGCTTTATTTGTTGAAACAAATTAGGCGTCACTAATTCACCTGTATTAGGGTTTCGGTTCTGAGAAACCGGACGAGGAGTCACAATAACGGGACACGGGAAATTTCAAAACTTACCGGTTTCGTCAAAACGCCATTGAAACGTTACATTTTTATAGCGTGTCAATGATAAAAATGGTCATTTTGGATGAAAAACGGCCATTTTGGATGAAAAATGGCCACTTTTACTATAAAAAATGGCTGAAAATGGCCATTTTTACTATGACAAATGGCTGAAAATGGCCATTTTAATAAAAAAAGGCCATTTTTACTTCGAAAATTGGCTAAAAATGGCCACTTGAGTGAGTGACAATGCCAAAAAACGCGTGCAAACGCCTGCGAACGCCCCAAAACGCCCCAAAACGCCAGATGACAATGCAACTTGAGGCATAAAACTTGAAAACACAATTTTAAACGTCACAAAAGTTGAAACAAAGATGAAAAATTAATTTTTTGCCTCAAGTTGCGCGATTTTCAGGCCTTTTGGAGTGTTTTTGAGCATTTTTTGGCGTTCTCAGCGGCGTGTTTGCCTCAAATAAACGCCGGTTTAAACAAAAAATGACGTCATTTTTGGTTTAAAATTGAAGTAAAACACAAAATATTTTAGTTTTTAAATGCAACTGGTCTAAATTTTGTCAAATGTTGTCATACTTCTTGAAAGTCATCATTTATTGATAAAAAATTTGAAAATTTACCTAATTGTAGCATGTATTTGTGGTTAGTTTTGATTTGAATTCAAACTGTAATTTTTTGCTTCGAGTTGCGCGATTTTCAGGCGTTTTGGGGCGTTTTTGAGCTTTTTTTGACGTCCTCGGGCGAGCTCGCGCGTGCACGTCACAAGTAACCCTAATCAGGAAAGAACCTACAAAAACTATGGCTTGCCTCGCATAAACGCCGGGGCGTTTATTCATTTTCAAAAAGACAAATGAAATGGATAAATAAAGAAATTAGCGGGGAAATCCAGCATGGCGCCCACTTCAAATCCGCTAGAGCGGCAAAACACGACATTTGAATTTCAACACAAGAATAAAATCAAGAATACACACTGTATTGAATAAAATAACATTAGGAAATGTAATTTCCTACAACAAAAGCACTATTTATTAAAAGAACACTTGAAAATAATCGTTTGCCGAACGGAATGAACTCGGTCAGCAGCGCACAAGTGCGTACCGACAACGAACGCTCGAAACGACAAAACGACCGTTCCGGGACAAAAATAAAGCAAACCAATCGACAGATCACCCCCAAATTAGTCTAAATCAATTCTAAAACCTATCCATAACACAAGAATAAGGTCCAAACAAAAGGTTAGAAGTTTGAACACAACCGAACTAGATTAAGAAATATGACGTCACGCGTCTTACGCAAGTGATCTGTAAATCGACGAATGCACTAAAAATCATCCAAAATCACACAAAATGAGCAAGAATTAAAGAAATAAGACACAGAGAAGTAATAAAACTTTAAATAGCAATGAATAAAGATAATATCAATATCATAGACACTAAAATTCATGAAAACACTGTAACTTTTAATAAATCACAAAAAATGAAAGTTTAATATGTAAAAATATCTAAAAAGCTGAAATTCAAGAAAAGCAAAAATTAAAGACACTTTGTTAACTTTAATTAAGACAATAAATGACATAAAATCCGGACACAACAATTATTCCATTTTGGATGAAAAACGGCCCTTTTGGATGAAAAACGGCCATTTTGGATGAAAAACGGCTAAAAATGACCATTTTTCTATGAAAAATGGCTAAAAATGGCTAAAAATGGCCATTTGATTGAATGACAACGCCAAAAAACGCCCAAGAACGCCCGCAAATGCCTAAAAATGCCTAAAAACGCCCCAAAACGCAAAATGACAATGCAACTTGAGGCAAAAAACATGAGAACACAATTGTAAACGTTACAAAAGTTGAAACAAAAATAAACAATTAATGTTTTGCCTCGAGTTGCACGATTTTCAGGCGTTTTGGAGTATTTTTTGGCGTTCTCAGGCGTACTCGCGCGTACACGTCACTGCCGAGTAAAAAAAACATACTTATTTCTTCAAGAGTTAAAAAGGAAGTAACCCTAATCAGGAAAAAAAATGCAAAAACAATGGCTTGCCTCGAACAAACGCCAGAAGTGAGGCGAGATGTTGTTTGCTTTATTTATTAAATCAAATTAGGCGTTGCTAATTCACCTGTATCTCTTAGTTCGACGTAAGAACACGCGCTTTTTTTAAAATGAAAGCCCAAGTTGGGTTTCATAAACGTACCGTATTGCCTTGAATAAAAGCCGGGGTGTTTATTAATTTTTAAGACCAGAAACGAGGCGAGATCACGACTCAAGATTAAACGAGAAGAAATAAACGTGTTTCTTCTAAAGGAAGTAACCCTAATCAGGAAAAACTTACATAAACAATGGTTTGCCTTGAATAAACGCCGGGGCGTTTATAAATTTTCAAGACGGGAGGCAAGGTGAGATGATGATGCGGTGCGACGCGAATAAAAGCCCAAGTTGGGTATTGCCTCGAATAAACGCCGGGGCGTTTATTAATTTTCAAAACCGGAAATGAGGCGAGATCAAAACGCCATTGAAACGTTACATTTTAATAACGTTTCAACGATAAAAACGGCCATTTTTGATTAAAAAAACGACTAAAAATGGCCATTTTACTATAAAAACGGTGAAAAAAAAACATTTTTACTCTGAAAAATGGCTAAAAATGGCCATTTTGACGAAAAACGGCCATTTTTACTACGGAAAATGCTAAAAATGGCCACTTGAGTGAGTGACAACGCCAAAAAACGCCTGCGAACGCCTGCGAACACATAAAAACACTCCAAAACGCCAGATGACAATGCAACTTGAGGCAAAAAACATGAGAACACAATTTTAAACGTCACAAAAGTTGAAATAAAGATGAAAAATTAATGTTTTGCCTCGAGTTGCGCGATTTTCAGGCGTTTTTGAGCGTTTTTTAGCATTTTTTGGCGTTCTCAGGCGTGCTCGTGTGTACACGTCACTGCCGAAGAAAAAAACAAACTTATTTCTTTTAGTTAAAATGTATTTCAAGCTTTAACAGGGGTTTAAACAGGAAATGACATCATTTTTAGTTTAAAATTGAAGTAAAACACAAAATATTTTAGTTTTTGAATGCAACTGATCCACGTTATGTCAAATGTTTCCATTACTTCTTGAAAGCCAAAAAATTTGAAAATTTAGCTAATTTCAGCATGTATTTGTAGCTAGTTTTGATTTGAATACACACTGTAATGTTTTGCCTCGAGTTGCGCGATTTTCAGGCGTTTTGGGACGTTTTGGAGCAAAAAAAACAAACTTAATTCTTCAAGAGTTAAAAAGGAAGTAATCCTAATCAGGAAAAGCCCACAAAAAACAATGCAAGATCACGCGGTACGACGCACGGACTCCCAGCGCACGGAATGCACGGACTTTCTGTGGACTTCCCGTGCACGGAAGACCGGCGCGGACATTTCCATTGGAGACCAGCGCAGAATTACCTACAGGCAATTCCGAATCAAAGGCTTCTTTATGGTTTATACATTACTTTGCAGTAGGTATGCCTGGCCTTGATTTGAAAGTGCAGTAAATTCTGCTGAATGCAGTGTTTTAAACTCGCAGCAATTGCGATGGTGCCAACTATTGGAAAATAAATTTAAAATGTAAAACCAAAGAATTTGTAAAAAAAATTTGTTTTAATCAATTGCAATAATGATATTCTACTTAATTGTTGGATTATGAAACGTGAAACCAATCCCATGATTAGGAAATATAAATTTTATTAAATTCATCGTGTATCTCACATCTCACATTCACTGCCATTTACTTAGTGTCATCCAAAAATCAGGTTTTATCAAATCCTGAGGTTATTCTAGTACGTCTTAACTGCCCGGCAGGTCGCGCAACCTGTGGAGCAACAATTGATGTAAATAGTGCAAGCAGCACGCACGGGAAAGTGCGCACTGATGGGTCCATGCCAGTGCAAGTACATTGGGTAATGTATTATTGCGAGCGCGCGTGTTTTCACACAATTACAATGTGCTGATTAAACCAACAGCATTATAGAAGCATTATAGACTGATTATATTGTATAATTTTTATTTTAACAAAACCCTGAATTTCATTTCTAATCGGTTTTTTTTTTTATTGACGCGCACAGAAGCGTTGTAGCATGTTCACACAATGTGGAATTTGCAAATTTGAGAAAGCGGCTTTCCCAAGGTTGATAAAACGCGCGCGATCGTGCGGAATATACAAATAAGTGAAATCCGCAAAATCAGCCATGAGACTGCGAACAGGGGGTCAAGGTATAGGCCGCCGTAATGTTAAAAATAGGGTCCCTTTCGCACTCCGAGAAATCCGCATGCGCGCCATAAGGTTAAGCACTCCAGAAGCGTGTGTCGCACGCGTCGGCGCGCCGCTAAAAACATATCCTTTTCGCGGATTGGCTTCCGTGAAATCCGCATTTCGGGGGCGACTATTCTGGGGATTCCGGGTGGACCAAACTCTTCCGGAAAACGTCCGGGGTGGTGTTGGGAGTGTCAATAGACTGTTTTGTGTCAAGGTTGTCAATTTTCATGTGAGTATTGGAAGGTTCATTTCTGCACATTCTCATGTATTTTTTTTCACAGGAGCGACAAGGAGCGATGAAGCGGGATCGAGCGAGAGTGGGTAAAATAAACTGGTTTACGTCTCCAATGCGCGTTCAAGATGGAATACGAACTCGGAATCGACTCCAACACGCGTTCGCGTGACATACGGACGCATTCACGACCCAGATCAAAAAATGATCTCGTATTCGACTCGTTTTCGAGTCGAATGCAAATTTTGCCCTTCTTCGACGCGAAATCGTATTCGACTCGTTTTCGAGTCGAATGCGAAATCGTATTCGACTCGTTTTCGAGTCGAATGCGAGTTTTGCCCTTCTTCAACGCGAAATCGTATTCGACTCGTTTTCGAGTCGAATGCGAATTTTGCCCTTTCTCAACGCGAAATCGTATTCGACTCGTTTTCGAGTCGAATGCGAGTTTTGCCCTTCTTCAACGCGAAATCGTATTCGACTCGTTTTCGAGTCGAATGCGAATTTTGCCCTTCTTCGACGCGAAATCGTATTCGACTCGTTTTCGAGTCGAATGCGAAATCGTATTCGACTCGTTTTCGAGTCGAATGCGAGTTTTGCCCTTCTTCAACGCGAAATCGTATTCGACTCGTTTTCGAGTCGAATGCGAATTTTGCCCTTTCTCAACGCGAAATCGTATTCGACTCGTTTTCGAGTCGAATGCGAGTTTTGCCCTTCTTCAACGCGAAATCGTATTCGACTCGTTTTCGAGTCGAATGCGAATTTTGCCCTTCTTCAACGCGAAATCGTATTCGACTCGTTTTCGAGTCGAATGCGAATTCGTATTCGACTCGTTTTCGAGTCGAATGCGAATTTTGCCCTTCTTCAACGCGAAATCGTATTCGATTCGCTTTCGAATCGTATACGAGATGGTCGATTTTTGTTTCCCGGACTTTGATTTGTATTCGAGTTGTTACGAGTTCGTATTTTGATCGTATTCGTATTCGAATCGAATTCGAATCGTATTCGAATCGAATACGAATCGAATTCGAGTCGTATTCGAGATGGTCGATGATTTCCACTCGCTCGTATACGCGTTGTATACGAGCTCGTATTTTGATCGTAATCGTAAACGAATCGTTTACAAGTCGTATACAAGTCGTATACGACGTGTATACACCTCGTATACGAACGAAGTTTGTGAAAACACAATTTCCAAATAAGACGTATGTGACTACTATGTGTTTTCATGTCGTAGTAAGTATCCGGTGGATTTTCCAAACTTCGTTCGTATACGAGGTGTATACACGTCGTATACAACTTGTATACGACTTGTAAACGATTCGTTTACGATTACGATCAAAATACGAGCTCGTATACAACGCGTATACGAGCGAGTGGAAATCATCGACCATCTCGAATGCGACTCGAATACAATTCGAATACATCTCGAATACATCTCGAATACGAGTCGTACGAGTCAAAGTCCGGGAACGGGTCATCGACTATCTCGTATTCGACTCGAAAACGAGTCGAATACGATTTCGCGTTGAAGAAGGGCAAAACTCGTATTTGACTCGAAAACGAGTCGAATACGATTTCGCGTTGAAGAAGGGCAAAACTCGTATTCGACTCGAAAACGAGTCGAATACGATTTCGCGTTGAAGAAGGGCAAAATTCGCATTCGACTCGAAAACGAGTCGAATACGATTTCGCGTTGAAGAAGGGCAAAACTCGCATTCGACTCGAAAACGAGTCGAATACGATTTCGCGTTGAAGAAGGGCAAAACTCGTATTCGACTTGAAAACGAGTCGAATACGATTTCGCGTTGAAGAAGGGCAAAATTCGCATTCGACTCGAAAACGAGTCGAATACGATTTCGCGTTGAAGAAGGGCAAAACTCGCATTCGACTCGAAAACGAGTCGAATACGATTTCGCGTTGAAGAAGGGCAAAACTCGTATTCGACTCGAAAACGAGTCGAATACGATTTCGCGTTGAAGAAGGGCAAAACTCGCATTCGACTCGAAAACGAGTCGAATACGATTTCGCGTTGAAGAAGGGCAAAACTCGTATTCGATTCAGTGAAACTAAATTTACATGTGCGCGTTGACGCGCGCGATTCGTGTGTTCTACGTGAGTAAATAGAGTGCGCGTCACATATGAATACGAAATGTCGACCATGCGTCGCCACGATGCCAGTGGACGAATTCTGCGAATTCGTGCAAACGCAGAAAGTTAAAAATATTCAAATTTGACGCCCACGATGACACGTTCGTAGTAGACGCCTCCACAACTGCTTTTGAAAAGAATTTGATAAATGTTTGGAAATAATATTTAGGATTTTCTTTAATCATATCAGGAAACTGAAAACAGAAATAAAGTTTATACATTGGAAATTTTTTATCCTTTTCGCGGATTGGCGTCCGCGAAATCCGCATTTCGGGGGAGACTATTCTGCGGATTCCGGGTGGACCAAACTCTTCCGAAAAATGTCCGGGGTGGTGTTGGGAGTGTCGATAGACTGTTTTGTGTCAAGGTTGCCAATTTTCATGTAAGTATTGGAAGGTTCATTTCTGTGCATTCTCATATATTTTTTTTCACAGGAGCAATGAGGCGCGATAAAGGGGGATCAAGCGAGAGTGAAAAAGATAAACTCGTTTACGTCTCAAATGCGCGTTTGCGATGGAATACGAACTTGGAATCGACTCCAATACGCGTTCGCGTCGCATACGAACGCATTTACAACTCGTTTTCGACTTTGATTAAAAAGGAACAAATATGATTAAAAATCAACAAAAATATACAAAACTTGATAAGAAATTGTGGTGACCCAGTTGGATAAGTGTCCCCCCAGAGCGGATACTTGTCCTCTGAGTCACTGTGATTGAAGAGTCGTTCCCCCCCGAGTTGGCTCCACCTCCCCATGGCAGGTGTGTGCCCCGAGGGGGAGGAAGCGGCTGGTGGTCAGCCCCCATTGGTTGATCGCCGGCCCTTCACCCCACTGCATAAAAGGCTGTGTTTCCCGCCTAAAGTCAGAACTTACACAAACGACACCAAGAACACAGCAACTACCTCACCGTCAGGCCAACTTCAACTACAAGTTAGGATTGATCGAGGATCGCTGAGTAAAGTGCAAACTGTAACTCTCACGAAGTCACTTGCGAGCTATTCCTGCGAAAGCACGAGAATAGCCCTTGTGAAATCACCCAGAATAATCGCCCAGACGATGATTCGCCGAAGTGAGTGTCCGAGTGCTTTGTAAGGAACCCCAAAGTTCCTAGACGAGGCCTCTGCGACGCTAAACCAAAACCTAGACAACAGGCACGGATAGAAGACTCGAGAGAGCATTCCACCGCGTCCGTGAAGACGAATCCGTGACGAATTAACGACAACTCGAGACGCCGCCTTTGTTCCGCCGACCACGCGGAATCGACGACGCCATCTTGAGAAATCCTTTGTTCGACGCTGACCACGTCGACTCTAGAATTATTACTGAGTGTATTTTAAAGGCATAAAGCCTGGTGAATAAATTAACTGTTTATTTACATACATTTGGTATTCATTTGGGTATTTGCATAATTGATCACAGGTAAAGTATTACACGTTAGCGCTATTTAAACCTATACAAAGTAGGACGCGACAAAATGTATAAACATTGATTAGAAATCGACAAAAATCGACTGAAATCTGACAATAATCGAATAAAATCGGACAATAATCAATTCAGAATGACAAATAACAATTACAATTGGTAAAAATTGACCAAAAATACAGAAAAATCGATTAAAAACCAGCAAAAACAAACAGAAAACGATTAAATCAATTAAAAATCAACAAATAACCAAAATTGCCCTCAACACACCCCAACAACCTTCCACCACTCAAATTACACCGGAAAAAAACAAATTCAAACCGAAAAATCAACAAAGAATGCCAAAAAAAATATTGCAAACAAAGAGATAAGATCAATTCTCGAGGCAAATTCTCACCACAAAACAACGCATCGCCGCCGACATCAACTTTTTAAATTTGAGAAACTCGCGTTTTCACGTGTACCGGTGCAGTACCGGGACCGCGGTACTTGTACTGCGGTATACATTTAAGTGTACAGTGCACAACACTACTGTTTATTTTTAATGATCCAATAAATAAAATTTGAAACAAAGTTGAGTGGAATTGTACGTTTCTCGTATATTAAAGTTTTTATTTTGTTTGTTTCCACTTAATTTTTTTTGTTCCATACTAGAATGGCGATTCGATACTTTTGTAGCTCGAATTCACTTCGTAAACGTGGTCGGTGTTCATCACGCGTCAATGCGCTCGTGCAATAGTATAGGCGCGCATACGATTTGATGCGCGCAAAACTTGCAAAACTTGCACGGAATTTGGGCAATTTTTGACAAATTTCAGCAGATTTTTGCCTGTATTTGACAAATTTCAGAAGATTTTTGCCTATATTTGACAAATTTCAGAAGATTTCCTCAATCCTCAAACATTTGCTGAAATTTCTCATAAAATTTCTAAAATTAATTGAAATTTGTCTGAAATTTGTCTGCAATTTGTCAAATATTGGCAAAAATCCGTGGAAATTTGTCAAATACTGGCAAAAATCCATGTAAATTTGTCAAAAATTGCCATAATTCGGTGCAAATTGTGTTAGATATTGGAAAAATTTATTTTAACGCTTCCAACGCGCCAGTAAATCGCGCGTGCACACGCATGGATTTTTCGTCATAGTTGGATGCGCGCAAACCTCACGTAACTTGCGCCAAAATTTGGCAATTTTTGACAAATTTCAGCAGATTTTTGCCAGTATTTGACAAATTTCCACTGATTTTTGACAATATTTGACCCAACAACTGCGCCACGTTCCAGGCGCCGGTTTAGGCATTTTAGACCCGTTTTAGACCGTTTTAGATGGCGAAAACGTTCTCTCCATCATTTTCTACCCCTGGGTGAGGTTTTCAGCGTTCATGATCGATGAAAAAGCTGTTTTCTAACTAGCTGTCCCATTGCTAGTTTTGGCGTCAGGTTTTAGCAACCTTCCGATCCGACTCTGTCGTCTGCACGACCTCCAAGACTGTTTTAGGGTTAATTTGAGTCAAATAATTCATTCTGGGGGTTGTTTTGGGTTTTTTACAAGTGTGTTTTTGTAGTTTTTATTGGTTTCAAACATTGTCAATTCTTTATACAAGTGTAACTTTCATTTCTCTGTATTTTGAGAACTTTGCATTGCAGCAAAGTTCATTTCTTGCCCCTTAATTATTGTGTAATTGTTGGTTTTCAAGCCCGTTTTTTAACAATAACTTTATTTGAAGTGCCTATTGTTTCAGGCACGTGCTTCCACGTGCCTTTTATTGTTGAGCAATTTCTTGGGCAGTTGCGCTCCTGTTGCTAGCATTGCCGCGCGTTCTCCGCGCGTGTACTCGCGCGTTTCGCATCACACACATTCGGGTTCGATGGCCTATCGCGGCGGCACATTGTGTGGCATAGCGCGGCACGTTGCAATTACGTGACGTGGCACGTTGCTGTTACGTGACGCGATAGCCAGTATTTAAGCAGGGGATTCCATCATCGTTTACACAAATGCGCATTGCAACGTGGAGGCGCATTCGAGTCCTTTTCCCAAGCGAAATCGTATTCGATTCGCTTTCGAATCGAATACGAGTTTTGTCCTTTTTCAACGCGAAATCGTATTCGATTCGCTTTCGAATCGAATACGAGTTTTGTCCTTTTTCAACGCGAAATCGTATGCGATTCGCTTTTGTATCGAATACGAGTTTTGTCCTTTTTCAACGCGAAATCGTATTCGATTCGCATCCGAATCGAATACGAGTTTTGCCTTTTTTCAACACGAAATCGTATTCGATTCGCTTTCGAATCGAATACGAGTTTTATCCTTTTTCAACGCGAAATCGTATTCGATTCGCATCCGAATCGAATACGAGTTTTGCCTTTTCTCAACGCGAAATCGTATTCGATTCGCTTTCGAATCGTATACGAGATGGTCGATGATTTTTGTTTCCCGGACTTTGATTCGTATTCGAGTTGTTACGAGTTCGTATTTTGATCGTATTCGTATTCGAATCGAATTCGAATCGTATTCGAATCGAATACGAATCGAATTCGAGTCGTATTCGAGATGGTCGATGATTTCCACTCGCTCGTATACGCGTTGTATACGAGCTCGTATTTTGATCGTAATCGTAAACGAATCGTTTACAAGTCGTATACAAGTTGTATACGACGTGTATACACCTCGTATACGAACGAAGTTTGGAAAATCCACCGGATACTTACTACGACATGAAAACACATAGTAGTCACATACGTCTTATTTGGAAATTGTGTTTTCACAAACTTCGTTCGTATACGAGGTGTATACACGTCGTATACAACTTGTATACGACTTGTAAACGATTTGTTTACGATTACGATCAAAATACGAGCTCGTATACAACGCGTATACGAGCGAGTGGAAATCATCGACCATCTCGAATACGACTCGAATTCGATTCGTATTCGATTCGAATACGATTCGAATTCGATTCGAATACGAATACGATCAAAATACGAACTCGTAACAACTCGAATACGAATCAAAGTCCGGGAAACAAAAATCGACCATCTCGTATACGATTCGAAAGCGAATCGAATACGATTTCGCGTTGAAGAAGGGCAAAATTCGCATTCGACTCGAAAACGAGTCGAATACGAATTCGCATTCGACTCGAAAACGAGTCGAATACGATTTCGCGTTGAAGAAGGGCAAAATTCGCATTCGACTCGAAAACGAGTCGAATACGATTTCGCGTTGAAGAAGGGCAAAACTCGCATTCGACTCGAAAACGAGTCGAATACGATTTCGCGTTGAGAAAGGGCAAAATTCGCATTCGACTCGAAAACGAGTCGAATACGATTTCGCGTTGAAGAAGGGCAAAACTCGCATTCGACTCGAAAACGAGTCGAATACGATTTCGCATTCGACTCGAAAACGAGTCGAATACGATTTCGCGTCGAAGAAGGGCAAAATTCGCATTCGACTCGAAAACGAGTCGAATACGATTTCGCGTTGAAGAAGGGCAAAACTCGCATTCGACTCGAAAACGAGTCGAATACGATTTCGCGTTGAGAAAGGGCAAAATTCGCATTCGACTCGAAAACGAGTCGAATACGATTTCGCGTTGAAGAAGGGCAAAACTCGCATTCGACTCGAAAACGAGTCGAATACGATTTCGCGTCAAAGAAGGGCAAAATTTGCATTCGACTCGAAAACGAGTCGAATACGAGATCATTTTTTGATCTGGGTCGTGAATGCGTCCGTATGTCACGCGAACGCGTGTTGGAGTCGATTCCGAGTTCGTATTCCATCTTGAACGCGCATTGGAGACGTAAACCAGTTTATTTTACCCACTCTCGCTCGATCCCGCTTCATCGCTCCTTGTCGCTCCTGTGAAAAAAAATACATGAGAATGTGCAGAAATGAACCTTCCAATACTCACATGAAAATTGACAACCTTGACACAAAACAGTCTATTGACACTCCCAACACCACCCCGGACGTTTTCCGGAAGAGTTTGGTCCACCCGGAATCCCCAGAATAGTCGCCCCCGAAATGCGGATTTCACGGAAGCCAATCCGCGAAAAGGCTAGGTACTGGTACGCCAGGTGATCAGGTGAAACTTTCTCCCCAATATCTTCTAGCTTCCTGGCGTGGTAGTCGACCCTTCCCAGAAAATCCGCCATTTCCTCGTTCCGTTCCAATTTCATGTGAAGGAATTCTCGCCGTAAGGCCGCCTTTCGAGCGCGAGAGCTTGGGGCATATATTTTGGATAAAGTGTCCCATGCCTCTTTGGGCGTATTGGCGGAGTCCAACGCTGACTTTTTGGGCTCAGACACGAAACCATAGATGAGGCCCAACGCCTTGTCCTTACGGCGCTTATACTTTTTAAGTTCTTTGTCATTTGCCGTTTTCTTGAAATCCTCCTCGTCCTCTTCGGTAACGTGGGTCCACAGCCCTTCTGACTTCAGTAGCATTTTCATACTACGGGCCCACATTTCATAGTTGCCAACTGCGAGGATTGGCACTCGAGACACGGTGTTTTCGGACTTCTGCATTTTGGTGGTCGTCGAAACACAAACGCAAAAATATCGTGGAATTGAGAATGGCACTGGCAAAATGGTGTTGTGAAACGAAGCACAAACGTAAGTGCACGAGAGTTTGATGCACTTTTATCACGGAGCACTTATCGTCGCACTTAAACCGAAGCACTGTCAATGCGGAAACCAAGACGGGGATGCCAATGCTACAATTGGCACAAATAACCCCAGTTAAGTATCTCCCTAACGCCCTTTGCAAACCACCTGGGGTCACGGAAACGTTAGGTGGCCCTGAGAAAGCCTTAACTGGGAATACACACTTTGCTTGCCTGACTAGACAAAAGGGCAAAGTGGATTCTAAAGGACCCAACCAAAATGCTAAATCTATCTTAGTTACTAACAATATAATTTCGAAATTAGGAGAAATAGGTGAATCTGTTGTGTGTTTGCACACACAACCTCGTGCAATCAGATAACACGGGCGTGGTTTTATAGAAAAACCACCGAAAAGCGCTATTTCGGATTTAAATCCGAAATCTTCTCGAATTAACGAGGAGAATCGTCGCAAAATCAAAATCGGCGATACTGCTAACACACCGGGGTGAAAGCAGCGGATTCGATCCGTTTCTCGGTGATTACGCCACGTAAGCGTGACGAAAATCGAAAAATCTGAAAAAATACAAAAGAATTTCGGAAAAACCGCGAAACCCGCGAGAATTTCCGGATTATCGGCGAAAACGTTGATGTTGCGTGTATCCAAACGTTGGTCCACGTCTGGAAACGTCGTGTGAACGTCCAAAATCGTCGTGGAAATTCGTCGAGACCTGAAAAGACAAAAATTCGCCGCAAATCGCGAAAATTCGCGAAATGTTGCGATATTAGCGCAGCGGAGAGTGCTTTTTGAGGAAAGCAACCATCCTCTGCTACCAACTGTAGCAGAGGTGGAAACACGGCACGAAATGGTCGTGCAAAATAAAGGAAACGACGAGAAAATAGCGGCAATGGCGGCGACCGACCCGGGCGCACTTTGCCACTATACGAGGCGACGTCTGCACGACGTGCGCGGAAATGGCGATAGGAATCGCCGTGAAAGTGGTTTGCACTTATAATAGACGTGCAAAGGAAGCAAAAGCGCTTATAAAACAATAAAATTTAATGGATAAACAATAAACTTACAACATAATCCAGATTTGGATGAGAAAAACGAAATGCGACTATTGGTCGCCATCTTGGAAAAGTGAATCAACATAAACGCCATCTGGCGTTAATAATTAACATCAAAACTATAATCGAATTGCTAGGCATAGCAATGTGCCGTGTACATAACGACAAATAATGAGACGCATTGTGCCAATGCATACAAATACAATCGGAAATAAGAATTACGGTACGAAATATAAATAATACATCGAGATATAATAATTAATGAATAAAATATCGAATAACATAATTAAAACATAAAGTTAGAACTCATATTGAAGTAGACGGCGCAGAACACGCCAACATATTCGCGGTTCCCCTTCGTTGACGGCGTGTCGTCGACGGGGGCGCGGAATGTAGTGGCGATACTTAGGAAGCGTTTCTCGGAGTTGGGCATCCCGGAGGTCGTGAAGTCCGACAACGGGCCGCCGTTTTCGTCTAATGAGTTCGCGGATTTCTTGGGCGAGATGGGCGTGCGACACCATCGGGTCACGCCGCTTTGGCCCGAGGCGAACGGAGAAGTGGAACGCCTAATGAAAACGCTTAATAAGGCCATTCTGACAGCGGTTACAGAGGAGCGCAAATGGTACGAGGAAGTATACGAATTTTTAATGAATTACAGGGCAACTCCTCATACCACGACGGGGGTCCCGCCGGCCGATGCGTTGTATGGTCGGCCAATCAAAACGAGACTACCACAGCAGTTCGCAAAATTGGATGATGAGGTGATGAGACGGAGAGACAGTAACAAGAAAGCGGAAATGAAAAGGTTGGCTGACGGAAGGAGACACACGCGAGGACACGAGCTGGTGGTGGGCGATGTGGTATTGTTGAAAAGGAGGAAAATTAACAAATTAACCACGCCGTATGACCCGGATCCATTCGTGGTGACGTCGGTGGCAGGATCGCAGGTGACGGCAGATAGGAGAGGACAGAGTATAATACGAAACTCATCTTTCTTTAAGAAGATGCGTTCGAGGGAGGAGGTGAGGTTGGAGCGTCATGCTGAGGATGAGGAGGAGGATGAGAGAGTGGGAGGTGGCCGTACGGAGGAAGGGGAGGGAGATGAAAGTGATGAGAGTGAGGGGCAAGATGATACGTCCGAGTCATCGGGGGAGGAGAGGATGGAGCCGGCGACGGCTCCGGTGCTGGTGGAGCTGGAGATAGCTCCGATCGCGCCGGGCCCTGTGGACGTTCCTTTTACACCGCGGAGATCGAAAAGAGACAAAAAGAAGCCGTCCTGGCAGCACGACTATGACATGTGTGCTAAGAAGAGGAAGTGATTGAGTCGTCGTTTGTGATTTGTTTATTGATTCATTGTTTATTTATTCGTTGTTTTTTTTGGCTAATTATTGATGTTTTTTATTTTGGGATAAGGGAGGGATGTAGTATTGTGTAAATGCGCCACTAGAGGGCGCGATGTTCAAGGCCGTGTGAAGGCCGTTAAGTGTAATAAAACTCACTTGCTAACTAGCATTGAACGGGTGTGGATGTCTCCCTTATTTCAGTATTTTACAGGGACCATACCTGAGACTAAGAAACCAGAACCAAGTACTGTGTAGACAAAGAGAAAACTGATCGTCATGGACTTGGAGATCATCAAAGCCAAGATTGAGGAACAGTTGAACTTGATGTATCCCTAAAACTGGATGAAAGAACCTAACGGTGCGGTATACACATTCTTATAGTCCAGGAAGCTGAATAAAATCGGCAAACAAGATTACCGCAGAAGTGCTGCAGCTGTCTCATTCCACATATTTACAAATACGAAAATCCTACAAAAATCCTGCTGGAAATTATTTCCAGCATTCTGCCAAGGTTTGTGTAGAAAGGCATCTGCAGAAGTCCTGCAGCTGCCTAACTGCACAAACCATAGCTGAGTGCTGGAAATAATTTCCTGCTGCAGGTTCCGTCCTACACAAAATTCCTGCAGGATCCTGCAGACCTTTTTTATAAGGGCGTACGTAAGTTGTTGGCAGAAATCAACCTAAAAGTCAGTTTACCCCAGTAACACTGGGAGAACTTTTGTAATCAATGAGAGAATCAAAACCGACAAAGATGACAACAAAAAGGTAAAGCCAGTAATAAACATCAAAGGTGGCATGACTATTGGACTCAGCTGGTGGTTAGCCAAACAATTCAGTCGTTGCTACCAAAAGAGAAAAAATCTTTAATAACCAAAAAAATTTTCTTTAACTGACTACATCAAATTTAAACACATTTTCTATGTAAAATCTGTCTAGAAAATTTATCGATACTCCAGCTAGATTCCATGCAAAATGCCATGTCAAATACCACAAATACCACATCAACTAAGAGTTTTTTTTCATAGGGTTTTAAATTTGTCTGGAGTTTTAAATAGCCCGAGGGCCTCGATTTGTGCGCGGGAGGGGAAAAATATTTTTTTAAATAGTGCACGGGTGCGTTATTAAAACATGTACGATAGGTTCTAAGGAGAATCCCTGGTTTGTGTTTGTGCATCGCATAAGATTTAACTCTTTTTCACATCTCTTTTCTGTGTTGTTCGACTCTTTTCCTTAATGATTGTGAAGTTTCTCCAATGTACATTCCGTTGCAATCACGGAATGGAATTCAGTCCACTCTCATTTCTGCTGTTTCTCTCTCTCTCTCTCTCTCTCTCTCTCTCTCTGTTGGCGATTTGTAACGATTCTTCATGTTGTTTCTGTTTACAACAACCACTTTTCTTTAGTCTCTTAAAAATCGTACAAACGTCCTCTCTGAATGAATTTGTTTGTGTTAGGAAACACCAGCAATTGGATTAAACAGAATTAATTCCATATCATGATTGAAACAGAATGTACATAACGCACACTGTACGCGTTCACACTCACAAGAGAAACTCGACCCTATAGTATACCGGGTGGCCCACATAAAACCGGCCCGACAATGCAAGGGGGGTTACCAAGGGTGTCTCAAAAAATGTATGAATTGTTCAATCAAATATACATTAATCATTAGTTGTGTGGGCCTCCCGGTACTTACGATAGTTGCCGACTCCATGTATTGAACAGAGATATAACTACACGAACCCATCTGAAGTCTTAAAAACTTTTTTAAAATATATTTTTTTTTTATTTTTCTTTAACTGTTTTGTAAGAAAGACTTAAAAGATTAATCCTGGAAAATTTCACGACAAAACAGCAAACACAAATTAGGAATTTCAAAAGTCAGGATCAATTCTGACCTTACGAGCGTATCAATGATTAAACGTTTGATTGTTGAATGTTGGGTCAGAATTATTGATCCTCGGGTTTGTTGGTAAAATTTAACAATTTGTGTTCTCCGTTTGGCCGTTAATTTTTCCATGATTAATCTCTTAAGTCTTCTTTACAAAATAGTAAAAAAAAAAATTTAAAAAATTTAATTAAAAAAAGTAATTAAGACTTCAGACCAGTTCGTGACTTTTGGCCCACCCTGCATAAGCCCAATCACTCTGAAGTCAAAGTGCTTGTAAAATCAAATTTAATTGATGCAATTATAAGTAGAGAAATCGTATTCTTAATCTTTCACTATTACTACAGTGTACTGATGTACACAAAAATAATCACACTGTTCAATGTTTCAACTACAAGTAAGCTGATGTGAAGAAGACGTCAATGTAAATTTACAAGTTACAGTTATTCTGTATTTTTAGTTCCAAATGGTTTCTTTATTTAAACTAACAATCGTCTTAAAGACCAGAATTTCATTAAAACAATTTGAAAATCGTAGCCTCATTAGATTCTTACGATCGTATAAAGCAGTTAAGCCGAAAAGACTGAACTTCTCGTATATACTCACTAATCGAATTAAGGCAGCATGAATCAAATGGAAAAGCCCCTTTTTATTAGCGGTGACAAATGGCAGAGAATCGAAGTTGCAGCTGACAGATCAGCTCAATGTAATTTATTGGTAATGAGCCATCGTATTGTTATCTACGGCAGTTTACAATGGACTGAGTGATTTCTGCACGACACTCATAACCAAAAGAATCCATTTAAACGTAAAAAAATTCTTCGAGCGATTGCGACATTAAGTTGAGTGCGCACAATACTTGGCATTATCAAATCCATTATGACGTTTTAACACAAGAAAGGAAATTGTGTGCTGAGAAATTAAATGTTGGCTTATCGGCGCGTCTTTTGTTTTCGAGAAAGAAATGTTTGCCAGAAAAAAAAAAATTTTAAAAAAATTAAAAATTTAATTTAATTTTACTATTATTATTATTGTTATGGTCTCATGATTAATTGATTCCGCTCGAGTCTTTTATGATTCGAGCAGGAAAATGAGATTGCACTCGCTATTCAAATTTAATGTCATTTTTGTGCAATGGATGTCTCCATGATATTTGGATCATTTCAGAACCAATTACCCAAAAATAGAAAAGAATAAAATGTAGGGAATTTTAAATGCGCATTTTTCTTCGACTTAAATCGAATAAGTATAAAAAAAAAAGTAAAAAAGAAAAAAAAAAGAAAAAAAAAAGAAAAAAAAAAGATGATGTCTAAGCTTTTCAAATCTTTCATTTCAGCTTTCCCAAACAGTATTTACGATGTGTTATTAAAAAAAATGCCATTTCTTATTGACTTTAGTATGTGGTATGCAGAGAAAATTAAAAGGACAAGTTACACAAGTCGTATCATTTGCAAATAACATAACGTGTAAGGGAACATACATTTTTCAAGCAAGTGAATATTTCATGCTTAATTTGAGGGAACACCATTCATAATGCATGAACACAAAACCCAAAGACGTGCCGGTGCCAGCGGACTCAACATTGGTCGAAGGTGAATCAAGTAATTGAGGATTAAACGATTTGAGGTTTTATGGAAAAAATAAATACATTTTATTTTCTCAAGTGAAATAAATAAAAAATACTCCATAAAAAGAAAATTAAAAGAAAAGAATCTTTATTTGGCTTCCTTCCGTCAAGCTGAATATTTCTACAATCAGAGTGCGCTGTATCACAATGAAGCAAGCGCCAGATTCAAAGTGATTCAGTGCGCAATTATTTTAAGATATTTGGGAAATGGGAACAGCTGCTTTTCTAAACTTTTAAGTAATGAGCCCAATCAAAGCCAATAGAAAGAATGGTCGGTCGACCAGTAATACTTCCAATGCTATTCAAATGATTAATGGACACATGCTGCCTTAGGGCGACGCTGAAATCATGTGTCAGCTGAATTGACATAGAATTGACTTGTCAACCTTAACATTTTTAGAAAATGAATGTGGTGAAAAACCATTTACTGTACAACCGCAACCACAAATAAAAATGCAAGTAAGACCGGAGCAGTATTTATAACTTACTGTTAGTCTCAAATATAGTCAGTGATTGTTATCACTGGTCTCCAGCCAAAAATCATAAAATCAATAAAAAAAAAATTTAAAAAAAAATTAAAAAAATTAATTAATGAGTTAATTAATCCGATTAAACAGAACTAATTCTTTTTCCTTCAATTTAGCCAAGAGAAAAAAATCTCGGATTGGGATGCCTTGACAATCAACCATTATTATTCCAGTTTGTTTAAACAACAAAGGGAGAATGGTGGATTGTGGATGATGATTATTGTATTTTGTATACTCGATTGTTGAAGATTTCGAAGCAGCCATTCTTGTTACGGAGTTAACATAACTGAATTTATTACCAAAACTTAACTTAGAGGGTGATGGACGCATGCGCATCATACACATTAACAAAAGGTCAAGAAACCTAACCCAAATTGAAATTCCAAACCTGAAAAATACCTGCAAAATTTGCAGAATAAATGAGATCATTAATCTGGAGTGAGTTGGTAACGTTTGTGGATTTGCAACTCAGTATCAATAATGTTTTTCAAAGACTGCTCAGCACAACTGGCGCCCGCTGACGCCACATAAAAAGTGAGCCAATGAGAGCCGAGTAGACCTAATTCTCCAAATGGCCAAACCTAATAACTCGTTCAACATTGGTCCAGTCCGTCTCGGAGAGGAGAGAAGAGGAGGGGAGGGGAGGGGAGGGGAGGGGAGGGGAGGGGAGGGGAGAGGAGGCTTGGGTTCGGCCGACGCGTTCTTGCGAGTTTACATTTGGTGTCGGTTTTATTTGACGCTAGATAGACATCGTCACAGGCTACAGTGTATGCAGACAGAACTGTGCAAATAGTTAGATAAGATTGTTTATGTGAATTTGGTGTTCAGTGGCGCCCTCTGGCCGCGCCTTAGCCGAAACGAGAGTCCCCAGTGGCTTTTGTCTGTTTTATGACGTTGTTTTTCCATTTCTCGCAACGTGAGACCCGCAATAAAATGAACTGTTGCTGCATTTTCCAATATCTCACGGAAAATGGGTATAAAACTCGTTTTACTGAAGCTGGCTTTTGATCTAGGGGAGCGGGAAGGTTAGCATAGAATGCTGCTGGCTGTCACTCAAATCACGTAATGACAGACGACAATTTATGTCATCTTTTATTTATTTCATGTTGGAATTACGTATTAATGTAATGTAATGTAATAATCCTATAACGTAGAATTAATGGTTTCATAGGAATTGATTTGTGGTCGTCAACTCCGCTGAATGACTTGTAATTAATTAATAATCTCATTTCACTCATCACTATTGACAATGGAATGGTCGAATATGTGCACTGAATTTTCAATGACGATTGTGCGACTGATCTCTTGTTACAAACACAAACTGTTCATGTCAATACTCCACGAATGAATTAATCATTTCCTTCTGACAAGTCATGAGAACTAATCATTTATCTGCACTATAAAAAAATTAAATTAAAAACAAATACCCTGTAGCCTGTACCATTCATATTTTTTTTTCTTTTTTTTTCTTTAACATTTTTCTAATGTTCAACAAATGTTGTAACTTCCGTTTTTATGCGAACTTTGATACAACGTTTAAACTTTAAGTATGCTGCAGTAACATTATTAATTTTAAAGAAACAAGCATGGCAGATTCTTAGCACACAAACAACACGTTAATGAGAAAAGATAAGAATCACAAAGAACGGGGAATGTGAGGTGGTCACCCACACTCATCCAAGAAGTGACCAGCAGACCCAATGCTGCTTAACTTGTGATCTAGTGCGAATAAAGCAGGCGATCTGGCGAGCCATTTCTATCCAGTTGCTGCGCATAACGACACAGAAAAAGGAAATGACAATATCAAGTTTAATTTAAATTCAAGTAAACAAAGCAAAAGCACCATCGTAAGGGCGCATTGGGAACTCGCCAGATGTGTTGACCAATGCCAAAAGTAAAAATAAAAATAAAAATAAAAATAAAAATAAGAATGTGGTGCCAGTGCCCACGCCCTGGCCCCCAAATACAATAATGCTCCAACGTCGGAAGTTTGTTTATTGTCACATTAATTGAGTTTAATGTGGTATATGCGGTATATTTTGTTAAATAAAGTTAAGTAAAGTTAAGTAAAGTTTTCGTCAGAATACTAAATGATACTTGAATTTTGTGCGCAGAAAATAGTCTGAATCGAGTACCGGTATGTCGTTTCAACGATTGGATAAAAACGATGGGAATTTAGTTTCTAACAAGTAAGTGTGATTTATTTCGCAAATAGAATACGAGCACGGTGAGTTTCGGTTTGATTTATGTACGATAGTGGCGGGTAAAAGAAGGGTATCGAAAGAAATAAAGATAAGATTTGGTTATTCTTTTTCTTTCTCCGCGTGTCAAGCGTCGAGACGGATTCACATCCATCTTAAGCTCAGGATTTGCAAACGTGCTCAACATCGGGCTGAGAAATCACCGAAATCTGCTGTGAAATGTGCTCGCTTGCTGTTTACCGCGACAAAAATAAAGATTTGCAGCTTCTTGCTTGATGATGTGTTTAAAAGTCACCTAGAAAACCACGATTAATGGATTTAGAGACCTCAGCGCGCCACCACTCAAGGGGAAGTGAGGGAAAGAAGGAAAAAAAGAAAGAGGGCGACTCACTTTTCTCTATTATTTACACACACTTTCTTTTCAGAAGATCAATGCTGTCATTGCCCGTTAAATCCCAACACCAATCGTAACATTATAAACTGCACGAAATTACAAATTTAAATGCAAAAATACTTTGACTTAATCGGATCGAAATGAAAAATTGGCAACTACGAAAGTGCGAACACAAACTCACGAGCTCACATCAATTCAAGATGCGCAATCTTTTTGTAGTTTACTTTTCTTTTTCTTTTAATTCAGCCATATATTTCGTCCGACCTCGACGGTGTGCCTCACTTCATCTGCTGCAGTTTTTGGCTTTTTATTTCCTGCTTTTCTCTACAGTATGTTCAAGTTTTAGATGTTGATTCGCAAGCACCAAACAGCAAGTTAATATTAAATTGCCACCACTTTGGATTTAAATCAGAGGATCAGACGGGGTATATTAAGAAGGAATATCGGCCCAGGCATTTTTGTTAAAATCGCCAATTATTTTTACCAAAGAATTTAAAAATTTAGTACCGGTACAATAAAAATAATAGTCATATTTGGTAATAATGTACGTACAGTCGTATTCAAAAAAACTGGACCAATATTCTATGCTGGAAATTGAAATTGTGAGTAATTTTGTATTTTGCCACTAGGTAAAACACCAGACATCAACAGGTGATAATACATGTATAATACTTGTATAGCAGACAAGGGTACACAAGAATTATCACCTGTTGTGTCTGGTGTTTTTTATTACTCAGAATTTCAATTGTCAGCCTAGAGTAAGGGTCCAGTTTTTTTGAACACGACTGTACATCATATTTTTTAATGCCAAAATGTTTTTAATCCCCGGAGGCATAAGGCTATGTGTATTTAGGGACAACCACTTTCGTGAATAAGGAAACATTTTTTCTATTCAGTTTTTTTTTCTGAAAATTTGTGATTTTGTTTATATTTTACTGAACTTTATCACAGGTGAAATTTGAAGTCATTGGCCATTCATTTAATTAATTTTGCTAAATGGAAATTTTCTGCCCTTTAAAACTCCAGCAAAACTATTAAGCTGGCTCCGCTGCCTTAGTAAAAAGCACTTCTTAACAGCTTTTGGCTTTTACCAGTAGTGTTTAAACCCATCACTAGTTGGTGAAAATTTCTTTATTATCATTGTTCACAACTAGTACCCTCTATAAAATTAGTAACAAACTTAAAAAAAAACTAAACGGCGCTTTGACAGACTGACCTGAAAATTATCCCTAAACGCGTAATGCCCTTATACCAAACCGAGTACATTTTACCCTTACGCCTCCAAAGGTTAAAAGATGCACATCAAAAGTATTCATACCCCTGAATTAGGTCATGATAAAAGTATAAATTCACAAGGAATTTGAATATTTTATACCAGAATACATTTATACATTTATACCATTCCGGTATACACTTCCAATTTCCGAGTGATATCAACCAATGCTAAAGTGCAGAGGGCAAAAAGTAAAAAGCTATCTGTTGATCTCAAACAAAAACACTATTAATTCTCATGTAGCACATGAAGGATACAGGAAGATATCCAAATGTTTAAGTAAACAAACTTTAGATATTTATCTAATTATTAAGAAATTTGGACGTCCAAGTACTGTCTCTACACTTCATAAGTCTAAAAAAAATGGATTTTTTTTTTTTATTAAGGATAGGAAACAAAAATCCCTGAAATAGTAACAAAAATCCCTGAACTAGTGAACAAAAATCCCTGAAATAGGGAACAAAAATCCCTGAACTAGTGAACAAAAATCCCTGAAATAGTGAACAAAAATCCCTTAAATAGTGAACAAAAATCCCTGAAATTGTGAACAAAAATCCCTGAACTAGTGAACAAAAATCCCTGAACTAGTGAAAAAATCCCTGAACTACTGAACAAAAATCCCGGAAATAGTGAACAAAAATCCTTGAAATAATGAACAAAAATCCCTGAACTAGTGAACAAAAATCCCTGAACTAGTAAAAAAATCCCTGAACTACTGAACAAAAATCCCGGAAATAGTAAACAAAAATCCTTGAAATAATGAACAAAAATCCCTGAAATAGTGAACAAAAATCCCTGAAATATCATGAAATAACCTAATTGAGAACTACACCAATATTTAAAAGAAGTTATTTTTGAAGATTGTTGCTACTGTATATTAAAAGAATTTGACATTTAATTGTTGTAGTTAGCTTATATTTGAATAAGTGAAGCTGTTATTAAAGAATATGTCTTTGCTGTAAACATTTTCTTATTATGATACCATTTTTAATTAGGGGGTATAAACTTACGATGACAACTGTAGAAGTTTGGCACCATTTGTATGAACAGACATGGAAAAGTACTAGTCATACAAAGTTTTGTTAGCATGCAAGGAAATCAAATGTTAGCTGTGTACTGTTACTGCATTTCTGCAATTAAGAGCTGCTTTTGATTTGTAACGTCCTCGGTACTAGACGTGGCCGAGCGTGCTAATATGAAATAAGAGCCGCCCTTGAATAGGAGCCGCGTCTATTGTTCGAGGGCGATTAAAATGGAAAACGAAACAAAATAAACATAGACCGTTTCTTCTATGTTCGTTTTGAGTCGTTTAACATTCGTTTTGAGTCGTTTTACATTTGTTTTGAGTCGTTCTGCATTCCGTTTTTAGTCGGTTTGCTTTTGTTCAAAATGCAAAATAAACGGAAAACAAACGAAAACAGGCACAAGTTCAAATAAGAGCCGCCCTTGAATTGTAGCCATGGTGAAGACCGGCAATTTGAAATAAGAGCCAACGCAATTATTTGCGGAAATACAAAAGACAAGATCATTATAATGTATGTATTTTTATACAATACAATACAATACAATACAATTTTTAATGATGGCTCCCCTAAACTCAACACTAGAACCTCTTACTTAGTAGAGACTTTGGTTCCCAGCTGTGTAAAAGTATTGACGACGACTCAAAAACAAAGAATAGTGATACCGGTAGGTGGGCAATTATTATTACTTCTTTTACTTTCACTCTGTAAGTAAGGGTCCGTCCATAAATTACGTAACGCTGATTTTTCGATTTTTAGACCCCCTCCCCCCCTGTAACAAGGTCGTAACAAATCCACAAACCCCCCCAGAATATTACGTAACAAAACTGACCACCACCCCCCCCCCAAAAAAAATTTTGATACAAGCTTATAATACAAAATTAAAAAAATTTAATTTTTTTTACAAAAATTTAAATTTTTTTATAAAAATTTAAAATTTAATTTTTTTTACAAAAATTTAAATTTTTTTTACAAAAGGTTAAAATTCACAATAATAATAAATTGAAACAATAAAAGTAAAATTTTCAATTTTTGTTACGTAACATTATTAAGAAACCCCCCCCCCTCCCCGTCGTAACAACCCGTAACAAAATTTGAAACCCCCTCCCCCCCTCAAGGCGTTACGTAATTTATGGACGGCCCCTAAGCATAAAGACCTAATTTCTGAGTTTGCAGTACCGTCTCTCATGATGCCACAGTCTCCACTCATTTCTTAATGTATTCCGTTAGCTTTTAAAATCACAAGCTTGTATTCTAAAAGATTTGTACGTTTGTAAATATTTGCTTTATTTTGGATTTTTCTATTTAATTTCACTTGTTTGATTGATTTCTTTTCCTTTTTTTCTTCACTCGCACTCTTTTCTTAGTCCAAGTGCGAAATTTTGCACAGACATGGCTAGCATCCAATAACTAGCTACGGTAGTTAAGGTGGGTCGACATCACAGCATTCATTACTAAGTCTGTGCGTTCTTTATAAACAGATTGACACTTTTAGAAGTTGTGTGGAGCTCGAAGTCTCTGAATTGAGGTGAGTTCAGAAGAAAGCATGAGAGACCACCTTTCAAGAGGTGCATTAGTGTTGAAAAGAGATAAATTAATAATAAGAGAACACGGGTGAGTAATAGGGTGAGTAAGTAAAAAGTTGCGGATGACAAATAAAGTGATCCACAGAGGACACCACACGATACAGCAATGAGTGGCGGTTACACCACTTGAATTCTAGAATTCTAAAATTGGACAAAAACTTAATACCTGTGTAACGTTTTTTTTTTTAAATTTATTGGTGACGCAATATTCATAAAGAGGAGGGTGAATTTTGTATTTTTATAAGGTAGAAACAAGATTCGTACGTATTTTGATAACAATCGGTGGCCCTAGGCGCGTACCTAGTGCGCCTATGCCTATACATTCATTCACCGCTGAATGAACCCCGCGACTAAGTAATTGAAGACAGAGCTTTAAAAATTGATAAAGTTTGCTCCCAAAATCGTTTAATGTTGTGTAAATAAACTATTTAAACGGATTAAAATGTTCAAACTGTCAAACTAATTCAGTTATTTTTAAATAGAATACAATGATGGCGTGTTCAAATAAGAAAACAAATCCAAATGTGAGTGCAAGGACTCCTCTTATCAAACCTTCACGATAATTTCATCATTATGTGAAGACTTAACCTAGAATTGCAACAAAAATTGCTTTTCAAATATTAATCACAAACTTAATATTTTACCTTTGAACTGATCAATACATCCTCGGTGTTCAAAGGCTTTCGTTCGTACGCCCTCCGGTACTTTTCATCGATCGATGTCAGATACCAAGTACCGGGAAATAATAAATCGGCATTCGCAGTTGGCAGAAAGGGAGCTGAAACAAATTTATTCGTTAAATAAAATATACTCCGTAGATGGAAAATACTCTGTATTGTTTTGATTTCTGGTTTTAAATCTTATTACTTTTATGTACCTTTGTTATGATTTTCTTCTTGCGCTGCTAAGGCCGAGGTAAATTGCTCGGGAGTTACTTTAACTCGAGACTCCAACCGATATGTGACACTTTCCAACGAACTACACAACTTTTGCAATGCCGAGTCTAATGAGCAGTCGTTTGAAACAGCTAAGGAAAACATCGAGGCTGCTAAGCCTGATCCGTACGAAAATAAGAGAATTCGTTTTCCGGCTAACTCTGAAGGCGATTTACTGCAAGAATTGAAAAATTTTTAATCAAAAAATAGCATTTCTCGTGTGTGTTTCGCAACAACCCCAGTGTGCACCCACGACTATTTACAAGTAGTGTGACCTGCTCCCCCCCCCCCCTCTTTCGACTCTACTGTTTTCAAATTAAAAACAACTCCATTCGTTTGCCGTAGTGAAGTATTAAGCAAGTTGTTTTCAATTATTTCTTGCATTCACCATTCATTCTACTCATCATATTTCTTCGATTCTAAGACAACATCGATTTTAAAGTCCGTCTTAAAATGGAAGAAATACGGCATTATATTTTTCATACTGTTTACAAATTCAAAAGCGCCAAAATAATCAAACAGAATGAATTTACAATTTGTATTTATCCTAAAGATTGAATTGTATTTCCAATCCTCTCAAAATTACCCGCTAAAAATTTAATTTTAATGTTCAATCTTGCGGCACCCATTAAACAGCTATTAGAATCATGTTATCAATAAAAAAAACATAGCGTTCATTAATTATTTCATCGAATTTAATCGATGTATAGAGCTTCAATGTACGTTGAATAAAACATAACAAAACCGATAACTTACCTACAAAGTAAAGATGCGAGACAACCGTACAACGAAGGGGTGTACATGTTTCCAACTTGCTTGGCAAGTGATAAAGACGGCAAAGTTTTTTCTTGGAAGCCTTTCGCACTATATTCACAAAATGCTTTCTCCACATCACGATTATCGTACGTATCTTGCAATTTTAAATTTCTGAAATTAAATAATTGTTACGAATTACGATTGTTTTCCCCATCCATCACTTAACAGCCGTAAGAGTTACTACCTAAATTCGCCTAACTTGGAATCATTTGAATCTCCATCACATTTGCCAGTTGATAAGAAATCGTTAAATGCCAACCTAGCAAATGATTTCTGAACGAGTTTACAATACGGCGAATGAAATAACACTGCATCCGCATTTTCTAACGTAAACGTTGCAGCATCTCCGAAAACTTTGGCCGATTCCACTTTCCGCTTAAATCGTTCGTAACATTTATCTAATGTAGACAAATAACAAGTAATCGATAATTTCCCATCAACGATTGGATAGTCAGAATCTAAATTCGGTTTGTAGAAATCGTAAACGTGTTGCATGTGAGTACCGCGAAAGCCTGCAACAATAAACACATTCATTTAGTTATTTTCTCCTCAATAAAACTACCGGTAGTTACTAAAAAGGGGTGTTTATTGGGGGGTTTCCCTTCCAAAAAAATACGAATCTTCTGGTTACTAGAAAACTTTCACACTTGTGAAAATCAACTACTATGATATACTACTTATACTTGTAAGGTTCTGCCTGTTAATATCATAGTTAAAAATGGCTAAATTGACCTAAATTGTATTTTTGTTTTTTAGTATTCTTTTCTTTTCTTTCCAATTCGTTACATGCTTGCATAATAGAAATGCAAAAACACTATGAAATATTGTTTGTGCACATTAATAGAGATCTGGGTAATGATTTTGAGCCAGTGCGCCCTTGAGCTTCTAAAAAGAAACTTCTGCTCTATTGGACAGATGAAATGGAATTGATTGAGTGGATGAATGAATGGATGAATGAATGGAATGCGTAAGCTCGAAAAATCTTCAAATGTTCAAGTGTTTTGTGCAACTCAACATTGGAATTGCAATAATAGATTATGACAGTAGACAAAACTGAGAAGTTATCCTTATAATCTGCTTTTCTAAAACCTTTCTATGTGAATAATTATTGGATCTTGCATTTGTGAAAAAACAACGCGTTTTAATCAGTGCGAACACAAATACATCAGAGCAGACGATAGAACTTATTGTCACCAAGTAACGTCTAACAACCGACACTGCGCTCTAGTGTCGCAACTAATATTTAACCAATTCTAGCTACATTATATCATCTCACAAATCCCCCCTTATAATTCGCTAGAATTAGTTTTACAATCAATAATAAATATCATCGTGTCACAAAATTGTAAAATTCTCCTCTTCTTTCAAGCCTTCTTTCTCATCGTCAGTAAGTTGACAAAATCATCGATCTTGTTTCCCGAGAGAGGCTTGGTAAGCGGGTCTGCGAGCATTTGCTCACTTGGCACGAAGTTCAACTTTATGTTGTTCAGCTCCACTTCGTCCCTCGCGAACATATATTTCCTCAATATATGCTTGGTCCGATCATGCTGTCCGGTCTCCTCGGAAATGAGAATGGTCGATCTGTTATCACAGAACACGTCGAGACCGTACTGAGTTGTCTCCATCTGTAATTCGGCTATCAGACCCCGTAGCCACTTCAATTCCCGTACGCCCTCGCTAAGTGCTACCACCTCGGCTTCGCAACTCGACATCGTCACCAGTCTTTGTTTTTTCGCTTTCCAGCTGATGATTGATCCCCCATACAGGGTCAAGTACCCGCTGTGTGACTTAGCATCTTTTCCCACGCTCCAGCTAGCGTCGGTGAATAGTTCCAAGGGCTTCCTGACTCTGTCGTAGAATAATCCGTAATGGGTGGTTCCACTGATGTACTTTAGTACTCTTCTCAATGCCGTCAGGTGCATCTCTTTGGGATTGCTGCTGTAAGTGCCCAGCTTGCTGACGGCGTAGGCCAGGTCTGGCCTAGTGCCTAACATCAGGTACATTACACTCCCGAGCATTTCTTGGTACTGCTTCTGGTCAACCGGTGGTGATTTGCTATGGTTGTCCAAATCTTGATCAGTTGCCATGGGAGACTTCTTCCCTTTGCAGCCAGTCATCTCATGCCGCTTAAGTATCTTGTTGGCATACTCCTCTTGTGTGAGTCTAATGCCATGTTTCCCAACCGTTATCCGCATGCCTAGGATGTGATTTGGCTCACCCATGTCGTCTAGTTTGAAATATTTGCTGAGCTGTGCCATTTTAGCTTCTATCAATTGATCCGTCGATCCAATTGCGATAATGTCATCCACGAAGACGCCCAATGCAAAATATTGTTTGTCCTTGATCCATATGTATATACATGGATCCCCCTTGAGCTGTGTTAGACCCATCTTCTTTAGTTTCTCGTCCAGTTCCTTATTCCAACATCGTCCGGATTGCTTAAGTCCGTAGAGACTCTTATCCAGCACGCATACATAATCCTCGGCTCCCTCTTCTTCATATCCCTCAGGTTGAGTCATATGGATTACTTTATCCAGGAGTCCATATAAATAGGCGGTTTCAACGTCGTACTGTCTGAGCCGTAGTCGTTTTTTGGCTGCTATTGCCAATAACAGGCGTAGAGACTCTAGTTTCATGACTGGAGCAAATGTCCGATCGTAATCTTCGCCCGGTTTCTGCGAATAACCCACAGCGACCAAACGAGCCTTGTATTTGCTCACACTCCCATCTAAATTCAGCTTGATTTTGTAAATCCACTTGCATTTAATTGGCTTCTTGTCTTCAGTCGGTTTCTCTAAATGCCATACTCGATGCATGCGCATGGACTGCATTTCCTTATCCATCGCTGCTCGCCACATCTTGGCATCTGGACATGAGATTGCCTCTTGGTAGGAAGTTGGAGTGATTAGTCGCGCCTTCCGCTTCATGCGCGCCAAACATACTGCATCCCACCGTCTTCGCTTCTTATGCGCCACGCACGCTGCGTCTCGCCGTCTTAGTCTTTCCGATCTCCTGACACCTCGATGTCGTAATTCCTGCTCGCGTCGCTCGTTCTGTTCGATGCGTCGCTGTTCCTTCATGGCCGCTTCCTGTCTGGTAGGCCTGCCCGGTCCACGCTCGCGTAGACCGATCGGCGGTGCGGGTGGGATCACAACTGGTTGCCTCGCAGCTTCTTCAACTTCCGGTTCGGGTTCAGATTCGAGTTCATTTTCATTTTCGCCATCATTTTCAGTTTCATCGCCATCATTTTCAGTTTCGTCGTCAGTTTCGTCATGCGTGTTAATGTGCGCGTCCTCAATTTCGTCGTCGCCAACAGTTGAATCTTCGTCCTCATCGGCGGTTTCCCATACTTCAGCTTCGTCATTGTCATCAGCTTCATCTGGTTGTCCACGATCCTCATGATCACTCTGGTCACTCTCCCCCCCACTTAGAGTCGGAAAAACGGCTTGCTTATCCGTACAATCTTCAGTTGTCAGTTTTTTCGATTCTTTCTGTATTTTCGCGGTTCTCGCGTCTTCAATGAAATAAACGTCCCGCGCTTCAACTATTCGATTTTCGTTTTCATCAAAAATCCGGTAAGCTCGTCGACACATGGAATAGCCAACCATGATGCCTGGTTTGGATACTGGGTCTAATTTCTTCCGCGTGTGTTTAGGTACGTGTCTGTACGCTGCGCATCCAAAAACACGTAGATGTACTCCGGATGGCTTCCTGTTAAATCTGGCTTCATACGGCGTCGTTTTGGGATTGGCAGAAGTCGGAGTTCGGTTGATAAGATACACGGCTGTCGCCATCGCTTCCGGCCAAAAACCATCTGGTAAAAGTGACCACTTTAGCATTGTTCTCGTCTTTTCAACAATGGTCCTGTTGTATCTTTCAACGACTCCGTTGCTTTGTGGTGAGAATGGCACTGTCCTTTCGTGCTTGATTCCACATTTGAGCCATGTTTCCTTCGACCGCTCATTGAAGAATTCCCCGCCATTATCCGTTCTTATTTTTTCCAATTTTAATCCAGTTGATCTTTCTTCTCTAGCTCTGTGCTTTTCAATTTCTTCAAAAGCATCGCTTTTCTCTCGAATTGCAGAGAAGTATACATATTTGGTGAAATCATCAACAATCACCAACGCGTAATAACTACCATCATACCCCCATGCAAGTGGCCCACTCAAATCTGCATGCCATAATTCCAAAGGGCGTTTTGTTGACAGTCCCGTTATGCGCTTAAACGCCTTTCTGGGTTGCCGCCCCTCAACGCATGCCCTGCATGGCGGTAATTTTTCTGGCCCAAAATTCACCCCTAAAACGAGTTTTCCGTCTCGTACCTGCTCAAGCTTTTGGTTGCTTGCGTGTCCCAAACGTCTGTGCCATAAGACTCTTTCTAATCTCTTCGGCTCGCCATCGGTTTGATTGTGAGACGTCGGCGCTTTTTTGACAACATATGCGTCGATTTCCTCGTTGTGCACACACGTTGTCGCATCTAAAACGTACATCCTGTCTCTTTTCTGTGCCGTGGCCAGAATCATGTTTTGCTTGTTCGTCACAATTGCCCGTGAATCGTCGAAAATCACTCTAAATCCTCGCTGTGCCAATTCGTAAACAGAAATCAAATTCTCCCGCAATTTTGGCACATGCACGACATTTCCCATTTCCAATTTCACATTCCCAGTTGGCAATTTACTCCAAAGTGTGACCATGCCCTTTCCTGTCGACTTGCTCGACACTTGGTCCTCGGCAAGGTGCACTACTCCTTCTTCAGGTTTGAAATTGGTCAAAAACTCCCGATGTGAAGTCATGTGTACAGTTGCACCGGAATCCAATAGCCATTCCAGTGGTCCCAACGAACTGGTTGAATGTTTCGTGTGAAATGCGTACGTTCTATCTGTTCGTGCGTAAAAATATTGCCCATGTTCTTTTCCTTGTTCCTCTTGTTTGGCGTAATTCGCCGTGTTGCGCCCCCGCTGAGTGTCGTGTCCACTTGCTGTCTTGCTCCTGCAATCACGTGCGAAGTGCCCCGGCTTTCCGCAATTAAAACACCCATCGTTTCCCTTAGTGCTTCTTGCGACAGCTTCCCCAGGACGTTTGCTTCTGCAATCCTTGGCAAAGTGGCCCATCTTACCACACTCGTAGCATTTGACGTTTTTGTCCCGTTTGCCACCGCGCGCACGCGCTTTGTACGCTCCTTCTTCATTGAAAACGGGTCCGTCTTTCGCCTTATCCGTCGCCCATCTCTCTCGCACTTCCAAAGTGCGTCTCAAGTCGATTAGTCGCATGTCCCTCTGCGCTTGGAAAGTCTCGGCGATGCTCGCGTATTTATTGGTCAATCCATGCACCAAATAATACATCACCTCACTCTCGGCTATCGGTCGCCCTGCCGCCGCCGACCTCTTACTTATGGCGACGATTCTGTTGATATACTCTCCCACCAGCTCATTCCGGCCCATCTTGGCGCTGGTTAGCTCGTGGCCAATGTCCACCTGTCTATGCTGCACGTTTCCTCCATGGTGCACGGCCAAGTCGTTCCATAATACTTTCGCCTTCTTCGTGCCCACGTGTAGCCCCACTTGATCAGGTGAAAGCGTCGTCATAATTAAACTCAATGCAGTGGCATTTAGCCTCTTCCATTTCAGCCACGCTGCTGCAGGTTGTGGATTCGGTTCGTCCTTCCTGATGACCGGCTCCCACAGACCTTTGGAGTCCAGCACCGCCTCCATCAATGTGCTCCATATGATGTAATTTGTCTCGTCCAGTGGTGGTACTCGATTCGCATTCGCCCCTTTCGGTTCCTCTGCCATCTTGTCGTTTTATCGACTTTCAACGTCCAGTTGGCACGTTCGGCAAGGATAAAACAGGTTTGAGTCGCTTATCAAACTCAAAAAACGAGAAATGATCGTACTCACGGTCACGCGCGTTACACTTCTCCTTTTGCGCTTGTCATCGACCAATTTCCACTCAAACACCCGTCCACAAACGCCACAAATCAACCGTACTCTGCTACCACTTGTGAATAATTATTGGATCTTGCATTTGTGAAAAAACAACGCGTTTTAATCAGTGCGAACACAAATACATCAGAGCAGACGATAGAACTTATTGTCACCAAGTAACGTCTAACAACCGACACTGCGCTCTAGTGTCGCAACTAATATTTAACCAATTCTAGCTACATTATATCATCTCACATTCTATTAATTTTAATATCAATCATATCAATTTATTACCTCTTTCTAAAACAAGTGGTGCACTTGGTCCTATTAACATTGCAACTGCACCTGCTCCACCTGTACTTCTTGCATTTCCTTTAGCATACACAGCTACATCACCTGCCACGACCAATGCATATCGACCTGTATTCAAAATTAGATCAATTAAACAATTAAACAATTTTTACAAATGCTTTTGTTAGGAGAGAGAAAAAACAAATGAGCACTTTGAGAATTATTTCCAATATTTCTATTAAGAATTGTACCGCTAACGGAACATTGCATTTCCTTCACATAAACCTAACTAAAAACTAACTAAAATGGCATCGTAGGTATTTGATGAGTGAAAATGTGTTTCACGACTGCACCCAACATGTGCAGGCAGAGTTTTGGCACGTTGGCACGCGAATACGTTCAATTTAGGGGAGGTGCTTGTTGGTTGGCCCAAAACAGTCCAACGCCCACTCTGTATATTGTACGTCAACTACAATGCGTGTAAGGTCTAATTTAATAAACTTCAGCTTTAACTAAGAACAATTTTAAAAAAGCATAAACAGCAAGAAAAGCACGAAACGCTGATCAGAAATTTTAGTTTATTTCTTTTTTATTGCTGTATTGCCTTTGCGCTTCTTCCGCTAGCGCTTTTTCCGATAGCAGTTCTACCATTTCTGTGCCTGACTGCAACATTTAATTTAATCGTATTGCAGTTACTGCATTTCGACAAATTACAGTTTGCGCCCGCGATGATAAATTGATGATAAACTCAGACTGCGCGCATCATTCCCACAGACACCTTGTTGTATTTAGTTATAGTCATATTAAGCCAACTGAACTTAAAATCACTAAAAAGAAAAAAGAGAATTCCTATTATTTATTACCAATAAAATTAATAAAAGCCAATGAAAAAATATAAATTGGCAATTTAAACCAAATTTGAAGCGAGTCAACTGTGTTTTGGTGCAGAACGAGATGTGCAGTCGAAATTTAATATCAAGTTACGCGTATCAATTTCGGGGCGAGTCTGTATCTTCAAACAAGCATTAAGAGTGTTGAAACTGCATTACTTGATAACCATTTTGTGCAATCAATTGAAAAACTTTAAACAGCGCAACTTTTGTCATTTAACAAAGTAAAATTAACTTAAATTTAAATTTAAATCCCAATTCAAAATTCCAAAGCTGATGCGCATTTATTCCGATGAGATGTCATAACATTTGAAATGGATATTAAGAAATCATTTCATACCATCCCAGGCACTGGATTCGATCCATTGCGCAGCATTGAAGAGTGCCGAAGTTCCTCCGTAACAAGCATTCACCGTATCGATACCTTCAATCTCGGTATTTCCGCTCAGCTCGAACAACTGCATCAATACAGATTTGACCGACTTTGATTTGTCCAAAATAGTTTCGGTTCCCACTTCCAAACGACCGATCTCGGACGGATCGGTCGCAGTCCGTTCTAAAAGCGTCTGCACTACAGTGAGGCAAATGGAATGGATATTTTCGCGATCTGTACAAAAAGACATTTTCGATTGTCCCAATCCGATCGTGTATTTTCCTTCCGATACTTGATCGAACTTTTCCAATTCACTCTGGTCGACGTATTGCTTCGGAAAGTACACCTCCAACGCGATAATGCCCACGTCTTGAGGCCAGCACTGCGCCGCCGCGCTACTTTGAAAACCAGGCATCTACAATCAAATCAAATCACTTAAAATCAACACTTAATCAATACCATTAATACCTACCATTAATACAATTTACAATTCAATTTACAATTCAATTTACGAAATTCAAACCGATCTTTCTTTCCTATTGAGTATTGACCAACCCGAATCCGGTTTGTTTCTGTTTCTGATGAAAGCAGATCTGAAAAATACAAACACGTCACTGAAAATTAAACAAATATTTCACATTCTGCTCATCTAAAGCTTTTTCTTCGAAAAGCTCGGATTTAAAAATAGACAGAAATCGTAAAGATCAATTTCAGCGAACACGGGTACGGGTACTGGTACGGAAAAAAAAATAATCGCTTTATACCTACGCACGTAGAAATACACGGAACGTTCAACAGTTTGGCATATTTTGTAGTTTTTTTGAAGTGATTTGAAACGAAGATAGCAATACCAGTCGACGAGTAAAGCTCACCGAGATAAATACGAAAAAAATAAGTCTGGCCTCGCTCGCTATATGCGTGTATTAGCAGAATAAAGCTACGGAAGCGACAACTAGTGAGGTCTGGAGCAACCATCCGGTGCGCGCATGCGCAACTATCCCTCTACCTAAGCTAAGGAAGTCGTATTGAACCATTTTTCTTCAACCAGAATGAATGTGTCTTAAGTAAACGACATTGCAGAAAATTTACAAAAGCAAACGGATGAAAAATTAACAACTCTATAACGATTTTATACCATTTTATATCATTTAAATCAGTCCAAACGCACATTTTAGACATCAAAGTTGTTTAGAAGGCTGCAATAAATTTAGAAACTCTAGAAAGCTTGTGTTGACGAAAAATAATTAAATTCATGAGTTGACGATGGTTTTCGCAGATAATCTCTTCCCCCATACCGTCCCAAGCTTGTTCCGAATCACTACACACTTCTACTGTATATCGTAGATTTACAAGATTCCGTCGATTACTTACTAACTTGTAAGAAAAACAATTGTTGTTTCAACTTGAATCACACTTGCAGCAACTGGTTCGCCCAGAAACCTGGCTGCTATCGCCTCCTAATAACAAGTAAGCTCAGTTGTTTTGATGGCAAAAATTGTGTTTCATTTCTGCCATGAAATGAGTAAAACGGGAAGGAAAAAAAAAAACAGGAAACACGTGAACAGTTGGAAACCATATCCTGAATAATATTAAATGGAAAACCAAGACGAGCAAGTTGGAGGCTGAACAAAAAGCAGAAAAATTAATTCGTAGCACTTCCGGCGATATTAAATTAAATTACGTAAGAGAAATGCAAAATCGCTCTCCAACAACTGGCAACTGCTGAGTGCTGCGCACAAATGAATATGTTAGTCCAGTGAAATGCTTTCTTTTATTGAGTTAATAAGATTTTACACTGGAATATATCGTCCCTTCTTCATAGCCCTCTTGATCTTCTTTTTAACTTTGGAGTCTCGTTTAGCCGTAATGTTATCTTTCCTCTTCTTCTGTCGCTTTTCAATTTTCTCCTTCACCTGCTCCTCTCTGGAATCCCAGTCCTTCTTGCTCTTTTTCACCCTCAATTCCTTCTTCTTCAACGCTCGCTTCAGCTGTTCCGGGTTGTCCTTAACCTTGATTCCTTCCGCCTTCTGCAGAACCTTCATCCATGTTTCTTTTTCCTTCACCAAGCTCGCCTTTTCCGGATCTTTCACTTCCAATTCTTTCACTTTCGATTCCTTTTTCTCAATCCTCTGCAGCAGCTGCGCGTAATCCTTCGATCCTGGCATTTTTTTCTTCCTTTCCTTCAACCCGGTCTCCGAAAAGTCAAATTTGCTAAACACCATATTTTCCCCGTCGTTAAAGAAAGGTTTTGTGCGCTTCGCTTTAGTCTCGGCCTTCGGCGAATCCTTGTTTTCGCAGCCCGACTCTTTCGTTACGTTCTTCATCTTTTTCTGCGCTTTTTTCTTCTCTTTAAATTTTAATTTACTCAATCGTCGTTTTTCTTTCTGTTTCAATCGCCATTCTGGCGAGTCCCTTCTGTTCCCTAAATTTGTAAAAATAATAACAATTAAATTTTGATGGCATAAAATAAAATAAAATAAAATACAAATGGCCATTTTTACCTTTTAGTGACTCAACTTTGGTACGTAATTTCTTTAGTAACGTTTTTCTGTCGGCTCCTTCATTAGACAAATTTTTGTTTTCCACCTGATACTCGTTAAATTCTAATTAAAATTTTTTAATTAATTAAAATTAGAACATTCTTAAATAAAACATGTTTGTGTCAAGTCACCTGCTTCCGCTAATTCTTTCTGCATTTGAGTTACGGTTAATTGGTCATCGGGATTAAGCTTCATCCTTTTGTACGGATTTAAAACGGAACAATTCTTCTTCCTCTTCAACCCTGTAAAAATAAGATTTTTAAATGAGATGTTTTTTTATTAATTTTTTTGCACAACTTACGTTTTGATTCGTTACACGCTCTTTTGTGATATTTTAATACAATTTCTTCGCAAGTGTCAGATTGAAAATAATATTGCGGTAAAATTGTGTCAACCAAGTTTTTAATGTATTCATTTTCGCACGAAATAATCGACTTTAGGTCCATGCTGTCGGAGGTGGACGCCATCTTTACAAAAGGAACCGGAAATCAAATAAACTGAAAGCGGTGGTTACTTTTTTCTTTAAACGAAAACAATTTCGTATAATTTTAAATATTTATATTCTTGATTTAAGCGTATACAATTAAAAATTTACCGTATATAATGAATAATTGTTTAGAATAACTTTTAATTTTCAGCGTCACCCAGTGTTAAATGTTTGAAACCTTCCTACCATTTTGCATGGGCTCAAGATTGGCCTATTTCACCCTAGGTTGGGTATGTTGCGGCCATTTGTTGTCTGTGTCGCTGGAATTTTAGTGTTTACAACAACAGATCGGCTGATTGCGTACTAATTTCAGGTACATTTTCGTCCAAGATAATTTCGCATCATTTGTATCCCTAATAATACAACTTTTAGAGTTGAAATTTTTAAAATTGCTATTTTTAGATTTTAACACCTCTGCAAGAACAGAAGTAGGAAGAAAGCGAGCAAGTTTGTGGGGGTAAACCAGCACTTTTAATAACAGATGTAAACACAGATCTATTCACAAGATAAACAAGAAATGAACAAACTTTACTCTATAACTTCACCGCATTCGATTGCGTGTGTGCAATTCTGCTGCAGTGGTCTGTGCGGGCCAATGTTTGCTAATGTTTGCTTCGCATTGTGTGCTCATGTTTTTCTCATGAACAGTAACTTGATATATTTATCTGATATTTTATTAGACGGATGTTAAAAGAGAATGAAAAAAAAATGATGTGCAATATTAAACAGTTTATTTTCCAGACTTGGTTGGGGTTTAACTGGTTTGGAAATCGAGTTTTGAACAAAAAAAAAACCCGTGTGTAGAAAATTACATTGGAATTTTGACTGTCCGAGTGAGATTTTGAAAAATTTGCTTTATTTTTCAAAAATTTGGGTAAAATTTAAGAAACATTTGTTGATGATAAAAGCGGTCACAGCTTTTTTCAAAATGGTCAAATTTCAAATGTATGGATTAAAAATGTTTGTTTATTTTCATTTTGAATTCCATAGAGAAACTAAAATATGGCGAGCGGAGAAGGAACAACGAACGTTAGCGTGGCCAAACTATGTCGCTTTCTTCTGACCGGGCAAGAGAGCGGCTGCTATCAACCGGGCTGCAACAACAGGCAGCTAAGCAAGGACAGAGTTCCGTCGTTGGACGAATTAATACGCGACAATTTGGGCGACGAAGCTGTCAACACCATTGTGCACTTTCACAGACAGAAATCAGGTACTCGCGACGACACTGGACTTTTTGCACTGGCCCTGTGCGCGCGGAGCAGCGAACCGCGCACGAAGCTGGCCGCGTACGCCGTCATCCAGGAGATGTGTCAGTTACCGCGTGATCTGTTTCTCTTCGTTCACTATTCGGAAGCGCTGAGCAAACCCACGACGGGTTGGGGTAAAGCGCAACGGAGAGCCGTTTCGCACTGGTACAACTTGCAGGACCCTAACCGACTTGCCGAAATGGTCACTAGGTACGTGTCCAGATGCCATTGGACCCACAAGGATTTGATGAGACTCGCTCACCTCAAACCAAATAACACAGGTAGTATGACTACTTAACTTACTTGTTAGTAGAAATGAGTTTGTTGTGTTTTCTACTAATTTGCTAATTTGCTATTTTGCACTTGACGATTAGGAAGCCAACTAATTGCCAAATATTTAAGCAAAGGGCTAGATGCGGCCAGAAAATCTTTGACCGATGAAAATACGTCGACCGAGCTGTGCAGCGTTCTTCGTTACCTCGCGGCAGTCGAAGAACTTAAACACACCAAAGATGAGCAGTTGGCCGCTAGACTTATCGAGAATCATGGTTTTCACTTTGAGCATGTGCCCTCACATTTTATTAAGTCGAAAGAAGTGAGTGCTCTTCTCAAGTTTAATTAAACCGAAAAATCGTTTTTTCTTTTATATTTATTCTAATTGCAAATTGAAAGGTGAAATTGTCACTTTTGTGATTCGAGATTAGTTATCGGTACGTTGCCAAAATATTTTCTCGCATCCTCGTACAAAACATTTATGAGTTTTACCGATTTTTATATACCGTATACAGTACTACGCAAATGCCAATTGTGTGAGCAAATAGATTAAGACCGTTCAATTGATGTGCTTTGCAAATTATTTCGTAACATTGACAATTTCGCTTACGTATAAATTCATTAAAAAAGAAAGATATCGCGAAAGAAAGCAAACGATTTAATTTAAATTTCACAATTTATTTGTTTTATCCAGTCATTTCAAAAACCGCAAAATTTAAACAACACTTTAAATTTCGCGCTTTCTGATTAGTGACACGTTGTCTATGTTAATCAATGGGAAATTTGGCACAGTTTGTCACGATGGAATGATTTCGCAATAAAATTACTTTTAATCAAAAACTGCAGATTTAAATAATACTTAAAATTAAAGGTAATAGCATCGCAAAATGACAGACAGATTAAAATAAAAGTAACGAGTTACATCGATTCGCGATGTAATGTATCACACTACTGATTTTTGGATTCTCGAAAGAGACATTTGGCAGTATAATGCATTGAATTCAGTATCCTAATCGCGACTTTTGCGATTGCTGACCTTTGCGATTTCTTTAGTTTTGCGATAATTGTGCCCCCCCCCCCCCCTTCCTCTCTCCCCTCCATCATTTAGAGGTGCATCTGCATATATTAAAACATATCCGTTTTTAGGTTTGGACAACACTTGTTGGGCTGGTTCCGGTCAATGTGCTGCTGCAGTACCTTCCCAAACTTTGTCAATTCGGTTATTTACGTCTGAGTGGTCCGATGGTGCCTCTTGTTATCGAGCAGCTCAACTCCGAAACGGCCAATCCCAGACTCAAACTGCATCCGGTCGACGTGTATCTAGCGATGAAGAAATACGAGGAATGTGGGAAATCGCCGAGCGGCCGACCAGCTAAATACAGACCCCTGCCAGGGGTCATGGAGGCGCTGCACAACCTGTTCGTTAAATCATTCAAAGTAATTTGAGTAATGTGTACTAACTATAACTATACTTTTGACGAAGCATTGTAATTTTTCTAATTGTTTCTAATTGTTCTCGTAGAATATTCCCCCGACTGGAAAAAGATTTCTTATAGCTGTCGATGTGCGCAATCCAATGGCCCACAGCAAAATTCCCGGCTGTCCGCAGCTAACTCCGGCCGTTGCTGTGGCGCTTTTGACGTTGGGATTGCTGAATGCCGAACCCAACGGAATGGTCCAAGTTGTGGTAAGTTATCATTTCCAGTTGTGCGTGTCAATGTTTGTTAATGTTGTTTACGTGGATTGGTAAATTCCATTCCTGGAATTGAAACCTAATGAAGGGAGAGGCATGTTGGTAGGTCTGCAACTATCATGGTGCAACTTAGTTCTGACACACAACTTTAACAAACTGCGAAAGGCAAACGAGAGATGGATGATTCACTCAGCCTCTATCAGGAATATAATACCGTACAAAAATTACAAGTATACCGTATACATGGCATAACTAATACTACAAGCCCGGACAAAAAGTATTCGATCACGATCATCAGCCACCACATGAGCTAATCCGAACTCGAAATCATTTTTTTGCAGTTTAAGTAATAATTTATACACAAAACATTTTATTCACTGAAAATACCAAGCCAAATGCTACAATTTAGGGGTAATTTGAAAAAAATTAAACAAAAGTTTAAAAAGTTAGAGATATTTTTGTTGACACCCTTGAGGGAAAAAGTAGTCGATCACAACATAGCTGTATTCGATCAAATACAGTGCTGGACTGGCCCGGCGGGCTACCGGGAGTTTCCCGGTGGCCCGTGGCCGCTGTGGCCTGTCGCGGCCTGCTGTGGCGTGTCCCGACTTCATTAATTGTGGCCCGGACACCCAGATTTCCCGGCCATAAATTTGTTCCCAGTCCAGCCCTGATCAAATACAGAGAATTTTGAATTAATAATTAATGACCATACTGTCTCCCTTTCACTAAACTTACAAGTTAGTTGTGCTCATCCAATACACAGAGAAGAAATTTCAAGTTTGTAAAATTTAACAAACGTGCCTAAAGTTAAAGAGCTAACAAATGACTCAAAATCATTGAAAATTAAACATTTAAAACTAAAATCCGTTTGTTCGCGTTTGATCATGTCGCGTTGTATCGACGTGCCATACATTGCCCTGGTGGTATTGACTGATCGTAATTTCCCAACGGCAAGATTTATATTGGCGAAACAAGTGCATACATGGATATTATTGAATTCCTTTTATTATACATAATATTTATTTGAGGTATTTTGTTATAAAAGCTTAATTATCGATGATTTTGAGATATTTGTTAGCTCTTTAACTTTAGACGGGTTTGTTAAATTTTTCAAACATGAAAATCTCTTCTCAGTGTATTGGATGAGCCCTACTGAGTTTAGACAAGAGGAGACAGTTGTCGTTAATTATTAATTCAAAATTCCGAAATTTTCTGTGCTTTGTTGTGATCGAATACTTTTTTTAAACTTTGTTTAATGTTTTTCAAATTGCCCCTAAATTGTAGCATTTGGCTTGGTCTTTTCAGTGATTAAAATGTTTTGTGTATTAATTATTAGTACTTAGACTGGGAAAAAAAAAATGATTTTGAGTTTGAATCAGATCATGTGGTGGCTGATTGAATACTTTTTGCCGGGGGTTGTACACACCATCAGTTTATTATTTGGGTCTTTGTAAATTTGAATGACATCCCTTTGCCTGTCAAATACCGTACTGCTTCGTTTTAACGCTCGGGTTCGTTTAGAAGTCGAGCGATTAGCGGCGATTTAAGGAATTGGCCCCGGCCCCGATTAAGCGCCGGGTGGCAGCTCAAAAATACTACTCAACGCCCGAGCGTATAAACGAGGCGGTCCGGTAGTCTCCTCAAACTGAGGTGTCTTCAATTGAACTTAAAATTACATCCTTATAATAATCGTTTGTTATTTCTAGCTCTAGGACAATTAGACTGCAAAAGGGGATGGGATAAAAGACCAATTTTTTGAGAAAATATTGAAGTAAACATTTTTTAACGGAAAAAATATATTAAAAAAGTGCAATTTTATTTGCAGGCATTCAGCACTTGCGACATGCTTCCTATTAATCTACACTCGGAGATGTTGCTCGCTGAAGTCACCAAGTGCATGCGAGAAGTAATTTTCAATTTTACATTCTTTTTAAAATGTTAGTGTAATTATATAATGGAAATCGATGCAGACTCCCATGGGGCCCGTTAACTGCGCCAAGCCTATTGTTTGGGCGACAAACAACAAGAAAGCGGTGGATGTGTTTTTAGTCTGTACGGATAATCAGACGAAACCGAGCGAAACTCATCCGACTGAAGCATTACTTCAGTACAGACAAAGCATGAATATACCTCAAGCAAAGTAAATTGTTGAATTTTTATTGAATAGTGATGATCCTAAATGGTTGTTGAAACATTTTTCAGGTTAGTGGTTTGTGGCCTTGCAACTAAATGCTTCAATCTGGCATCTCCGGAAGATCACAATATGTTGGACATTGCTGGCTTTGACAGATATGTTGCAAAAATTATCAACCAGTTTGCTAGAAGCGTGTGGTAATGCTACATAAGTCTTTTTGTTTTAGTAACTGAAAGGTTAATGCCAGTATTAAATTCAACCACTTCTAGTTTTGTATTTCTATTAAGCTAAAAGCCTCGCGCATTTTCCCAACCTCGAATTGTGTGGGAATATATCAACTCACCAATACAAATCTAGCAGGGAAATGTTTTGCATTTTTAATTTTTAATGTTTAATCATAGATTTAATGCCCTGTAGTCACCGGTAAAAGAATAAAGAAAAATAAATAAGTTACGCTAGGAACCATCTGGTGTATTTTAAGGCACTTAATTTAAAAAAAGTAAATAAAACTTTTTTAATGTTTTTTTTTTACCAAAACTTGTTGGATTGTTTGTTTTCTCAAGCAACGGAGCATTTTAGTCTGCATACTGTTCTTACCCGTAGCATGAAAAAATTGATTCTTTTATAGCTCGTGCCGATCATGCTACTTGCCTGCAGCTGGGCTTTCTGTGCAGTCTAACTAATAATTTATACACAAAACATTTTATTCACTGAAAAGACCGAGCCAAATGCTACAATTTAGGGGCAATTTGAAAAACAATTAACAAAATTTAAAAAAGTATCCGTAGACTATTCATTTGTAGTTTATAGCATTTAACATGTGCTTGATTATTGCAGGCCTGTCCAGGGCCAGCTTAAGATCGAGCGGTGCAACACTGCTACTGCACAGAGCGCTGAAATTTGTGGGGCACAACACCGACTATCGTCTTCATCCGAAAATAAGACATTGGTGTTATATGTCGACCAAATCAATAAACTTTAATTTTTGAGCCAACAAGGGTTAATATTCCTTAAAATTGTCTAAAGCTTATGACTTATCCTTTGCCTTTCCATAGCAAAAGAAGATTCAATTAAGTTATTGTTTTTCTTTATTAAGTTTTATCTTGTAATCGAATTTTTCCACAATGTTTCCAAAATTGGAGTTTTTTTTTTAGCTATAAAGTCGCAAATGAAAAAAGACCAATTTAATACACCGTACAATGGGGCGCGTACAAAAATAGCAACAAAAAAAAAGGCAAAAATCTCACGACTATTTGCGATGATTATAAAATAAATTTCGACAAATTTTTAATTTTGGGCCCACAATATTTCCTTGCCATTGACCTCCGATCCTCTAAAGCCACCCCGGGAGAGGGAGAGGGAGAGAGAGAGAGAGAGAGGCCACAATCAAAGGAAACAGGAATGGCTCACAATGCTGGTCGGTCACCTGCGGTCACCTGTTCCCTTCCCGGGTCGGATCATTCATCAACACTACTTATCTAGGACTTAAGGTTCAGATTGGCTACGGTTAGGTTCGCGGGGGGTCAAGGGAAGGCTCAGCTGACCAGTCTTGAAAACAAACTGGCATTATTTTTTTTTTTTATAACTGATAATACAATCGTGGAAACTTGATTTCATATTTCAACACATGTAACTTTGTCTAAAAATTTGATACAATAAATAAAGAAATAATATTCACAGCTGGCCCGAGGCCGGTGCGAAGCGTGCAAACACACGACCGAGTCCTGAGCTTCTGCGCGCCTGCGTGTATGCAAAAATACAAAAATGTTTCAAACTTTTTGTTTTTTATTTAATTTTTTTATTTGCATTTTGGGGCCCCGCGTTCGGGTTTTGCTGGAACCGAGCAATTGGATCTGATAATATTGATATACAGAGTGGGTACCTCACTTTTGTGACGTTCAGGCACTTTAAATATTGATAGTGACCAAATGGAATCATGTAGAATCTGGTATAGCCCTAGAACTTCTTATTAAAGCCATACTTTTTCCTGATAAATGTGACTTTAGCCTCAGAAATCAAACTGAAAAATGAAATGCAAAATAAAAATAATTTGAAAGTTGCATTTTCTAACAAAAGTTAGCACTTTGTTGGCCCACTTGTTGTATCAGTAACTGCTAAAACTAAAATTGTGAAAATCAACACAAACTTGGCTCATAAATATAAAACTAAACAACAAAATTTGGTTGCCACGATGTTTGCTAGCAATAATCAAGTCAAGTCCTACCAGCTTCATATTTCATGTTGTTTGTAACTTAGCTGCCAATTACAACTACTGTACCGTATTCAATGTTTGTCCGAAACAGTTTTGGTTTGGTTACAGCTTTCAATTAATAGTCCCAGATTTACTGTAGGTATTGTTCCTGTGGCAAGAAAATGTGCCATCCACCTCAACTGGGTTTTCTGTGTTCAAGTGTTGTCAGTATGAATTGATGCCATGTATCGGAAAATGGGGGAATTACCGTATCGATCAAATTAAATTGAAGAGCTACAAAATAGATACATAAAATGGGGTGTAATGAAAAGTCTACTTTCTCCTATGTGTTGTTCATAGGAATTAGGATAGGGATAGGGATTGTTCTATCTTGAAAATGTGTGATAATTTTCCAATATGAAAATGAATGCGATACAGCAGGGGTTCTCAAACCTTTTAGCATTGCGACCCATTTTTAAGAAAGGCGATCTTCCGCGTCCCACTTCATTAAATTTTTCCCATCTTGCAAAATTCATCACTTTAGGGCCTTTGTGGACTTACAATAGCTACAAACCTCTAGTTTTGGAATTTTTGGGTGGTTTATGGAGGTTTTTGGAGAATTAAGGTGGTTTTTGTAGATTTTGAGAGATTTTTGTGAAGATTTTGAAGCTTTTGCTAGCCTGCGGTGTATTGCAACCAACTACTAGTACAGGCAATAAGTTGGAATTGGAATTGGCAAAATCTGAAGAGAAAAAAATTTTAAAAAAATTTTAAAACAAAAATTTTGGGTGAAGAAGTGATTGAACACCGTTGCGCCCCACCAAAAATCAGCTCGCACCCCACAGATACAGTATGATCTGTATGACCTGTTTGCAAAAGTGATACGTCACACAGCATTAGTGATATATACTGTATATCACAATATTACGTTTGCAAAATGTCGCAAAAATTGTAATTCGCGACACACCCCGTTCTTCGTTTTCTTAAAATTTTCGTGGTTTTCGTAAGAACGTTTTCACGACATCAAATGTACTTTCATCTAACTGGATAAAATAATGAGCCTAAAAGCGCGTCAACATGGGGTTAAAACAAATTTCAAATAGCGGTAATGACAAATTGAAAAACAAGAAAAGATTTTACAATTTCTCTAACAAGTAAGTAATGTGATGGGCTAAATTGATGTAATGAGGACGGGTGGCAAGTAAGATATAAAAATAATTTGTGTATTCGGGAGTTTAATTAGTTTTTATAAGGGAAAAGTACCTGCCGCAAACTGTGTAACACACACGATGTTAAAAACACCCGAACTGTGATTATATTGACCTAACGTCGCTCTTTCGGGTACTAACTTACAACTCTAAAAATTATCTAGTCTTAAAGAGGTGCGACTCGACCTCTCTCAGACAACACCCCTCGTGGGCCATTCTGCTTGGTGCCCTAACTGGTGCCCTAACTTTGTTGGCCTTTTACTTCCCAATATTTTATGAGAAATGAATTTTCTTAGGAAAGATTGTAAGTGCCTTATGCAGTATAGCTCATAGTTATAAAATTCTCATTCTTCTAAATATTCTTCAAATACATATTCCAAATGTTGCAGCTATTATGCAACTAGTTTCTTAAAATTATCCAGATACCTCATCTGTATTTAACCTTAGTGTGTGGCTCAAATCATTTTCCATTATCAGAGCAAATTGTTTTCTGAATTATTCTTGCTGGCATTTATTCTTTTATTACTATCTCAAATCTGGTGCTCATTCAGAACTACACTGCATGATTTTCACTGTAAAATAGTTTGAAATTCTAATTTATATCGTGTAATTATAATTCCACTATAGAATTAAGGTTCTACTGTCTACATAATAACTTTTGATATAAGAAAATTTATAAAGGTAGGTTCAAGCAAATAAAATATAATCACTTACCAGTTAGTTTAAATTTAATTTTTAAAATTTTATCATAATTTTTTTGGCTGTTGTGGATTATTATTATTATTATTATTACTATTATTATTATTCATCATATTATTCATATTACTGTTATTGCCTCTGTTGGGTCATTTTTGGTTTTGAGGTGTTGTGACAGCAATGATGTTGGGAAACCCTGACAGATAACCATTTTTTTTTCATTTAATGGTGAAATAGATGAAATATTATTTTTGATATTTTTAGATACTTTTAAAAATTAAAATAATATTTAACTGAATTCAAGCTTGCTGAAACAATGAACTTGTAGATAAATAAAGTAATTTTTGCTTTGGACTATATCCTAGTTTTTAAGTTAAAATGTACAAGCAGGTCTGTAAAAACAAGAACTTTAAATTAAAAAAAGGAATGCGTCATTTCCATTTGTGTTAAAGGAACTTATTTGACTTTTGGGAATGCAATTTACATATAAATACATAAGGACATTTTATGTACAATCCTGCTCACATAAAATGTTTACACTACTCATAGCCAATGTACGGTAGCTGAAGAGCGTTAGCACGTTATCCGAGCAGGATTCTTCTACCTTGTGCTAATCACACATTTAACCTGATGGTTTGTGTTGCTATGAAGTCAGCAACTTGTGATGCTATGAAGTCAGCAACTTGTGATGCTGTGAAGTCAGCAACTTGTGATGCTATGAAGTCAGCAACTTGTGATGCTATGAAGTCAGCAACTTGTGATGCTATGAAGTCAGCAACTTGTGATGCTATGAAGTCAGCAACTTGTGATGCTATGAAGTCAGCAACTTGTGATGCTGTGAAGTCAGCAACTTGTGATGCTATAAAGTCAGCAACTTGTGATGCTATGAAGTCAGCAACTTGTGATGCTATAAAGTCAGCAACTTGTGATGCTATGAAGTCAGCAACTTGTGCAACACGTTAGCATTATACAGGGTGAGCCAAAGAGACCTGACTATTTTGAAAATGTAATTACTTCGTAACAGAGACTCACCGGTTCAGAAATGATGCCAGTACCATCTACTTTTAACATTTTTAATACCGCCTTACCAGCACTGTAACAAACGCACAGCTGCAATCAGAATGACTGTTCAACCAAGCATGTGCAAATAGGAGGTGCATTGGGACAGTTTGATAAACAATCTGTGTTTGACCAGAGACCTACATACTACTGGACTGCGAACTCCATATTGTGCCCAGCTTGAGAGAGGAGGAGGCATTGTTTGGAGAAAGTGACGTCACTGATGCTCCTCAACTTCCTGTTCTTCGTCTTATTCTTGTGTTGTTCCTTATTGTGAATGGTGTCCAAACGCCCCACGGTCCTCCCCTGGCTATGAGGCAACCGACTGCCACTCACAAACATTCCAAGGAAAGATTTGAGATTATCTGCCACCTACATTTTCAGGATGGAGAAATTATTAGAAACCAAATTGAAAAACAAAAAGTTATTTCCAGATTTGTGTTTTGAGGTTTTAGATGGCATCAGTCAAATAAGAATTAGATGTGCCATGGGATGTTGTGTACAACATAGTTATGAATTAATCCCAAAATTTATTCAGTACTACATACAAACCAGAATGTTTTTTAGAACCAAACAAACAATGGAAGCATGTGTCAAACAAAGCAAACAGAAAACGGAGCAAATTGCATTAAATTCAATCACTACAACTACTTATATATCGTATTTTCGCGGTTGCCACTCTCAGTCACGGCTATTAATCGAGTGCGGCTCTTAATCGAGGTAGGCTCTTATTTCAAATAGAAATCGATTGTTTGTTTGAATAAGCGGAAAGAATTAGTTTGACGTCGGCTTCCAGAAAAGTTTGGGGGAGACTGTGGACACCGAAGCACTAATTGAACACAAGAGTATCATATCAGATCCAACAATTTTAATTATAAAGTCTAACTCCGACTACAACCCCGTTGTAGCCGTCCTCGAATAATAGCTACGGATATTATTAGAGGGTGGCTCTTACCGGTATATCAAATCGTCTCTCTCGGTCGCGGCTCTTATTCGAGGGTGGCTACAATTCGAGGGCGATTCTTAATTGGTAAAATACGGTATATTAATTTTATTTTGACTTGTAGTAATCTATCATGTTTTAAAAATATATAATCTTATAGTAATTTTTCTTTTTTTTTTTTAAAAAAAATCTTGTAATAATTTTCTTGCTTTTAAAATTTGAAGAAAAAATGATTTTGCATTAATTTTTCTTGGTTCTAAACATTTGCACAAAAATGGTTAAATAGAATTAAATTATATTTCATAACCCTGTGTAAAAATATTAAATTAAGCCAAAAAAACAACAAAACAAATCTCTTTACGGCTGGGATGCTTTGCTCACTAGCAGCGGTGGCGCCACCACCAGGAGAAACAATGGAACTAACGAGTTTTGCAACTTCTCCTTTTACATACTACGATCTTGGTATTATGTGTATTATCAAATTGTTGCGACATCAGAGCACTATATTCCGCCTATTGGAGATATTTGGTACTACTTAATATAATAGTCAAACCTGTTATTAACTGTAGACCTTGCAGCAGACGACAAAACAGGAGAGCAACATGGTAGACGAAGTAATTTGTAACTATAAAAATTGTCGTAAACTAATCAAAGATTCTGCTTGGGTGAGTAAAACGTGTAAAATAAACTCAAATACCAATTGAACGTTTGATTTATGTAGGTCACAAGTTGCTCACGTATCCTTTAAGAAAGAAATGAAACGAAAATCGGATCATTTTTTCGCCTGACCCGAATTGAAGATATTTTTTGTGACGAGGATGCGTGTAGAGAATTCGCCAAGTCTACAAAATGCCCAGCTTGTTAGTGTCGTACGTTAATAATGATAAAGACCAACTGATCTGGTCGCATTAAATATTTGTCAGGTGAAACAACAGTTGAATTAAACGATAGTGTGTTGCGAGTCGATTTGAACCCGAGTGATAAGTGGAAAACGGTAGACATTTTGAAATTTAAAAATAAAAAAATATTAAAAAATTACCGATACATATTTTTTAAATCTGACTTTCATCACTTGAGATGCTTTTGGCCGGTTATCGTCCCGACCTGATTTTGAAAATTTGTGCTCGTGCTTTTTCATTTTGGGAATACCAAGTATAGAGAAATTTCGAATTTAAAAAATTAAATTTTGATTTTTTAAAAATTAAAAATCTATACAGACCCATCAAGCGATCCAATATCAAGAATCCGTTAGTCATAAAAATAGCGTCAAATGCCACGAACTGGAACAAATCCTTAACTGCAAGAAGAAATCAAACTTGGAACGAATTCAAAGTCAGTCAGGCCGATTTTTGTTATTTACGACTAATTTCATTTATTTATTTGTTGTTTTCAGTTTTGAAAGAAGAGTTGACAGGTAAATTGAAACACGAGCATTGAAACATTTAAATAGGCAGCGATGATTAAACGTGAGTGTCAATGTGCCTTAGCTGCGGAAAATGAGTTTGAGACACAACTGCGAAAATCGAATGAAATTTCGGAAAGTTTGAAGGAATGCAATCGACACATTCAAAGCCTACAGGTAAGTTTTGTTTGCCGTTTTACTCGTATTTGTGACCGCATTAACTTAATATTTTGTTGTTTGCAGGCTGAATGCGAAGCGCTGCAAAGAAAATCGACTGGTCAATCACATTTGAGACGTGGCCAATTTGCTAGTTCATCGGAGCCCACATTCGGTTTGATGCAATGTGGCCAAGGTACCGTAAAAATACAATCACTGCTCGTAGATAGATTAGATAGACTAACTCATCACACGACGTATTTACGATAGATGCATTGCAAAGTCGATACACAAGTCGTCCGACCGATATATTTTTCACGCCAAAAGGTTTCAATTAATTTTTGTTTATTTTTTAATTTGCTTATTGATTGATTGATTGATTGATTGATTGATTGCAGCGGTTTTTAAACCAAGATTATTGCCATTAACTCACCCGAACCGGAGGGGTCCCGTTTCATCTTCAACATTTTCGTTAAAACCCAACTAATTACTTGTACGTGCGAACGTGCCATTCTTTTGTTTGCCGTTGTGATTTTGATTTTGATTTTGATTTTGTTCATTGTTTTCTATTTCTTACGTTGTTTGTCTTTGTTCACTACGAAATAAACATTTTCATTTTTGGTTAAATTAAAAAAGAAAGAAAGAAAATGTTTGATTGTTGCACTCTAATCTAACTAATTAAGCCTTAAAGAAAGAAAGATGCAGCATTCTGTTCAGTCATCCACGATGACGATTAACGCTAACGCTAACGCTAACGCTAACGCATTCGTTGCTTCCGATGTCTCGCTTCCTTCAATTAGGTTTGGATTTTACGAGCACGCAAAGTGGAATAGTTCTCATTTATTTTTCCTTCTCTTGTGTATGGCAACGTGCGACATACTGGACGTTAGCAACGTCATTTACAGATCTTACGAAGGAGGGAGTAAGCTAAGCTCTAAACGGCTACACGAGTGATTGATTAAAAATTTGCCTTTATTAGTGACATTTTGGATATTGTATTTTGTAATGTACGCGGCTTTTGGTGTTCCTCTGGTTTATCTCGAATGCCAAATGGGCCAATTCTTTGGACAAACAAATTTGAATATTTTACGCCACATGTGTCCAGTTTCTACGGGTAAGAAATGAACAAGTACCGTAACCGTACGTTACGTTACGTTGTTTTGTAACACGAATTCTTTTTCTTACCGTAGGTGTCGGTGCGGTTCAACTGTTATGTCTATGGTTTTACCTGATTCGGCACATTATTCACTTAGGATTACTCATTCATTATTTCTTTTCGGTGGCAATATTTTCCGTACCTTGGACTAAATGTGGACATTATTGGTCTTCAAAAAGTATGATGAATTACGCGTTGTAAATGAATATTTTCCAATGGCGAAAGATTGAATTTATCTATATAAATACGTTTAGGACTTTGATACAATATATGTTTCTACAGGGAAAGTAGATATTTGTGTGCAGTGAAAATCGCAGCCATTGTACTTGTTTGAAAACGCAACGAAACGCATGATATTTATTTTTGTTTAGATTGTTTCACCGTTGATCAGTGGTTAGATTGCTACGTTAAAGATGGAAATGTCTTTTGGAACAACTCATGTTATCCACCTGATCTTTTTTGTGAAGCATTTGGTCCAAATATGACAAGTTTCAGCACTTCATTTTGTGCTACTCATGGTCCTGATTCGATCGTTAACGTGTTGGATTTGGTAGCTATTAACCATACAACACCGGGTAAAGATTATTACCGATACGTAACGAGGTAAGTGATTGCCATTTCTAATTTTCACAGTAGTGGAAGTTCAAACAAAAAAACGTTACTACCGGTAGTAGATGTTTTGAAAATTCAGCTTTTTATCAAAAACTTGTTTGGATTTTTGTACCCCTACACCAGTGAACAGTAAACGTCACTCGCTGCACTTTTCAAGTGTTATACTTTTATTTTGTTTTATTTTGTTTCTAGTTCACCGTTTGGCAGTGGTTTTGTCGATACATACACAATAATTTATTATTCTTTGGCGTGGATCATAACTTGTGCGAGTGGATATAAAGGAATTCATGCTTCTACAATTCCAGTATGAAATATTGCACTTATTAAAAACTAATTGCACCACTACACTATTGAACTGGCCCAACAAACCCTAAGTAGAGTGGGTGCAGACGAGATAGAACACGTGCAGACTGCAGTTTCACTTTGCTTGATCTTGATTCCAAAATGAAACTGACAAATCTTGGTCAGCGCACACACGAACGCAATTTCCACAATAAACAATTGTAGATTTGTGTGTTTTTGTGAATTTGATAACACCGTAATAACAGTTCTAGTTAGTTAATATTGCAAGAGTTTTTTTCTTCTTCTGGCTTTTAGATTTGCAATTTATCTTTCATTTTGACTACTGTCACTGCCGTGTTGTTATGTTTTGCCGCATTAATTTCACCTCAAGGATTTTCTGGCTTGCAATTGGGTTTCGAGCCAGTTGTTAATACCACGCTCATTTTGCAGAAAGTCACGAGTCCAATTGTGAGTATTGACAGTATTGATTTGATTACAACGAGAATCAAGAATTGTTGTCGATATTGTTGTTATTGTAGATGTGGCAGATAATAATGGTAGAAGTGTACGCCAACTGCAGAGTAGGTTACGGAACAAATTCATTTTTAGCCAGTTTCAATCAATTTAATTCGCATCTATTCAAGTAAGTTGAAAAATTGTCAGTTGAGAGAAATAATTTGACCGAGACAAGTTTGCCGTTTGCAGGCCAATTCTATTCGCTCAGCTGTATGCATTTTCCTTTAATTTTGTCATTGCTAGTTTCGCATATTCCATGACTGGAATTCTGTCCAAAGGAGATCCCAAGTACAGAGAATACGAAGTATACCGAAGAGATGTTGCTAGTGAAATGAATCGGTCGCCATCGTCAGGTCAGCGACATACCCATAACTTACAAGTTAGATATTTTTAAATTGGTAAAATTTTTCAACCGTTTATCGTTTTGCAGCGTACACTTTATATCTTCGGGATGCCTCGGACGTGTTCGGGCATCACGCAGTGCCCAACGTGTGGCCGTGTACATTTTTTGTAATGATGTTTTTTAAGAGCCTGTGTTGCGCGGTAAGCCAGCTGTTGGACATGTAGCTAGACATTGATATTTCCAAATTACAGCTGTGTACGTACGAGTGCATTGTTGTGTCTCTTTTCGATTTGATTCCATATTGGAGAAATTATCGAATAAGATTGCGCATTATTGTGGCGTTGATTGGTTGGACTAGTGGGTTGATTTTTTTCGGATCAGTAAGATTATGATTATTATTATTATTTTCGTGCCAATAAGACAGCCAGATCAGGTGGTGTTGTTAATTGACATTGTTGCGTAGAATCCGAATGAAACTATACAAGAAATATTTAATGCAGTCGTCTTTAATTTAAATGTTGTGATTTTTGTGGAGGTTTTCATTTTTACATTAGTTTATGGTACGGTAAATAAAGAATACAGACTAAACATGTGACTTGACAATGGCAAATTTTGAATTTTTTGGATTTAAGGATTTGCTTCAAAGATAAAATTTCGACATTTGTACGATTTGAAAGCAATGGTTGGATGGAATGCAAAGTTTTATGTTTATCTTCAATTGGCCTATTACATCGCTTTACCCATTTTGACTTCGGTACGTTAAGTGGATATTTTTTTTCAGACTGGAAATTGAATTGCCGGTAATTGAATTAATTAATTGCAGGTGCACGCTGTTGTCAGTGTTTTGTCCACCTTATTTCCTGTGGGTGTGCTGACGGCTACTGTAGTCTCGTTTTTATTAGTTGCAACACCAGTTTTTATCATCGGGTATGCCGCGTATGCCATTTGGGAACGCAAAGGCCAAGTTAAAAAAGGAATAAAATGTTTTATTTTCTGCACATTAAATGTTTTCAATTTTTTTCTTCGCAGAGATTAGCAAGTGCATTCCTTCCGACAAAACAATGGCTGGCTCAGCCAATTTTGTCGAAAGAAGCTGCAATTATTAATTATCCGACCAGTTCGTTGAGATACAAGTTTTATTACGTTTTGCATAAACTTGGTTTCAATTATTGAGTTTAGTAAATTGTGAATTGAAACATTTGATGCTTATTTTGTGGCAAGTCAAAACTGAGATTGAGATTTACAATAACGGAAATTGTAATTGAATGAAAAATAAAAGTTGAACACGTAGCTACGATTAATTATAATTTGATAGCTTGGTTGGTTCGAAAGGACAAAGGTGGTGTCGGCGGCATTGAGTAATTAATAATAAATCTTCCTTCTCTTTCAATACATTTCGTTTAAGTGTGACATTGCCTTTCATTTACAAATCATTCGCGCACAATCAATCTTCTTTTATATTATTATGAATGACTATTGATACAATTTGATTTGTATAAAAGCTTTTCTTCAGCATCACCACCATTGCAATCTTGATTTGCTTGTCGTACATGGCAAAAGCAAAATATTCTTTTCTAGCTATGATAAAAGTATTTTTCATTTTGACCTTCATCACTTGTGAGTAGCCTACAGTTCTTACATTTTTACATCGAACCAAATACAGAATTACGGGCGTCGCCGTTTTTAATTTTAGGTGCAAAATGCGCAGACTGGTCTTACGGGGGGAATTCAGGACCGGCATTTTGGTGTGAAATTTCTTCCGGCTGCTGTGGACGAAATCAATCTCCAGTGGACTTAAATCTATTGAGAATAAGTATAATGCCAGCGTTCCAATTTGTTGCCTATGATGAAATAGCCGCATCAGCAACGATGGTTAACAATGGACACTCGAGTACGTAACAATATATCATTGAAAGGGAAAAAGAAAATTTAAATTCGTCTACATAGCCATTGTTCTTTCCTCATTCAAGTTGCCGTCACTTTGTCCAGCGACATTGTTCCACGTTTAAGCGCCGGGGGTTTAAACGGCACATACTTTTTCCATTCCCTACACATGCATTGGGGCTCGCAAAACGACCGAGGTTCGGAACACACGATTGCACGCAGATCGTTTCCCATGGAGGTAATTACATTGCATTTTTATTTTCATTTTCATTTTTATTTTTTTTAAGATTTAAGATTTAAGATTTTATTTTAAGATGCACCTTGTGCATTATAATGCCAGATTCGCAAGTCTTGGTGCAGCAATTCAGTCCCGAGAACCCGATGCTTTAGCTGTCTTGGGAGTCATGTTCGAAGTATTTTCCAATCACATTTTGTCACCACTGACCAGCGGTTTAAATTGCATCACTTTTAGGTCGGTCTAAGTTCTCATCCAAGTTTGCAAAAACTGACCGCTCAAATGGACTCGGTTCAGTTTAATGGGCAGTCGACGTTGATAGAACCATTTTCTCTCGGGTCTATGCTGCCGACGAGCCGCGCACTCTTTTATCGATACATGGGTTCGTTGACTACTCCGTCATGCGATGAAGTTGTTGCGTGGACTGTGTTTGCCGGGCCAACTCAGATGTCCAGCCAACAGGTCATTTCTATAATTGAGGTATTTTTAAAATCGATAACTTTTTTTGTTTTTGTTTTGTTTTTATAGTTGAGAGCACTTAGACAAGTGTACGCCAACAACAAGGACGAAGAACCACCAATTGAGATGTCCGATAATTATCGTCCTGTTCAACCGTTAAATGGACGACAGCCCATAAAAGGGATTGGTATTTAATGGAAATAACTTTGTAATATTTAAATAAATGAACAAGTTGGGATCATATATTTTTGCTTTGACAAAACTGCTGAGGTCTCAAATGCTGACAGTTAGAGAAATATAGCAGATTGCGTACTTTACATGGTCTTTTGGAAAATAAACTGAGACATGCTGAACAAAATTTTCAAAAAAGAAATTGCGAATAATCATTTTATAATAAAAGTTAAATACACACAAGCAGATGTTCAATGCGTACCAGATGTTTAATATGAAATATCTGGTGTACTTACGGTGAAGCACATCATCCATAAATTTCCACGACTGAGACGTCAAAATTTTTCAGGGACATACAACATTGAAATGTAAGATAATAATGTATACTCCGTATTACAATTTTCACGTAGATTGAAGAAGGAATGTTTTAAGTGTTTTGGGGGTAGAACCCACAAACGTTTATAAAACATTTGACTTTGTGTGCACTGCACAACCTAAGCAGTATGTAAGTTAATATATATATTTTTTAGGATCTATTAGCCACAATATTCAATTTTTGTTGATTTTTGTGAGTTACTTTTTATTTTAGCAATAGAAAATTGTATTCTAAAGGAAACTTTCCATTATTGAGGTGTGTGTTTTAAAGCAGTGCAGGAAAACCAAGGGGCAACTGAACCAAAATTATTTCCTTCGGTGGAAGAGATTTAAAAGCGAAGAAACGGCGTACGAAACACAAGAATAAAACAAAACCATATTTCACAAAGAAATTTTGTTCAGCTGTCTTTAAAATTAAGTTGAATGAAACCAAATTTTTTTCTTAATTTTTAATTTTTTCTTTTAATTAATGTGGCATTTTGAAACTTTTACACATGTTTTCCTATTAATTACACTTCTTGTTTTTAAAACATGGCAACTGTAATAATGTACGTGACGACGTACATTATAAGTAATTACCCACCACACGATGTAATTTTATGAGTCATGCAATGCTTACAACATTCCTCCTTTTTTTAAATGACAGCCGTACGTACGGTATGTGAACAAGATATGACAACACTTACGCGGAAATTTGTTGAATAACTTGATTTATTCATAAATCAAAATTTCAATAAATTGTCCATTTTAAAATGGAATTACTAGAATTTTATTATCTCCATCGAAGACATTTCCGTGACAATAATTACATGGTTTGATTTCTGCATGATAACAGGATAACTACTGGCACAAGAGCCAAATTTTTATTTTTTAGTGGTCAACAGGAACAAAAATATGACCACTGGGTGAAATGATACAAATTGTATCAATAACTCATAACAACTTGCAAGATTTGAAAATAGACAACAATACAAACAAAAATTAACATAAAAACTAAAGGGATTTTCACAAAACTGCAGTCACCAACCCTGAGTCATGTCACGCGTTATGAGCAATGGCATGTACCGGTATACGATTTGGACTCACTTGTCAGTAATTAAGTTTGGCATTCACAAGTCAGAGTCCATTATTCTGTAACGCAGTTTGCGCGATGTTAAGTATCTTCTGGATATCTTACGGCTTGAAAGATCATGTTCTCAGTTTCATTTGCACTTCCGAGTTCCAATCAAGCCAAAATATTAGAGAAAACTTAAAATGAAGGATATTGCAACATTAAAATGGTGACATATCCTCACCGTATCAATAAAAATAATTGCAGTATATTATAACAAAAAAATTTCCTTGTCAGCTTGACTGGCTAACAAAAGGCATAGAATATATAAGCTTTATAACCAAACCACTCACATACCAAATGCCTATTTTTTAATACGGATTACTAATTTTAGGCTGATGAAGAGTGCAGTATTTATTGTGTTGTCCCAAATTCTACTTTGTAAGTATGCATTTCATTTATTAGCAAAAAAATGTTTTGAAAATGCCTTCTATATTTTGTACATACTTGTACAGGTGGATCTGAAGAACATGGAGACGAACACTGGGACTACACTGGTATGTATTCAATTACACGTGCGTCGTGCGTGCGGAACATTTCTACTTATCAATCTGCTTTGAAACAGATGAAAATAAGTGGTGTGAAATATCTGACTCGTGCTGTGGAAAGCATCAATCGCCAATAGAGCTTTGGGATAGTGACAGGAAGACGCGAATGAGTCCATTCAAATTCATCGATTATCAGGTACCGCCGAAAACAGTCACAGTGGAAAATAATGGACATACAAGTAAACGCATGTAAAACTAATCAAGGCGCGGCAGGTTTTCTGAAATCGAATATTTTCCAGTGACATTTAGTTTTACTGGTGTCACGCCAAAAATATCAGGCGGTGGACTTGACCACACGTATATCTTAACCTCTCTTCATTTTCATTGGGGAGTGGACAATTATCAAGGCGCTGAACACATCTTGAATGACAGGCAAGCTCCAATGGAAGTAAGTCAACGGATAAAAAAAAATATTTTTTTTACGCGAGTAATTTGCTTAATTAATCCAAGTTACACATGGTTCATTACAACTCCAAATTTTCGAACTTGTCGGAAGCAATTGCTTCGGGTAAATCCGACGCTTTAGCAGTTTTGGGAGTATTGTACTGGGTAAGTGAAACGAAGTAACGTAAACGCTGTTAATAAGTAGACACCTATTTAAACACAACTAAATTAATTTTGACAGATCGATAACAGATACAACAATCCTTCGATTGACAAAATCGCATCTCGCCTGCAATATGTGAAGTATAGCGGCCAGCGTACACAAGTGAAACCATTTAGTTTCCGCAATCTCATACCGGAATCGACTAGCTACTTTTTCCGTTATTCGGGTTCTTTGACGACTCCCGGTTGCGATGAAACCGTTGCTTGGACTGTATTTCGAGACCCCAACTTTATCACACAAGCTCAAGTATAGCGCAAGTTTAATTTTTCGTTAATTTTTTTTATTCATTACTTAATATTCAGATGAAAGCTTTTCGCACAACGTATTCAACTGGCCAAAATGAACGGGTTACGAAGACCATTGCAAACAACTACAGAAGTGTTCAAGCATTAAACCGACGAATTGTGTATCAAGGAGTAGAGTCGTCAAAAAGATATCCACATTACTAGATTATATTTTAAATGAAGATTAATCACTTCGTAAAATACATGAAATAAATATTAGTTCCTCCAAAATTGAATCAGATTAAATCAGATAAAAAGTCATTGAGACCTGGAACAGGAACCCTAAACACACTAGTGAAAAGCAAAAATCTCACGGTACAGTTGGATAACTCCCCTGCATCATGCAAAATCGTGCAGAGACATCCAACAATTCCAGACAAGAGCGTTGCAAATGCAAATTCAAATTCATGAAATTCTCAAGCACTCGTAGTTGTCCAAAGTGGCACATGGTAAAACGTCAAACGGCCCGGTATACCCAAAACCAGGTACCGCGCAACTATGGTGCGCCAATAGCGGGCGATCGCCGACACTTCCGCCGCGTTTCGCCACCCGTCTGCCGCTCGAACTCGAACGCCGTTTTTTTTTTGGCTTGATCTAAATGCTAACTCTTTAATTCCCGAAGTGACAGGAGCCTGCTCACATCACCACCCATCCATTTCTCGGGAAATAAAAAATGGCGGGAAAAATGAAGCTGCTCAGATGATGATCGCAAGATTGAAAGCCCTTTGGTGAAAACTGTTCGAAGTCCAAAATATTCCCGGCCGAAAGGAATCCATGTCGAAAATAAAGTCCTATCCTCCATGCCATATAGCCTGTGTCTTTGGTTGATTCTAGTTACTGTCTCCATCTATTGAGCAGAACCAAAAGCATAAAACATAATTCTAAGCAGACGACAACAAACACAAGCATTTATTTTTAATTATTAATGTAAAAAAAATATATATATCCCAACATTTCTTTTTTTCCAAAATTTTTCTGACATTCTAACCATTTAAAATTTATTATTTCTTACATTTTTTGACAACGGTTTCTTTGAGCTGGTCTCACAGCAGGGTATGCTTACTTTCCAACCCCCTGACCTATTTCAATTTAATTTATTGACACAGACCGCTGAACTTGAATAAACACACAAAAACCGAAAACCTGATCTAAATCTGCGCTTTTCAATTCGATGCCACAGCAAACCTAACAACAACATTCACGATATCAAAAATACTGATCAAATTACCCATCATCTCCGTTTCAACCACTAAAGGAAAAAAAAAAAGAAGAAAAAAAATATGAAATGGACTTAACGAATTACCCTCAACTAATAATTATACTTCTCGCATCTAGACAAGTTTTTGGTAACTAAATATTTTTTAAAATATAAAACGAATTTTTTTCTATACATTTATTCGGTTTTAGGTGAAAATTCATGCGGTCCACCACCAATTATTCGCGAAGCAAGATTAATCGAGGAAAAACAACAAATTTATCCAATTAGAAGTTCATTGCCATATCAGTGTAATGTAGGATATATTAATTATGGAGAAAATAGAGTAATTTGTGATTCCAATGGAACGTGGTCTTTAAATATATTTTGTAATCGTAAGTTTGTAAAAGCAGAAATAATCTAAACATTGGATTTATTTATTTATTCTCATTGTCTTATTTTTTAGCTGTTTTTTGTGACGATCCTGGTCACATAGATCACGGATTTCGAATTGGGGATGAGTTCTCCCATCCAAATTCAGTCCAGTATGTTTGTAACGAAGGTTTTGTGATGAATACTAATGAATCACCTTTCTTACGTCATTGCCAGGCGAATAAGCAATGGAGTAATCATTTGCCGTCTTGTCTTGGTAGAAAAAAAATTTAAATTAAATAAATAAATAAAATAAAATAAAAAAATAAATATTTTATTTTAGTTATTAATTGTTCAATTCCCGAGAATCCCGCTTACGGATCTATTATGTACCGCGAAGTAACGTACGGCTCTAAAGTCATTTACGATTGCGGCTTCACGAGGAAATTAGTCGGAACTGCGGAACGAGAATGCACGAAAAATGGAGAATGGTCCGGAAACACGCCACAATGTGTTGGTATTAATGAAAAAAAGAATGAAATTTAAATAGCGAATAATCAATCGAATGTTTTTATTTACTTAGAAATGGAATGCAATCATCCAGACCTCGTTTACCCGCACGGAACAGTGAAAATGCTCGACGGAACTCGGCCAAATGATAAAATTGTGTATTTATGCGACGATGGCACCGAAACAGAAGCAATTTGCTACGCTACGGGAGTTTGGGTGCCGTCGCCACCCGTTTGCATGAGTACATTGATATTTTAATGTAAAAATTGATTATTTTTTTTTAAAAATTAATTTAATGTTTTAGCTGGAAATTTAATACCAACTCCCACGACTCCATCACTCGGCCATCATGGATCGAGCGTGGTACCGCGCCACAACAGTACACCGCATCCACGGAAAAAAAATGTATTTTGTAAATGGAAACTTTTCAAGTGGATGTGCAATCTGTTTAATTGAAATTGAAATTGCATCATTTTATTCGCATACCGGTATATTGTGCAAGATTCGATTCAAGATTCATATTCTTTTTCGTTGAATTAGGTTACAAGAACAAAAAGTGAAATTATAAAAATAATTTTATTGCTCATTAAAAAGAGAAATTTTCTTTTTAAGTAACATAAGTCTACCAATAAAACTTATTTTTTCCACATAAAAATCAACACAGAAAATCAAGTCGTTTTCATTCACAGTTTAATTAGAAAATGCTCCGTTTGCTCTATTTTCTCATTTTCCATCTTTCCCACTTGCATCTAGCGCAGTGCAAATGGCATCGGACTTTCGACATAGGTTTGTTGAAAAATTAGTTAACTTTTTTGTTCAAATTTTATTTTTTACATAATTTTTGTATTGTAGAGTATTGTCCATCACCTCCAGAAATTCCCAACGCCTTTCCAATGCCGGAAAGTTGGGACGGCATAGACAAAATGAAACAAGCTTTTCTGTCGTATAAATGCGAGAACGGTTATTCACACCACGGAGACATCAGCATTTACTGCGTGAAAAAAAGACACGTGTTTACATGGTCGAAACCGGCGTTCACTTGCCACGGTTGAAATATAATAAATACCATATAATTAATTAAATAAATAAAATTTCATTTATTGCAGCTATTTCTTGTACGCCGCCAATGAGCCCTAAGAATGGCAAAGTGGTGGGCTCGAATTTCACTTTCGGTGAATATATATCGTATCAATGCGACGTCGGTTATAATTTATACGCGTCCGATGGCAAAGTGGCTCTTGCCACTTCTCCCGTACAAGTTTGCACCAGTAACGGAACGTGGAGCGGTCACATACCGCGATGCATCGGTTTGTTGACATTTTAAAAATATTTACCGGTATTTAATTATTTTTGTTTTTAATATTTCAGAAGTTACCTGTCCGTATCCGGACGCACTGCCCAATGGGTACGCGGTGGTCACTTCGAGGGAAATTGGAGGGAAATTACTCGTGCAGTGTAATGCTGGATTTATGAAACTCGGAGGACCCGATCCGGTTTGTTCTCCAGCTGGCAAATGGCACGGTGAAATGCCAGCATGCGTCGTCAAAATTAAACCACGAATCGTTCAGCAATTTATTACACCTCTGGCAACGAATCAAAGTGAATTAATTAATTAATTAATCCTGCTCAAATATATTTTGTTATACTTTTTTTCTTTTCAGTAAAAGACGATGACGATGGAATTGGGCAAAAGATATGGAATAGAATGAAGGAATTTTTCACTTTTGAATGATCGAGGTTGGCAGTTTCGGCTGACAAATTTGTTGTTGACAATTTTCAAAAATTGTAAAAATATATTTGTTTGTAATCGTTTTCAAGAAATAGTATCGACTTTCGAATGTAAATCGCTTTTATTTTGGCCCATAAATAATTTAAATGCGGTAACAAAGAACAACAAAAAACATTAAATGCATTCAAAAATCATCATTTTTAAAAACAAATTATTTTAGAAAAACTATCATTTTGAATACACAGACTTTAATAAAGCAATATCAACACAAAAAATGCTGATACAATTTACTAATTGTGGGAAGATGTCAATAATATAATATTGTAACAAGTAAAAGAAAAATTGCTCTGTAAAGGTACAAAAATATTACTTGGCCGGTTTAGTGAGACTCCATTTCGTACTACTTTAAAGATGTGCTTTGTTATTTGCTAATGATTCCATTTCTGCATCTGTTTTATCTTTATCTCCGAGTTTACTAAAAATATCCAAAATTTAAAAAAAAAAGAAAAAAAAGAAATAAAATTAACATAACAAATAAATCCTCATTCAGTGGTAGTGGCATTGTACCCATTTTGCCTGTTTTTTTTCTTTATGAAAAATGCAGTTACGAGAACCGAAACCAGGGTTATTAACGCAACGGGGATAACGATGAATACCCAAATGGGCAAACTCGTTGGCTCCGTTGGACTTTCCGTTTTATCACCGTCGCCTTTGTCCGGATTGTCAGTCGCCGATTCTTCACCTTTGAAACAAACAAAAAAAAAAAAAAAATTAAAATTAAAATTATTTAAAAAATAAAAAAATAAAATAGATAAATAAACTGAATAAATGAATGAAATTTCCGGAATAATGAACCTTCGACAGGATCAATAGCGGAATCTTCTTGCAAAACGTTACTTTCCGTCGTAGATTTGGCGGAACCCGGCGCAACGGTCGTCGAGACTGAAATTTGTTTATTCACGCAAAAATTCCATTTAAATATTTTCTGAAATTAATTAATCAATCAATCAATCATTGATGAACCTTGAGTAATTTCCGTTGCAGTTGACGTCGTAGTAGCAGGCGCAGCAGACGTCGGAACTACAAATTGTTTATTCATGCAATGTAACAATTTTTTTTACAGTTTGCATAGAAAAATGCAAATATTTAATGAAACGAACCATTCGTTAGTAATTGTATCCTCATTTTGATATATTTGGGCAATTTAATGGGAATGTTAAAACACATTAGACCAAGATTTGACACAAAACAAACAAACAGTGACAAAATATTTGCATGCGAGTTTAGAATTAAATGCCTACCGCTGCAATAAGAGTCGGACGGTGGCGGCGGACTCCATTCGCTGAGACGCGAACACGTTGAAACTATTTTTAAATTCGCATCGCTGGCACAGATGAAAGTGACGCGGTGACCAGGTTTAATTCCGACGGGAACGTCCGTTTTGGCTAAATGTTTGAATTGCTCTAAAAACGCACTCGAAAGCGGACTCGGACACGATCCGCCTAGATAAACAAAATACTATTACTATCATCATCCTCATTTTACCGTTAAATTTCATATTAGACCTATCGTGTGGCTTATGCACTCCGGTTCGTTCGAACTCCAACTTCCGGTTTGTAAACATTTTCTAATTTTTTCGCCCGAAAGACGAAAATTTGACAAGCACGAATACTCTACTTCCGTTTTATAAACTCCGGTTTTTTGAGATATTTTTCCGTTTTCTATGTCTTTCAGGTCGGGGCATTTAACGGCTGAAATAACAAATTGCAAATACAATAAAAGGTACGGAGTATTTATTTCTGCGAGATATTTTATTTTGTCCAATATATGTACTTACGCCTGCATTCAAATTGTTCTCCGTTCCATTGACCATCCTCCATGCAAACCCTTTCCATGTTATTATATCTCGTCCACCGTTCGTATCCGGAAAAACATTCGAACGTGACGCTTTTGCCAAAAGTGACTTCTGTACCCACAATACGACCGTGTTGAGGGTTTTCCAGTTGCGGGCACTGAACAGCTATTTAAATAGAACATCCAGACAAAATTTAAGAAAATCCAAAAATAATAAAACGGGAAATACTAGTAAAATTCTCGTTTTATTATTCAAATCAAAAGTAAGAAAATAATACGCTTGTCTTATGTTGTGAAGTTTTTAATCGCCGAGGACACTGACACTCCATTCTGACAGCACATTTAGGTGACACTAAAATCTGGTCACACAGATTCGGGAAAAGAGAGAGAGCACAGGCAAATTTGAGATTCGCGTTCGGATTCGGGATTCGCACAAGCAGACCTACGTAAACAACTAAATGCGGGTGACGCCCATTCTCCATTTTCTAAACATTCGGATGTTGCCCGTCCGCTGCTCACGTCCAAGCGGTGTCCGATGTCGCATTCATATTTTACTTTTTCTCCTTTTTCGTACGAATCTTTCGTATCTGACGTTTTGACGAATCCATTTTCTATTGCCGGCGGAGAATCACATTTTGCTGAAATACACGGACAGTGGCATGACACATTTTATTTTTCCATACCTCAAATTCGCTCACAGGGAGCGTTGCTTACCATTGACAACGGCTAATATCGTCGATGCAAGAAAATAAAATGAAAATACAACAAGTTGAATGTCAAAATACATGTGGGATATTTTTCCGACACATTAGTGCGAAGTACTGAACGAGACTTTTGAGGACAAGGTTGAGATACGTCGACAGGAAAACCGAACTCGTAGTTTTAGCGGATGCCCGGATCCTATCAGATCATCGACTGCCGACTACGGTGTGTCTGTCATAACATTCAAACGAGCCAACGGTTAGTTTCTGGCAAAACATTTAAATAGCGCTGATTTTTAAAAACAACTTCTTATTCGATTGGTATTAACAAGGTTGAAAACTGTACTACACAAGTCAAAAGTTAGAAATAGGATTAGAATAAAAACCTCTAAATAGTAATGGCCCCTATGGAGCTACGTAGTTTCTTGTGTCATAATACACAGAGGTCGGGTCTATTTATTCAATCATTAGAAAAAATGATCTCATCTCTTGTTCGGATCAAAAGAGTCCTTTCTCCCATTGGCCGAGCCATTTTACTAGTGTAGTGATCCAAAAAAAATAGACCCAAACACCAGAATTGCATTACAATGTACAGACATTGTAATCGATTACCTATTGTTAGGAAATTGTTTGCTTTCCTGGCAAAGCAATCAATAAACACAACAAACATGAGTTTTAAATTAAAAAGTGCATAAAACTTTATTTTATGAATGGAAAAACCTTTTATAATAAAATTCAATCAAGATTATATAATGGTCATAATAATCTCAAAAATAAATAAAAATAAAAACTACTTCTCCTAGTGGTAGTATACAGTCTGGAGTTGGAGTAATGAGGACAGGTTTGTCGTACTCGTATGTAAATGGTAGCCATCCCCAGGGGTCAAATCGTAGGATTTAGCTGATTCATAGATTTAGAGTTGATTTGCTTGATTTTTATAGCTGTTTAGCTGGATTTACTTGATTTACAGCTGTTTGCAATTTGATTTGGAATTGTAAATTAGAGGTTCACTCAGGTTCACTGGTATAAGTACAAACTTTTCAATGGTAAAAGACTAAAAATGATTTAATTTTGAAAAATTTTAAATTTTTTTGCGAAATTTTGTACAAATTTAAAAATATATCTATTGAAAATTTGAGATAGTTTTTAAAAAATGTGAGAAAATTAATCCCCGTCCATATGCTGCAAAATTTCTGGTTTTAGAGATTTCCATTCCAGGCATTAGTTGCACGATATCATTTTCTAGTTCAGTTATGAACATCGTACACGGTTAACTTAATCCAGGTCAAATCAAATTTACACTGATATGACGTAATATCACTGCGAACAATTCACCTAGAAAAGATCGAAGTGCGTATTCGCGGTGAAAGGGACATCACACTTAAGAAGAAATGAGTTTATTCCTTAACAAATTAATAACAAAACGTGATATAGACCAAGCTATTCGACAAACCGAAGATCGCATCGTTATTTTACGGTTTGGCAAGGAATCGGAATCGATAACAATGCAGCTAGATGAAATAGTAAGTAGACGTGATGGTTATTTTACTTCATTCATTCATTTTTTTTTTCTGTTTTTTTTTTTAGTTGTATAAATCGTCATCACTTCTGGCTAACATGGCGGAGATCTTTACGGTTGAAATGAATGCAGTGCCCGTTTACCGCGATTATTTCGACATAACAATATCTCCATCGACAGTTTTCTTTTTCAATGCTCAGCACATCAAAGTCGACTACAACACACCTGATCACACGAAATTTGTAGGAACGTTTAAAAACAAGCAGGATTTTATCGATTTAACAGAAACTATCTACAGAGGAGCTATGAAGGGAAAAGTTATGGTGAAAAGTCCCATTGCATCCACAGACGTGTCGCAGTATGAATTACTCTACAAAGATATTTAGGAATGAATTACTGGGCAAATGTCTACAGTGTGATCTTTGTTAGTTTGTTTGTTTGTTTCCACATTTATTTCAAGGGGCCGTGTGTTATTTAATATTGTAAAGTGATTTTTGTTTGAATTTTCAATCGTAATTTGAAATCTTAAAGAAAATTCTTTATTTTTCTATTAAATATATACGCCTATAAATTGAGAATCAAAGTAGCGCAATATCGGGACCACATCTGGTGCCCTGTGCGAGATTTTTTGGTGCGCTTCATCCAACTTTCTATTCGGTTTATAAATGATATTTACTTTTTTTTTTATCAAAATTAAAATTTTTCGTATCACGACTATAGAGATAATAGCAAACCAGTAAGTTTGTAAGTTTGGCACTTTAGTATTTTGTATTTTTGACACTTAGCATGGCTACGACCCTTTAGATTGAATTCCCACGAGAGGTATAGGCCATGCAAGCCACGATCTCTCGGAGGACATTTTTGAGACCCAATCAGTGGCAGAACTAGTGGACGCAGAATTTTGTCGTCGTCGTGAGGGGGGCATCGATAGATATGTAAGGTCCTACCCGATGTTAAAGGGCCCCTTGGTACATACATAAGATGAATTTTTATCTTTAAAAATGCATGTTTTTATCTAATTTTTTTTCTTCAAAAAATGAATTAGTTTGTTCTTAAAAAAATATTTCTTTCGCCTGAAAATGCATTTTTCGGCCAAAAAGGGCCATTTCGAAATATGTTGTCACGATTAATTCTGTTGGTATAATTAATTCTAAACAAATATCGCGCAAAAACTAATTCGCGCAATAGTAATGGGCAAAGTTCGTAGATTTCCCTAAACGTTGTTTCCTTCAAATGTGGACATCCAGAAACTCAGGAAACCTAATACTCGCGTTTGACTAACATAATTTATATTGGACAGTTCCTTGCTTACGACGGGTGTTTGTAGGCATAAAAGAATGGAAGCACGGTGATATAAACCTAAAGTGGAAAGGGGATATCATCGGGCAATGATAATATAAAAGATGTCGGCTTAGAAAATAGCGCAATAGGGTTGGATGTAGGAGCGCTTGTTGAAGGCGCAAATAATAGAGGACTAAATCTAAATGTTACTAAAGGAAATTGGTGTTATCCAGTAGAGAGCATAAGAAGAAGTGATTAAACTTAGGATGATTGGAAAGAAGAAAACTCAGTCATGTGACTGGTCAGATCAATTAGAGAAGGGGGTGGAAAGGTGAAAATAGGAGTTCAATTGTAGGAATAATGATATGCGCATCATCCAGATTGCGCATTCATTAACTGAAGATGAGTAAGCGAGATGAATCATCACGAGTGAGAGAAACAAGAAAATATTATAAGAAATAAGATTGGGTTATTCTAAAATAAAAATAGGCGGGTAGACGTGCCCGTGACATCCCCCTCCCCTTAAACCTTTATTATAGTTGTTGAAATAAAGGCAAAGAGAGAGAGACTCACTCAAAACAATACAACAATAAATACAATCTTGGTTAAATATGTGAAACAAATGTCTAGACTAACATACTCTTGATTAAATAAGATCTTGACTAAATATGATGATTATGAGAATTTAGGGGTCGTCACCAGATAAATAATAATAACAAAAATTAACTCATCAGGAAGCTTGAGAATAAATCTACCGACCGACTTGTAAATGAAAATTATAAATCAAAAATAAACAAACTTTTTAAATAAACCGTATAAAACTCATCGAATAAAGATTAAACAATTTTGAAGGACGAAGACAAGACTAACTAAACACGCGACACTCACGGGAGGACATGGACTAAATTTTTTAGGATAGGACGGACTTGAGGCTATACACTTTCAATTTAAGTCATCACAATAAAAATATTTTACCCATTTGCTTTGTAAAACGAAGCAATAAATTTCTACGCGGATAAATTTTAAACACGAAAAAATAATACAAATAAAGAACGTCACAAGAGAGTTTATCTTACGAACAGGGGGTTTTATTCGGATTGGATACCTTTTTTTTTTAGGAAAATGGCGCAAATGAATGCGCGAAACAAAACAAGGTAAGGGATACCATACATGTATGTAGACTTAACATCAGGTAGGTATATAAGGAATGATAGGAGAAATAAACATAAAATATGAAAATTGCGCAATGTTGGCGCGATAAACAAAAAATATAAACATGACACTATTTGGAATCATTAAAGGGAAATAATAAAAATGGGGATTAAGGTATCCTCATGCACAACCGGACCGGTTGCCACGGGAAAATTATCACAGTTAGAAATATTAGGTATTATGAAAATTGAATAAATACTAAATTTGAAAAATCACAATAATATATCACAATTATGAATATCACAAATAATTATCACTATCATGATCTATTCCAGTAATTCAAATAATACAAACTAAAATTAAATTTAATCATCTCAATTTTGAGGAGTTCTAATAATTAGAATAATTTCTGGAATAAATCAGGATTTAAATTCAAAAATATCACAATATAATTAAATTATAATAATGGAAACAATAATAATGGAGAAAACACTATAGCAAATAAAAGTCTCGTAATTGTTCGGCTAACTGTTCATGCTAAAGTATTTAAAAATAAACATAATAAAATTAACACTTCACTTTTGGAGCACTTATCCAGCGGTGATGAAGATCAGATAAATTTGCGCAATAAATGTTTCCAGCAGTTTGTGGAATATTACACTTGTTGAAGAACACTTAACACAAAATGATGATGATGAGAAACACAAATACAACGGCTAGAACACAAAATCAGTTCCTCAACTCCGTAGAGAAATTTTAGGAGGGCGCTATAAGAAATTGATGCTCTAGGACGTGTGAGATGAATTTTTATGATGAAATATTTCACTCGCATCCATCATGGTGGCGAGAAACAAAACCAGTTCCGCAACTCCGTAGAGAAATTTTAGGCGGGCGCTACAAGGAGTTGTTCTCGGGGCACCAAACGAATAGCTGAGATGAAATACTTTTAATTTCCGGCTCATATGTGAGGATGAGAATAAGACCAGTTCCGTAACTCAGATGAGAAATTTTACACGGGCGCTGTAAGGAAATATTCCCATACCGTCTGATGAGCAGAAATGATGAAAGACACTGTTGGTGGTGATTTGTTGGTTTAATTGCGCAAAGAGAATGGTGGCGCAAAATAGGTGGTCCTACGGTTTTCCGAGTGATGTTGTTGTCACCGTAGAATATCTAATTTGAAGAAATTGTTATTGTTTATTAAGGATTACCTGACAAGGTTCTACACGGGGCCGGCATCCGAAATGATTTGATCATGTTGAGAGCCACGTTAACCACAACTCTCATTGCGTCCCGGTAGTTTGTGGCACCTTGCCTGTTAATTTCATTTTTGCAGTGATCTAAAAAGAGTTCTCCATATCGGAGATACAAGGAATGGAGGAGGGGTTTGGCCTCTTCTGGTCTCATACGGAGGTCGGCGGACGCGAGTGATTGAAAAAGTTGGCGGACCGATGCAGCAGACATCCCAAATTGGAGACATGGTCCATTGGCATTTGCGAAATTACACTCGACCGCAGCTGGTGGCAACAAACTGGGGAGCAGCTCCAAGGTGATGCGAGGAGGCGTGTCATCCCAAATTTGTGATCCTTGGGCCGGTGGGATAGATGGTGCGGTCATCGGGTAAAATCCTGAATCTGTCATCAGATTGCGCAATTCTTGAAGGCGCAATTCATCCGACCGTCTCTTTTCTTCCTCTTTTTCTGCTTGCTCACGAGCTTCGCGTTCGGCTGCTTTGCGGTGAGCTTCTGCAACTCGGGTTTTTTCCAATTCGAATTCCGCGTCTCGTTCTTGGCGTCTCTTCTCCTCCATCATGTTGTGATAGTCCCTGGTATCCTGAATCTTGTAAAGATGGACGGAGATTTCTCGATGCAAAATCCACACGAGCATCTCGATTGCTGTCTCGGAATCGTATGTGCCGCATTCGGACATTCGTTTTGCAACTTGGCGCGCGATGTGGGGCCGCCTGTCCATCATCTCCTTCTGGGTTATGCGGAAGTCTCCCTGGTAAATGCTGAAATCCTCCACCATCATGAAGGTGATGAGCGCATTCCAGGCCTTCCATGGAATTTGGAAGCGAGTTTGGGACACTCCGGGTCCCTCAATGGAGATCTGAACCTCGTATTTTCGTAGAAATTCTTCAATGACTTCGAATGAGTTGGCGGGTTTTTGGGTTACTCCATACTTATCGAAAGCCAAATCGCAACGAGAAGCGACTTTTTTAAACGAGAGTCCAGTTCCGATGTTTGGAATTGCGCAATCGAGTCGGGACCGGTAAGATGATGTGCTCGAAACGCTAGTCGAGGTTACGGGAATCTTGGCGGTGGCAGCCGTGGTGGTTGACATGTTAAAGTTGGCGCCGGACGTCGTTGTCGTAGTTACATTGCGCCCTGGAAATTGCGCATAAGTAATCGGCGTCACTGGCAAAGTTGGAACTTTTGAAGGTTTTGCCTGCTGACACGCTGGAACTTCGGTTGCTGGTGCAATTGGCGAGATCGTGTACGTTTGTGAAAATACATCGGCCGAAGCAGCAGAGACGGTCGAAGCTGGAAAAAGATCGGCAGATAAATTAATATTTAAATTGTCAATATCAGGGTTAATTTGTAAACTCGGCGTCGACGCTGATGACGGCGCGTTTACGGCTGGTGTCAGTCTAGCGCTCAATGGCGGTCCGCGTGGCCGAGAAAAGTCAGTTTTGGCAGACGGAATGTCGATGTCGCGAATGTCAATCATCTTTCGTTCCAGTCTGCGCACATCACTTATTTTGGCGGTGGGAACACTACCGCGAATTTCGTTGGTGATGTCCAGAATCGACGGGGTCACACTCATGGTGGATTGCACGTCAAATTCCGTAGGTCTAGCGGTCACAACAGATTGTTGAGAATCGTCCATGTTCTCTTTGCGCAATGTTTCTTGCGCAGAATCGTCCGCTAACACTGGTGATTCAGGAATAAACTGCAGTTGTGGCACTGGTCGTAGCACCATTTCTGTTGGTGGAGTGGAGAATTCAACGTTAGACACAGTGGAATTTGAGTACAAACTTTCGGTGTCCTCCTTGGTGGTAATGGTGAGCGTCGCCATCTTTTCGGCTGCTTTGGCAACCGTCTCGGCCGAAGGTCTGGGCACGAATTGTTCCGTCTCCGTGTCGCGAGTTGGGTCGTGCGGGAGCGCCGATGACGATGTTGCCAAAGTGTTGCGCACCTTGATGGCTAATTGTTGCTCTCGATTTGGATTTCGATTTATCGAGCATGGTGGCCTACGTTGGTAAAAATATGGCAGCGCGGTATCAGAGTTGTCGTCGATAGTGGTGAGGTCTCCCAGCGACTCCAATGCAATGCTGATTTGCTCTTGAAGACTCGCATCGGTCCCAGGAAAGCTGTGGAAGAATTGGGGCAACGTCGGTTGTGCCTCGTCAACTTCCCGCTGCTCCTGGTCCATCGGGTCCAAACCGGCGATCTCGTCGGCGAGCAAATTCGGCACTTGCGCAAATGTAACGCGCATTAACTCGGCTGTCGGGTAAATCCAACTTCTGGGCACGATCCTCACTTGTCGCGCCTCTCGCTGGAGTCGATGCCAATATTTGAAATGACCGGCGCGGAATCTTTGCACCATGGCTGGTGTACCGTTTGGTGGCCGAAATTGTGGAAACTCCACCCCGATTAGATAAACTTTGTCCTGCACGCGACGAAACAGGCACCAGCCATAAATCTGGCGCATCCACACACGATGAAATCCGCGTCGAAGATCGCCCCGCCCGTCACACGCTCGGCAAATCTTATCCAAGCCTGAAACAACCAGTTCGTACCCGTATCCGGAACAAACCGGGCATATCTCGAAGTTGGGATAGCTGTGTTCACGTGGATCGTTCGGATGCCAGCATGGAAATTTGGGCGGCCCGACTGCGTGGAGTGGCGGTTCGGCAAAGTTCTTCGGGTAAGGTTCGCCCGGAAAATCCTCTTTGCAACGACACACATGCTTGTCGGCCATGTTGTCTCAACGAGATGTAATTGTGCCTAATTGATTTCAATCATTGGGGTTATATACACAAATTGAAACAATGAACATATCACAAACGTTACTTACAATTAGAATTGCGCAAATTATGAACGCGCACACAACACAACACACGAAAGTCAACACATGAAGTTAATCCATAGGAGAAGAATGCACAAGTGTCAAACGCTTCGAGAACTTTCTCACACAGGTGTCATATGAGCACATGGGTATAAGGTGTGGGTGTTAGAGACTATAGTCGTAACTGTTTTAATAGAACGACGTACTCTAGTGTGAAGAATTGGAAGTTAACGAAAGATTGTAAATGAATGTTCTAGAAGGAATAGTCAATTTTAACATTGATCTTCAATGAGAAAGTTTAGCATATGCAAATCTAGACACACATAGGTACATATAACTAAATGGAAATAATAATTTGGGAAAATAAATAATCTAAACACGTGGTGTTTTGAAAATGCAATTAAAAGTGTCACACTCTAGTGGGCAATTTTGTCCTCACTGGAAATGGACTTAGTCAATTTTGAAATGAACAAATATGAAACGTAAAACGAATAACATAAAACATAAAATATTTAAGAATAAAGAAACATAAAAACATAAATGAAATTTTTCTTTAAAGTAACGATGGAATTACACCGGATTACTTTGGTTTTTTTTTTTTTTTTTTTTTTGAAAAATAAATAGAAAAATTATTTGAAAGAAAGAAAATAAGCAGTAAAAATATCTAGTGTGTTAGCAGTATAATTTTCGACATGCTTGTCGATGATTTCGACATCTTTCAGGGTTAGAAAATTAATTTGCGCAAAATGCCAATGGCGAAGTTCAACAACGTTGTATGGTTGTGTTTTTCTGCCATTTTGGTCCATTAAGATAACAGTGTTGGGGCCCACCAATTTATGAATGATGTAGACTCCTTCAGTTCGCTGGCGTAAGCCTGCTGCAAACTGTCTGTCGGCGGAAGAGGGTTGTCGATTGCGCAACGTCACCCAATCGCCAGGGCGAAAGTCATGAGCGCGACGTTTTAAATCGAACCATTTTTTGTGGCGGATCTGGGATTCGCGCAAATTGTTCATCGCCCTTTCTCGCATGGTGCGCATTTGCTCATGGAGGTTTTCAGCCTCAGATGGTGGTAAAGGTTCCCCGTCATCTGTGTCACTATCAATATCACCAGGGAATCTGGCTTCTTGGCCTGTAACTAACTTAAATGGAGAGTACTTTAACGAAATTTGGTACGCCGAATTGATTGCCAAAACAAAATAGCCGATATTTACATCCCACCTGTCGTGGTCGTCTATGTAAGCTAAAATGCAGTTCTTTAAGGATTGGTTCAGGCGTTCGGCAATATTGCCTTGGGGGTGGTACGCTGCAGTGTAGCGGTTTACTGCGCCTAACTGCTGGATTTGGCTGCGAAACTCAGGTGACCTGAACGCGGGGGCATTGTCGCTGATAATGATTTTGGGGAAACCCCAGCGTTTCGTAAATTTCTGAATTTGCGCAACTGAAGTTGCGATAGTCGAATCTTCTGTTAGTCTTACGTCTAACCAACGACTTGCTGAGTCGACCATTACAAAGGCGTAGCAATGGCCGCCCACTGAACGTGGTTTCTTGCCGTAGTAATCAATGTATATTGCGGAAAACAAGTGGCGCGCTCTCGACATTATCATTTTGCCATAAGGCAAGCGATTTAATGGTTTCGCGCGTTGACAAGCCTCGCAAACCTGGATCCAAGTTTGAACATCTTCTCTCATTTTGGGCCAATATACACGCGTCTTTAAACGATGGAGGGTTTTTTCTCTGCCCATGTGTCCCACTACTGGAGGGTAATGCATTGCGCGGAAATATCGTTCGCGCAATTCCAAGGGGAGATAGATTTGACGCCTCTTGCGTATTTCATTAATGTGAACTGGTGGAAAACGACACAACATATCTTTATGCATACCAAAATTTTGCGCGCCTTTTTGAATTTGCGCAGCTTCGACTGGATCGACCGGCAGCATTTGAGCAGTTAAGTAGTATATCAACTCACGCGACCACGGATCTTGTCTCTGTGCGGCTATTATTTCAGCGGCGTCTGGAAGCATTTCAAATGGTGGATGTTCAATAGGTGGATCGTGTTCCAATTCAGCCTGTTGCTCCGCTTCAGTGAGCCTTCTGTCTGATTCTGTAAATGTTCGTTCAGATCTCGGGCGCAGTCTTGTCGGAGTTCGAGGCATTCCACCTCTTGGCACTGGATACTCCACCGGCGAAGGAAAGTCCCGAATTGGACTAAAACTGTCTGTGTCGGATGACGACGTGTCGGAGTCCGGCTCGGAAGAGTATCCATCGGGGAGTTGGTGTCCAGAAGGCCCTGGTCCGGGGTCAAACACTGGTGGCACAGTCGGTGCTGTATCAGTTGTCGTAGACGGCGAAGACGCAGGAGAGGTTGGAGGAATAGGAGATTGTGATATTGGGATGGTTTGTGTGGGAGAAGGTGTTGGAAAATTTGGAATTTGGATAGGCGTTGATTTTGGGGTAGGTTTTGGTTTTGGTGGCAAAATATGAGAGGGAATTCCAGCTGACTTTCGGGGTCGTCCTTTAAGTTTAGGAATTGGTGGAGTTGGTATTTTGGAAACCGAAGTTGGTGTGGAAATAATTTTTTTACGAGGAGGTAAAATATGAGAGGGGATCCCAGATGATTTTTTGGGTATTCCTTTTGGTTTTGAAGTGAGGGGAGTTGGTGCTGAAGGAATGGAAACTTCTGATTTGCTTGGAGAACTGGGTTGGTTAGGAGGTGTTGGAGCAGGAATCGGAACAGGAATAGGAATAGGAATAGGTGAAACCACTAAACGAGGTGCCTTCGGCGTCCTTTTGCCTTTTCCAACTCTCTGTGCCTTTAATAATTTTGGTTGTTTCCATTTCTTTACATTAGCGCCATATCTTGGTAATTTCGGAGATATTTTCGGAACTAAAGTGGGATCTCTTTATCTAGCTCGAGTTCTTGTCGCAATAGCACGTTTGGCGCGAGGGGAGAGCACTGGAATTATCATAATTTTACGTGGTCGTCCTCTTTTCTTTGTCAATATTGGAATCAACGAATGTTGTCTGCGCGCTCGAAGTGGCACTGAAACACGAACTGATGGAGAATTAGGTGAACTTAAGGGTGGTGTTACTGGTTGCGCAACAGGAGTTGTTTGTTGAGTCGGTTGCGCTGTCGGAGGTGCAAATGTTGGTGTAGGTTGCGCAATTTGATTTGGCGCAGTTGATGGTGTCGTGCTCACCGTAATTCGACGAGGAATACGAGATTTCCTTTTTTCTTTCTTTGGTTTAGTTGGAGAAATGGCTGAAATTAAAGTTGATTTAATGAATTTATCTTTGAACATTTTTTTAAATTGTCTATTAATGTCTTTTGGCAACTCAGTAATTATGGATAATGCTGGCCACTGATTACAGTCATCAAAATATGCTGTATAGCAGGCTTCATCGACGAGTGGACTGTCATCTTCCTCGTCGTTTTCGGGTGGATCGACTGGTGCTCTGCTTAAAGCGTCCGCCACTCGATTCTTACATCCTGAGCAGTGCAGGAATGTGAATTTGTACTCGCTTAATGAGAGTACCCAACGAGCAAGTCGGCCAGTCGGTTCTCTTTGTTGAAATAACCACTTCAAAGAACGATGGTCACTCTCTAAATAAAATGGCATCATTTCTAAATAAGCGCGGAAACGTTTCACTGCCCACACGGCTGCTAGGCACTCAATTTCAGTCACATTATAGTTTTTTTCAGCACTGTTAAGCGCACGAGAAGCGAAAGCTATTGGTATCCTTTCTCCAGCGTTATTTAACTGCATTAAAGCCGACCCCAAACCGGAGTAGCTTGCATCTGTTTGAAGGATGAATGGCTTTTTCCAGCTGGGAAAACGTCTTTTCAGCGTTGGAGTCGCTATTTGATCTTTAAGATAATCAAAAGCTTCTTGTTGCGCTTCGTTCCAATGCCAAACAGCATCTTTTTTGAGTAGTGGTCGGAATACCTCACTTGTCTTGGAAAAGTTCGCAATAAAAGATTGATAATAACCCACCATACCTTTGAAACGTTGTAACTCGCGCAAATTTGTTGGCGCAGGATAGTTTTGGATAGCTGACACTTTTTTTGGATTTGGAGAAATCTGACCAGATTCCACGATGTGGCCCAAAACTTCGAGGCGCTGTTGACAGAGCTCGGTCTTGTTGGCGTTCATGGTGAAACCAGCATTAAATAATTCTTCCAAAACGAGGCGCAAATGTTGGACATGCTCCTCAAATGTTTTGCTAAAAATAATAACATCATCAATGTATACAAATACGAATTTATATAAATATTTGGCCAAAGTCTTATTCATCGCTCTTTGGAGTGTTGCAGGACCGTTGATGGGGCCAAAGGGCATACGAACGTATTCGAACAGTCCTCGGTGTGTTATGAAGGCCAAGAATCGCTCATCTCCCTTGCGCACTCCAATTTGGTGAAAGGCCTCGCGCCCGTCGATTATCGAGAACCAATGTGCACCACCTAAATACGCAAATATATTGTCTATGTCCGGAAGTGGATACACATCCGGAATTGTTTGCGCATTAATGGGTCTGAAGTCCATTGCTGTCCTCCATTCCCCGGTCTTTTTGGGCACGACCACTGGGGCGACGGCACAATCACTTTGTGAACGGCGAATTATGCCTTGTTGAAGTTTCTTGTCAATGTACTTGTCAATAATTGCCTTTTTCGCAGGGTTTACGGGTCGTACTGGAACATGGATCGGACGAAAATCCGGTTTTAGATTAACTTCATATTCCGTATTATTACATAAACCGACTTCCTCTCGGAAAATCTGTGAAATTGGCTGTAAAGTTTCAATTAGTAGTTTGATTTGCGTAACAGTCAGATGGTTCCATAACTGGTGATAAATCCAATCGAGATCGGTCGGATTCTCACTAGGTTGATACTGCAAAAAGTTGATGTTATAAACACTTGAATTTGAGTCGTTCTCACCATTAACAGGTTGCGCAGTTGTTCTGGAGTCATTAATTAACTTCTTTTTGTCGTTAATGTCTTTGGCTCGTTGCGCAATCAATTGTTTGGCGATGGGACGAATAACATTCAATTTATGACGAAGGCGGCGCAATCGACGAAATTGACTTATCGTTAACTTACGAGAAATTGTCTTTTTTACTTTACTCGAAGTCCTCGAAATTTCCTTTCGTTTCGGTGACCAGATGTTCGACCACGTTGTTCGACTGCGATGCCTAATTGTCTTTACTTGTCTTTGTGAGTCGTCGTTTGGATACTCAAAAACCTCATTTTTCAATGGTTGGTGTAACAGCAGCACACAGTTAATGTCACTGGGTGGCGCAGGCTTCTTGAGTATTTTATTTGGAACAATCTCACTTATTTTAACTGGCGGAGTGGCTGATTTATCCAGTTCCTCCGGTGCCATTGGAAATACGAGAATGGACTCGGATTTTTTGGCGTCTTCATAGGTCACGAATTTACGAATTTCGTCTGAGCCAGCCAAGCTCCACTGGCTCCTTCCATGATCGATGGTAGCTCCGACTGCTTGGTTAAAGTCTCGTCCGAGGATCAAGTCATTTTTGGCATCAGGCAACACTAAACACACGAATTTCACCACTCCTAACGGCGCTCGCAACGCAAGCGTCACTGATTTTGAAGCAGTAACCACGTGTCCGGATGCGACCTGTACCTTTTCATGTAAATTAATAAATTCGAGTCCCATTTTTTCGTGAAGTTGTTGAAATAATTCCTCGCTCATGATACAAGTTTGAGCACCTGAATCTAAAAGCCCGGTAAATGACACATTTGCCCAAGATATTTTTACGCATGGAGCTTCTCTGCGCAATCTATCGGCGCGTGTTATCTCAATAATCGGTTCTTGAGATTCTTTAAGCTCCTCCGATGTCAACATGACAAAAGATACCTTCATTGGAGCGATCACTTCCTTGGGTGCTTCCGCTGAATTGACACTGGAAGTAGGCTTAATAATGGGTATTTTAAAGTTTTTACTCACGTTCTTGGTGATTTGTTTCTGTGCAGTCGCAGCTTGCAGGGCTGTCGACTTTGAAACAGGTCCAGATACTAATTGGAAAGCCACAGGTTGCAAAACTGAAGTTTTCCGTTGATTCGTCACTATCGGTGATGAAGATGGAGGTGTGGACGATACAACACTAATTCCTGGTTTAGACTCACTAGGAGTGGTAGAAGAAGTAGTTGTTGTTGGAATAATCCTATCGGAAATGTTCTCGTCAAGGATGATGTCGGGTGGAGCACGTCTTGTTGATTCCACACGTTTTACGCTTGTGGAGACCGGTTGATTTACTTGCGGCCTGGTTCCGCCGGTCGTGGGAATTTCAGGCCGTCGGAGTTTTCCTGCCTCTCGAAAACTTTGTAGCACACAGGACAAATGGGGCGCCAAGTCGTGTTATCAATCATGTACCACCAATCCTTTCTCGTTTTGCGCCAAGCTGCACCTTTTTCGGGAAACTTGACGCTTGTTGGAGGTTTTGGTGATGGCGCAAATGTAACAACAGAGGTAGAACAGACATGGTCCTTTGGGAGATCTGCAGGGGGCGCAATTGTGGTTGAATTTACTGAAATGTTCACCTTTTGCGCGGCTCCGGCGACAGAACTCTTTTTGGTTTCCACTTCCGATTCCGACTCACTGCTGCTACTTGAACTCGGCTCCTGTGGCGGCGAAGGTTGCTCGGGTCGGGCTTCCAACGCAGCTAGTTCTAACATAAGCTGTTGTTTACGATAGCGCGTAAAACGTTTGGCGTCGTGGGACGTGGAGGTTTTAGATTCGGCTTCACCTCTGGACTTGTCCACGGATTTCAACACGGTGGGAGACGAAGGGTTTACCTCTGAAAGGGGTGCAAATTGATCAACGAGACCCAAATGTTTATACTCAGTTTTGCGATGAGAGTCGAGTAGTAGTCGATTGTCTACGTCGTTTCCTATTTGGATTGCTTCGTCAATTGTTTTGACGTGCATTGTTCTCAAAAGTTGGACGACGTCAGACAGTAGCATGTTCTGGGCCTTCTCCCATTGTAATCCAGGGTCTGTGTAGCCTGCAATTTCTAAATAATATATTATTTCGCTGAGAAAAGTCATGGTGGACTCTCCACTGCGTTGCTTTCGATTTGCAATTTTCACATTGGCTGCCGCTGAATTCATGGAGAATGCCTTACGAAACAATACCTCGAACTCAATCCATGTTTTGGGTTTTGGTTTTAATGCGAGCCACCAACGTTGCGCCTTGTTGCGGGTTGCTTGAATTATATTCACTTTTAAATACTCTTCCTCGGGCATGCGGGTGGAATACATATGCGCAAATAATTGCGCAAGAAACAAATTAACAGAGTCAAGTGTGGCCTTCTCAGGGTCGAAACGTGGGAGTTTTTCCTTATTATTGTTGTATCCTCGGGAAGAGTCTTCTCGTCTCACTCGTATTGATGGTAGAGATAATTGGGCCCTTACTCCGGATGGGTGCCCTGTGTTGTTAATTTTGGCACATAATAAAGAATTCATCACCTGCTGATTGGCTTTTGTTGAATCCATAATTTGTGATGCCACAGACGGACATTGAGTAAAAGTAGTGGCCTGCGTCATTACCGGTGGCGTTGTGGTTGTAAACGTCGGTTGCGCAGTGATGGTGGTGGGCGCAAATTGTTGTTGGTGGCTTGCTCCTCCACAATGAGGAACTTCCGTGGAAAGTTCATTTCCTAATGGTGCCGAATTGCCTTTTACCCTTATGGATCCATGCGAGGATCCACCATCCTCTGACGGGGGTGTCGTTGGATGTGGAGGGCTGGTGCCTTGTTGGTAAATGCTTCGCATTTCTTTGAGTAATCCCTGTGCCTGAACGAAAAACTGATTACGAATATCACACATCAATAAAGCTTCGGAATGTAAAATCGTCGGATTCATTGATATTCCTGACGTGCCAGGAGTGAAGAAAGCTGGAGGCACGAGCTGATATGCTGGTGTTGACGTGGCAACTGTCGTTGGCGCAGAAATGTTTACGCCAGGTATTGGAGCCGACATGTTGTCGCGAAAAGTTGGTGGCATTGAATTTGCAATGGTTATCAATAACTCACTTTGCTCCGCTCGTGTTCGCCTTAAACGCTCATAACGCTGCCAGTCGAGAGACGAAGCCAGCTCGTCCAAATCAAAGGGGTCTCGTACAGTGGGGTTTTCCTCACCGTTTCCCAACTCATTCGACATGATGAAAAAATAATGAGAATGATTAATAATTTAAACGAAAACTTAACTTTCTTGCGCGTTTTCAGCCTAAATAAGCGAGAATCCTGTCAGGCTCGCCATGTTGTCACGATTAATTCTGTTGGTATAATTAATTCTAAACAAATATCGCGCAAAAACTAATTCGCGCAATAGTAATGGGCAAAGTTCGTAGATTTCCCTAAACGTTGTTTCCTTCAAATGTGGACATCCAGAAACTCAGGAAACCTAATACTCGCGTTTGACTAACATAATTTATATTGGACAGTTCCTTGCTTACGACGGGTGTTTGTAGGCATAAAAGAATGGAAGCACGGTGATATAAACCTAAAGTGGAAAGGGGATATCATCGGGCAATGATAATATAAAAGATGTCGGCTTAGAAAATAGCGCAATAGGGTTGGATGTAGGAGCGCTTGTTGAAGGCGCAAATAATAGAGGACTAAATCTAAATGTTACTAAAGGAAATTGGTGTTATCCAGTAGAGAGCATAAGAAGAAGTGATTAAACTTAGGATGATTGGAAAGAAGAAAACTCAGTCATGTGACTGGTCAGATCAATTAGAGAAGGGGGTGGAAAGGTGAAAATAGGAGTTCAATTGTAGGAATAATGATATGCGCATCATCCAGATTGCGCATTCATTAACTGAAGACGAGTAAGCGAGATGAATCATCACGAGTGAGAGAAACAAGAAAATATTATAAGAAATAAGATTGGGTTATTCTAAAATAAAAATAGGCGGGTAGACGTGCCCGTGACAATTTAATATTTCATTTTTTATAATTTAATAATTTAATTAGTCATGACTTATGATTTTTTTGACCGTCGAAAAAATCTATCGTAAAAAGTAAAAGTTTAAATTTTCGGTGGTGGGGGGCCAAATAAATTTTTGCAGAGGAGCCGACAGTTTAAAGTTCTGCCACAAGACCCAACCTAGAACGGGGAAAACTACAGAAAACTACAGGAGACTGTAGAAACTAGAGGGGAGGGGGGAGGGGGGAGGGGGGCGGCTAGTAAAATGAAATAAATTTCACAACATGACGGGCCAACGGGAAATTCCCGGTATCGCGCCGAGCCACTCCAGCCCTGGGTTATCATGTCAGGTGATTTGCTGTGACTTGTTGCAGTCTGTAAACTTGATGTGGCATGCGACATGATGAAAAAACGAAAATTTATTTCTCTGGTAATCATGACGTCGTCTGTGACAATGACACAGTGAAATCTGCATACTAATTACCCAAAATGCAGTTCGCCGTTCGCTTATCGGGAACAAGAACATGGCAGGCGATCTATTTCAAGTCCTAAACAAACCAAATGGCGAATTTGGCTGATGTAAAAAACAAGAAGTACGTACCGGTATTAAAATTTGTTCTAAAACCCGGAAATACATCATTTTCATTTATAATAGCACAAAATAGCAAGACAAGTACAGCACTTTTACGTATGCACGGGTGTCTACAATGCAAATGACAATGCACAAAAAGCCCAAAACCAAAAGTCACTTACTTATTAGTGCAAACGGTAGTTTTCCAAATTAGTACGTCTTTCACGGAAAACTTGTGAATTTTTACTTTTCTGGATAGCTTGACCGTGTAAACTTGGTGACTATTGTTCTCATTTATCCCAAGGATTTGAAGCTTTGAAGCTTTTTATTTATTTTTCTTCGTTGTGATTCCTGTGGCGTTATGTGCGCAGTACTCTGTTGCACGTCTCTCTAAAATCTGGCTTATTGGTAAAGCAAAACAACTTCAATTTGTCAATCTTGAAATTGAATTAGATATGTTGAAAAAAGTAGAAAATAAAAAAAAGTAGAAAATAAAGTTTTTGTATTTTTTTTCTTTTATTTCGAGTTTCTCTTCTAAACAATTTGTGCAAAAATAGACTTTTAATTCAATTTGAACCTCTGAAATTAGATTTGTCAAGCTGTGTACAAGATTTTGGAAATGATGTCCTCGGGGAAATGATGAAATTTTCGATTAGCTGACAACAACTAATCTGCTGTGACACCTAGCGTCAAAACTAAAACTGTAAATTTTTTCCTGACGTATCTAATTTGAATTTTTACAACCCAGCTGAGTGTGATTTCATTTTCAGATGTGCAATCACAAAATCTTCTTAATTAGTCTCCATTCAACTATCTTCTAACTATCTTTATATCACCAATCCCAAAAGACTATATATATAAATTGCTATCTTTAATTAACAAAAGTTGTAGTCATGTGGTAGCAGAGCTCTTAATTAAATGTGTAAACTCAACAACAAATTCATTAACACAAAAACCACACACAGAATAATTCAATTTCTCAATTGTCTACAATACCTGTAATGTATGTATACTCGAACTCGACGCTTTTGTTTGTCTTTGAAGAACTCTGCCAAAACACAACGAAATAAAAAACAATCTACCTAAAGATGACTCTAAATCTGTGCGTGTCAGTCTGCTGTACTGCAGCCATGAATCAGGTCAACAAAACAATAAATAAATAAATAAATAAATAAAGCGTTATGTTTGTGGGGGGATCTTCACTTATCTCACTTGAAAAACTCCTCTGACTTGTGAGCTAGTGCGCATTCAGTCTTAGATCTTTCAAAGGCGATAAAATGCGGATCAAGTCGCAAACATAACTTGCCAGTTGCCACAAAATGGCAGGACTTAAGTAAAATTCTCTATTTTCTAAATAAACCCAAGCGACATAGACTTATAGAAATTACTGGAATTTTGGGTTTTTTTATATCGACTGATTAGTTGAGTTGTTGGGAAGAGGAGTTAGATTTAATGGGAAATTATGGCACATTCAGCAGACGAGATAAATTAAATAACTCGTTATTTTCTTTAAACAAGAATTTATAGTTTTTAACAGCAATATATGTTTTATTTATATTTTATTATTGTAAAATGCCGTCCTAGATTTGTTTTGCAATTAAACTACCATAGTTAGATAGTTGGCTCCACCACTATGATATTTTAAGTGTCAGTGTGGTGGGGCAAACTGATTAAGAAAAGTGCATTTTTAGCAGCTAAAATGCACACGTTAAGGCGTGGAAATAAACCCGTTCTTAAAAAAATGCACTTTGCACATGCAGAAATTCAATTTTTAAAAATTGTAATTTAAAAAATGAAGTCTTTGATTTCCAGGTAAAAGTGAATTATTTTTGAAGGTAGAAACGAATTATTGAGAATAGCACGTGGCGCTTTGTTTGCTCACATAGTGACGTGGACGTACAGTACCCTGGCGAAATGCCATTTCTTAATCATGGTGCGCTGCACTGCAATGATGTGAACACATATAGCGTACATAAAAATCATTTTTATCACATTTCGGTAATTCCGTGCAATCATTAAGTCTTCACCTGTTTTAAGTTAAACGAATGATGCAAAAAGTTGATTTTTGTTTCATTAATTTGTTGTTTGGATTATTCGTTGGTGCGCTCCCTGGGAGATAATTATCATCATTACTACACTTCTTAATCACCCTTGTGTGTATCCATAGCAACACTATCAAACAGCAAAAAGGCCAAGGAGCTCGAAGGGATGCCACCAAATTGAGAAGGGTTAAAAGCAGAGTATTACTTCACTTATCAACAACCCCATCTTACAACAATTTATGCCCTTGGGAGATCTGCACCGGAAATTGAATCAACCTGTACGTGACCTCGTTTGAAATGACGAGAAAAAACAAAAACAAAAATTACTCCGCCATCTTCCGGATTATTGCTCGCAGTGAAACCAATTTTGGAATTTCATTAATTCCACTTTTTCCAATAAAGTTTCTCATTTTTATTTTTTATTTTATTTTTTTAAATTTTTGTTGTGAAACAAAAATTACCAGATGGCCCCGTACTGCAGATTGCTTTTAGGGTCTTTAGAGTCATCTGGCGGTGTGTTTTTTAATACTAAGTATGCAAATTGGAAAATTAACAACCTTTTCTTTGGGTCGTGTAACCTTCTGTTTTAAATAACTCATTGAAATTTATGATGCTATTAAAAGTTATCAAGCTAACATTATTTAAGGTAGAAAAAATAACACAAATGAGGAAAAAGTGGATATATTTTTTAGAGGTTGATTAGTTTTTGAATTATCTGCTCGACCAGAGGCATCAGGGTGATCAAATGGAAATTTGTGTCATGATTTCAAATAAACGGGAACAAAAAGTTTACAAATTTTTCAAAAAATAAAATTTTGACTAATTTTTTGAAATTGTTTTTGTTACCTTTAATTTTAGCACGATATAAGAAAGTGTGAACTTACTCCATCATTTCTTGCTGTTTACTTTCCAAATGCTTGCCCGGAACTGAAAACGGGCCTCGTTTTCATATTGCTTCAATCCACCCCGGAAGCAGTTTAATGAAATTTGAAAACACTCCCATAATGGAACACGCTTAATTGTAAAGATTTTAATGAGCAATTTTATACATGCTTAAAAGATAACAGGAGAGGCCAGAGGACAAAGTTTTCATTCTTCAGTTTATCTCCATCATTCCAATTAAAGAAGACAGTTTCCAATAAGCAAATCATATCTTTTAACAAAACTACTGACACGCAAATACTGGTAACTACACTTTACTAAATAATTTATTTCGGAGTATTTATTATTGTTGTTTGATGCAAACATGTGCTGTACTAGCATAATAATAATAAAACACTACCGTAGTAAATGTTTAAGGGAATTTAAGTGTGTCAACTGTATAGTTTTCAATTCTGAAAACTGCAGAAACTGCAGCTGTTTGCAAGTAAAGACATGTCATCATCTCCGGTATTAAAAATTTAAGTGACAAACTCGGCGAGTTGCTTTGTTTGAAGCAATTATTATAAGAGTTTGCTCACATTTTCAACAGCATCAAGTGTTGCCGAATGTCCTCAAGTTATTGCAGTGAAGTAGAACTGACAAGCACATAAGTCCAATTCCAATTACCCTAGGTGATTTGAGAACATTCGGTGACAATTAATGGCCTGCGAAACCTCCCAGGAGAAGTGCTGATTAGGCAATGAATGTACTGTGTTTGCAGTTAATGGCTTATCAGAAATAAACAAAATTTTTATGATATTTGCTAATTAACTTTGTCCTTCCAAGAAAGAAAAAATATATCAATATATCAATATCTTGCTTTTTCGACGTTTAGATCTGCATTATCCCTCATTTTTGAAATGCCAAAGTTGAAAAACCAATATACCCAAACACACAATCACACAATCACACAATCACACAATCACACAATCACACAATCACACAATCACACAATCAGTCTCACCTACGGTATTTCTAATATTGTTATTGCCACAAATTCCTGCTGCATAGCATCTGATAAGAATGAGTATAAGTTTGTTTGGTTCATAGAAACTGTTGCTATCTCGCATAAATTTCTTATCTTGAAAACTCCTGTAAGTCTAGGTTAGAATGCAGCGACCAGTTTGACGTGAGTGGGGTTACGAACTGCGGTCACAACCCATTCAGCAGTACACAAACCATTCTACTCACGGGCAATTGTGAAGCCACCTTTAGGCTTTAGGCTTTAGGCTTTAAACAGGCATGCGTGCGACCAAAGCGCACTTTCAATATACTGTACAGCAATTTCTCTCTCATGTTGATCGATAGATGCAATTAAATTATCTAAAAAAGAATGGATTTCGCTTGATTAATTTGTTAATCCTTTCTCGTCAACCTCAATCCTTTGAGCCCGAATCGAGCAACATGCACGTCGAGCGAGTCACTTGCCACGAGGGAAGGCGTCATCTTGCGCCTATATCTACAACTGTCATCCATCACTGTCACCTTCCTAACGATCAAGAACAAAGATCTGTGTCCAAATGTACCCTCGCTCAACCCATTACGTTACTCACACGCAAGCATTAGCTGTCTAATTTACGCGCTGGGAGAGAGAGTGGGGGCACGTGCTTGCAACTTACAATACCAACGAGCCATCGACTGGTAATTGATGAATGACCAAACGCTAAAATAGGTGAATAATATAATAGCTTCATAGATCATAGATCACACGCGATGCCAATAAAGCCCAAAACCCTGCAGTGCTGGCAACCATGATTCACTGGCCAAGTCAAATGGGATTTAACTTTTTCTTTTATTATAAATATCTTTGAGTGTAATGTTTTTCTGGATTAATATTCCTTGTCAAAATTATTGTGCGGAGAAGTACCTCGTCAATTATTTCGTGTCTTGAAGAGCAAGAAGAGGGGGAAAAAAATGTCCCGACGACACATTCACGATGAAATATGATGAAAGTTTAAAACAAAAACCATAAAAAAAAGTTAAGTATGGTTGTGAGGGTAACCAGTGAGAAGATGGATGCTAATGCACGAGAGGAATAAGTCTAGGGAGGCATGCAGACTCTCATTTCCCATGCGCTACGCTTCGCCGGATAAGAACCATGGTTGGATCTGACGCCGGCTAACTTATATTAACCATTTAACAAGCGCAGTATTTTAATTGTTTTACGCACTCGAGATTATGCTTTTATGGCACTCTTTTTATTTTCTTCCTTGGAGCTTTGCTGCGCTGCGCCAGCAATAGAACGCAATGAAATGATAAGAATTATGTCAATGTTTTCTTTTATTTCATTTCGGGTGGTTTTAATTTAATTTTTCTTTGGTTTTACTGTATGTTGCGTATGTAGTGTGAGTGAGCATGACTGTGTTTAGAGTTAAAAATTAAAGTTGTTTTTAAAGAGTTTTGCTGTTTGTGTTTTCGTGGTTTCATTTCCCTGAATATGCAAAACCTAACTTAAGGTACACTCTAAAAGTATCCAGAAAACTCGGTAAAATATAAAGCACTTTCAAAAAACCTCGTAAATGCAGTCTTTGGGTTTAAGTGAATATTGTTTCGTCGAGATCTTATTGAAAAGTGTTTTTGTGATGATGAAAATTATAATAACATTAGGATTTAGTTTTTACAAAATTAATTTTATTAAATTCAGATTTATTAGTATCGTACCTTCGGTACTCAATCAAAACACAGAAATTGTGAAGAAAAAAAATGGATCAAGAAAGTAAATAAACAAATCAGAAAAATTAAATGTAAAAAAAAGAAGTTAATTATTTTCAGGAATTAAAAAAAAAATAATCCTAAGAGGAATCGGCAATACAGAATTTCATACATTAAATCAGGCGAAAGATTTTTTTTCTTTTAATTCTCAGGTTTATTTATTATAAATTGTAAATAATTCGCTATCAGTATGCAACATTTACACTTGCCGAGATAGAAATTTTCGATTGCCATTAGCTACGCCACACTTAACAAGTGCCTCCCTCCACTTTGCACGCCTGAATTAATTTCGTCTATCAAAACCATCTGGACATATCAAGTGCCTCCTTTCCACAAAGACACGTCCCAATCGTGCTCCTTACAAATGTGATCTTATACAAATGTTGTATTTATTGTTGTGTTTAATTTCTTCCCCGTCAATCCGGTCGAAATTTGTAAACAACTAAAGAGTTTACAAAAATAGTTTATGACTCTGGTGTCATAAATCCACACCATCCCAGTTAAAGTAAGTACATTCAAGTGCACAATTTGTAAGGCAAAGTGTTGATTGGTATTTGGCAGCATTTAGATGCCATATTTCAACTTTCAAGTACTAAGTATTAACTAATAAGTTGAGCACTTTGGCCTGATCGAGCAGAGAAGCAGCACTTCTAAGGAATTCCTATTGATTCGTCGACCCAGCTGGATGAATCAGCAGTGTGTAGGAAGCACAAGAAGTAAGAAGACTTAGGATCAGGTTTTGCACTTTCGTGGGTGAATCCTGATAGATTGGGCATTGGGAAGGAGCATTCATTTCCTTTGTCATTGGATTGCATTTCTACAGGTTGGTCACAACAAACAAGTAGAACGATTTCCACCAAAACAATTGCAGTTTACTAATTTATTTTGCTAGTTTTCGTAATGCTAATGTTGTGGAAACGGTTCAATTAACTGGGCTAGTTGACCTCTGAAATTGTTGGGAATCAATCCCTGGCAAATATTTTGGAAATTGTTGTACTTTGCACTGATACAAATAAGAGGTACAAAAAGGTGTAACTGGGAGGTGTGAATCTAAATATAGTATAAACTGTATAAAATGGCAAATACAGTACTTAAAAAAGTGTAAGAAATGGAGTTCATTTACACCTATTTTCCTGAAAAGCACAGGACATCCAAAATGTATCCGTAATACATTCAATCCAAGTAGCCAATTTGTGAATTAGATACCTGTAAAATGGATGGACCTGGTTTCTCATCTAAGTATCGATAAAAATTAAAAAAATAATTTAAAAAAAAGAGATTTCATCAATTTTGGTGCTAGATTTGTAGAAAATGAGATCTAAGGTAACATGTTGCAACATTGTTTATAAGTTTCTAACCAACAATAATGTTAAGCGTTAAGGTCATTCAATGTAATGTGAATAATTTCAAGTCAAACAGTATAAAATCTGATGGCATTCTGGTAGTATTTTTTTTTTTTTAGACTGTAACTGCAATTGACGACTCATAAAAGAATAACATTCACGCTTGCTGAGATAGAAATTTCGATTGTCATTACGGCACACTTGACAAGCTTCAATTAATTTTGTCTATCAAGACCATCTGGACCTGACATATCAAATGTCTTTCCACAGACGATATTAATGCAACTGCAATTTCATTTCACACGTTTTATTTATCTTTATGCTTTTTTTCATTTTATATATTTTGTTTTCAATTATATTTTGCATGTGCTGGAGTTGAGGCTAAGACCAATAATGCTTAGCAAACAGAATTAGAGAAAACATGTTTTTCCACAGATGTTAAGAAAACTCAAGAAATCTCATCTCGCTCTGTTGCAGACAAACAAACATGAGAGCAAAGTTGGTTCTAACCTTTTTTATTTAAAATTTAAAAGCTCCACATCTGCTGTAGAATGTATGAACTGATCAAAGCTTTTAGTGTCTGTTTTTGCACAATTTCTGCTGCACATGTAAGCAGTCCACTTGGACACTTAAAGCGGGTTAACTTTCAGCATAAAAGATTTGGAACGTGTTAAGTCATTTCTTATATATGCTGTTTACATCAAAGTGCTCCAGTTGAATATCCTTGGAAGATTTGTTAACAGTTGAGTATGGGGAGTCAAGGTTAAACGATCTAACTTTTGAGATAGAAAAAGGTCTTTATTCATTTCTGCCATTGCCAGCCATAAAATGGTAAAATATGAAAAATATGATCTTTTTATTTTGTAATGGCCTATTCTTTGCTGTTGTAATGTGACTCACTGGTTCATAACAAATATTTACATAATTTATTTGAATAAATATAAGAAAACAATTGCAAATTATAAATCCCAATAAATCGTATAGAAACTCAATTTACTCGTACATATTCATATAGTTACACATTCAGCGAGCAACTGGCCATGAAGGAACTGACACACGAATGTTCCAAACACGATCAAGTCTCTTTTTGTAAATTAAAACTCTTTGTGATGCGTCAGATCACTCGCAACGTCACATGACGTGGCGACTGCTCGACACATCACACAGTGAGAAGTGGACAAACCACAGCAAACACAGTTAATGCGGTGGAGCCAGATGGTCTTGTCACCTAACTTACAAACCCATGTACTGACCAGCCCCAACCCAATACTACCCGTGCACAAGGCCGGCCATAGCAATTCAGGGGCCCAATTTGAACCATTTTAATGGGGCCTCCTGGGAATGCTGTAAAACTGCAGATTTTATGGACCGTCTACAAAAGGTCTTTTTTTGCTCGGGGAGTAAAAAAATGTCACGTAACACAAACGGCCCACCTTTAGCAAAATATTGGACCCCTACTGTCGAGTCCAAATCACTTTTAATCTCCAGCTTAGCCCCTTTAATATTTAATCCTTATCAATATTAGATTTATATTTAACTCTTAGACATAGAATTCTTTCATCAACTACTTCAGCCATTTGTTGTTGTAGTTTTTAAAGCAATCTTGGAATTTTTTTCAGGTTCTATAATGACACATAAGCTGCTTAGAAGCGGTTGCCAGTAACCTTTTAATCCAATACAGTGCGTGTAGTGTGGAGTCAGCCAAATCCGGTACCATCCATCAATGTAGACTCAATACAACAACCTAAGGTTTATCTCTGATAAACACGTTTGTTGTATCAAGGGGAGAAAACGCATCTTCCGTCAAGCAATCATTTTGCGATTTCGATTACTCAACTTTGTGTCAGTAGATTACATTTCTTCGCAACATTTGAATGGAATTTTTTCCAAGAATTTTATTGTTTTCAATTGAAAAAAACTAGAAGAAAAATGGATAAAGAAGAAAGAATGAAAAAAAAAAAACAAGACTATTTTTTTTACTTTGACTGGTCTCCAAGGAAGCCACCCTTGAGATAACAAAAGTAAAATTTAATTTTCAGCAAACGTAAAGAAAAAAAATATGAGGAACGAGGGACTTCAGGAACCCTTTAGCCACTTTTTTTTCGAAGATATATATATATATATATAACAAATTTATGGTGGAAAGGCAATTTATCATCGCGATAAGTGGCAAGTTAAAGGTGTAATGCTGATACATCAATTCTTGTATTTTTTGTATGATCACAAACTAAGAATTTTTTACTGCAGAGAAAGCATTACATCATGAATATTTTAAGTGCTTACAGAGTGAAGTTAAATGTTGAGAAGAATATGGTGTATTTGTCTTTGCCAAATTGAATTAAGACAAAAAAAAGCACGTGTGCACAATATTTGACTTCTCTCATATTGACCAAGAAAACATTTCAGGTCAAGTAATATGATATGAAAAATAATCCAGTGCAGGGGTAATGCAAAAAATATCAATTTCTAAAGGATGAGTTAGCTTGTATAGTGTATAGTGGATTGTGGTCGATTAATATGAATTCAAATAATTTTTATTTTTTACTTTTTTTAAACTTACTTTAATATTTTGAACCTTTTCTCTCAGACAGCAAATAAAATGAAATTAAAAACAAATAAAAGTGCTATAACTTGTTTATGCTTTTCTGCGCATGTTCCCTGTGTGGCCATGCCCACTATTTTCAAACTCTCTCAATATTTTATCAAACAAACCCTCACACGTCTTCAAAGCATCACCACCCGCAGACCACTGGGTCAATACGATAAATAAGAGAAGAAAAGCAATCCATTGAAAGTTCTTGTAAGAAAGACAAAATTTCTCAGTTACTTTTGACATCACAAATCACAATAACAAGAGCATTCTGTGTAGTTTTTGTGTTGAAATTTTCTTGGTCAACTTGTGCGGAGTTTACCAGAGTAAGGATAGAAAAAAAAGTTCTTAACAATATTTAATAAATAATAATACAATGCACAGGAGGTAAAGAATCGTAATGTGATCAGTAAAGCCCTGGAGTGAATGGGGAGCTCAAGTGCATAAGGGCCCACAGTGTGGGAACACTCAGTGTGTGTAAAAATCCAAAGTGTGCAAGGACCCAAAGTACACAGAGCACTGAATCAGCAAAGCCCCAGAGCTCCAAATCCCAAAGTGAAGACGAAAAAATATTCTCAAGCTTGTTTGGAATTTAAAGATCATGTTCCATCATAAACATGCTCTTGTTACTGAGAACTATATCAAAGAACAATCAGTTGCTTTGTTTGCTGCAGTTTCATTCGTCACTTTTATCACATCAATGGTTACATAAGTTATATTTGGCAATATAAATGTGCATATCATAAACTGCTAGAAAATATTTAGCGTACCGGTATCAATAGTGCAGTTATTAGCATAAATTGTGGGCAGGAAAACCTCTTCTGGGTTTTGTGCCCCATTATTTAATGTATTTAATGAGATATCTAGTGGTTACATTGTTGATAGAAGAAGCTTTGGTTATGAAATTAGTCCTAACAACAGCGAAATAACGTGTGAAACAGATCTACGTGCCCCATACCAAACCAAAATAAATTCAACAGAAATAACTTACCACAACACTAAAACCCCTAAACGCCAAACACATCACCACCCCCTGCACCAGCACAACAACATACCAAATCAATTCAACCCCTACAACATAAACCACTGATGGGAAAAAAAGAAGAAAAAAACATTCCATTTACAAACAAGCGGAACAAATGCTCGAGAAAATTATCGCATAGCGATGGGACAACAGGACTAGTTCATAATTAAAAAGTTAGAGCTAGATGTGTCTTTCTTCCCCGTTGCTTTTGTGCTCTTCCCATTTCAATTTACATGCTCGCTGTGGCTGCGTAATGAGCTGTTTACAATTTGCACTTACCTTACTCATTTTAATCCAAAAGGAAATATTAAATTAAGAAACGTAAAGAGCATTCGTGTTTGCATCTGTGTTAATTTGCTGAGAAAGAAAAAAAATCAATTGCTTTCAAGGAAATACTGTGCTGCAACTGCAAATGCAAACCCTTGATAAAAACACAAACAAATTAACTAGAGACCACATAAGCTCAATGTCAATTCATTGCACAAGGAATAAGTGGCGAGTGAGCCAGTAATGGAAATACGCAAAATCTTCGCTTTTCTCTAGAAACTTAATTTTTTTTTCTCTGGACTATTGATTTTCAATTTGCCTTTCTCCAAACAAACCTCACATCACACTACCGCCTTCTGTCCATCTTTAATTAACATTTAGGCTACAAAATTTCTGATAAAATAAATACGGTAATCCCTCTGCAATTAGCACATGCTAATTTACTGTAATAAAACAGCAAGCGCATGGGAAAAGTACAGATAGAAAAAAAAAAAAAAAACAGGATTACTGGAAAAGTTAGGATAGAGAATGTAGAGCACTTTTGCTACTATAGTCACAGCGCACATTATGTTCACTTCTGGCGTCAAAGTTGGACTGCAGTGTGATAACCCTCATTCATGCATTCAATTTTCAATTCATAAACTATTAGGTTTCCATTATTTTGTCCATTTTGCTGTAGTTTTCGCACAAACCAAATATAAAATAAACTTTTAATGATTTATACTGCTGTGAAATAATTCATGCGGTATTTGCTACAGGGAAAATACTGTTACCCCATGGTTGAATACATTGAGTATTTTTTAATTAAATTAGAATTGTTTTAATGTTTTAAATATTTTAAATATTTTAAATTACCGGTATCGCATTCATTTGTAATTGAGTTGAAATGTTAAAAGTTTGACAGATAAGATTATTATAGAAGATGAATGAGAATAAAATTCATTGTAATCAAATACCTTAACCCTATTCCATTACAGAAATCAAACGTTCCAATAAAAAGTGGTGCAAAGACTTTGCGATAAGATAAGAAATTGGATTGCACTCCATCAAAGTTCAAATAAAGAAACGTCACCAAAAGTGCTCCTACTGTATTTTGATTGTGTAAATTGCTCTAGTAAAACGATATTTTCACTAAGATCCACACGAAGATATAGTTATTTGTGATGCTTAGCCGAGACCTGTGCCAAACTAGACAACATCTACAATTGGTCTGCATGTTGTTTTGTAAATGCTGATATTTCTTCACTTGGTAACAAGATTAGAACTAAGAACTTTAAGTTTTCAACCCTGTAGTGCAGGTGCAATGTCTTCTTTCACCTGCTAAATGTAAATAAATGTCAGGTCTTAATGCAAAGCAGATAAGTTAAGGGTCATTCAAAGGGAAGAGAATAATAATGAAAGAAGTGAAAGGTTGAGGTCATGCAAAGTCATATTTCATAAACGGAATAATACCGGGTTTCAAGTCATGTGGAATTAGGCCTACTTTGGTAATGCTTTGCAAATCAAAATGCACATTGCATTATACAAATGTCTTGTCTCTCTCTGCCTCTCTTTCTCTTTCTACTTCGTACATGAATTCCAAATTGAATTAATTTTTAATGAATGCAGTCTGTCATTTGAATAGATCAAATTACAAGGAGTTAAAAATGAATGAAAATTGCTTTTTTTGTTGTGTAGTAAAATGAGAATTAAAAACAATTTATGACCTCTTGTACTTGCCTAAATTTGACTTTCAATTAAATGATGATAAACTAATAAAAACAACCAAGCAAGTACAATTATTTGTAATGAAGTGGTCTTTTGCTTCAGAAGAGATAAATATCTTAATAGTACTGTTACCGTAAGAATAAAAACAGACTGATCGTTTTGTCACAAACCGGCTTTATACAGGGTGTTCTAAAAGTCTTGTTCCCTCCAAATATTTCCTGACAATTGCATCTAGGCCAACTTTGATGAAGCGATCGCATAGGAAGTTGGGTGAGAGCAATCCAATGATGTCATCAAATTTGACCTTGAAAGCCATTTTCAAGGTCATTCACTTGCTAACTTCTAAACCAATCAGGTTAGAGAAAAATTTTCGATTACAAAGTTGTAGAGCACCATGAAATTAGTACTATCCAACTTATCTTAGTCACCTTAATTAACCCTTGGAGGCATAAGGCTATACGGATTTAGGGACAAGCTCTTTCTTGAATAGGAAAATTTTTTTTCTGTTCATTTTTTTTCGCTGAAAATTTGTGACTTTGTTTATCTGATAACAAAGTAAATCTCAAGTGAAATTTGTATTGATTCATCATTTATTTAATTAGTTATTCTTCTTGCAAAATTGGTGCCCCTTAAAACTCCAGCAAAAATTTAAAACAGGCTTTGCTGCTTCAGTTAACATCCTTTTTGCATTTACTGGTAGTGTTTAAAACCACCACCAGATGGTTCAAAGTTCATTATTATTGCATTAACATATTGCAATCAAATCAGCAAACAAATCAGCAAATTGAAATTTTATCTTCTTATGAAAATAAAATAATTTAAACATAAAAAACAGTGGTTTTTCTTGTTTGCTTGCATAATAATGCAAATTTGAATACATTTATTGAAGAAATTCATTACTTTTGCAGTACTAAAAATTTAATTTTTGCCACAATGGCTGACTTTATTTCAGCTGATTTGTTTTCATTTTAAAACGAAAACATTTAACTTAAGGTGACTAAGATAAGTTGGGTAGTACTAATTTCATGGTGCTCTACAACTTTGTATTTGGAAATTTTGCTGTATCTTAAATGGTTTAAAAGTTAAAAAGTGAATAACCTTGAAAATGATTATCAAGGTCAAATTTGATGACATCATTGAATTGCTCTCACCCAACTTCCTATACGATTGCTTCATCAAAGTTGGCCTAGATGCAATTGCTCAAGAAATGTTTGGAGGAAACTAGACTTTTAGAACACCTTGTATAAAAGGGTAAACGCGTTTTGAATTAAGCGCCGATTACAATACAAGAAGAGCTTGGTCGTAAACAAAGGCTTTTTTAATGATAGCATGCCTGGAATGTGGCGGCAAACTATCCCCTCATTAGATCTGTTAGGAATTATAGCACGGGTTTCTTGGAATTATAAAAAGAAAGAGGAAATGGCAGAGATTGAGTTGATGTTATGTGTCCTTAGGACTATCGTCGACGACACAACAAACATAGAAGTCTATGCCGTGCCTAACCTTGCTGGGATCTCTAATGGCGAGATGGCAAGGCCGAGCAGCGCACTTTAATCACGTGCAAAAAAGACACAGTAGCTAATTGGTTTAATTCTGGCCCCTAGGTACGTGTCAAAGGCATTAAGAATCAAATAAAAGAGCAACAAAAATTACAGGTTTCTAAGTTAAAACGCGAATAAACACGTGGGATGACAATGGAATGCACACTACGGGCAATGCGAACTGCATGGAGGCAACACCGTGAGTTAGTCATGGTGACAGAGGTAGCCAGGCTGACCAATGGCTAATTAAAGCATGTACCTTCTGCCCAAATCCAGCCTTTGCAAACCTTGAGGTAAACTCGGGCCAGACCCAAAACAGAACGGGCACAGCCAATCAGTGGCCAGCCAGGAACCAATCACACGCGTCGTAAATAATCAGTAGGATGATTCACACAGACATGACTAGGATTTCAAATAAGCTGAACAAAACAAGGATGAAAAGCAGGGGGAAACAGTAATTAATACAGCACTTGAACTGGTCCGGCAAAGAAATCACGTCAGAATGGGCCAAGGAATAAGAAACTCAGAACAAAACAACAAATGAGGAACCAAGGTGAGTTAAATGGAATTGGATTTATTACAGGATAAATTGGAAAACAGGAACATAAAACGGGATAACGCGTACAAACTAGGTAATGCCAGACTGTGACAGTTTCTTGTTATTTTTAAGATCTTTGTCGCTTTTGGTGAAGCCTATGCGGCAACCGGTAACGGGCAATAAACGCCTGCTCTTAAATAGATATTGCTAACAGTGACGGCCGTAAGCATCCTAAGCCCGTTACACCGCTCCTGGAATTTAGGAATTTACATTACTGTCGCATAGGGATTAGGAGTCAAAGGGAGCAGACGCCGTTGAGAAGAACTTGTACCAGACTTGTCAAAAAATCTTGGGGCCACCACTGCTCATACAGCGAAATTACCGGCCCAAAAAGGTTTTTTAATCCCTAAGATACAGGACAAAATGGTTTTCAGAAGTTTTTTAACAATACAACAATGTGTCAGAATTTTGACGTAGCTTCATTAATTTAATACAAAATGTTGTCTGCATTTTCAGCCATAAACAAGTTTCAATACATTGGAATTATAGTTTTTAAGATTTTCCAATGCAAGCACATCCTAAATGTACAATTGTGGCTTTGAATACGAAAAGGTCGGGAATACGACAGTTGGTAGTTACTAGTTAGTTTTAAACAATGATAACTTTATTCTAAAATGATATACTAAATACCTATGTGCTCGATCCTGATTGGTCGGCACAATACGCAGGTGAGACGTTTCGCCGGGGAGTACTGTCACGTAAACGTGACGCAAAACAAACACTCAAAACCAACAACAATTACTGTATTACATGCTGGGACATGGGAAGCGTCTCACATGTTCAACTTGAGTATTTACCTGAAATAAATGTATAACCTGCAGGTTTGTTATTTTAGCTTTAAAGAATTCATTACGCAACACACATGTTGCATCAATTTGAATAACCCACAAAAGTGCAGCTGCTTAATTATACCCATTGGTTTTAAACTTTAATTCAAATACATATTAATCACTTTTAAGCCAGATTGCACGGAATACGTAATCCCACAAAATCTTGTCAATATCAATATTCTGAAAGTCCACTTCAACGAACTTCCACTGCCTGCCTTTATTTGTTTGTTTATTTATTTATTTATTTATATATTTATTTATTAATTTTGAAGGTTTAAGCTGTATGTGTTCCATAAAAGAATCAGTACTGTTGTGATTAGATTTATGGGATTTAGTATGCAGTTAACTAAGGACATTATCGTATCACAAATTAAATATTCTTGAACCTGTGGTCAACAATTGAGTAATGTGGTGACAGAGTAGAGCTGATGACTGATCACTTTTACAAATATCTCCTGTAAATCACACATAAATGCATTCAACACTCAACATAAGATGATAATTTTTTCGAAAGCACGTCACATTTCATTATGACTCCTTTTCCCTACTGGCTACATTGAAAAACCTTTGCTCCTACAAACCAAAAATAATGGATAAAAACATATAGTGTGTTTTCAACTAATGTCAGAATTTACGATAAACGAAATGATGGAGCAAACGATACCGTACTGTGTCTTTATTGCTCAAATAACATAGGTGGCGCTTTAAAACGACAGCGTCAGAATTTAGTACAATGTGACTTGCAGAGAAGCGAACAGCTGTATGTGCAGCCTGTACCATCCGGTCCTGACTTAAGAATCTTAACTTTTATTTCAAATTTAGCATCACGCATGTATGCTACAAATACTACCATTGCTGAGCCTGCATATAAGGGATCGCATTTAGATGTTGGATATTGGGCCAAATCGACTCAAATGGCCCAAGACCCACCTCCTGTGGTTCCAAGCATTTGAAAAAGAGTACTGCGACTTTAATTCTCCATTAGATATGTAAATTAAGTTTTTTTTTCTTCTTTTTTTTTCTTTTTTTTTACAATTTATAATTTACTTACACATGATTGCTCTGCTCTCCACCTTGCATGATCCCCTAAGACTAACTGCATATGGCACTTTCCTTCTTAGTTGCATCTTCAAAGAGACTTAAAAAGCTTCTAGAATTATTTTATTCATTCAGGAAGAAGAGCACAATAGATACGCCACGTTTAAAGTGTAAAAAAAAGTCACTTTCCTAACAAAAGTTGAAAGATTGTAGCTCCAGCTGGCAGCACTCTTAAAAATAGAATCAATCAATCCAAAACAGACTAGAAACTGGTGACCTAAGAAAAAATGGATTCTTTTCAAAATACCAGATCTTTCATTTAATATCACCGCCACTGCAGATAAATCGCCTAAATTAGACATCTTATTGTTTTTTTAATATCACATGCTGTGTAATAACTAAAACAAAACAAACAAAAAAATGAGCAAAGATGTTTTCTGGAAATTTCTTATCAAGTAAATATAAATTAGATTAACTAAGAAACAAACAACATACTTGTATATCGCAAAATATATACCGTATTGCAATTACACTGTGTGACAAAAACGTTGGAAATTTATTGCTATATCATGAATCATGATTTGCAATAATCGCGCGAATTTAAGAAATTACAATTTGTTAATCAAACGTGGGATTCAGTCTTCTTAGTTTTTCTTAGTGGTCTGGCCAGATTCGCCAGACCAACCTTCAATCGGAAAGCCTGTTAGTCCAGACCACTTTCTGGAACTCGTCTTATCTATACTGCTACTTATTGCGAGTTTTGTGTATGTCACTTAATGAACATCTCATTTCATCCCATATACTAATATAAATTCGTTCCAGTATTATTTCTTTCTCTTCCATTGTGTAATTTCGAGTGGAGCCAAAGCAATTTGTCGCCGGCTCATCACATTATACATTTATTTAACTGTGTAATCCTAGTCAGTTCATTTGCACTTTTACCTAATTTTGTGTCTCTTTAAAAATAATCGCATATCTCTCTCTCTCTATACCAGCGAGTGAAACAAAGCTGCAGACATTTGGAGATTTTACTAGTGAATTAACTGGTATTCCATTAGAAATTGTTTCAGTTCCTTAATCATAGACAACTTGTCAAATATAGCTCCTCCACTCTCGACTCGGCGCCGTCCTGAGGTTTGGGTATTGGAATCGGATTTCTTCCGTGCCCTTAAACTGTCGATTACGCAAAAAAAATGTTTTCCAATACTTTCGAACGAGTTACTGTATGAAATGAAAATTGAAGCCAACTTTTTTTTCTTCTTCTCCTTCTTTTCTTTTCGTTTCCAAACAAAAATAAAATAAATTTTTCAATTTAAAAGCTCCATACAATAGTTGGCTGCAGGGTTTGCTGCTCATCTTTAAAACCATTACCATCGACAAAGAGAAACTCGGTGTCTGCCTTCATCCCCGCTGCCGCTCAACACGAAGCGCGCGCAGTGTCTCCTACTCAGACGACACTCAACGTAGGAAAAAAAAATAAAAAAAAATAAGCCAAAACATAAAAAAAAGTGTGCACATAAATAAATGGGTGCTCGTGCCCTTGAGCCATTTTCACCTGCTTAAAGGCCCCATTTTTCCTATTTCAGGCCGTTAACGACGCCATTTGCAAGCAAGCGATAGCCGCCTCTCCTCCGGTTTCCATGGAAACTGAGCCACCATTGTTGTTGAAAACCAGACCGATTTACATGGGATCATAACTTGCCTGAGCTGCTATTTTACACCTCTGCGTCGCGTTGTGTACATGTCACTTGCAGATCTTTCAAACGGCTTGAATTATTCACAATTTTATCTTTACAACTGACCATAAACTTTACCGTACCTACTATTTATTTCTCTTCACTTTCTTCTTTTTATTTCCTATTCACCTATTATTTTTCATCGATCGAATTATCTGACTATATTCATGGTAGTTTCACACATTCCTTTTAAATGTTAATGAACCCAATGTACGGATCAAAAATTTAAAATTTTTAAATGCCTTTAAATTTTTACCCATATTTTGTCAAACTTTGTAAATATTTTAAGAAATTATGTGACCCGCCGCACTAAAAACAATGACAACAATGCAGTAAACCCAAATTTAGGTTTATCAAAATATTACAACTACATGAAAAAAATCATTACCAGCGATGTGTGTATCCTGCTGTATTAATAGGATAAAAGTGGCCTAATCTTTCCAAAGTGGAATTGTCATGCGAAGCCAAAGGCCACATTACTTTTACGTTCTTTTCCAAAAATAACTGTATGCAGAGTGGCGATAACCTTCTCAGCTGCTTAAAAGGCTTAAACTGGTTTTTTCTCTTCTACTCCACTTGAGGATATTCGTTTGAACGTCAAATGTGTGTATCTTTTGCCGCATCCCATGTGATTGCAAAATGTATACCATATTTCTTCGAATTAGAAGTCGCCCTCGATTACATGTCGACCTCAATTACAAGTTGCAGCAAAAATTCACTATCTGGAATAGAAGTCGCAAGTCGCCCTCGATTATAAGCCGCAGCTAATATTGGAAGAAATCTACTATAAAAAATTACTGGTACAAATTTTTTTTTTTGATGGCGAAAAAATTGTGTTTGCAATTATAAGCCAAAACTTTTAATTGAAGAAATACAGTTTTCCATTTCCATTTGAATGTCAACATCGGCGATGTGCACGTTCAGCATGAGCGGATTCACGTCTTTTATTTTGGGCTCATGGCTTTTGGATGAATATCCGGTGCGAAGTAAATAGAACAAGAGTTCATCAGGAGACTGGTGTAGTGGACTGGTTGTGGAGTAACAGCAGCAGACTTGCCGGCGGACATGATATGTCCTTTCTTTCCACATCCGTAACAGGTGGCATGTCAATGTGTGCAGTCGTCACGTCGGCGGTCTGTTCCTCCGCACGAGATGGATTTCGGGCCGCTGCCAGCCGCTTAGGTGTTGTCCGATGGCTGGTGGGTTGATTCCGCGTTTGTCAGATAACAATTTTTTGTGTGGGCACCGTTGCTGTGCGACTTCTCGGTGCTGCCGACTTGGTGCACTTCGCTTTTGGATTCTAGGTGGAAGTTCAGAATCTCTGTCATCGTCAGCTCCATAGAAATGTTGTGATTGTAAACATTGTCAAAAGAAATATCTGCCAGATGGAGAAGCGTCGATAATTATTATTCATTCATGAAACAAACTGCACACAAAACAATCCAGGAGAATGGTGGACAGGTTCTCCACGTAATCACACGTCTTCGCAAGCGACTGGTGAGCTAATGCGGTTGGTGCTTGACTCCGCCGCTGAAAACAATTTTGTTCGGACATCATCATGGGTTTGGGACACACATGTTTGGTCATTAATGCGTTCAATTCAGCAAAACTCATGGTGTTTGGCTTCTTTGTGTTTGCAAGGTCTGACATACAGTACATTTGTAGTTGTCGTCTTCAATGCACAAAATTGGCAAGTTGACCAGATTGTATTCATGGAAACCTGATGTAATCGTAGCCAAACACTGCAGATTGTTATGCAGATAAGCCACACCGTAAACCTACTGTCTTACTCAGCATTTTTAGACAATTAGTACAATAAAAGCTAACCAGATGGCAGTTGCCACAGTGAGGTAATCGGTTGATCTATTAAGATACAATAGGGGAAACCCAAAGTTACTTAACAGCTAACACAGCTCACAAAAGACAGTTCTCCTAAGGTACTCAAACTGTGATGATGCCAGCCAGTGTATGGTTTGGCTGACTCTAGCTTTGCTATTGAAAACTATTGATAAAATGTTATCCATACTTGATTTAGTTCTTTATTATGTCATTGAATTCTTAGAAGATTAAGATATAATTTGTATAGACAACAAATCTTGTAATTTATCTCATGTATAAGTTAACCTTAAACCAGACATCTGAATTTTATGAATTAGATGTCTGATCTGATTGTTAAATAAAAAACACCAGTTTATACAGTGGTGGAAAAAAGTTTGAGACCACTACAAGTTTCTTGGTTGCAAGTCAAATTTTGACTTAAAAATTTATTTACAGGTTTATATCATGACAATAAAGCATTGTTTAAAATTATAAGACAATAACTCAAATCAAATTTAAGAAATAAAAAAAATTGTGCAAAAAAGGTCATTTATGCTGGAAAAAAGTTTGAGACCATGTGCTCTAAATCTTCAAAAATATAACCAATTTTTATTTCTAATGTTTGGTTTGCTTCCTATTCGTTCTAATAACTAAAATGAAACTATTTGCCATTGAATTAACTAAGGTAAATATTTTAGATTATTCGGTGTTGTCCTTAGCATGGGTAGGTGCATTATTTGGTGAAATTCAAACGTTGGAACATTAATTTCATCTCTAAATGAAAGAAGAGTAGTATATTGCTTCAGAAAGTGGTGAAACAAATGCGGAATTTGGTGTAACAACTGCAAGATTTGACATTTCATTCAGGGCAATTTCATCCCAAATCATTATTCACCCACCAGCAAAAAATACATGTGGTGATGGGTGAAAATCATACCAATAGTGTAGAACACCATCAGGTCCATCCAAAATAAATGTACCGGTATCCTCTTTAGTTTTTTAGCCAGATATGTGTTGGTGCATAATTAATTATTTGGGGTAAAATTCCCTGAATGAAATGCCAAATCTTGCAGTTGTTACACCAAATTCCGCATTTGTTTCACCACTTTCTGAAGCAATATACTACTCTTCTTTCATTTAGAGATGAAATTAATGTTCCAATGTTTGAATTTCACCAAATAAAGCACTTACCCATGCTAAGGACAACACCAAATAAGCTAAAATATTTAGTTAATTCAATGACAAATAGGTTCATTATAGGTATTAGAACGAATAGGAAGCAAACCAAACATTAGAAATAAAAATTGGTTAAATTTTTGATGATTTAGAGCACGTGGTCTCAAACTTTTTTCCAGCATGTTGCGTTCCTGATGGTTCCAATTGACTTTTCACAACAACACTAAATTTATATTTAGTCACTATGGGATTTTTCCAATTGCAAGAGATCCCGGCGTTCACCTGTGGAAGCAGTTGAATGCCGTTTATAGGTCTTCTATCGGGGTGGGTTAGCCGTTAAGTCGGTGTCTAGGGATTTGATCTCGAGTAAAGGCTAGTTTAGTTATTTTAAATCAAACAGTTAATCAATTTATTGAGCGTTAATTACAGGTTCAATTGAAGTGAATGTTAATAAAATGGGTTCTATGAGGATAAGATCGTCGGCGTAGAAGGCGACGTGCTCGAAGCAGCGCGGGACTCCTTCGGGCGGGAAAAAGCAGTGCAGAAATGGCGACACGTCGCCGCGCAAATTCTGCGAAGTGAGAAAGGAAGCGTGAAGCCGAAAGACTTCACAAAGAGTGTCGGCTGTTAAGCCTGACAAGACGGGAAATCTTGGGTTAAACCCTAGATTGCAACGGGAGATTTCCGTTGGAGACAAGTAGTCAAACGGCGGGTACCGCCGATCGTTAAAACCTGACTGGAGATCCGCTACAATCTGAATTGGAATCGTCGTCAACAGGTCGAGGAGCGGCGACGATGGCTCTACAATCCTCGGCGGCTGGCTGGCGTCGATCTTCAACGGCGTGGGCGCGTTGGTCTTCGGGCGGCGGCGGGAACGACGGTGGTTTGGGCCGTCGTGCGTCGTCTTCGCGGCTCGGAAAGTGATTCGTTTGAACGTTGGTCCAAACAAATCGGGTTGAAACTTTGGCAAAACTCACGAGTCACGGACAAAACAGTGTTTTTGGGTTGAACAAAGCTGTGTCGGTGTGAACGGTATGTGTTGGTCAAAAGACCATTTTGTATCGATGAATACATTTGTTATTTCCTAGTTTTCCCTTTGTGTTTAGGTATACAGCGCATCTTTGTTATTATTTAATTGATTTCGATGTTACCATTCGTTTTGCGCTGTCCCGTATGTAATTCCATACTTTTATCACTTTATGCTAGGATTTGTCCTATTATCAAATGATTTGTTCAAACTTAATGTAAATTCCCGGCACTAGGTGCCACTACCCATTGCTTTTTCATCCAAGATGGCGTCATACACAGCCGTGTATGACTTAGCTGCTTTCCCACCTGTTTGGATACCTATTTGTAATGTATTACTATTTAATTAAACCGTTTTTATTGTTTTACTCATTGTGTTTGATTTAAAGCACCTTTAGTGCTTCTTGCTAGCGCATATAAGCGGCATTAGGCCGCGCGCATTTCCGAAACGATACGCGTCGTATCGTTAACGTCTGTGCGGGTCGCACAGCGCCAATTCACGCTTTCAATCGGTTTACACCGATATTTTGCGCATTCTCTGCCTACATTGGTAGCAGAGGATGGTTGTTGGTTAAACAACCACTCCATTCGCCTAATTTATCGACGTTTTTTCGCGAAATTCGCGAATTTGCGCCGATATTTTTATTTTCAGATTTTCGGCGGCCATTTTGTCTCGATTTTCGTCTCGCCTGCGACGCCGACGTTTTATCGACGTTCACAGACGACCAGGGTCGTCAATCACACCATTATTTGTCTAATTTTCTCCGAAATTCCGCGGGATTCGCGAATTTCGAGAGAAATTCTTTCTTTTTGCAGATTTCACGTCGATTTTCGCTTCGCCAACGTCGAAGCGACGTTTTTCAACGAGAAACGGATCGAATTCCGCTGTGTATACCCCGGCGTATGCACAGTATCGTCGATCTATTATTTTCCGGACGAAGAGCCTCGATTTATCGAGAAGAAATTCGGATTTTTCAATCCGAATTTGCGCTTTTTCCAGTTTTTCGAGAAAACTGCGCCGTGCCTTCATTTGCACGAGGATCGCAACCGCGATCGATTCACCTATTTCTCCTTCTGTCGAAATACTATTGTTAATTTTAAGATATTATTAAGGCTTTTGGGGGTTCCTTTAGAATCGTGTTTGCCCTTGGATCGAGTCCGGTCAAGCTTACACGTATTCTCCGGTTGTGCTTGTCGTGGTACAAGTGAGGTTTCCCGCGGCTCCAGGAAGCCGATCGGACCCTCTCAGACTGGCAACCGGAGGTTATTTGATTCCTTCAGAAGGAATTGCCCAATTTGTGGTTTTTCGCCTCGAACACCGAGGGAACCGTGCAGTGAAGTGCTCCGAATTGTGAAAATTGTGAAAAGTGCTCCAATCTTGTGCGACATTTCAGCGCCTCTCTCTGAGTCAGTGTGATTTTCGCGTTGTGTTACGCTCTTCGCGAATCGATCTACGATGCAGAAAGCGGCCAACTCGAACAGTTTAATTCCGGTTCTCGGTGTCGACAATTATGAACAATGGCGATTGTCGATGCAGTTTCTCTTAAAATCGGAAGGGCTTTGGCGTCACGTAACGGAGGATAAGGAGGCAGAGCACATTGCCACCCTGACGCCAAAAGAACTTGATCGCTTTATGGTGAAGAAGGACAAGGCCCTAGGCCACATATACATCCATGTGAGCCCCGCCAAGCGTACAGTTTTGGAAACCTGTAACACGCCAAAGGAGGCGTGGGACAAGTTGGCGAAAACCTACGCACCCAGCTCTAGAGCCCGTCAAGCGGCGATGCGCTGGGAGTTTCTCAGCCTCCAACTCCAACCTGGCGAAGATATGCCGGACTTCATTGCCCGCGTCGACAATTACGTGCGGCAACTAAGCGATGTCAACGAGATTATTAGCCCGGTTCACCACGCATACCAGTATTTGAAGTGTCTGCCGCCTGAATATGCTCAGGCAACATTTGCCATATACCACTGGCCGGATCCCCAATTCACGCCGAAGGATGTCGCCGAGCAGCTGATTTCCGAGCACATGCGGCTCAAATCCATCGGGTTGCTCGGAACGAGCCAATCATCAGCTCACACGTCTATGAAGGGACAATTCCGACCCCGAAATAAATCCGGACCTCGTGATATCTCGACAGTGAAGTGTTTTAATTGCGACCAGCTCGGACATTACGCGAACCGATGTCCACGTCCACCCCGTCAACAACAGGGACAACCTACGGTTTCACTCCAACGTAATTCTCGGAGCAAGAGTCGCCGGCGCAACAAGAACGCTGCTGCGAAGGCCAACAACGCGCGTCCCCGAGAAAGCTCGCATCCACACCGAGAGGGGACATATTTTGTCAATGCGCCGCAGGTTATCCAACGTCCAGTCGCTCATTTTATGCAATCCAATGAGTGGATTCTGGATTGCGGCGCTACAGATCACGTATCTCACGTGCGTGCCGGTTTCACCGAGTTCACCGATGTCATTCCATTCGACATCGAGTTGGGACAGGGAAAGTCCCAAGTGACGGGAAAAGGAACGGTTCGTTTGCTAATGGCGATCGATAAGACCCGGTGCACCGTGAATTTAACAAACGTCCTTTACGCGCCGAATTTCGAGGCAAACTTGATTTCGGTTTCGAAGATAGACAAGGCGCGACATCATATCCACATTTTCAATAGTGAGATACATGTTTACGAATCGGACATTCGCAGCCCTCTTATTCGTGCAAAGGAGAGAGGAGGTCTTTATTATGTGGACGGTTTGTGTACAAATCCGACATTTGCGACAACGGTTTCTCCCACTGTACAACCGACTCCAACGCTACCGCCGCAAATGTACGTGACTACGGAAGAGGATTTCATTAAAATTCCCAAACCGAAAAAGGGAAAAGGACAGCAACGAGAAATTACGGATTTTCGGATTGAAATGCCGCTAGTTGAACCCGTGAAGCAAATTCCCGTCCAACAAGCTCCCATTCCAACCAATCCGATTCCTCCTCCTATCCCTACTCAAATCCACAACGATTTGACCACCCTTCCTTCCCATGCGAATGCCCTACAGTCAATCCCAACGGCAACTCCTATTGCAATTCCAAATGCAAATTCCTTTCCTCCCCTTGGCAACCCGTCTCAACCTAAAAAGAAGGTCATCGCCAATCCAGCCTCCGTCAAGGACGCCACCGGCTTATGGCATAGCCGTCTTGGCCACCTTCATACGAATGGAATGAAGCTATTGGCCGCAAACGACCAAGTTTACGGAATGTCACCAGGGGAAGTGAGCAGGGAATTGGCCTGCAACGACTGCAGAATAGCCAAATCGACAAAAGCTTCTCATAAGCCTGATCCTAATCCCTCGACTACGAAGCCTTTGGACCTTCTCCACATGGATATTTGGGGGCCAGCCCCAGTTCCATCGTTTGGAGGAGCACGTTTTGTCCTTACCGTCATCGACGACGCAACACGCTATTGCTGGATTATACCGCTAGCCCAGAAATCGCAGGTTTTCGCAACCTTTAAGGACTTCGTTGCTCGAGTTGAGAGAATCCAGGACACGCAAATAAAAGCGATTCGGACTGATCGAGGCGGAGAGTTTATGTCAAACGAGTTTCTCCGATATCTACAAGCCAAGGGCATCCAAGGTCAACGGACAAATCCGTCGTCACCACAGATGAACGGCACGGCCGAGCGCATAAACCGGACAATGGCCGACAACTTTCGTGCAGTCTTATCCGAGACTAAGTTGCCGGAGGCGCTCTGGGCCGAGCTAGCGGTCACGTTTGCCTACATCAAGAATCGGAGCCCTCATTCTCGACTTAACAATCAAGTTCCGTATATCCTTTGGCGACAGAGAGCCCTTTCGTTACGACATCTACGAAAAGTCGGTTCCAAGTGCTGGGTGCACTACACCGCACCAGGACGCAAGAAGCTGGATCCGCGGGCCTGGGAGGGATATTTAGTCGGCTACGCTTCAGGGACCCGTGGATACAGAATTTGGAACCCAACTGACAACCAAGTCTACGAATCTATTCACGTTAAGATCGATGAGCGGCAGTCGTATCGGAAATCCATCAAAATTTCGACGCAGCAGCCGCAACAATCGTTTACTGGTCCCGGACAGCAAACCGTTACATTTGATGATAACCTACATTACCATCAGTGGCCGAAAGGATCTGATTCCGAGGCGTCAGAACATTCTGCGAACGATTCCGAACGTGTGTCGACGGCATCCGCTTCGATGCACACGCCTCTGGCTTTTCCGCACATCCACATACCACCACCGACAACTCCGGAACGGGCATTGCTGGATTTATGTGCGACCTTACCTCCGGGTTCTGCGTCTCTTCGACAATCCCATCATATTTCATATGAAGAGGAACGTGATACGGACCACGACATCCGAGAGATGGACGAATTGTCAATTTATCCGGAAACATCCGAACACGTTGATGCGTCAGCGGAACAATCGGCACGACCATCGCCTCCGACAACTCCTCGTACATCCGCTCCGCCATCACCTCAGCGATCGGCAGCGCCTTCTCTTCCCCGTGAAACACCGGTACCGACGCCGAGATTTATTACGACGCGTCGTCAGCAACGTGTTGATGATCAGGCTGCGCAAGGGTTGCAAATTTTCGACCCCGATCCCAATTCACCAGCGACTGCGCGCCACACTACTCATAAGTGGCGATTCGTCGGTGGAGATGGCGAGTGCCGTGAATGGGTACGCGAGGAACACCTGAGAAAGGATCAAAAACCCGGGAAGATCTTGATTGATGTCTATTATTTTCCAACTCCGAAGATCCGTCTAAGATCTTATCACGACATCGAGGAGTATTGTATGTTGAACAATATTGATTACGACCCCGGACTGTTTTTCTTCGGTAATCTCGAACACAAATTGCCAACTCTTCCGGGCGTTCGTCATGCGGCTCATCTGTGCCGAACCGAGCCGGCTTCATTCGCCGAAATTCCCAAGTTCAACGACGCTCCGAAATGGCGTGAAGCAATCGGAGAGGAACTCGATATGTTCAAAGAGCGAGAAATCTATAAAGAAGTTCCCCGACCACCCGACACCACTATTCTTGGCTGCAAGTGGATTTTTAAACTCAAAACCGATGCAGCCGGAACCGTCACCCGATACCGAGCACGCTTAGTAGCACAAGGTTTTTATCAAACCCTCGGAGTCGATTTTGATGAGGTGTTTAGCCCAGTCGTGAACTTCATATTGATCCGTCTGTTTTTCTGTCTTCTCGTCGTATTGCGTGGTTGGCAGGACGCCCACCTCGACGTGAAAGGTGCGTACCTGTACGGGGAATTAAAGCATAACGTATACATGAGAATCCCTGCAGGTGCCACATGCACTGATCCAAATAACGTGTGGCTTCTTCTCAAATCGCTTTACGGCCTCCACCAATCCGGGAGACAATGGTTCGAGAAACTTGACGAGACACTTCGGGCCCTCGGATTTCGAAGACTGCCAGCATGTAATTGTGTTTACGTGTTCGGGAATACAGCTGTTATGCTGGTCTACGTGGACGATATCGTCGTGTTTTACGCGTCCGACAGCGTTTTTAATCAGCTAATCCGTCTCATCTCTTCGAAATTCGATATAGTCAACCTCGGTCCAATCACGAAGTTATTAGGCGTCGAGTTTATCCGCGACGCCGGACGCACGTTCATAACGCAACGTGCTTATATCGCCAAACTGGTTAAGAAATTCGGGGCGTCGACCAATAATCTCGTCAAGACACCAGTGACCCCGGGAACGACACTCGTTAGAGGATCGACCGAAAACTTGGAAGATTTTCCATACCGATCTCTAATCGGTTCACTTCTGTTTTTGGCATCGAGAACTCGTCCCGACATACTCTATTCCGTCATCGCTTTGGCACAGTACAACACGTGCTATAATCGAACCCACATCCGCGCCCTGTTACAGGTTCTGCAGTACGTGGCAAACACTGCGGAGCTTTGCATCGAGTTATCCGGTTGCTCTTCTAGTCAACTATCTGCATTTACCGACGCGTCGTGGGCAAGCGATCCGGAGACATCATTGAGCTTCGGAGGATACATCGTATACGTTGGAAATGTCCCTATTGGCTGGTCCTGTCGCAAACAGTCGACCGTAGCGTGCTCAACCATGGAAGCTGAATTTATCGCCCTGGTTGAGTGCGTGAAGGAGATTTTCTGGCTCGACAGCGTGTACACCGAATTCCCGATTCTCAATCGTCTATCCCGACCTATCGTGTATTCGGACGCCCTGGCCTCGATTCAATTCACATCTAATGATATCGAGAACGCGAAGACGAAGCATATTCGCGTGAAGTTTCACTGGCTCAGGGAGTGGTTTACTGCGGGAGTCTTCGATCTTCGAAAGGTAGCCGGCGAAGCTAATACCGCCGACATATTCACAAAGTGGCTATCTTCGGAACGTTTACGATCATTGATTTCGAAGATCTTCCGAGCATAAACTTATCGTGACATTCCTAGTTTCTTTTCACCCGACTTCGAGGATCATCGGGTTTCTGTGGGAATACCGAGCTTAGTTAAGTGATAACCACGACAGTACCCGGCCCGATGGTTCGACTTTATCATCTTTTTTTTCTCAACGATTATCAACTGTAATTCCAGTTTACGTTCATCTTGTCCCCTGATAAATATTTCCATCGAAGAGGGGATTTGTTGGTCAAAAGACCATTTTGTATCGATGAATACATTTGTTATTTCCTAGTTTTCCCTTTGTGTTTAGGTATACAGCGCATCTTTGTTATTATTTAATTGATTTCGATGTTACCATTCGTTTTGCGCTGTCCCGTATGTAATTCCATACTTTTATCACTTTATGCTAGGATTTGTCCTATTATCAAATGATTTGTTCAAACTTAATGTAAATTCCCGGCACTAGGTGCCACTACCCATTGCTTTTTCATCCAAGATGGCGTCATACACAGCCGTGTATGACTTAGCTGCTTTCCCACCTGTTTGGATACCTATTTGTAATGTATTACTATTTAATTAAACCGTTTTTATTGTTTTACTCATTGTGTTTGATTTAAAGCACCTTTAGTGCTTCTTGCTAGCGCATATAAGCGGCATTAGGCCGCGCGCATTTCCGAAACGATACGCGTCGTATCGTTAACGTCTGTGCGGGTCGCACAGCGCCAATTCACGCTTTCAATCGGTTTACACCGATATTTTGCGCATTCTCTGCCTACAGTATGAGTGTGATGCAAAGAGTGAGTAATAATTCGAATTATTACTCGGAATATGGCCGGAAAACGGCCAGTGCGCAGGCGTGGCGTGTGCCAAGGCACGCTTCAGCCCTAGCAACGGTGCAAAATTTGGGGATTGACTTAGCAACGCCCCAATCCAGGGCTCAGAATGCCAGGGCAGCCGTTACAGCTTCTGGGCCAATTGCCCAAAAGCGCAACAGGTGCACGGCAAAAAACACAATTCTAATGATTATGGTTAAAATATAAATAATAATTAAAAAACGTGGTAGAAAAACTTCTCCACAAATGAAGTGAACATTTGAGATCGTAACACTTCCCCCCAATTAACTTTTACAATTTTTTGTTTGTTTCTTAGTTAATTACAACAAGACCAGGTAATTTTCTTTTTTCAAATTTGACATAGATATTTTTTAATATTCGTTATATAATAATAGATACATGCATTAAAAGAAAACATTGGTGATTAAATAATTAAATGAAAGGAATGTACATGAAAATAAACGTTCCTCGAAAAGACTTATTTTCGGAAACAACCAGATTTGTTGCTGTTTTCTGGCCGCAATCGGCCTACTCGGGTGTTTTCGGTGAAGGTAAGTCTATTGACATCATGTCCGTCTCGTCGGACAATGGATTTCCGCTCTCGTTAACATTGATGAACGGTTGTCCCGTATTCGGCCCTGATGAAAGGCCGGGGTTGACGTGTATCCACACACTTCGGATAAGTCGGGATAAGGCGTCATCTCCAAACGCCATTTCGTAAAATTCTTGCGGGTTGGACGGGCGTCGGCGAGCTCGGATCAGCCGTTGATGCAACATCCACGGCCTCTTCTTTCGTATCTTCCGCTCAAGCCAGTTGAAAACGTGGTGGCAAAGTTCCACATTGTGTTTGAGCAAAATCCTCGTATGCGGATGCATCTCGAGTCTTGGGTAAGTTCTTCGCAGCTTAATGTAGATTGGGCTGCTTTCTTGCTTCTTGGTTTCGGCAGCTCCGGCCGCCGATTGAATCTGCATCTTCGGATCGTCTTTTCCGGGCGATGGTGTGGGTGCTCGGATAGGCGAATGAACGCTCCTTGGTGGTGTTGGCGGGTTGGGCGCCGCAGCTGACTCGTCTGGACGTTTTACGTAACAAGATCGGCCCCCTGGCCGGAGGGTCAAAGCTCCGCGCGGCTTCGGTCGCGTTTTGGGTCGCGCCCCTGAATCGGTGCTTTCGACGTGCGTGAAAAACGTGGTTGAACCCGAGGTCGCAGCTCGACCTCGACTCGGTCCAGGTCTCGGGTCGTCGAAATTTTCTATCTCCATAGGGACATGACCATTGGACGGTTCAGTCGTGGTTTGGGCAACAGCTCGGCTTTCGATTGCGGCAGCAGCCGGCGTGTAAGTGGCTTCTGGCGTCTTCCTTCTAGGCGTCTGATCCCTCGGCGGCATTCCTGCCGGTCGAATTGTTTTCAGCTCTTGCTGGAACGTGATCTTGCGCATGTCCCACTCGCGTCGGAGACGAATGGCCGATGCGGCCGGATTTTCCCCAATGACGGCGACTTGGCGCATCAATTCGCTGCACATGGTGGGCGGATCCAATTGGATGGACCGCCAACAATCTAGAAATTCTGGTTTAACGGCCATGGCGGCCGTTCTTAGGCACGTGGTGGCAGCGAAGCCTGGCCTTGGGCTGTCGAACACCCCGGGAAACAAAATTCTCCGATAACTCGGCACAAGCTGTCGCTGTAACTCGTTCAAACGTGGGTCGTCGGGTCCCGTCGGCTCCATTCGGTTTAGTAAGCCGGCGACACGACGACTACCTTTCAAACTCTCGGTGACTTGAGCTATTTGGTATAAGTCCATATCAGACAACTCAATCTCCTGAGTCTCTAACGGCGCTTCGCAGAACCCCTGCCACATGGCGTCGTAATGCTGATCGAATCCCTTTTTCAGAACTTGGGATACCATTCCGAATTTTCTCGTGGGCAATCGAGGCTCTGGGAGACTTGGGTCCGGATTTATCGAATCCGTGTACTTTCTACACTCTACAGGAATCGGCCCTTCGATTGGCCGGTGGTTCGCCTGGTCATTCGAATTTTGTGCGTTTGGAAGACTCTTCCATTCACAGGCCGTGTTGTCGGCCATCGCGGGGGGTGAAATTCTGTAGCTTCGGTCTACGATGTGGACTTCTGCGGAACTTCCTCCCTCCAAGGCGGACACTGACGTTGGTGTATTTAACATCAAAGTCTCATTAGATCCTATCGTTGGTTCTTCTGCATCAGGCGATTGGAAACAGGCATCCCAATCGGCTTGCTGTTGTTCCAACGCTGCTTTCTTGCGAAGGGTGACTTGCATGGAATGCTCTTCGACTTCGCGATCCCATCTGCCAGGTACTTCGTCGTCCTTGGGCGGTGGTGGCATCAGGGCCAAACGTTCGCGCTCTAACTTTTCGCGGTTTTGTCGGCCTGCACGATGCTTGAGTCGGCCGTTGGCACGAAGCAATTCTGGTCTGGTTCCTGGGCGAGCGACGTATGGATCCACTCCTCCAGGGTATCGGCAAGCCGCGTCCCATCGTGAGACTCTGGCTTCCGAAACATTATCAACGGCTCTTGAAGCCGTATTGTGGTGATTGCCACAGGTCATCTTGGCACGTGGTTCGTTTGATGCGACTGAACTCGATCGCTCTCGCTTATCATTGCGTCCTTGGTCGTGATATGCGTCTCTTTGACGTTCCCAGTCTCGGAATCGGGCACGAGCGTGGCCGAAATGTCCGGCCATTCCCAGAATATGCATCTCATATTGGGAACTGGCGAGATCTGCCAAATCGTAATGTTTATGTCGATCGGCCCACCAGGCCTGCTCTTCTTGTAGTTTTCGCATAACTTCATCCTTCCGGGCCTTGAGTTTCTCCCAAATGGCATCCAAATAATCGTTCCTTTTGGCGTGTGGGATTCGGAAAAACCCGTAGAAGTCCGTGTCTTCCTCCTCCGTGGGAAAGAGCCAGCCAAAAAGCAATCTGGATCTCAACGGTGATGGCGGATCGATCCTTAGGTTCCAGGAAACGGGGTCGGCTACCATTAGCCGTCCACAAATTCGGCATCTACAGCCCCAATGTGCGGCGATGGCATTTGAGAACTCTTGTCTCACATCTTCCCACGTCTGACCAAGTTGTCGTAAACGTCGGACTTCGGCGGATAATTCGCCTCTAAAAATTCCTGTTACCATGGGTACGTAATCTGGTAATTCGTACGGTTGATTGATTGCGTTTAAAATCTACAGAAACGTTTGAAAGTTTTTAATTATTAACTGGTAAATATTATTTGGTTTAAATATTTTCTAGCAAAAGGCAATTGAGCGCCGTCGTCATGGCAACTCCCTCACAACGCTTACTAGCCGTCGGGCGAAGTCACATGATCATAAAAAATGGCGCCATTTAAAATTTGTTAAGTGATTTTTTGAACTGACAAAGTTTTTCTTGAATTTTTTCGGCCTTTTTAGCCAACTTTCGTGATAGAAAAGTGGAACGTAACTACGTGAAATTCAACGAGCTATTCGTTTAACATACTTTCAATACGATCTGACTCAGTTTTTACGAACTTTCGGTATTTTTCGAGCGTCCGTCGGGCTTGATTATAAATTCGTTTGTCAGCCGATTTCAACATTTCAACGGCTTTTTTAATTTTTTCAATGGCGATATTCACCTGATTTTGCAGATCGAACTCTTCATTTAACATTTCGTCGGGTGGATTCATCACGAGATTTCTTTCGGGCTCCGAGTCCGAATCAATGTTGGGCGGTCCTTCGCCACCTTCGGCCATGATTCTGTGAATGGGCCGTTTGTTTTTCATGACAAATCTAATCATTTCAAACTAACTGTTTCACTTACGAAGTTGAATCTATTCTTTTCCTTCGTTAATCGGCGGATCGTCCCAATCAGTGTGTTGTCGGAGTGGTTTCACTTTGGAAAGTAACAGATTTTTGCAAAGTCCCCCAACTTGATGCTGATTGGTCGCCGTATGAACTACGTCATTTTAATTACTATTTTTAGAATGATGTGACATCATTATGTCTCCATCACTCACTAGAGTACTGTCTTGTCGTTCGCGTTCTGCGCAGAATCGACTAGTTACTCTCTGTTTTGGTGATTTCCGGCTTCTCAAGTTATATTTTTTAGCCGTTTTTTCAGTATTTTTGTCACCATCTGAATTTTTTGGTACTACTGGGTGTAGCATGGATCTTCGCTTTGCTTTTTTCGGCTTTGTGGCCGGTTCCAGCGTGGTTTGTAGGTCATCCTGGGCTATTTGAATGTTCTCAAAACTAATCGCCACGTGTTCAACTTCGTCATCGGAATTTGGCAGCGACGGTAAAGTTTTTACTTCGTCTTCAACTAATGTATTAATTTTATTTTCAGTGGGTTGTCCCACCACCTCTCCCCTCCGCCAAATTTCCTGAGTAAATTGAGGGAAATATGGTGTAAGTTCGGATGCGTGGATAGACGGGAATTTTGCATTATCTTCCAAGCGCTTTAATTCAAAGGCATTGCCTTGATGTGCACGAATAATGGCAAAAGGTCCGGTTCGGCGATCAGCGATCCCTGCCGAAATTCCTTTAACGGCGCTGGATAATACGTGTGCATTTTTCCAGACTAAGTCGTTTACTTTGAAATTATCGAACTTCTTTTCTGATTGGTGATCTTGTACTCTTTTTTGTAGATCAAATACATGTGACATCATGTGTTGATATGTGCTTGCGAGCACTTTCTCCAGTTGATGAATGTAAATATGAGGATTTTTTGGGTCCACGACAAGAACTTCATCTGGCAAGCGCGGATCCCACGGCACTCTCAATTCTCTGCCGAAATTTAAATAAGCCGGTGAGAATTCTCTTCCGGCTGCGACCGTAGTTCGCAGACTAAAGGCAAATTCTCGTAAATATTCATCCCAACGGGTGTGAACATCAGTGTATAAAGCAATCAAATATTTAATATCTCTGTTGGTTCTTTCAACAGGATTCGCCTGAGGATGGTACGGCGAAGTATAAGCCGGTAACATTTTGAATTTCTCGCAAAACTTCTGGTATACCTGCGATCTAAATTGCGAGCCATTATCAGACAGTATTTTGCGTGGAAAGCCAAATTGCAGTGATAAATTATAAAGACAATCAGCTATTTTAGCCGAAGTTGGTTTCGACATTGGCCGCATCTCTGGCCATTTTGTAGCGACATCGATTATAACGAGTATGTGAGTGTTACCTCGTGGAGTTTTTGGTTTTGGCCCCATGAGATCAGCACTCAAGCAATCAAAGGGAGCATATGGACCCATTTGAGCTGCTTCAATTTCTAATTTTTGCCTTGGCTTGCAAGCCTGGCAGCGTTGACAATGTTTGATAAAGCGAGTAATATCTCGTTTCATCGTCGGCCATGCGTAGATTCTTCTAGCTCGATACATCGTTCGAGTAATACCACTGTGTCCAGACAACGGGTGTCCGTGAGCTGTCCAGATGACTCTGTAAACGAGATTTTCCGGTACAACCACTTTCAACGCTCTTCCGTTTTCTCCTAACTCGTCGGTGAGAGTTGGATGGAATTTCAGAAGTAAATCTTCTTCAATTAGATAAGCGGACGCCTTTCGTTTAAAACGTCTCTTGCTCATCGCGTGCTTAAGTTCAGGAGGGTAACAGCCATTGAGCAGGAAATTTCGAATTTTTTGACATTCTTTATCTTGTTTTTGCCCAACAATAATTTCTTCTCTTGTAGGTGGCTCACATTCTAATTTCTTCACAACGTTGGCTGCAAAAGTGTGGACGAGGACATTTGATGACGGGAATTCAAACTCTTGAGTCATCATGAGATGAATTTTTTCATCGGATTCAACATTAGGAGGATCATAAGCATGCGACCAAAAATTGATTATTCTCTCGTCTTCAACAACTTCCGATGTGGGAAGCTGATTTGGTCCCCCCAGCTTCCAGTGTCGATATGGCGATGGACAATACGCCAATAAATCGTCATCTTCACCGTCTACGTTGTCTTCTTCGGGCGTGCAGACAGGAGCTCGAGACAAAGCATCGGCCAACACGTTTAACGGCCCTTTAATATACTGGATTTCAAATGTATACGCCATTAATTCGAGTTGCCACCGCGCCAGACGTCCTGCCGGTTCTTCCAGAGACATTAGCCATTTCAAGGCCTGATGATCCGTTTGAACGGTGAATTTGGTAAATTCGATGTAAGGGCGATATTTTCTCAGCGCCCAAACAACGGCCAAACACTCTAATTCAGTAGCTGTGTAATTTACTTCAGCCGGCTGCAAGCTACGGCTTGAATAAACGCACGGTAGTTCTTCTTGTCCACCTTTTTCAGGCTGGATTTGCATTAATGCGGCGCCCAATCCTTGACGACTGGCGTCCGTATGAATTATGAAAGGTCGATACAGATCTGGCATGGCCATGGTTCCCGAATCTGTGAGGGCCTTCTTAATTTTTTCAAAAGACTCTTGATGACTGGGTTGCCAATTGAAATCCATATCCTTTTTTAATAAAGGCCTCAGTGGCTCTGCCATGACCGATAAATTTTTTAGAAGTCGATGGAAAAAGTTAACCATCCCCAAAAAACGCTGAAGTTCTTTTAAATTAGTTGGGGTTGGGAATTTCGTAATTGCATCCAACTTCTTGGGGTCAACGGCGAGTCCGCCGGTTCCTAATTTGTACCCAAGAAAAATCAATTCTTTTCTGCAGAATTTCGACTTATCCGGGTTGACGCACAAATTAGCTTGCTCTAATTTTCCTAAAATTTTATCGACATTGATTAAATGTTCTTCATATGTTTTCGAAACAGTTATGATATCGTCTAGGTACGCCCAAGCTTGTCGCCTATACATTTCATCGAGGACCTTCTCAATTAAACGTTGGAAACTAGTCGGCGCATTTTTCAGTCCAAATGCCATAACTAAAAACATCAATCGGCCTATAGGGCTCCAAAAAGCCGTTTTCGGCTGTGCAGACGGGGTTAAACCTATCTGCCAGTAGCCTTTTGTCAAGTCGATCGTGGTGACCCACTCAAATGAACCAATTTCTCTTAAAATTTCTTCGATTGTCGGCATCTGAGGAGGATCATATTCTGTATGCTCGTTTAATGGCCGGTAATCCACACAGAGGCGTGGTTCGGCCCCCGGTTTGACCACTAAAACAATTCGCATGGCATAATCTCCAGTGGCAGGCACAGCGATTCCCTTGTCCACCATATCCTGACAGATTTGCCGAATTATTTCCCTTTTCTGAGGGTTATAACTTTTAAATGGTACCCTTATAGGTTTATCAGTTGTCAGCTTGATATCGTGCTGCACTATGTGTGTACGGCCAGGAACTCTTGATAGAATTCTCTGTCGTCTCTCTAATATTTCCGCCAATGAGAGTCCTTGCTCCAATGTTAGATTGGCATCATTCACCATTTTGGTGATATCATCTCCCATTTTCAGAGTAGCTGCGCCAGCCAAAATTCCTTCATGACATACAAACGTAGCATTGTCTGGCGGTAATTCTTCAATTTTGGTTTTATATCTGTCCAAAACTGACTGCGGTATATATGGTAGAGTTTCGGTCAATGGAGTAATAAAATTCCATGACAGCGTCTTCGGATTCGGCTGTATACTTAGCCGCTTCATGAAATCATTTCCCAATAAAATCATCGGGAAACGGTGTTCGATAACTATGAAAGGATGCACAAGGACTCCATGTGTCCATCGAAATGATAACAACAGGGTTCCGACTGGTTGAATATCTTTGCCAGCCGTTCCAATACAGAGACCTGGTGAGATGTACCGTAATTCTTTTTCCAATTTCAGATTTTCCATTACCGAAGCCGCCATAAAGCTTCTATTGGCTCCAGAATCTAACAATCCAGTAATTGGCCCTTTCATGGTTTGTAGTTGTATTTTCGGAATTCCCGTAAAATCTTCCATGTTCAAATTGCAGGTGACTCTACGTATCCGATGTTCTAATGCAGGATAATCAATAGGTAGTTCGTCCATTTCATCGTTATAGGATAGAACGACTTTTTCCATAGCTCTAGTCATTTCTTCAATTTCATCGACCTCTTTTGACCTGGGACGGAATTTTTCCCAAAGTTTATCCATCCAATTTTTACTTGGTTTGGGGTAACATTGTAGTGCTTTCCTGACGTGATATTGAAAGTATCGTTTGTCGGCCGTTTTTTCGGCCAAGACTTCGTTAAGTTTTGCAATGTCAACTTTAGGAAATCTCAGGTCACATGGCTTAAACTGAGCTACCATCAAATGTTTCTTGTCTACTGAATCCCAGTAGTCTAAATAGTTTTTGTCCAATGGTTCACGGTAATCATGGGTTACTTCCATCTTGGGACAAACGTCGACGTCTATCTCCTTAATTGTTTCCGAGGCAACGGGCGCGAGTTTCAGCGTATTCGCTGCCAAACCCGCGCTCACAAGTTTTTTCGGAGCAGTTCCCCCAACTTGCTGACAAGACCTTCTATCTCGGCAGCTACCGGACTTCTATCAGGACACTGATTGGACCAATGCCCCAACTTTCCACATCTATGGCACGGATCGGTTTCCGGTGACTTGCGCCTAGGACCGTTTCCTGAAGTGGGCGACTTTGAACGAGGTTCTACGGCCTTTTTATCTGTAGCCGATTCCTTTTCAGTATCCGGCATCACTTCGGGCTTGATGGGTAGCGGCAAAGGTGATTTTGATCGAGCATCTGTATTAAGGTTTGCTGTATTAAAAGTAACGTTTTTACCAACCATTTTTGGTCTAAATTTATTCTCAGTGACATGCTTCGCGAGTAATACAATAGCATTCTCAACTAAAGGGTCTAGCCCTGGGTCGTCTTCTTCGACTACTTCAGTGCTGTCTTCCGACAAGGCAAGATTCGCGTAAGCTCGAGAATTTTTGGGTAGTTTGTGGGGGTTCGGAGGTCCGGCACTTGTAGTTTTATCCGTCTTCTCCGCAAAGTAATCCCCTCGATCTCGGGGTTGCATTAAAGGAGCTTGTCCAAGCCTAGCTTCTTTCACATATTCTTTAATGCGTAACTGCCGTTTTTTAATAGCTGCAGTCTCCTCCGGAGTCAAATATTCATTATACTTTTCTTCAATTCTCAGGTCATTATCCCTTAAAAATTGGGAGAGTTCTTTGAATGATCCGACCGGCGGTGCATCAACATTTTGCAGAATACTTCGGGAATATGGTGTCATCGCCTTTCGAAATTTTCTGTCCACATCATGGTCAGTAGATGGCGTTGGTAATGATGACAACAAATCTTCGGTTCGGCGGAGATAGGAGCGAATGTCTTCTCCCGCTGATTGAGCTAAATTGTCCCATAATTGATAAATGTCTTCAGTGGGTTCAGCGTATTCTCGCATGAACGCTTCTACAAATTGATTCCAGTGCACGAATTCTCGTTCAACGAACCAATTTTCGGCGCGTGCCACCAATGATTTTGGGACTAACTTCTCCAAAGTATCTTGAGGTGTTATACCATTTAGTCGAGCCATTCTGGTAATTTCTTCCAAAAAGGTTGATCCCATTTGGAATTCTCCATTAAAACGATCAGGGACTAATCGATCCCATCGAATTGTTTTCACATCGGCAATTTTATGCCGCCACTTATCAGTGGTGTATTTTGCAATTTTGCGCTTCAAGTCGAATTTACGTAACTCTGCCAGTCGTGTGGTTCGACTTGCTGACTGCGCTTGTTTTTGAAACATCGCGTCGATCTGTTCAGCGGTGTAATAACGTTCGTCGCTTGACTGAGATCTTCTTGATCTCGTCCTTGAACGACTCTTTCGCTCTTTCCGCGTCTCGGATCGAGTAGATTTTTCGCCTTCCGAAAGGGATTCGTCCTTCGACCCTCGTGGCGGAGGTACATCGTCATGGTTCCGACGTTCATCCCCCTTGTCACGATCTTCGGGATCTGGAGACGCACTTCGACTTCCAGGTTGGTCGTAATTATCGTAATTATCGTTGGACCGATGCGAATCGTTTTGTATCTTCATACGATTTCTCTCATCCATCATGGTCATGAGTTTGTCGCTATTAGTGAAAATTTCGGCGTCTGAAGCGCCGTTCTTTTTGGAAGTAGGCCCTTCAGCATTGGAACATCTTCTTTTGCGCGACTGTCGCTCATCTTCACTTGATGATTGAGACGATTCGTCGTTTGCAGCATCTCCTAGCCGCACGACTTTCTTTTTCACCTTGGCGGCAGGACTTTTCTGTTTAGAGGCGAATTCAGCAACACGTATTCGTTCTTGTTCCTCCTCAAATTCCTCTTGTTCTCTCAGCAGTTTGGCTCGCCGTAGGTCATCTTCAGTTTCTTGAGCTTTTTTGTCGGCGGCTGCCATTTGTCTGCGGAGTTCTTCATTAGATGATTCCTGTTGCTTTATGGAATCCCAAGCAATCTTCTGCTCTCTATTAAAGACTTCATTCTCTTTTTTAGACAAATGTTTCTTTCGAGCATCGAATTCCATGCGTTGGCGCTCCAGTTCGTCCGATTGTTTTTTCAGCTTTTCTTCACTGTGACGGTACTGAGCGTTTATTTCTCGCAAAGCTTGATTCGATTTTTCAGCAATTTCCTTGGCTTGAGACTCTAAGTTCATTTTTCGAGTAACAGCAGCCATCTGCTCGTTCATATGATCGACCAGGCGTTTTCTTTCATGATTAGACATTGCTTCGTAAATTTCCATAATCGTCATCTGATCAGTCACTTGTACCCCCTGGAGAATTGCTCGATCCAGAAGTTCCTTGTAACCCACCGGTTGCGTGTCAGGAATCTCGATGGTGTCCAAATCCATGGAAGAATCGCCCCAGTTCGTTGGTCCAGTGGAAATCGCTACTTCGCGTTCTTCACCGCCTGTTCCAACGTCCTTAGTCGTGGCACCCTCGGCGGCAACAGCGTCAATAGTTTCGGCCAAATGTTGAGCCGTTAGACTATTACGTGCCGTTCGAGGACGACCCGATCTACGGCGCTTAGCGCCCGTTTTTGTACGAGTCTGTACTCCTTCATCATCAATAGGAATTTCTCCTTCTGAGTTAGACATACTGAGTTAGACAGATAAGAGAGAAAGATGATAGGAAAGTAGGAATAAATTCTAAGTTTAAACAATTGGTTATCCCGGACGGGCCCCCAAGTGTTGCGTTCCTGATGGTTCCAATTGACTTTTCACAACAACACTAAATTTATATTTAGTCACTATGGGATTTTTCCAATTGCAAGAGATCCCGGCGTTCACCTGTGGAAGCAGTTGAATGCCGTTTATAGGTCTTCTATCGGGTGGGTTAGCCGTTAAGTCGGTGTCTAGGGATTTGATCTCGAGTAAAGGCTAGTTTAGTTATTTTAAATCAAACAGTTAATCAATTTATTGAGCGTTAATTACAGGTTCAATTGAAGTGAATGTTAATAAAATGGGTTCTATGAGGATAAGATCGTCGGCGTAGAAGGCGACGTGCTCGAAGCAGCGCGGGACTCCTTCGGGCGGGAAAAAGCAGTGCAGAAATGGCGACACGTCGCCGCGCAAATTCTGCGAAGTGAGAAAGGAAGCGTGAAGCCGAAAGACTTCACAAAGAGTGTCGGCTGTTAAGCCTGACAAGACGGGAAATCTTGGGTTAAACCCTAGATTGCAACGGGAGATTTCCGTTGGAGACAAGTAGTCAAACGGCGGGTACCGCCGATCGTTAAAACCTGACTGGAGATCCGCTACAATCTGAATTGGAATCGTCGTCAACAGGTCGAGGAGCGGCGACGATGGCTCTACAATCCTCGGCGGCTGGCTGGCGTCGATCTTCAACGGCGTGGGCGCGTTGGTCTTCGGGCGGCGGCGGGAACGACGGTGGTTTGGGCCGTCGTGCGTCGTCTTCGCGGCTCGGAAAGTGATTCGTTTGAACGTTGGTCCAAACAAATCGGGTTGAAACTTTGGCAAAACTCACGAGTCACGGACAAAACAGTGTTTTTGGGTTGAACAAAGCTGTGTCGGTGTGAACGGTATGAGTGTGATGCAAAGAGTGAGTAATAATTCGAATTATTACTCGGAATATGGCCGGAAAACGGCCAGTGCGCAGGCGTGGCGTGTGCCAAGGCACGCTTCAGCCCTAGCAACGGTGCAAAATTTGGGGATTGACTTAGCAACGCCCCAATCCAGGGCTCAGAATGCCAGGGCAGCCGTTACAGCTTCTGGGCCAATTGCCCAAAAGCGCAACAGGTGCACGGCAAAAAACACAATTCTAATGATTATGGTTAAAATATAAATAATAATTAAAAAACGTGGTAGAAAAACTTCTCCACAAATGAAGTGAACATTTGAGATCGTAACAAGCATAAATGACCTTTTTGGAACAATTTTTTTTATTTCTTAAATTTGATTTGAGTTATTGTCTTATAATTTTAAACAAAGCTTTATTGTCATGATATAAACCTGTAAATAAATTTTTAAGTCAAAATTTGACTTGCAACTAAGAAACCAGTAGTGGTCTCAAACTTTTTTCCACCACTGTATTTTAAGACAAAGTCATTCTAATTAATTTGCTTACTTGGTTTGTTCATCCTCCAAGCCAAATTGCAAGATTCAAAAGCTGTAATTATTGGCTCTGAACAAAACGCTGGGTACACCCAATATGGGGTACCCAATTTGGGTACTCAAGATTTCCTGGATTGATTAATTAATTTTTTTTACAATTTTCAGTAATCAATATAATTTTTATTATGACACAAATATTAAAAATTAAACAAAATTAAACACAAAATTGTCAGCATTAAACAAAATTAAACACAAAATTGTCAGCATTAAACATGAAATTGACATAAAATTATCAAAATCATTTCAAAAAAGCATCAAAATCATTTCAAAAAAGCATCAAAATCATTTCAAAAAAGCATCAAAATCATTTCAAAAAAGCATCAAAATCATTTCAAAAAAGCATCAAAATCATTTCAAAAAAGCATCAAAATCATTTCAAAAAATCATCAAAATCATTTTAAAATGTTATCAAAATCGATGTAAATTTATTATAATTATTAAAATGATGTGTGTATTGGTTTTAACCTGACTTAAGAGAACTGAGTTTCTAGCAATCCGTACACTGGTCGCTAATTGTCAGTTTAAGAGCTTGAAGAGAACTGCCTTAACTGGTTTCTTTGGCTATTAGGAAAGCTCCTATTCCACCTATTCAATCTAGTTGATCATCCCATAATGTCATAGTGGCTAAACGCCATCTATGGATGATTTATTGAACTAAATTAACTAAGAATGCACGTAGAAGCCAGCCGATGAACGGTACAGAATGACAATAGATTTCAGGAACACTTTACATTAGAATTAAGAAAACGCATACTTGTTGTAGTTAAGCTCTCCTTCTAGAGTAGCAAGGGTTTGATATGTAAAAGGCTAAAGAACTTCAAAATCTCCAATCGCAAAATAGCACAAGGACTAATCATTAAGCCGTGTTTTCATAGTTACCGATTCCTCCAATTGAGATCCATGCATAACAAAAACACTGAAAATCAATATTGAACAATGAGGAAAGGCCTCTTAACAATAGCACAAATATATTAAGCTTATTGCTGGGTTCTTATTTTTACTTATTATTCCAGTGCAAAGAAACAAGAATTTAGAGGATCCTAAAACGGCTCTTTAGAAGCTTTCAAAATGTCTGTAGGGTGGCAAGTTTTAAAGAAGTGCCATGCAAATTTATTCTGGCGCTTGGAAATTTGTTTAAGACCTGAGTAGAAGAATGAGATTTGTAAATTTTATTTCATTACATGTTTTTGTAGCCTTCAGCAGTAGTGCTACATTCTCCTCTGATACTACAGTCTGTGCCCTATATCCTTATGTTAAAATCAAAATAATAAATTCTACATACATAAATGCAACAAATACATAATTGTTACAACAGGTAATGACACTATCCACATGTGTGCAATAAACAATTTTAGACTTGTGTATGTTCATGTGAAAAAATATTCAGTGTTTCAATTTGACATCACCATATAGGAGAGTGTCGATTATCCGAGCGTCGATTACCCGAGCGTCGATTACCCGAGCGTCGATTACCCGAGCGTCGATTATCCGAACATCGGTTATACAAACGCCCGGTTAACCGAACAGCAGTTTTTCGATTTTTTTTTTATCGATTTGCGGTTTTCAATTTTTTTTATTGATTTTTAAAGATTTTTAATCAATTTTTTAATTGCAGGTACTGTACTGTACGTACATGGACAAAAAACTTCCTTTGGTTACAGTAATTTCACAGTAGTCAAGGGAAGTTTTTTTTCCAATAAATCGGTTTTGTGAACACCCATGTTCCCTAATCAGTTCGGATAATCGACGCTCTACCGAGTGCCAGATTGAAGCGCATACCGGAATTAAATAGTTTTGCAAAATCCATGTAGACTGTCATAGGCCTGCCAATTTACAAATATTAATTTAAAACATTTTAAGTGGCAATTTGTTATGACGATTGTGAATGTTCGATACCGAATTAGCATATTCACTGACTTGCACGATTCCTGCCATGAAAAGTAGAAATGGTCCAAGTCATGTGATGCAAGTTTTCCTATTTAATCAATAGGAGTAGATAAATCAGATTAAGTTAATCCAAGGTGAGAAAAATACTGTACAAGTAAGTATCAGGCTCAGTCATCAGTGATTAAAACGACGATTTTGGTCTGGCTTTAGCACTATTAGAACACGATGTGACATCACAATGTGTTCCTTGTGGTGACTTTATATAGGCGGCAAACACAAAAATGTGGTGTGCTGTGACATTTGCAATGTAAACACTCGTGCATGCATAAAAATAACATAGGTAAAATTGGACAAAAATGGAACTGAATACAAACGAAAGTAATTATTCTGGAGTTTGGTATGTACCAAATTGTGTGACCGATACTCTGCCACTGCAACACGTAACACTCATGGCCCAGTCCAACCCCACTTCGCCATTTTACGGTTGAAGAATAGTGACCTTGATGACATCACATCCGGCCACTAATCCCACAACCAATGGGAATAGGTACTCTCGTACCCACGATGAAAGAGTGTACTATAAAAGTGCCAACATTCTGTTGAGGCCCCAGAGTTAATTAGGAACAGCTCTGGTTTACACCTTGCTGTTCTCCTCTATTGTTCACCATGGAGATGCTTAGGAACTTGACCGGTATGTCAATCCCCGTACCATGAGTGATCCATGGGCTACAATGAACAGCCGAATAACCACGCTGCACTACCGGTTAACCCTAGCCACATGTGCCGCTTGTGGTCGCAGGTCTGCTGCAGCAATGCAGCGGTAGCAATAGGAGAGGCATGAGATTCTGACCCCTAGGCACTGAATAAAGGCCATAAACCTTTAAATACAGTATCTTGTGCTCATTTCTGTTAATGTGTCGTGCGTCCGACGCTGTTTGGACACTCCAATGCCCAAATGGCGTCTGTTCACTCTCACAATTGTAATACTGTATTTCTTGTTTTTGTGAGAAGTTACTTTGGATAAATTTGGTTTGTTTAGGGGTTGAAATAGAGAAACAGCCATTTTGTTTATCTAATATAATAAGCAAACAACATTATGGGTAAGTAGTGTGCACATTTCATGTTTTAGCAGTAAACAAATGTAAACACCCATCGGGGGGCTCCGGAAAAAAAATCCCATAAAACAAAAATTAACTTAAAATGCCACTGATCCTATGCCACTAACCTAGTAGCGCCACAATGTTTTTGATGTAAATGAATGTACAACCCCTGGCAAAAAGTTTGGAAGTTTGACTACCTTAAACTGAAAATGCAACAATAAAGTGCTGTAGCACAATAATGAGTAAACTTTGTTGAAAAACAAATAAATTAGCTTGAAAGAGCATTGTTTTATCTACATTTTCACTTAAAAAAAAAACAGTAGAACTTCAACTAGTGATGAAATAAAAAATCATTACAAAATCAACACAGGGAAATTAATTTGGAATCATACAAATCTGAGGAAAAAAGTTTGGAATCAAACAAAAAAAGTGCCGTTTAGGTCCATTTAAAATTTTTAAAATCATTTCAATTTAATCAATGACTCATCTATAAGTAATATGTGTCAATTGCATTATTTTTCTTGAAGGTATTGTTTCACATCCTTGACTCTGTGTCAGGGAGCGTTGTGGTCCTGATAAGTTACCTCTTTATCCCCAAAGTGATCCTCGATTATTGGCAGTAAAAATAGTACAAAATATCTGTGTATATAGCTGCATTGACTGTCTCATTTATCATACACAAATGTCCAGTGCCTTCTGAAGATATGCAGCTCCAAACCATTGAAGATTGAGGAATTTAATAGAAGATTTGAGGCAATCACTGTTGAACTTCTCATCAATGCGCCTCCAGACAAATGCTCCATTGTCATCTCTAACAAGTAAGTTCAAGGCAAATTCTGGACTCATCACTGAATATGACTTTACTCCGGTCATGAGAAGTCCAGTGTTTATGTTGTTTTGCCCGTTTTAATCTTGCTTGCCTGTGCTTTTTGGTTAGAAATGGTTTTACTTTAGTTTTTCTGGATTTAAAACCCATTTCATTGAGTCGATTTTTGACTGTGCTGTCGCACACTTTGACAGTGGCTTTACTCCACTCCTGATTCATCTCATTTGATGTGTTTTTCCACATTTTTTTTTATAATTTTCCGCAATTTCTTATCCTGTCGTTTTGAAGTTTTCCTTGGTCTGCCAGTTTAGGGCGATTTTTAACACTTCCTGTCTCTTGATATTTTGTCCAAACATTAAATACAGCAGATTGGGTAATACTGAACACAACTGCAACATCTTTTTGAGTTCTTCCTTCTTTTCATGCCTTGATAATTTTCTCTTTGAGATCCGTAGACATTAACTTTGTAGGAGCCATTTTTAAATCCTAATCATGTGACTTGGACATGTGGCTAGACACATGTGACATTTAGATGAGTAATTCATTAAACTGGAATAATTTTAAAAATTTTAAATGGAAGTAAACGGCATTTTTTTTGTTTGATTCCAAACTTTTTTCCTCAGATTTGTATGATTCCAAATTAATTTCCCTGTGTTGATTTTGTAATGATTTTTTATTTCATCACTAGTTGAAGTTCTACTGTTTTTTTTTAAGTGAAAATGTAGATAAAACAATGCTCTTTCAAGCTAATTTATTTGTTTTTCAACAAAGTTTACTCATTATTGTGCTACAGCACTTTATTGTTGCATTTTCAGTTTAAGGTGGTCATGATTCCAAACTTTTTGCCAGGGGTTGTATAATATACTCTCTCTGGCCCAAATTATATGGTATAGGTACATTTCTGTAAAAAATTTTCGATTATCGTTGGTTTTGTACTTGTATATTTCTAAGACATTTTAACTGAATATGCTTCAAAATTAAGTGCACTTGCTGATCAATTGATGGCATTATGGATAATTAGTTATATCCTTCTGTTATTGCCAGGGTTGTATCAAACGCAAACTATCAGGTTTGTAGAGGTGATGTAGAGTATTTTACTGTTGGCAAACTTCAATTGGTTTTGTAATGTGTTTACATTACAAAATTAATTGAATTTTAGTACAAAAGTACAAGGAGTGACAAAAGCAAGGTTTAACTATTTGTCAAACAAAAGAAAAGGGTGTTTAGATTAGACACAACAGCATTTGGCTCAACTATCTACAGCCAACAGTAAAACACTCCGCATCAGGATTGGTTTGAGGATGCGAAAGGTTGGATATCTCCAATCCATCGAAAAAATAATGGATCCCTATGTTTACAGATAAATAAAAAAAAATTGGAGTTTGTTGTAGCAACAAGACAACAACCAAAAACATACATCACAAATTTCCCCGACAGTATTTCACACAAAAAAAAAAATTAGACAACTCCAGTGGCCTTCTCAGTTATTTTAACCTTAATCCAATTTAACATTTATGAGAAGATTTCTTGATTTGGACCCAAAAGTTCCTCTAGAATTGAGAAAAAAATGTTTCATGGTTGAAATTAGCATTTTTTAATATTTGGTGGAAAATATCTCCATCAATGCTACTGAAATTGTTTGAAAGTATGGCTGAATGATTGAAAGCAATACTACAAGCTAAAGGATGGCCAACAAAGCTTTAACAGACATTGTTGTAAAGTTTTTTGATGGTTAACAGAGTTTGTTAACTTACTTTTGCCTCTTAATTTTTGATGTCACTTCACAAAAAAAAATCTTTCTCAGAAACTAACGGATAGATTTTGATAAAATTTTAGTTGAATACAGTGGGATGTTGTAGAAGTATCCAGTTAAAATTTCAGTAATTTTTCTCTCTTTTTTCCCGAGATAGATACAGCCATGAGAATCAACATGATGCGTTTGTTAACTTACTTTTGCCCCCCACTGTACATGTCAATTTTTAAAAAAAAAATTTTATAAGTGACCGTGAACTATTGGTTCAAGTTCGTGAACTTGAACTTATTTCACTTTGAAAAAATTTGCAGTGAACGTGAACTTGAACATGTTCACATTTAAGTGAACGAGATACAACACTGGTTATTGCTGAGTTGCATCGTCTCAAAATGCACTAAAAATTAAGTGACACCTGTTGTGCTCAAAATAAAGAGAAAATGAATTCGGAAAATTGCTGTTTCCAAAGAAAAATGACAAAATTGAAGCAATTAACTGATAATCAGCGAAATTGTGTACTACAGCTCTTGCTGAAACAAAGCAATGTTAGGATAAGTTGAGTCGTGGCACCGTTAATGAAATTGTAGGCAAAGTTAAAGTTACTCAACTAACTATTTCACGAATTTGGCGAGAAGTTAAAAAACAATACAATGAAGGATATACTGTATTCCTGCCAATGTGTCTTCAAATAAAAATAAATGTGGCCGAAAGATAAACTTGACCACGTATTTTTGACATTACAATGTTGTATGGAGTCAGCAAAGGGTGGCAACAATTACAAAATTGTCAGTGTTAATCAATAAAAGTTATTGTTATTGTTTACTCTGTATTATTTATTGTTTACTTAATTTGTTTGTAATTTAACTTAATTATATTAATTGTGAATTTTTATAATGATAAAAAATCATATAAAGTCATAAATGTATACCATAATTTGGAGCAGAGTATAGTTTTAACTTTGTAAGTAATTTTTTTCTTTGTCGCATATTGTTACGTGGCCAGACTGACTACTGTTTGACCACGTAAATACTTTATATTAGACTGGGGGTTTGCAATTGCATTAAGTTAAACTAGCATTTAAACTGTGCTGCTAATAAGAAGGAAATGAAGAGGACTCATTGTATTATTATTAAAATATAACAATATGTTTATTAAATCATAAATACAATCTGAAAACAAATATAATTTAACTTAAACTAAATTCTAAAACTATCTTAAAAATAACCTAAGACTAAATAAGCATGAATAACTTTTGGGATGGGAAAACCTTGAGATGCCACTGCAATAACTGCCTGACAACCTCTGTGTCAATTTGGCTCTTGTCAAACATTAAATAGAGCTCGATCGTTCTATTATTCAGTGATAGGTAAAGTCATTACCTCATCCGCTTAAGGCGGACTCTAGTGAGAGTTTTAGGGGTTATTCTCTAATGATTAACTACGGAAGCGAGGTGGCGACAGCTGATTCACAGCGTGCTCGCCCACCGCGTAACAATATGTATTTTTACTTATTATATTGTATATTAAAAGATAATAATAAGTGTATTTTTTAAATTTTTTAAAATTAAACTTTCTTTTTTTTGGAGGAGGGGGGGGGGCAAAACAATTTTGTGCTTCGGGGCCTCGCAATACCTAAATCCTCCCTCGGTGCTGAATATATGTAAGCTTAGTTTTCCAGAAAAATAAATTCAATTTTCACTTATTTAGAAAACATTGACCATGTAAACTTAATAAATGATAGCTGCATTAAAAATTGAAGAGTAGAAGTGTGCTTTACATGTGCTACATGAAAAAGTGAGTTCTCATTAAACACACCCCAGCGTGGCAATCGCAACTAGCATTGTAATGTGCGGCACACTCACACCATAATACAAACTGAATTCAGCCGAAAACCGTGTAAGATTTCAAGAATTTAAATTATTGGAGTGATCTGGTGGAGAAAGAAATTGCCACACAGACATTAATGGTAAAATTACACATTTTTCTATCTTCAGTTCATGCAACATTAGTTGCACAAAAAGTGAATACAAAACTCAAAGCACGAGCCGAGCCGAAATAAAATGTGTTGTTTCGATTTTAACCCTGGGAGAAAAGAAAATGCTGCCACCATATCACACAATTCCAAGATGTTTCCAACTGATTACTTCTGCTTTAAGACCTGACTTGGCCAGCACACGTATGCTTCCCATATGAGATATGCAAAAGAAGTAATCTTGCGGCACATTTGCAACCTGATTCTTCGCAATTTGTGTTTCAATCCAGCATAGATTTGAAAAACTTTTCCAATTCGCACTTTCAACTTCTGTATGTTTCTAACCCCTGGGTTCACTGGCTGTTACACAAAAAAATGTCCAAGCTATTTCGCCGTTCATTCAACAATAGTAAATTAAAGAATATATACGGTATATTCACTATACGTTTTTAAGCCATGTGTCCTTAAGTTAAGATGGCAAATTACAAACTTCGAAATGGAGTTTTATATAATCATCATTTTAAAGCACATGATACCCAAAGGTGAGATAACCTTTGGACATCACCTGGCTTAAGTTTGTTTTCCGTTTTTTAAAAATTTAATTAATTATTTTCTGGTTCGGTTAATTGAGCATTAATCTTGTTCATTTTTTATTTTTATTTTTTAAATGTTCTTGCACCCTATACCATTGTGTATATTTTTTGTTCAGAACGATTTAAATTAATTTAATATGACGTTCTTAACTTGCCAAATCGGTCCTTACGGAGGCGGATCTAGCCTTTCGGGGGCCCTGGGCTTGAGGTTTTTTCGGGGCTCCTTTATCAAAATTTTTAATAGCAATCTTTTTTTTTTTTTTTTTTTTTAGTACATTGCCTTGTGTCTTCGGGGGCCCCTGGGATAAAGCCCAATTAGCCCCTATGTAGATCCGCCCTTGGGTCCTTAGAATGGTCATTCATGCATTTGTTTGAAGCAAAGTACTAGGTTCTTACTGCAGTTGCACTTTTTACTTTGTAATATTACCTGAAAATGTCACATGATTACCTAACCTACAGTATACAAGTAGTACTGTTTTCAACAAAAAATAAGAGAATTCCTGATTTTAACTTTAAAATAATTGGCACAACTTTATTATTGTGATGATCTGATGAATTGAAATAAAAGGTGTGTAATTAGGAGCGTTTAGCAGCTTTTCGCGCACTTGAAGCAGCCCTAGCGCTTGAGTGCGGTAGAGATCCCCATTGGCTACCAATGTCTTTCATTTTCATCGTTTTCATTGTTCTTATGTTCTGGCAGTTTTAGGTTTAATCACATTCTGCCTATACTGCTACAACATCAAATGGCCTACTGGAATTGGGTGCGCAAAACGCGCTGTGTCACGAGGTAGATTTACCGTCTGGGGAAACTTCCTGCTTAATTTTCATTTTTTTTTTTTAATATTTCTTTTTTGCGAATTTGTTATTTCGGAATTTAGGGCCCCCGCAGTCACATGAAAACTGCGTGAAAACTGCACGTGTCTGAATCTGCAATCGTGCGATTTTTAGAGTGGCAAATAATTTTCTCACTAATGAAAACACACCTTTGTATGTGTTCCGCGTGCGAATCAAGCAGAGAATTCAAAATGGTAATGAAAGAAGTAGTTGCTACTCTGTAATTGCAATTTTAGGGTCACTGTTTTAGAATTAGAATTAGAATCTAAGAAACATACCCGGTAATAATTTGTAATAACGCAACCAACCTGGTTGTGGTCTGATATTTAGGTCACAGATTTCGTCCTCGCGGATATAAGCTTATATGTCCACACATGTCTGTTCCTAGAGTATTGTGTGCTCTTGTGTTTTTAAATTGTCGCTGCTTTTGCGTTTTTATGTTTTTACGTTTTTACATCATGGCAACTTATTAGAAAAGGTCTGAACATCCGCAGCTTGGAGAATTTGAATCAAACATGGCACATTTAAAAATTTGCCGCTCTTTCGTGGCATTTGTTTCCGAGTAGGTGTGTCAAAACAATATGATTTTTTTTGAAATTTTATCAAAAAAATTATAACATACCGGGTAATTGTCATAAAAAACATCAAAATGTTGAACGACACTGATGATATTACATCTCTGGTCTAGGCTGATCTAAAAATTTCGTAGCAGTGAAGTTATGTATTTTTTTTCTTTCTAGTGGTACAAGTTTAAAAGAGTCTCAAGCCTTTTTGTTAATGAGCATATTATCAAAAAGATTATAAGGCAAAGGAAGTGGTTGAAAGCTGCTTCTCCAACTAAAGAACTGCTTTTCCAATTACGGGTATGAACTCTTCCATTAATGGGCCCGTACGCAAGTGACATTTGTCACAATAAACTTCCCAACTTTGATTGTTTTTGTCAACCACTTCACTCAAACTAAAGTTTTAAAGTTGACAAATAAAATTCAGCACACGAAACTTGGCTATAAAAGTTGAAAAGTGCATAAAAGACTAAAAGCAAAAGCTGAAAAAGGCTTTTTGTTGTAGTTACTGTATGTGCCCACTCAAAGGTGACTAGGACGCGTCAAGCCTCTTGTGACTGCGTCGGCCCTGGTTAGAATCCACGCGTTGCGTTCCGTTCGTTCGTTCCGCGAGCGATTTTTCTTGTACGCCTGCAGCCCTGCACATAATACATAATTTTATTTTTACAATTTTATTTTACAATTCAAAACACGTTTTAAATCAATTACCGCCGTTCATGGTTTTCGAATGCAACGTGCAGGCGACTTGTACGCGCACCGTAGGGATGAGTTTTAAAAAACTGTCACCAGGAGTCACGATTACTTGGATTTGTAATGGAGTGTTAGAAGGTAGATTCCGTTTGATTTCGCCTAGTAAGCACTTTCAAATTGACATCAAATCAAACGCGTGCGTTCCATTACAATGAGTGCAATAACTTCCTGAGTCATCCACACTTCTCCAGGGTGCATCGTAAAGTGCCATGTGTGCCCCTGGTGGCAGATACGGAGCCTATTTCCGGTAGTGTGCGGTGATTGGTCGTGAATAAAACATGGCGGCCCTCACTCGTCTCGTGATTTCTTTTATGAATAAAACGAAAGAAAAGGTGAAAGCTTATGGAAGGGAAGGAAAGGGGACGACCGCGATTTCATTTTCCATTTTAAGCAATAGCAACACGTTGACTATAAAGATGCTTCATCACACAATTTGCCCATACGAAATTGTTTCATGAATCCACTATTCTGTCTTTTTTCAGCGTGTTTTCATTTGTTTTTAAATATTCTTTTGCAATACAATTTGTCAGTAAAATAAAGGTCACAGAACAACATCATATGTATTTTCCATTGTGTTGTGCCTCCAGGTCGAGGACCATGTTGGCACTTCTCAAGCCGTACGCTCAATGAAATATAAGAAAAAGACTTAAGCTGATGATGCAAGTGGCATATAACCCCATATGGTGGTAATAGCAATGTATTTTGCATGCTATTGGTTCGCAAATCATAATACACTTTGTAAATACATTGCGAAATACATTTTCTGCTATTATAATTTGTCAAATATGAATGCGTTGTCAAAATACATTTTATAAAATGTGTTCTGAAATGCATTTTAATCTACCATTGTTAGAGAATTGCGAATGCATTTTCAAAATATTGTTTAAAGCACAAATAAATTCCACAAATTGCTATACATTATGGAATGCACTGCATTACATGCAATATAATTTCAATGTATCTTTTTTAAGCATATTGGAAAATACAAACACTACAATCATGTTGACGGCCATCACATTTATCGTGCTTTAGATGCGTCCATTTAAGTGCTTCACTGCATCTACCGTATGCACAAGTACAATACATGCTGAACAGTAGTTTCGCGCCGTTCAAAATGATTAAGCGCACCATAACAGGAATTTTAACCATGTTAAGAACATTTTTGGCAAGTCATATTAATTGGCATGACGCATCATGACACTCGAGTTACAGCAATAAATTCCTGCACTCTGGTCAATCTGAGATAAGCGATTAACGTAGCCAGAAGCGCATAGTTAAAATCGTTTGCTATTGTTTTATTAATCAACCATTTTAATTACGTTTTGCCTCTTTTATTTGTTTGCCAGTTAAGGCGGCTTGTTTGTGTATAAGTTTGCAGAAAACATGCTAAATAAATGCCATACATTTCAACAAACAACGAATTTAAAAACACACTAGTAAATTTGTATTAATGAATTGTGGAAACGTCATCAAATAAAACAATTACTCTACAATTCTTTAACTTGCAAACTTGTGAACATTTAGAAATACATACAAATAAGCCACGCGTTATTAAATTTAAATATAAAGGCTACAGGCTTCTTCTGAGTAAACAATTTTGATTTTCGAGTAAAAAGCCTAAAAAAAATCTAGCGCAAGTAATAAAAAGTCAAACTTGAAGTTTAGTACTACCACTCTGGGGAATTGGTTGAGCCACATGGAGCAAGAAACATGTTTAAATTTGATAAGACAAGTCTGCAAGGTCCACACATTTTATTACTATTCTACTCCTATATCTTCATGTGACCACATGTTTAGAATCCATGAACTGTGTACAAACTAAAGCTCCAAAACCAAAATGTCAATTGAAAATTTCACACCTCATATTGCAACAATAAAGTAATATGAACAGGAATTATCTTAGTGCATCTTTCCTGTCACGATAACAAGAATGCAAAATGGTTAATTAGTTAATGGCTAATTAGTTTTTACAAGCAAAATTTCCTTTAGGTAAACAATGATTAAATCTGAGTTGACTTGACATTTAAGACCCAATAATTGATTAGTGTAATGACACGCGGTATAAGCTTACACACCCACTTTATGTTTATAATTAATACAAACTTGAATGCTTAACTTTTAATTAGTACATTCCAGTAATGGTAATACAAAATTCACAAACTCATAAGTAATTTATAAAACAGAAACTTAGTTGGTTGAGCTTTTAATCTGCTTTATTTTACGCAGAAAAAACCAAAGGTTTTTTTCCCTCCTCTTCAAATATATCCTATTAGCCAAATAAGCAGATTAAAAACTGCTTTTACATGCGCTTAATGGACTCAGATTTTTCTCTTTCTAGTACAATAAAGGATTAGTGCAATAACAATTTTTATTTAGAATAAATAAAGCATAAAAATCGTGATGGGCATATTGATGTTTGCTCCAGAATATTAATGAACAACAACATGAAAAAGTGAAATGCACTCCACTAAGCATACGTTTACAACCATCAAGTTTATCTGCCTGCAACTTGTTTATCTAATAGGGTTTTTGTTTAAGCAAATTATTCTCCCTGTTTTTATTAGACTTCCAGCATGGAACAGACGGCACTTGAAAAAGATGATTGTTGCTGCAGATTGTACAATTGAAACCAATACGAAACAAGAAAACACAGAAAGATAGCTGTAGGGAAAAAGATAGGCTGGGGTATTAAAAAAAACTGTTGTGATTGGGAAGACCCCTACTACTGCACAGGGGAGAAACCTAGTCAAAGTCATATCCGAAAATAAGGGGGCATTTGTAAGGTTCATGTAGTATACCTACTTGTATATTGTACACAACGCTACAAACATTCTAGTGTATAAATATTAAAATTATTCAGTATTAAATGAATTTTTCATCTTAAAAATAAAAGTGATGCAAAATCTGGCAGATTAAAATTGAATTATTCTATTTAATACGAAGTATGTTTTAAAAGTTCTGGGGTTTAATAAAAATGTTGCTATCTAAACAAACAAAAATAGTTTATTCTCTGGGCTTGTCAAACATAAATATAAAATATGCAAAAATACAATATAAAAACCAAATACCACATAAAGTGTCCGAACTCCATATTGAATGCTGGGTTAATTTGTGACGCTTCGCGTGCGCAGCGTCACTTGTGTAATTTGTGCTAAATAAACACTGATGCTAATTTTGCTGAATCTAATGGCTGACTTCTGAATCGCTTCCTTTCTGGATCTATATACTTCGATATACATCGACTGAATCAACACGAGAAGAACACAAAACCACACAAAGCTTATTTATGAATCTCCTGTTTCAAAGTTTGCTGTGACATCAAAGGGTTGGTTTATTTGCACGCTTGGCTTCTCTGCGCTGCATGTCATATCTAAAATGCCAGAATTCACAGATAAAAGAATAGATAAACAATTGTGCATCCAATGTACCTCATGGTTATTGCAAATTGTGACCACTTGATCAAATTTAATTTAAATTTATTTAAAAGGAACAGGATTTCAAAGTCATGTCAGCAAATTTGTGAGAAAAGTGTTAAATAAGCAAAGCAAACAAATTATACAAGCTGTAAGCATATAAAGCTAATTAAGCGGCATGTTTGATTCATTTGTTTTGCTAAATGTTGGGTTTGTTTTGAGAAAACTTTGCTTCTCATGTGGTATCATCACCCATCGCCTGCAGAGGAACGTGTAATTCAGTTTATAAAACGCAATTAAAAAGTTCCACATTTGTTAAAAAAAATTAATGACACTGGCAATCACCAGAGAGAAAAAGGGAGAGAGAAAAAAAAATAGCAAAATGTTTGTAGAAACAATATATTTTGGAAATTATTGTATATTAAAGTTAAATCGGTGCACAGCATTGCCAGCCTTATAGCTTGCCAGCCTTTTCGATTTTAGCCTTTTTTATTTTCTAACTTCCAATTCAGCCTCTTTGGATTTGGCCTTTTTATTATTGATTAAATCAATAAAATATTCAGAATTTGCCTGCCTATTTGTTTGCCAGCCTTATTTTGCCAGCCTTATATTTGCCAGCCTTATTTTGCTAGCCTTATATTTGCCGACCTTGTGTTTGACAGCCTTATATTTCCAACCTTATATTTGCCGACCTTGTGTTTGACAGCCTTATATTTCCAGCCTTATATTTGCCAGGGTAATCTGCCATTTAATCATTTTTATAAAACAAAAGTTGATCATCTCCGTAAATGTTGCCAACTTTCTCATAAGCCTCTCTCACGTGTGCTAAAATTGTATAGAAAATTGTGATGCCACCTACAGATGTTTTTTATGGAGTGTACTAAATGTCACCACTTGGTGACTGCTTATACGGTAAACTCGATTCACTGTAGACTGTGCTAAACTTTAGTCTTTAAAAACTTCTATTTCGAATGTGTTTCACTGATTTTAATAAAGATTGATTTTGAATGATAATTACAGTATAATATAATTTTTTTGTTTGCTAAAAGAACTAGATACTCAGGACACCTGAATATCAGAAAACAACGGTATTTTAGACATTAAAATAATTATCTATACTGTATCGTTTTTGTTAGAGTGGTACATAGTTAAAACTGTCACTAGAGGGAAATGGTTGTTGTTGTTTGTTACTAACAAGTAAGTTACTGTCGAATCTCTGTCATTTACGAAGGCAGAATAAAGAAACGAGATGTTTATTTACAAATCAAGATCCAACATTTATTCTTAGCAGTTTTGAATCTGGCGCTTCATTGCGATACAGCGCACACGAGTAGCAACATTTCCCAGCTTTATGGCTCCATACCGTCACAAGCCCTTTTCAACAAATTTACATTCATCACATTAGCAAGCAGCTCTATTTTGATCACATCGGCAGTTGGAAAACATTACAGTTAAAATTAAATTAATTCCTTTTCGAGGATTTTCACCAACCTTTAAACAAATTAAACGCACAGTTCCTAAAAATGTGCAAAATTTTTGCGTTATATTATATTATGTTCACTAGAAAAAAATATGGCTTTAAATGCCGTTTAATAGCTGAAAAGTTAATGTAAATTTGAACTTTAAGCTTGGTAAAGGCTTACAAAGATTGTAAATTTTTGTTTTAAACAGTAACTTTACAAAATTAAAAAGACAATTTACATAAAACACGCACAACAACTTTACAGTTTTTAAATTTCAAATTTGTTTGTTTTAACAATAAATGTAATTTAACTTTAATTTTAATTTTAATTTAATTTTAATTTAATTTTAATTTAAAAATTAAAAACTTTAAAAATGTGGTTTTAAACTGTCACAGTCCTGGCTTGCGACAGTTTTGAAATACAAAATTTTGCGCACATTTTTGCACCATTTCTTTGTTTTTCTCATTTTTATTAGAAAAGATTATGTTCTTTTGCAAATGATTTTATTTTCCTTGGCTTTTTTTTCCTCAGTGTAAATTATTTTGCGCCGATCTATTCTTTTCAATTTCTTTCCAGTTGAAATTAACGATGCGACAACTTCTAAATTTATTACCTAAAACAAAATATTTACATGTAAAAAATAATTTCAATAAAAATCCCATGAAAATAATTCCATGAAAATAAATTCCATGAAATTTTCATGAAAATCTCAACAAAAAAATTGAACAAAATCACAGATGGCAATGATACAAGCTCGCATCGATGTCATGGTGTGTAAAAACTAGGGTTTTAGTGTATTTTAATTTTATATTAAATTGGTGTTGGGAAATTTTGGGTTTTTACTGTAAACTGTTTTTAATTGCCTTCTGCGAATTTTTTGAAGGGAAAACCCGAGTCTTTTGTTGTGATTCTAGAAGTGTCTAAATTTTCACCAGATGTGGTGACGTTTTCTATTGTTTAGAGTTTTTGACCTTTTTGACTTTTTGTTCTCATTTTCTGAGAACTAATTATATTTGTATGTTTTGTTCTTGTTTCCCAGAACTAATTATCTCATGTATTTAACATCGTTTTTCAACGAAAATAAACCAGTACAAACTTTCACTTTACCCAAGCAGGACTGCTCTTGTTGAGCAGTTAGAATTTATTTGTATTCACACACTGAAAAAGAACTTAGAAATTTTCGAAACCTGAACCAACTGAATTTACTTCAAAAAGAGAACTTTTAACATTTACAAAACTGGGATTTTCACATGGTGCCGAAACCCGGGAAATTAATTTAACCCGGACCTGAAAAAATTTGTGTCAAGAACGTGAGTGTTGAAATTATTTTGAACGTAAAAAATGGCCGAAATTTCGGAAATCGATAAGCTAAAGAGGAATCGCACGACCGCGAGAACGGCGTGTACCCGGTTAACCAACTCGACAGGCGGCTTGTTAGCAGAGGTGCCGGTCGATCTAAAGAAGTTGGCGCGACACAGAGCCCAACTACAAGCCAAAAAGGACATTTTGGCGGGACTGGACAAACGGATTGGAAACCTGATCACCGACGACAATGAAGCCACGGCCGACCAAGAAACAGCGGACATCTACCAGGAACGCCTGATAGACCACATGGAGGACTTAGTGCAGCACGCGGACGAGATACGGCGAGCCGAGGTGGGACAAGCGAACGAGGCGACAGCGGCCGCCAACCAAAAAAAACTGGAGGACGCGATCGCCGCCCAGATGCTGCTGAACCAACAAGCCATCACCGCTCAGATCGCCGCCCAGGTCCAAGTCCATTTGCCGCCACCAGCCGTGCCGCCACCGGTCAACGAGGAGCAGGATGCAGGTTCTATGAAATTACCCACTATTAATATGAACAAATATAACGGGGACCCGACCAAATGGTGCGACTTTGTTGGTCAGAAGGCCAATGTGTATCGATGAATATATTTGTTATTTCCTTGATTTCCTGTTATGTTTAGATATACAGCGTATTTTAGTTCTTATTCAATTGTTTTCAATGTTACTGTTCATTTTACGCTGTCTCGTATGTAATTCCATACCCCTATTCCATTATCCTATGATTTGTTCTGTTAGCGAATGATTTGTTCACACCTAATGTTAATTTTCGGCACCAGAGTGCCTTCACTCTTGTAATTTCAATCCAACATGGCGCTGCACACAAGCAACTGCAGCTTAGCTGATTTCCTTTCCAGTTTGGAACCCTATGTAAGATATTTCCATTATATTAAATCGTTTTTATTGTTTTAAGTGTTGTCTTTGCTTTAAAGCACTTTGTGTGCTCATTTAGTGCGCTATAAGTGGCCGTAAGCCACGCGCCGTACCGTTACGATACGCGTCGTATCGCCCACGTTCGTGCGCGTAGTACGGCTCCGTTTATCACGCTTCCCGGTGATAATTCACCGATATTCTGCGCCCTACTCTCCTACAGACTTTTGGTCAAATTACGAAATTGGAATCGGGAGCAATAAGAGACTTACACCAAAGGCTAAACTGGTATATCTGAAAACATTTTTGGAGGGGCCGGCGGCCAGTGTTGTTGCTGGACTTAATCCAACCGATGAAAATTATGAAACCGCCAAGGAACTTTTGAAAAATCGTTTTGGCAAGAAAAATGTCGTAATTAATGCCCATTTGCGTGCCATAGAAAGAGTGCCAGCGGTGAAAAAGATTGGGGATTTGACAGCGCTCAGAAGGCTGTATGACGAGTGCAAGTTGCACGTGCGCAGCCTTGAGAACTTGGAAGTTGAAGTGGCCACATTTGGCGCTCTGTTGTGTCCGAAATTAATGGCCGCCGTGCCAGATTTTATCGCGATGGGATTCGCGCAGGGGGACAACGACGACGAGACTGACATTAAAGCTTTCCTCACTTATTTAAACAAGCAAATTGGGTTGAGGGAGCGAACGGCCGCCGCTAATGATTATAACAAAGAGTCAAATTTAGAGGAAAAGAAAACAAGCCGACCCACGTTTACAAAAAACACTGAATGGGTTAAAAAGAAAGTGACTCTGCCATCGGTCAACGCCCTCACCATCAACACGAATGAGTGCATTTATTGCGAGGTCACCGAGCACGCGACGGAAGCCTGCCCACTGCTGCCCCACAAGAAAAGACGAAATTTGATGCGAGCGGGTCGATGCTTTTTATGCTTCGACAAGGGGCATCGAGTGCCCAAATGCACGGCAAAAATAAAATGCGAGAAGTACAACCGGCGCCATCATACACAGCTCTGCGAGGACGACGACACGGAGGAAATCAAGACGACAGCCGTGCTGGAAACTAACAAAAACGAATTGTATTTTCAGGTCTTGATGGTGGATGTCGAGTCGGAGACGAGAAGAAAAACCGTGCAGTGTTTTTTTGATGGGGGCAGCCACCACACCTTCATCACCGAAAAATTGGCAGACGAATTAAACGCACCCGAATCCGGCCAACAAAAGATGACGATCACGCCATTTGGGGAACGAAGCTCGCGATCAGCCGTTCGCAGACAAGTGCAAGTTACGCTTCGAGCGAGGGGCGGCAAGGAGGGACAGATCGTCATCAATGCCATCGTCGTGCCGTGGATCACGAGCTCCGTAGCGAGGCCCATTCATCACGATGTGCGTGCCATGTTGGACGAGCGCGGGATACGAATCGATGAAAATTTAGGCCAGCGTCAATGTGGTGCAGTATCAATTTTGGTGGGCACAGATTATTTCTGGCAAATAGTCAGTGGACGGATTGAGAGACTGGGGTCCGGTCTAGTGGGTTTGGACACGTTATTTGGATGGACAATACACGGGTCAAGCGAGTTGCGAGCTGCCAACAACGACGGTTTGATAGTTCCAGTTAATTTGATTAAATATGAAGAGAAATTGGACAAACAGTTGCAATTATTTTGGGAATTGGATGCATTAGGGATAAAGCACGAGTCTAATAGTGACAAGTGCGATGAAGAAATGCAAGCACTTGCGAGTTTCCGTAATTCACTAAAATGGAACGGGACGCGTTATGAAGTAAAACTACCTTGGCTAATGAATAAAAATGAACTTGATGACAATTACACTGTGGCTCTACGAAGGTTTTGGAACTTAGTAAGGAAATTTAAGCAAGATACAAAATTGTACGAACAATATAAGAATGTAATTGAAACTCAACTCGCCGAGGGAATTTTGGAGGAAGTTCCATTAAAAAGTGAAAAGGAAAAGGACTGTTATTATTTGCCCCATTCGCCAGTGATAAAAGAGAACCGTGAAACTACAAAGTTACGTGTAGTTTGTGACGCTTCATCACACGGTGTCCGCAGCAAATCTTTAAATGACTGTCTTTTCACGGGACCAAATTTGTTGCCCGAATTAATTAATGTTTTGATTAATTTTCGTACTTACCTGTTTGCAGCCACCGGAGACATCGAAAAAGCCTTCCACCAGATTGAGGTACACGTTGAGGACAGAGACTGTTTGAGAATTTTTTGGTTGCACGTGGAATGGGACGGGAAGGGACCAATAAAATTAAGGATACTGCGATACACACGAGTGTTGTTCGGGGCAACACCGAGCCCTTTCCTGCTAAACGCCACCATTGATGAACACATCAAGAAGTTTGAAGGACAATTTAAGGAAACAGTTGAGCAAGTAGATGATAAGTTTTACGTTGACGATTTTGTTGATAGCCAACCCGACGAGGAAAAATTACGAAGGACCTGCCAAGAAGTTACCACTATTTTGAGCGAGGCGCACATGAAGTTAACCAAGTGGATTTCCAATTCCAACCAAGTCTGGACAGCAATGAATGGAAACGCTGAGGGCCCGAAGAAATGCACCAAAGTTTTGGGATTAATTTGGGATGTTGAAAAAGATTGTTTGGGTTTGGAAATGGGAGAAATATTGAAATTACAATTGTTGGAAGGAGAGACGAAACGAGAAGTGATTCGACTCGTAGCCAGCATTTTTGATCCACTCGGATTCTGTGCCCCGTTCTCAATAACTGGCAAAATGATTTTTCAAAGTCTGTGGAAGTTGGGGTTGGGTTGGAATGACAAGTTGCCAGCAACAGAAGAAGAAAAATGGAACACTTGGAAGCATCAAATACCATGTTTACAACACGTTAATTTGCCCAGATGGGTCGGATTTGGCTTGGACAATTCGAATGCAGAAATTCATTTGTTTTGCGACGCAAGCCCGTTGGCCTACGGAGTCGTCGCATATGCAAAAACAAGAGACAAGTGTCATAATCGTATTTCATTTATTTTGTCTAAAGCTAGGATCGCTCCTGTCAAAACGATAACGCTTCCACGTCTGGAATTGATGGGCGCATTGCTGACGTCACGTTTGGTGGTCCGGTTGAAGCAGCTGCCCGCGTCACGAGTAGTTTGCTGGACGGATTCCACGATCGTATTGGCTTGGATAGCGCACGTGAACGGACGGACTGACCCATTCGTCACGAGACGAATCGAGGAAATTCGTAACAACGCTCCAGACGTGGAATGGAAACACGTGCCGGGTCGAGAAAATCCGGCAGATTTGCTCACACGTGGAATGGACGCCCAGAGGATGGTGGACAGTCAAATTTGGTGGACCGGACCAGAGTGGTTGTCGCAAGACGAGGACGCTTGGCCACAAAGAGACGTTACGCCCGAATTCGACGAGGAAGTCGACGAACAAGTCAATGTCGTGATCAATGACGAGCCGCCTTTGAAAGAACTTTTAATCAATTTAAATACATGCAGTTCGTGGACGAGCTTGGTACGCGTGACGGGATGGGTGCAACGATTTGCGGACAATTTGAAACGAAAGGAAAGGAACGGATCACCATTGTCGTTAGACGAATTGAGACGCGCCGAGCATTATTGAATTGGTGCAGTGCAGCAATTTTATTTTTCGAGTGAAATTAAATCAATTGAGGCGGGACGACGAGTTGAGACAGATTCTGTGTTGAGCCAAATCGACTGCGCATTTGACGACCACCACCTTCTGCATGTGCGAACCAGACTCGAGTGGGGCGAGGTTCGAAGAGAAGCTAAGGGACCATGGGTGTTGCCAGGAGGACAGCGAATTACTGAACTTTTGATATTGGACGCGCATCAACGAGTTTTTCACGGCGGTCTCGGCGACACTCTCGCAGAAATACGAACGAGATTTTGGATTCCAAAAGCGAGATCGTGTATAAAGAAGATAATTCGCCATTGTTTCATTTGCAGAAAGGTCCAGGGACGTTTGATGCGACAAATAGAAGCGCCATTGCCAGTTGATCGGGTCAGAAGAGCTGATCCTTTTCAAATAGTAGGAATTGATTTCGCCGGCCCTCTTTACCAACGCGCGGGAAATAAGTGTTACATTGCTCTCATCACGTGCGCAGTGACAAGAGCCATTCATTTAGAGTTAGTATCTTCTATGAGTACAGATGATTTTGTAATGGCATTGAAAAGATTTTTTGCTTGTCGCTGCGTACCAGAGGTAATATATTCGGACAACGCTAAAACGTTTAAGAGGGCCGATGCTGAATTAAGAGTTTTGATGGGGGCCATTAGATCAACCAAGATTGGTAATTTTCTTTCGCAACGTCAAATCACATGGAAATTTATTGTTGAGCGGGCAGCATGGTGGGGAGGTTTTTGGGAGAGGATGGTGAGGACGGTTAAGGTGTCACTAAAGAAAATTTTGGGGCGTCGTGTATTGACATTCGAAGAGTTGACCACCACTTTGTGTGAGGTAGAAGCGATGATAAATTCACGACCAATTTCATACGTGTATACAGATGCTCAGGAAAAGGAGCCGCTGACACCGTCTCACTTCCTAGTTGGAAGACGTCACATTTCGCTCCCAGGAACTCATCAACATGACCCCAAACAGATGGATGCTGGTGCGGTTGAACTCTTGAAGCGATGGAGACTTCGTGAGCGCTTGCTAAAACAGATTTGGAGGCGCTGGAACCACGAATACCTGATTGAGCTTAGGGTATTTCGAACCGACAACATCAAAAGGGATTTGAGGGTTAACGACGTCGTGTTGATACAAGACGAGAATCAACCGAGGTCAGTGTGGGCAATGGGATTGGTAACACTTGTTTTTCCTGGGCGGGATGGGAAAGTAAGGTCCTGTGAGGTCCGACTCGCCACAGGGAAGAAGTTGAGGCGTCCCATACAAAGATTGTGCCTTTTGGAAGCGCACGAGGACATTGTCGCAGATGTTAGCGACCCCCCCCCCCCCAGTGTAAAAACTAGGGTTTTAGTGTATTTTAATTTTATATTAAATTGGTGTTGGGAAATTTTGGGTTTTTACTGTAAACTGTTTTTAATTGCCTTCTGCGAATTTTTTGAAGGGAAAACCCGAGTCTTTTGTTGTGATTCTAGAAGTGTCTAAATTTTCACCAGATGTGGTGACGTTTTCTATTGTTTAAAGTTTTTGACCTTTTTGACTTTTTGTTCTCATTTTCTGAGAACTAATTATATTTGTATGTTTTGTTCTTGTTTCCAAGAACTAATTATCTCATGTATTTAACATCGTTTTTCAACGAAAATAAACCAGTACAAACTTTCACTTTACCCAAGCAGGACTGCTCTTGTTGAGCAGTTAGAATTTATTTGTATTCACACACTGAAAAAGAACTTAGAAATTTTCGAAACCTGAACCAACTGAATTTACTTCAAAAAGAGAACTTTTAACATTTACAAAACTGGGATTTTCACATGGTGTTACAAATCCTAGAGCCAAATTAAAATGTTAAATTAGGAATTTATTTCACCCTTTTGTTTCATTTAACTCCAACAATGATATTCTAATTTAGTGTTGGAGTAAAATTTTAGAATGAACCCTATATTTAACAAATAAAAATCTTCTAGTTTTATATTTTTGCTGGTGATAAACCCATACATTAACTTTCTAAGTCTACAAGCAACTTAAATTTAGAAAGTGTGGAAATATAATGTTTATTTTCGAATTTTAATTCAATTTAATATCAACCTTACGAAAACTGTAAAGCTTACATTTACACATGAATTTTTCGAACCTTTACAATTCTTAAAGCCATATTAAAAAATTGAGGTCAGATAGTTTGATAAAGATGTTAGAACAACAACTGACCTCGACACAAGTGGGCTGAGAAAAAACAAACTTTTGCAGAAGTGAGTTGTCATAATCTTAAAAGCGAAAGTGCAGAAACGACGGAAACGACGGAAAAGGACATTTGGGAATTAATGTTATAACTATTTTCTTTTTTATTCGGTATACTACAATATCAGGAATTAAATTAAAATGCTAATTTATTCATTGTTTTTTTCTTCAACATTTCCTCCCACATTCATATTTTTTGATTTGGCAGCAAAAGCCTAGTCATTTGAATTTAAATTTTTTGCTAATTCAGCATTTTCCTCGTCTCCTGTTTGCACTCTGTTAAGGCAATTGCAAATGCACGGGCAAAGGGTGGCAAATGTTTGACACCTTTCATCTTTCTATGCGCAATCATAATAATGTGTTGAACCGAGATATAATTTAAATTTTGCAGGACCCAGGACCCAGGAACAGGAAGGCAAATAAAAATCAGTATTGAGAAACAGATCAAATCTCCCACACACATCACATACTAAAATCCTTATTGATGTTGTGCAAACATCAGTTGAACTTCCTACAGTTCAAGGTCATGCACCAATCCCAATCAATAATGTATACGTATTTAAATAATATTCATATTTCTAGAAAGATTGAATAAACTATTAGACCTGCCAAAATGTGTAAATTTAGCCAAAAATAATACTCCGTATTATTTTATTCTCGTAAATTTAAACGGATTGTCACTTTTTCAATACAACTGATCTTTATTCCCCATATGGTTCAAAAATACTGTACATTGAGTTTCAGAATGCACTTGAGAATGCTTGGTTATTCATTTTTGATTGCTATTAAATTGCAAATAATTATACATTTTGTAAAAAGTATTATTATTATTTGTCAAATATGAATGCATTTGTTGCGGATGCAATTCTTAATTTTGTATTTGGAAATAGTTAAAGTTACTTTGGATAATCGATGGGACAAGATTTAAACTGATTGAAACAGATGTTGAAGAGAAGTGCGCACACACACACTTTGGTTTACATGAGACAGTGAATATTTTATTTAAACAGGATATGTAAATACACTTTCCCCCACCTATATTTAACAATAGACTCATCCCATTTACATACTGGGTGATCCCAGGCAACCATACATGGCGTCGCCTCCAATTCTCCCTTTCCAATCGTCCTTTATAAACGCCAGTTTCAACAGTCCCCTCTCCTAGGGACGTTCGAGTTCGACCTCCACTTCCAGATTGCACAAACGTTGGATTGGTCTTCTCAGCTTTGTTCGGTTAGGTAGCAGTTACTCACATAATCGTTTCAGTCCGTCTCTACCAATCTTTACATCAATAATTCGTCCAATTTTCCATGTAAGACGCGGTTGATTTTGATCTTATATTAAAGCAAAATCTCCAACAAGAAACATATTATTACTCAAATTTTCTTGTTGCTGGCGTACTCCATCAAATATTCGCGTGTCCACTTCTTCCAAAAGTGCGCAACGATCATCTGGCGCTGTCTCCAAACTCGTAACATTTTTACTTGAATTTCAGGTTTATTGGTGACACTCGGAAAGTGTCACCAATACCAAACGTTTTCTTACGAGGAAATGTGCTGGTGTTTAATGTGATTGATCTGCTGGTTCGTCATAAACATAAGTTAATGGCTGCGAATTTATCACCGCTTCCGCTGCAACCAACATAGTTGAAAGTCCCTCGAAATTCAACAACGTTCGTCCTATCCTCTTCTTTAAGATGGATTCGGTGAAATGCCTTCTAAATGTCCAAAATTGTTCCGTATTTCCCAGTTCAAAATTTTAAAAACACATGGTAGTTAGTTTGGGCAACGTATTCGATCTCTCTGACAAACAGTCATTCAGGGAAAAACTGCCCTCATCGTGTGACGACGCATCATAAACAATGGGCAACTTTGTGGTCGCACTTGTTTTGTCAATCATAGGTTGATCTGGAATGTGTGGTGACCCCGCGGGTGGTCGTCCCTCCAGTGGACGCCATCCGCATGAGTCACTAAGAAAGGTCAGTTCCCTCGCGCTGGCTCCGCCTTCCCCCCCTGGGAAGCGCGTGCCCCGAGGGGGTGAGGTGATGCGTGGACGGCCCCCATTGGCCGAGCCAGGCCCCTCACCCTGGCCTATATCAGGTAGAGTTTCGCGCCCTAAAAACAGAACTTACACAAACGACACCAAGAACACAGCAACTACCTCACCGTCAGGCCAACTCCACCAAAAGTTAGGATTGATCGAGGACCGCTGATTCCAGTGCAACTGTAACTCTCACGAATTTACACTGTGCGTTTATTTCCCGCGAAAGCAGGAAAATAACCCTTGTGAATTCACACCGAATAACCGACCCACGGTTATTCCACCACTAAAGTGTCCGAGTGCCCTGTAAGAAACTCCCCGTTTCTGGACGGAGCCTTGCGACGCTAAAACCAACCCCTAGACAACAGGCACGGATAGAAGACTCGAAAGAGCATTCCACCGCGTCCGTGAACGACGAATCCGTGACGAATTTACGACAACTCGAGACGCCGCCTTTGTTCCGCCGACCACGCGGAACCGACGACGCCATCTTGAGAAATCCTTTGTTCGACTCTGACCAAGTCAACTCTAGTTTTATACTGAGTGTATTTTAAGGCTTACGCCTATTGAATAAACCTGTTTGTTCATTTACATATACTTAGTATTCATTTGGGTAATTTACATATTTAGTAGAATCACAGGTAAAGTAATACACGTTAGCTCATTAAACCTATCACCAGGTAGGACGCGACACGTGGGGGCCCGTCCGGGATTTAGAAATAAATCTCAACTGAACTTGTGATCTCTCATTTAATATAATAACCCAAATCGAAGAATTTACTCAAAGAAATGTCAGACCAAGATGAACAATCCGCGTCTGATAACGAGCGACCTACGCTCGAAAAGGGAAAACGGACCTCCGACTATAACTTAAGGTCGGGTGGCCCGGTTCCCGAACAATCCGCGAAGGCGAAAGCCCGAGCGAATCGGAGGAAAGCAAAGGCGCAGAAAGAGGAAGCAGCTGCTTCGCTCGAGGCCCTAACCGAGCCCGAGCGAGAGCCGCTCTCCTCAGATATGCCCTCTGTCGAAGATACCGATACGGAAGTCCTAGAAAATCAAGAAGAAATTCGCGATACAATAACAGGACGAGTGCCGATACTGGTAGCCGAGGAGAAGACGGAAACTCCGAGGCGAACAACCACAATCGACAGCAACCCATCACCGACAAAAAGTCACCAATCCGCCCCCCTAAACGAAACTCCGGTACGAAGCACGAGCGGGACCCCGATGGCCTCCAGCGCCTCGGCGAGACCTGCCCCTGTTTCCCCCGAAGTGGCCCATTTAATTCATCTATCGCAACAAGCAGCCCGACTGAAGGCGGTAACCGATATTCCGCCGGGAACGTCAGTTTGGGACTCGATTACTATACTCACTAAAGCGATTTGCGCAGCACAGGCCCCGACGCCAGTCGCAAGACCAGCGGCGGAGACGCCTGTAGCGCAAGAAACGCCGAGTGACGTAGGTAACTTCGTGCCCGACCCTCACAAAGCCCTTCACGAATCTCGGGAGAAAGCCCGAGAAGAATCGAGGCAGGAAACGATAAATCGTCAGCGTAGAGTAAGCGCTGAGAGGAGAGGACTTTGGAGCGAAGAAGAAGAAAGATTACGGCAAGAATGGGACGCCACCGTCGAGGGAAGACATAAAGAGGCTCAAGACTACGAAGACCAATTTCGAGCTCTCCTGGCCCAGAGAAAGGCCGAAAAGCTGCAGAAACTCCGAGAGGAAGCTCTACTGCAACACCGAAAATGGGAAGAACAGTACCATGAAAGAATGAAAGCCGAAAAAGCAAGGAGAGAAAAGGAGCAATTTCTTCGAGAAAAGGAAGAGTGGGAGCGGTACAGATGGACCGACGAGTACCAAGCTAAGAAAAAAGCGATAATTGACGAGCAAAAACGATGGGAAGCCGAAAACTGGGAAAAGGAAACAGAGAAATTCCAAAGAGAGTACGAGCCGGACGTTTCGGAGAGGAATAAAAAAGAGGATCCGGAAACGGACAAAGAGCCCACCAGTGGTTCCAACGCCGAAACGAAAAAGAGGAAGTCACAGGAAGACGACCAACCGGATAGAAAATCCAGAAACCGTAACCCCTCGAAACGATCCGAAAGAAGCGCCGCAATCGACGCGTTGCTTAACAAAAAGAACGCGAATAAGGACCGCGAGCGCCCAGGAAGCGAAGAGAATAAATGGCATTCTTTTTACGGGAGCAGCGACGAAAAGGAGCCGCCGCCCTCCGGAGGCTCGAAGAAATCACGGGATGGCGAAGAAGTCCCCCCGAAGGGACCAAGAGACCGCCCGCAAGGCGACCCCTCCGACCCCTCTGATTCATCGGACGACGACGACCAAAGTCGACCGTCATCCGGATCGCACCGAGAGAGCCGCGGCAGCAACCAGCACCATTCGGACCGACCGAATGCCTCCAACCGATCTTCGCACAGCTCTCGCCCTTCCATACAGGAGGGGAATTTCCAGGACTCTGCCGGCCGACAATATACAATGGCTGAACTGGGACGTGCCTTATTGAACTCTTTCCGAAAGGAAGGAATCGACTTGGGCCACCCCGGAGATGAACATAACCGCGCCGGTGAAAGGGTCAAACGCAAATATGGCGTGCGTAACGAACCAGCGGCCGAAGCCACGGGCAACATCCGCTGGCAACACTACGTACAAACGCGATTCGACGGTTCGTGGAAAGCGGGAGACCGCTTCCTCGACGAAGTCATGAGAATTAAGAAAGCTACAAAGGCGACCGTCGCCGATATGCTTACACACGGCCTAGTGGAGTTAACCACCGGATCAGCCCGCGAGTGGTACCAAGGACTGAAAAATCCGACCTGGGACGACTTTCTCGTCCGTTTCGACCTTCGATACGGCGAGACGCCAGACGAGATCAGCAATAAATTGCGTGGCCTCCGCCAAGCCCCAGGTGAAACACTCGCCGATTATGACGCCCGAGCGAAATTACTCTTCGCCCGAGCGCCGTACGAAATTAACCCTGCCGGGTTTACGATGATTTTCTACGGGGGCTTGTCAGCACATTCACAACGAATATTGCTAGACATGCGCGCTCCCCGCACTGGCAACTATCGGGATGTCAGTAATTATCTCCTAACCAATACGCTGGAGATAGAACAGAGGTACTACGCCTCACTGCCACCCGAAGAGGCGGAAGCCCACGAAAAGCGACTAATAACCAGCGCCGAACGCCATAAAGCTTCCGAGAAACTAATGAGACCGAGCGAATACCTCAGCGGCATAATGAGCCTCACTGAGGCGTCTTCGGGACGGACGTTAACACCAAAAACCGGTATAACGCTCCCAAGCAACCCGATTGCTGCCCCGAAGAAAGCCCCGACGACTACAGCGATGCAGGTGACCTCGACTGACTTAGCCACCTCGGCAAAAGCGGAAGAAGCGTCACCTCCCGCGGCGGTCGTCGAGCCGATAGAAGAATCAACCGATGAAGAAGACCTGCACGAACACCTCGAGAACTTATCGACGGGGTGCGACGAGCAAGGTCCGTACCTTCATCACGCGCACCGAGCGCTAGCCATCACCCAATTCAGAGCTCACGCCCGCGCAGCCAAAGAGAAAGGGGCGCCGGGCCCCAAAAGACGGTTCCCAACAGCATTCGTCCCGAAAAAACCGGGTTTCACACCCACGGGCGACAAAAGCAATATTAAATGCTACAGCTGTGGGGAATACGGCCATTATTCCGACAAATGCGAAAAAACGGCCAAAATCACTAGCGAGACACAGACTATGATGAAGATGATGGCCGAGTTAAATATCGCCCTGGCAAAAAACTGCCAAGCGCAGGCGTCGTCGAAGAAATAGAATCGACTTCGTCTGCGAAAGCCGAGGAAATAACAAGGAAAAAGAAATTCCATACCGGACCTGCCGGTCACGCCATACTTGATGCGCAAGTTAAAGACCGAGCTCAATCCGCACCGGAGAAGGAAGAAAAAGTGACGCTGAGAGGCATGCAAGTGAGGACGGAGAGCAAGACAGACGGCGATTGGGCCGAACTCCCGTTTGACCTAGACGTCGTACCGCAAAAATTGCGAGTATTTCACTGCAATGTCTCGAAGTCACATTGCGAGACGCTCTGCATGTTGCCAGTGACGATAGAAAACCAAAAGTTACTGGGACTGCTGGATTCCGGAGCGGATCGTTCTTTCATATCCGAAGATCTAGTCGAGAGCCTAGACATCGAAGATAAAATGATGAAAGTGAACGAGAATGTGGAATTACTCACGGCTAATGGCTATGTAAAGCCAAGAGGCGTAATAAAAATTACCATCGATTGGAGGGGAGGGAACCTATCCCACCCCTTCTTGGTGCTGCCATCCCACGACAAGGTGTTCCTCCTCGGAATCGACATCATGGCTAAACTAAAAATACAGCCAAATCCGATAACGAGATCGTGGAATTGGATAAGCCCCGAAGGTGAAAGGCCCATTCCAGTAGTACCCCAAAAATTACTGGACGAGGCCCAAGAGAAGGAGGAATACGAGAGAGGACTGCGAAAATTCGTACAGGACTACGATTTCGTAGCCTTCGCTCTGGAATTACAAAGAAGTAACATGGTGGACACGTTGGTCGAGGAAGCCGCTCTACAAGTCAACGAGGCTTCGTTATTGAGGCGAATACTTCGTAAGCACGAACGGATCCTCACCAAAACGCCCGGAAGGACGACAGAAGCCGTACACGAGATCGAACTAACGACGGACAAACCGATTCGCGTGCCGTACAAGGGAATGAATCCCCAAAAACGGGACATAGTAACCCAGATGTGTCAAGACATGCTCGATAAAGGCATCGTCACAGAAGCATTGGGCGAATACGCGATGAGGATCGTCCTAGTAATGCGACCCGGCTCCGAGCCTCGCTTGTGTATCGACTACCGCCCGCTCAATGCGATAACGGTGATAGACCCGATACAGATGCCCTCCATCGAAGCGATTCTCCGAGAGCTGGCTCCATTTAATTGGGTAACCACCATGGACCTATCAAAAGGGTACTGGCAGGTCGAACTCCGACCAGAAGATAAGCTAAAGACAGCGTTTTACTCGCCTATAGGGCGATTAATGTTCAACGTAATGCCATTCGGACTAGTGAACGCACCAAGCACATTTCAAAAGTTAATCGAAAGCGTCCTCGGAGACATGTTACATGATTTCGTATGGGCTTATCTCGACGATATCATTATTGCGTCAGACACTTTTGAGGAACACATAGAGCACATAGACCGAGTAGTCTCCCGCTTAGCCAAAGCTGGACTCCATGTCCACCCCGGAAAGAGCAAGTTCTGTAGAAAAGAACTTGCCTTCCTAGGCTATCGAATCGGAGTTGAAGGGATCGCCATTGATCCCGAAAAAGTACGAGCAATAAACGGATTCCCGGCACCCGAAGATATAAAGGGAGTCCAAAGATTCATGGGGATGATTAATTTTTTCGGCAGACTGCTCCCCAATTTGGCAGAAGTAGCCGCGCCCGTAACGGACCTCCTGCGAACCGACCGCGAGTTCGCATGGACGGCCGAATGCGAGGCCGCCTTCAGCGCCATAAAACAAATGCTGGCCGACGTCGACAAAATGCCGCTACCCGATCTAAACCGACCGTTCGTGCTGCATACCGACGCCAGCCGAGTTGGCTTGGGAGCGGCCCTCTTGCAAAAACACACGTATAACGGAGTAGAGCAAGAAGTACCCTGTATGTTCATAAGTCGAAAAATACAGGGAGCCGAGAAAAACTACACGGCTACAGAACTGGAGTGCTTAGCCGTAATATGGGCTGTTCGGAAATTTCGTGACTACCTAGAGTATACGAATTTCGAGGTGCAGACCGATCATCAGGCATTAAGTTGGTTGATGAAGTTAAAAGAACCATCCGGCAGACTCGCCAGATGGCAACTCGAACTCATGGCGTGCGACATCACAATAACATATCGCCCCGGAAAATTCAATCAGGTAGCCGACGCTTTATCGCGAGCCCCGGCGTCCGACCCCCATGGTCCGGACGACGACGGCGAAGACGATTCGCGTCTACTCTATTGTCCGACACCCAGACGGATTTGGCGCCTGCGTAAAGCGAACGAATTGCCCGTGATGGAGCCCGCTGACAAAACATTTTGTGGTTTCTGGACTCGGACGTACCAGCCAGCTGGAACAACCGACACAACCACGGAAACAAAACCTCCGGTCGTCCCAGAGGCCCCAAAAACTCTGCTGCGAGCCTTCACGGCCACAATAGAAAAGAAAACGCAATACGCGCCGCCAACAAGACTCGAGTTCATCGAACATCAGGCGACCGACGCCAAATGTCAGATAATGACTCGATTCCTAGAAAAAGGGGAATATCCGGTCGATATGACAAATCCTCATCGCAGAAAGCAATTTGCTAAGCAAGCCACCAGCTACCTGATAGACGACGGGTTGTTACTGAAATACCACCCGACGTTTCAGGACGACCTTAGCGGAGCGGGAAACGCGATAAAAGTGGTGGTGCCTGTCTCGCTACACACCCGATTGCTGTGGCTGATGCACGGGCACCCACTCGCTAGCCACGCCGGCATAGCAAGAACATTGTACCGCGTGAAGCAGATATTCTTTTGGCCCGGAGCCCGCCAGAAAATAACGAAATTTATTCGCCACTGCTCCCGGTGCCAAGCATGTCGACCTCGTGACAAAGTGGCCAGGAACACAATGTCTCTCGGCCCCTATGCTCCTTTTGACTGTTGGAGTGTTGACTTGATGGGCCCCAAGCCCACAACAAGCAACCGCAACATGTATATACTTGTAATTATGGACGTAGCGACCCGTTGGCCCGAGTTGTACGCCCTCGCGAAGCCCTCGGCGGAAAATATCGCCGAGTGTCTTTACGACGTGGCGCTGCGATTTGGGTTCCCCCGGAAGCTCATTTCCGATAACGGGCCCCAATTCAGGTCCAAAATATACAAGGAGTTCTGCAAGAAATTTAAGATGGAGATTTCAAACACCTCCACTTATAATCCTCAAACGAACCCCGTAGAAAGGCTAAACAAAGACGTGAAATACGCTTTGACGGTGTTCACCGACGTACACAATCGGTGGGATGAGTATCTACGTGAGATAGCTTTCAGCATTCGCTCCACCGTTTCACGAACACGCGACTTCTCACCCGCATTTCTTAATTTCGCCCGCGAACTAAGAATGCCGTGGGACCCGCGAGTTGCGGAGGCAGTGAATGTACTGGACCCCGCTAACCCACACGAGTACGTATGTCGTTTGGAACAGACGATTTCCGACACATATCAGCACCTAATGACTCACATCTTTGACCTACGGGAAAGAGTCGCAGAAAAAGAAGGAGAATTGGAATTCACGAATTTCAAGGTCAACGACCTGGTGTGGAAGGAAACACACATATTATCGAATGCTGCGAGGGGCATTGCCGCGGGTCTGGCCGACAAAAGGGACGGACCCTATGTAATTGTGGCAGAACACGGCGGCAACGCCTACCAATTGCGCAGATTAACAGATAATAAAAATTTCCAATCGATCAACGGCCGGGAATTAAAACCATATCTACCAGAATTTCGCCAAGAAATATGGCTGGAAGGTCAGACGCACAGCGGCCAAGGTGGCACAGTGGTCGACACATTCCAAAATAACAACGAAATTGGCGAAGGAACAGACGAAGATGACGAATTTTTCGACGCCGAATCCCAACCCGCAGATGCTCCCGATCAAGCGGAGCAAACAGTCTCGGAGAGGGAGGAAGCAGAAGAAAATACTTCTGAAAAAGAAAAAACAAAATTAGAAGAAGTAAACAATACCGCAACATCGGAGATGAGCGACCAAGTGGGAGCCGATACCACTCGCGAGCAAAAACGCAACCTTCGACCGCGAAAATCGAAGAATCCGTTCATCCAAGACGGAAAAATTACCGGGAGAAACTAGAAAGAAATAAAAAGGTCAAGATATGTGATTGCGGCGTCGTAAAATTGAAGAAATTCACTTACGAGAGCTGCAACGCATGTCGAGACATAAAATTCGGCTAAGTCCGAACTTCGTCGTCAGTTATCACCGTCAATATCGAAAAGCGAGATTGCATGACGTATCGGTCGAAACCCCGTAGCGTAACATGCGCACGGCTCGATCGCATACGTCGGCCCCGTAGCCCCACGCTCGCACGGACAAGTCTCGTACCGTACGAGACGCGTCCGTGACCCATAATCCTCTGCGCCGGTCGGTTCCACTTCCGTTTGTTTTCTTGAAAGCAAAAGCACGCGTTCTCTCTCTTTCACCGTGAAAGTAGAAAAAACCTCTTTCTTTCAAGTTGAGCAATCTGAGTTTTTCTTTATGGCCGATCAACGCAACCCGAGAATTGACCCCGACGCCTCGTCCTCCAGAGACGAGAGCGAAGGATTGGTCATCGAGGCGGAGGAAGAAAATTGGGATGAGCCGGAGCAACAACCACAGGTAACATGAGATCTTCCCGTAAGATCGAAAATGTAATCCGCCGACATCCGACACCATGTTGGATTGTGGCGCGTGATAACTTGACTGATGAATTCTTTTTGTATTTATTTTGTTGATTTTCGGTAGAATCGGAGCTCGGGCGCGGAAACCTTTTTCGTGCTCGAAGATCTCCGATCTCCAAACCCAGACAAAGGAATTGTTTGCCAAGATGGCGTCGCTAAAACTTAGAAAAAATTAAAACCTTAAAGTAACGTTGAAACTTCGTAATAAATTAAAATACGAGTAGAAAAGCTTAAACAAAAACAACCGATTCTTTTATATTACGCGACGTTGTTTTGAGCGGACCTCCTGAATCTAAAAAAGGTAGCAAGAGAAAGACTGAGCTACACCAGCGGCCAACCACCGCGGACCTGCGAATAATCAGGACAGAGAGGAGCGGCCACAACCGAAAGAAATTTTGGTGCCACCGCCGATCTCACAATTTTTATTCCAAATATTTATAAAAAGGGTATCGAAATTAAAATGTATTTAACGCTTCAGATCGACCCGCTACAATCATGGGACGCCCTGCCGTCTACAGTGCCCACCAAGGGTAACATCTTCCGGCTAGCGATGCCAGAATTTATCCGGCTAGCCTATCCAGAGGAAGACACCGATGTCTGGGCCCTGAGATTACGCTACTCCCGAGCGATCGAAGAATTCTTTGACCGACCCAGGACGCTGATCGAATGTTTGCCCAGACAAATGCGAGAAAGGGTGGGGCCACGGATCGATCCCGATTTCGATCCGTCGAGCCCTATTTTTTCAGAGCTACTCCGAGCTCGGTACGGTGGTACCGAGGCAGACGAATACACCGGCCTTCGGTGGCGCAACGCCGCAACGCCAGAAGAGCGGAGACGAATCGTCCGCGAGGAAATCGCTCACCTAGAGCGAACGGCAACCAGTGCCGCGACACGAACCTTGGAACGGAATGGTTTCTCGACAGGAGAAATTAGAGAATGGTTGCGTGAAGTCCGCGAAGACCGCCAAGCAACACCGTGGGTGCCGCCCGTTGGCTTCGTCGCCACTCAAGCCGAAATGTGGCAGCTGCATCAAGTCGGCATCCTTCAGAGCGGCACACGAGTCAGGAGGCTGAAGAGACAGGCCTCAAGCTCAAACAGCGGCCCCGCTCCGAGCAGGCAGGCCCTTTCCACCGAGGAGAGCGGCCCGTCGACGAGCGGGACGCAACCCGGCCATTCGAACAGTTCCGACTTAAGAATTCAAACGGCCACCCAGTCGGGAGGCCTGCGCTCCGTTGTGATTGTACCCGCCTCATCCAAGGAATTGCGACTGGATCCAGAGGCCGGACCGTCCAACTCGTGGAGCGACCGGGTCGACGAACAGGAGAGACAAGCGGCTGCCACAGCCGCGCCCTCTCTCTTCCTGGTGCGTACCGTCCGGCCGTCGGACGAAGAGTCGACCATGTTCGACCAAGCGGAACCTCCGTACAAAATCCGAAGAGACTCGGTAACCTCTTCACACGTCGAAACCGCCAACACCAGGCGCAACCGGAAGAGCAGAGCTCGCCGCAGGCAGAGGATGCAAACCCTGTTGGCGAAACTCGCCGCCACCGAGAAGAGACCGACCGCCGCCGGTAGTTCGGACTCGCCCAGAGCCGAACCCGCAGCCGTGTCGTTCCCCAATCGGAAGAAGGGACCCGAAGGATGGTGCGAAACCATTGAAGAAAAAATGGATTTGGACGAAGGGCCAAAAACGGAACAGCCCATGTCCCGAAGAGAACTGGCCGAAGTGCTCACCAACGCCTTTCGCGGATTCTCCGCGAACCGGCCAACGCCCTCTACGGACCAAACCGCGCTCGCACCACCCACACCAACCTTCCGTCCGGTCCAACCAAGCTGGCCGCCTCTCCTCGAGGCCCCACCACCAGCCATAACTCGATGGACGCCCCCTGGAAACATGCGACCAGGCGAGGCGTTCCTAGAATACGTCCCGCACCGACCACCAGGACTGGCTCCCCCGCCAGTTCCTCCGCCGACTCAAGCACCGAGACCGGCTCGTGACGCCATGTGGTACGAAGAGAAAGAGCGGGATGCCCGAAACCGACGAGAGGCAGCGAATCCCACCTTGGGAGAACTGCAGGCCCACCAGGCTGAATGTGAGCACCCCGCTACCGCCGAACGGGCCTTGACGCAGGCCGACGCCGCTCAGACGGAGCACATCAATTGGGCGATAGCCCAAATGCGCAAACTATCCGCCACCTTTTCGGCAGACCCAAACCGCGCCCTGCCGTCCAACCGAAGCAGTTTAAACGCCGAGGTAACACGCGTGATGTCAGAAATCCTGTCTCCCGCCCTCTTCCTGGACGGCCGACAGTCGATGGCCGCCTGGACCATAATCGACCGAGAAGGCGTCTTTCTAAACAGGACCCTCTACCAACTTTGGGCCGAGTTTACGCCAGCCGCGGCCGACCTCCGATTCGAGTTGGCCCGCTCCATGGAAAACCCGAGTTTCCAGTTCGCGAAGATGCGTTCGATGGCATTCCGCTACCAAAACCCAGGGGTCCACCCGACGTTGCTACGAAAGGTCGCCGAAGAGGCGCCCGCCAAAGAGGAGGCCGTCCGCCCCATCGTGGTGGCCGAGACGGTTCCTCCCGAGCCTGCCGCCCGGAGTTATATCCCGACTCCAAAGCCGGTATTCCCGAAGGAACGAAGGACGAGTAAGCGACCGAAGTTGGTCCCGAAGCGATCGCGCAAGGGGCCTCGAACTCCACCGCTGCCATCGCCCTCGCCGCCTTCTACGAGCATGGACGCCCTGTCCATAGAGGAGAACACTCCACCACTGGAGATTCCACTACCGCCGTCTCCCCCGCCACTGCCTACACCGGCACCTGCGCCGACCCAGCTCTATCTACGACTGGAAGTAGAATATCCGAATTTACAAATGTCGGAGACAACGCGCCGAGCGTTATTGGCCACTCACCGCCAAGGTGAATCGTTCCTGCAATGGATGGCGAAGGAAATCAGGTTGACCAACGACCCGATCCTCCATCAACGGCTCCAGCGGGCTCACCGAGAGCCCCTCACACCGCCGGAATCGCATCGAATGCGTCGATGTCCCGGCCGCTTCCCCGCTTCGACCCAAATCTGGGTGCATGAAAGAAGAAGTAGCACGGACGGACCTCCCGGCCACGCTCAATTCTTCATTAACGAATCGGAGGATCCGACGAATCTGACCACGTCGCTGCCCGATGGCCTTCCTCCGCCACCACCAGCCGTTAATCTCCCAATCCTACGTCCCCGCGGAGGGAAGTTGCCCGCTATCGCGCTGAAGGACCAGATAGGGTAATCGCCCCGATCGATGATCGAAGCTGGGGGAGGGACGTGTGGTGACCCCGCGGGTGGTCGTCCCTCCAGTGGACGCCATCCGCATGAGTCACTAAGAAAGGTCAGTTCCCTCGCGCTGGCTCCGCCTTCCCCCCCTGGGAAGCGCGTGCCCCGAGGGGGTGAGGTGATGCGTGGACGGCCCCCATTGGCCGAGCCAGGCCCCTCACCCTGGCCTATATCAGGTAGAGTTTCGCGCCCTAAAAACAGAACTTACACAAACGACACCAAGAACACAGCAACTACCTCACCGTCAGGCCAACTCCACCAAAAGTTAGGATTGATCGAGGACCGCTGATTCCAGTGCAACTGTAACTCTCACGAATTTACACTGTGCGTTTATTTCCCGCGAAAGCAGGAAAATAACCCTTGTGAATTCACACCGAATAACCGACCCACGGTTATTCCACCACTAAAGTGTCCGAGTGCCCTGTAAGAAACTCCCCGTTTCTGGACGGAGCCTTGCGACGCTAAAACCAACCCCTAGACAACAGGCACGGATAGAAGACTCGAAAGAGCATTCCACCGCGTCCGTGAACGACGAATCCGTGACGAATTTACGACAACTCGAGACGCCGCCTTTGTTCCGCCGACCACGCGGAACCGACGACGCCATCTTGAGAAATCCTTTGTTCGACTCTGACCAAGTCAACTCTAGTTTTATACTGAGTGTATTTTAAGGCTTACGCCTATTGAATAAACCTGTTTGTTCATTTACATATACTTAGTATTCATTTGGGTAATTTACATATTTAGTAGAATCACAGGTAAAGTAATACACGTTAGCTCATTAAACCTATCACCAGGTAGGACGCGACAAATGTAATAAATTGTATTCAACGTACTCATGCTCGGGACTTTCTCGACAATACCGGTCAAAAGCTATTCCTCGATCACCTTCTTGTATTCGAGATACATCTTGAGATTTTTTCGAAATCGATTCACCAAGCTCCAAAATCGCTTTTTGGCTGTTTCGTGGTTGTTGTCGAGTTCTCTCTTGTTGAATTTCCATGGTAACCCGACCTCGTAGTGATCATTCACCCACTTTATATTTTTTCCGAATTGTTCCAAAGTGTCGATGTCGTCTGCACCTTGTTCGATTGTCTCCTGTTCGATCAGCAATTAAAACTTTGTTTAGCCTTACAAGAGTGGACACTGATTGTAATAATAAACCCGGATCGCAAAAAATTGTATTGATTAATTTATTGAAATTCCACGAAAAGCTATACATTTCTTAATACATTAATTCGGCAAATCTAAAATTATATTGAAAAATACATTTTTGAACCATTAGCCTGACAGGCCGTAGCATCCATCCCAAATGGGAATAACAAAGTGAGGCAATGTGTGCGGGTATTCGACTGTTAGTAAATAAATGCGTCTAGCCATGAATTGTCATTCAAAAATCACCTCGTTTGAACGAACGGTTGCACGGGAATTCATTTTGTGCGTATGATTGACGTTTCCCTTCAAGTTTGATTCTATTTAAATCTTCATACGCATGTAAAGCAGTGCTATTTTTGCTCGTTTGATGATATAACGTTTCCATTTCTCTTTACCCCAATTGCTTTGCATCAATTTGAATAGCAAGGCACGCAGAGTGGTTAGGGAGGAATTGCAATCATGTGTTGTAGGCCTCGCTAGAATCTGTGACATCTGACCAGAGGGGAATGTTAACAACAGTCTCATTATACCTTTTTTTTCTCTTTCCTTTTCTTTTTTAAAGAAAAGACTAAAGGCACAATGTACGATAATGTATCTTCAAAAGCTCCTTAGACATAACGTTGGTTTATGTGAGTTTTTGCAACCGAAAACTCGGATATTTTTTAGCAATAAAAAAAAGTGCGAATCTAGAAATTCTGAACAATAAATATCGAGAAATGTTCACATTTTGTGGTGATGTGATGAGAGAAGCTCGCAAATGTATGGATTTGGCCGAGTAAAGCGCTTCGTATGTTATCCCATAAGACTTTCCTTCCAGTGATATATGTATCATATAGTACAAGTACAGTTGGCTGTGTGTGTATGTGTAACCTGAATAATGCAGTGTGAAATATTGTCCAAATTCTTTACACTCGAGGATCGGTTAAAATTATGGACTGCTTTTACAGCTTTAAAACTGGGTACAGTTTTGCTTTAATTGAGTAGGAAGTATACTGCTTACACGTGCAATTCATAATTCATGTTTTCATGTTTTCATGATTCACAACTCACGTGTTGTGTGAATACATTCGCATAAGTTTTGGCGCGTTTTTGTACATTTTGTGATTGCATTAAATTTTAAATCTTTAAGCTCCTCCAACCCCACCCCACCGTGAGTTCCACTCCAGCACTGTAATGGGGGAACTCGATTTGCACATACATTTATTATGTAAGTCTACAGAAGTGACTTAATATTCCCACGCCGAGTAATAGCTGGAATCCAATACTGGGTAGTCTACCTGTAGCTCAACTGCACTCGCTGCCTCTAATGTCACTAGTTTGTGATTGCGACATTGTTTTTCTGCCTAATGTCTTGTGAAATAATGTTTTCACAAACCACTCGCGCTCTACGCACAACACTCGAGCATTAGGCGAATATGTTATTCAGAAAAATGATTTTGCAAAACGATATAAACAACAAACAAACAAATCACTCGTCATTAGAGGAAAATCATTCTCACTCTCATTCCATTTAGGCTGAAATAAATGTATATTGTATATTGTTCAAAAATACATTGAAATTATATTGCAATGCACGACATTTTTGCATGCTATTGTAAAATGTATTATGTATTCCCAATACCGGCACTATCATTTGTCAAAAATGAATTCATTTCCAAAATGCATTTTTTCCACAATTGTGTTGTGAAATGCATTATTTAATGTACAAATAATAATATACGTAAGTCAGCAATGCATTAAGTGAAAAGCAATATATTGTAACATATATTTTTGAACCGAGTGTGCATTCTGGTAGTGCTACCTTAAAACTCCACAATTCAGGTACCAAAAGTCCGATTTTCTGCTTCGCCATTGCTTGGGTTGTGTCAGAAGAGTCGCAGTTGAAGAGGCATAAACCTTTACTGCCATTACAAAACAGAAAACAATGATGACTACTGTAACCAATAACTACAATTCAACTAGCGCAATCTTTAGACATAAAACAATAAGACAACACACAGTCAATAGCGCGATAATCACACAACACTTTTCTATCAAGAGACACTTTTTTGACAAACAATTTCAGTTCCTTTGTGTAGAAATTCGTGCTGGCAACAACATACTAATTAGCAATTAACTTGTGCACAAAACTTAGATGGGCTTGGTTTTTTTTCTAGAAAAATAAATAACAATTAGTCGCATTTTGAATAATCAAGCTTAAAATACCAAATCAGGTTTTTTTGGAATGGAAATTGAAGAAAGATGATTGAAAACACAAGACCCAACTTTTTTGAAAAGTTGTGTTGAAAGGAAGCCTGCCAGCAAGAAAAAAGTTCTTCTCAAACAAATAGTAAGCGCACTGCACTGCACGGCATAAAAATCAATTTGAACCCGAGGCATTTTGTTGGAGTCGCATCCCCCGACTAAAATTAAAATCGATTACGTTTGCAGGAATCGAGCATTGGCGAAAAAAGGATGTGAAACGAGACGAGCTGAGAATCAGCTTTTAAACGAAGCCGAGTCGCCCGCTTCTCCCACGGCGTGCTGTTTGAATCGATTGTCGCATAGCGGCGCCCTAATGGCTTTCCAATGTGCTCACGTGATCTCCATCGGAATCAATTGGCTGCAACCATTAATTCCAACCGTGAATCGGAAGCGGCTACCCCATGCATTATTCACGACATCCGCACGACACCAACGGGATCCGATTCGGGCCAATCTTGAGGTAGACTATCTCGTTCTCGTTCTCGTGTCGCGCATTGCCAGTTTGCCACTCACCTTTAAAACGCCCCACAGGAGACGACCATGTGATGAGACGAGATGAAGCGACAGTGCCACGAATTAGAGTTAAAATAAGAGCGCAAACATTTTTACACTTAATATTTCACTCAATTCCGTGTCATTTCCGGAAACGGTTTAGCGGAGTTTAATGTGGTTCAAGTGTAATTCACTCGTTGTTTTCGTTCGTTCGTTTCGTTTTCATTTGGCGCTTTTACGTCCCATACCCTCTAGTGACAGCAATGCCAAGCGAGACATAAACTTTTTATTCTGTATTTGAAAAGAGGCTGTAAAGTGAAAAAGTTGTATATTAATTCCGAGTTTGGAAATTAAAATTTTGCGCACAATGCAAGCAACATTCAATATTTCACGTTTGCTTTGTCTTTCTTGATTACATGTCTGATCATGACCGTTACCGTTTGTTTGCATTGCATGAGGTGATTCGTGCTTTTCACAATTGCCAAGTGCTCATGTGCATTTTTTCTCTTTATTGGTGGTCCCTGGTGGCAATATTGCAGTAAACACAATATAAAAGCATTGTAAATCACCAGAAAACCATGAGTGCTTGTTTCACTAAAATAAGCCTAAATTGTTTAAAGCGGGGTCATTTATTTATTAATCCTTTGACAATGCGGACTTTAGTTTACATGGCCATGTTAAGCCAATGGGGAGATAAATCCTTGAGTATCGCAGAATTCCTCGGATAAAAGTTTTCATTTTTAAATATAAAATGAAATGGAAAAGGACTAAATAAAAAATAAAAAATAAAGCAACAACAACAACCACGTTAGAAAGATAGATAGATATGTATAAGAAGAATAGCAGTTGTTTGGTAGAAAGTGGTTAAGGCTCCCAGCCGGTTGAGCAGCTGCTCAACCGTTTCAAGTCGAAAATAAATCAGAAACCTTCTACACGACCAAATTGAAAATCCAGGAAGCCCCGAACTCCAATTTAAATTTCTGATACAACAGAAAACTTTGCGATAAAAAGAAAATCAGCAGCAACATTTGCTGATGCAGGCATCAGCAAATGTTGGCTGGCTATTCGATCTTTGTTAATGTACTAACCCAAACACGAAAAAATAACAAATATGGTGCTGTATGTTAAAGATGGTTAAGCTGTCTAGGGAATAAAATACTTAGTGCGAAAATGAAAACACCAGTTTACATTTAAAAAAATTGAACACAATATCAGAAAATACATGGTTAATAATACAGGCGAATAATACAAGTAATGAATAATGGAGAAAGAAATGAACACAGAAATGGCGGGAGATAGGTCTTCTTATTCACAGCTGCACAATGAAATCTTGGTTTCACCGGGTTCCATCTGTCGCGTCTTTGTCGGGTGTGTAAAATAGTCAACTAGGTCTAATTTCAGTGGTTTGTGATCGTTATTACCCAAATAATATACACAATATGGTTGAAGGAATAAAGCAGTTTATTACTGGGCTTTACGTCTTACAATAAATATTGTGTATAAGTATTTATCTTCAATGTGTAAAGTCAAACAATGTCAATGGATCGTCCAAGATGGTGCCTCTGGTTCCTCATTATTATGAGTTTCTATGATGTCATTAATGTAAGAGCGCCACCTGGAGCACTGTGCTTATAATGGAAATAAACTTTAACGAACCGACTTCCGGTTTTAAGCTAACGCTAACATGTTGTTTCAATTCACCACATCTCACACAATCTTCAGATATTCATCACGTATGGTCGCTGGAACAATGGTGTGTCTTAGATCTCGCTTTTGGTCGTCTCTCGGGTCCGTTCGTCAGACATACTGGAATGCTCAGAGAGCCTTCTATCCGTGCCTATTTGATCTAGTGGGTTTTAAGGACCGCAAGTACGTCGGATAGGAAGTAAACTCCTCACAACGCTTTGGCACCTCACTGGCTTTCAAACGCGACAACGATTTAGTACGGGCAATGCCGTAATGACCAGCATGGAGCTCAACGCTAACTGAGCGATAGGCGGTGGTTGGAACCACCAACCTGTCAAAAAGAAATAAAAAATTTCATAAATTGACAAAGAGTTGCAATGTTTGAAGTGCGCGACTACCACCCAGTCCGAACGAGCTGCAAAATAGATTGCAGTACCACGTCAGCTGCATAAGCAGCTTTCAAGAATGTAGCGGACTTGGGAAAATCTGTAATAGAAGCAGAATAAATAGCATTAATACCTGCTTCTAAGTCTGCCTAAATGTCTACAACCAGTTTGGAATTCAAGACAAGCCATCAACGATGGCATTGTCTGTTGGAATTTGGAGCAGTCATATGGTGCCAGCCTGTTAATGTCGCATGTTTCCGAACATAGTGCGACAACGGCGCATTGCATTACCATTGTATTCTTGTCATGATGTCGAGCGCCAATTGCTATTGCGCGTACTACGATGCTGCGGTTGGCGTGTGCTTTGCGATGGTTAACGTTTGTGTCGTCTGCTCAGATGAGCTCTTATCATTTAGTTTGCCCCAGCAGCTTATCCATTGTTAAGGCTGGTTTTATCGTTGATTATTTACTTTGTTTTGTAAAGAACAAATCAACTCTCATTATGGATTGATTTGTTCTCTCCTTTTATGTATTGGTTGGCTGAGAAGAACAAATCTCATGCCAACTCACTTGCTTTCTGTTTTCTGACAAATAAAGATGTCAGCCACCACTGGCTTAGAATGGTGGTTTTAGCAATTCAGACTATTTGGCTTCTCACATGCACTCACGACGGTTTGGATATTGATATTGTCCACAGCAGGCATGTGCTCTATGATAAAATCTTAGGCAGATAAAAATACTGCCCAGCCATGTAACCATGCTGCCACAACCTGGTTGCATCCCTTCTTATTTCCAAATATCAAAACAAGGGGTTTGTGGTCAGTGCAGAAAGAGAACCGATGCCCAAACAAATAGTGATGGAATTTGCAAATTCCATAAATGATTGCGAAACCTTCACATTCTATCCGCGCATAGTTCCTCTGCGCAGCTGACAACAATGGTTTGTCAATCCCAACTGAACAAAAAGGTGCCCACTTCAACTGGAGAGATGTCGACAGTCAAAAACGAAATGCGCGAGTGCGACTCAGCAGACACTGCAACTTTCATGTTTTTCCATGTTGATTCATGCTCTTTCGTCCACTCCCACTTAGTGTCGTCCTGAGAACGGCTCAAGCATACTGGAGAGTTGGCAATGAAGCGACTGTAATACTTAATCAGTCGGAGGAACAACTTCAATGAGGCGACATTGGTTGGACGAGTTGCTTCATGCAAGGTAGCCAGTTTCGAGTCGATGGGAAAGATGTCATATTTTGAAATGTTGAGATCAAGAAATTGCACTGACCGTTGCAAAAAACAACACTTCTTATGATTCAGGGTCAAGCCGGCTCCAGCAAACGTTGACAGGAGTCAATCCAAATTTTGCAGGTGGATAGCATTGGTCACACCTGTCAGCGCAGGATCGTCTATATAAGGCTGGGTATTGCTCACCTTAGTCGTCAATTGGTCCATAGTTCTCTGACAGGAGCAGATGAGATGCCATAAAAGAGCCAGTTAACCCTGAAAAGACCAAGATGAGTATTATGGTACATTTTGCTCTCTTAATCTAATTCAAGCTGAATTTAAATTTAAGGTTGAGTATGTTTCGCTCCGGAACAGCTTCATTGTAAAATCTGTGAATAATGGCAGCGGATATGAGTTGGTAAAATCGCTTTATTGATGGTCCAGTTGTAAAATCTGGACAACTTGATTTTGCCGTCTAATTTCTTAACATGAATTACCAGCGTCGCCCAGCAAGATGATGTGATCGGTGTGATGGTACTGAGCAATTGGAGTCTTGCAAGTTCAGTCTCGACCAGTGACTTAACGACAATAGGCACAGATATGCTTTCAAGAAGATGGGCTGCATCGTCATGCCAATGTAGAAATGCACCTGCTGTTTTGGATAGCAGGCCAAACATGCATAACCAACCTCTTCCTAACAGCGGTATAGGACCATCCTGTGCTACACAGAGTGGCAACAGGAAATTTCGGTCCTTGTATACCAAATTGACTACGGTTTTACGGCCAGTGTAGACTCGATAAAACTTTGTCCTCCAATATTGCGACAGCATGAGTGGCGGTGGTCTTCTGCAAGGAGGAGCGACAAACTGGGCGAATATGGCCAGTTTGTCTACAACCGTGGCACTTCGCTTCATGAAAACGACACGAATTGCAAGAATGGTTTGATTTACCGCAAGACTGACACACAGGAGCATTTCCTTTACGATTGGATGACTGCTGTAGAGCTGCAGATACGGTGGTGCTTCTCGAGGAGCGTTTTACACCTCCCGTCTTCTCTTAATGCGGTTTGGAGTCGAGCACTTTATGCAGCATAGGATTCGATGCAGACTTAGATGCAATGTCCGGAAACTCCTCGAAAGAGATCTCAGCTGCAGCAGCAAACGTGACAGCAGCATCAAACAACATCAACTTTCAGAGTGAGTGCTTGTTGCACCTGCTAATTCTGCAACCCTTACAAAAACTGATTTTGCAGTTTGTCAGATTTGTTGCCGAATTCGCAGTTTTTCGCAAGTGCTTGCAAAGCCAAGGAATATACCGTAACTGTAGGTGTGTGGTGGAATTTTACCCATTTCACCTTGTAGTACCTTGCTTCATCGTAGATTCCCATTTGGTTTATTATTATCTTTGTATCTTTTCTCTTTGTCTGCATCAAGCAGATTCACTTTGCTTATCATAGCATGTTTGTTTACTTCTCTGCATCATGCAGACTCTTTTCTGTTTGTTAAGCATTAGGTACTAAGCAGAGCTTAGCATTTTATTACCTAGTTGTATTGCAGCCCACAAATGAACATTTATCTTTTAACATTTGGTACTTATCCTCTCCCATGACAGTATACTCAGAGCCTGTGTCTACCTGGAAAGTCATGGGTACATGGTTCACTTGGGCCTGTACTGTCATGGGAGGGAATTTACAATCATTGGACTCTAAGAAAAATATTGAATTATTATACTGCAAATTATTATTATTCCTATTATGTAGGTTAGAATAGTCAAAATTAAGATCGCTGTGTTGTTCCTTTCCTTGCACAGAAAAGACACTATTTGCAGTTGCATTGGCATTTGGTAATTCTTGGTTATTAACACTGTTTACATCAATATAATTATTAGCATTTGATAGGGCAGCTGGACTCCATGGCAACCTATTTGCCTGTGCATCCATGAAATTCATAAGTGCACTTCTTTGCCTAAAACGAAGCTGAGATGCTGTGGATGCTAGCACTGCCTGCCCTGAAGAGTAAGCTGAACTTCTTGGTGTAAAATTGGTTACAAGTCGATTAGGCCCAGTCTGGGTTTGCATGGCCATCTTGTAAACCCTTGCCAAATGACCAACTTTGCCACAGAACCGACAGATGGCCTCCTGGTGAGGACAGATGGCCCTGGCATGTTGCTGGCCACATCCATTACAAGTATAATTGAAATCGGGCCTACCTTGTTCTTTTGGCCTATTTTGTTTCCAAAATGGCAGCAACATTCCATTAGAAGAAGTTTGGCCATCTTGGTTTTGCATTCTGACGCCATTTTTGTCATTCTTTTTAGGTCCCAAGAAGTTCTGAGCACCCTGTCTGCCCATCTGGACTTGAAAAACAGCTGTTTCTGCCGTAGTTACCGCCGCAGTGCCGCCAGATGACGCCGCACCAGCCTTGAAAACTGCATTTCCAGCAGAACCAGCCTGGAATCCGACCGCAATGGCGGTAGCACGTTCGAGAGTCAGCAAACGCGGCAAATTAGGCGTACTCGGATGCGTACATCGCCAGAAATCACTCCAAACTACTCGCGCTCGCTAATGAACATCGAAGACGCGTTATACGCACGTGTACGCGTTTATGCTTCGTGCTCGAACTCGCGCATCGACAGAAAACGCCCGTTTTGACCCGAATTCACCGTTTGTGAATTCCCAACGCTTCCACAACGTTTCGGTAGTGAAAATTACCGACTGCTCCTCTACAGTAACCGACTCCCTGCAACCGATCATGATGATGAAAACATCCAATTTCGGCAAAACGAGTGGTTTTGGGCACACTTTTTTGCATTAACACGACCAATTCCGCATACGGCACTTCCGATAGTATTTTCAGCGCTGTAAGGGTAACAAGTTGCGTAAAGATGGGCATACTGACATAAGCTTACGACAGAAGGGTATGCATCTTTTCCTCATTGTCCACGATTTTGTTGCAAGCAAAGATACTGGTCATCCGCATACAATATAATTCCCAATCATCGGCTGAATCGTATTCTCGTGGTGTGCCTTTCAATGACGACATTTTGATGACAAAAAGGTGGAAAAGCGAGCACAAACACGTGAAAAATTCCGAGTAGGCCTAACCGTGGAACGTGTGGTCAGCAACGGTCCGAAAATCGTCAAAAAGTCATTAAAAAGTGGCAAAAAACACAACAAAAAGTTGATAGTTCACAGCATCTGGTCGTGGATTGTTGATTGAATCCTACTCGATTGTTGAAGATTGCGATTACGATGTAAAAGAAGCAGCCACTCTTGTTACGGAATTGACATAACTGAATACACATAACAAAAGGTCAAGATTTGACCAATGGAGTTAAACACTCCGAAACCGAAGCAACTAGTCGCCCCATCGTCCGAAATCGTCAAAACAATAATCCCAAGTGCCTCATTATACATTTTGGCCCATTCCTTGTAAATAACGTCTTTGGCGTCGTGATCCCTATTGATTTTTCCAGTTCATTCGCCATTACTGCGCTTAAAAGTCTTCTAGCCGATAGAAGCGCTTCCACTTTATACAGCCAGACAAAGTAATTTCGGACATTCAAAAACTCAATTCTGTTTAGGAAACCTCCCGTTATCACGTCGGCCATTTTAGAATGTCATGTCGTAAGCCTATTTGTTTTTGTTCCACAAAGCGTCTTCAAACGTCTTCAAAAATGTGGATTTCCAGCAACCCAACCGATGCTACCACTTGTGAGGTCGGTATTATTTATGAAGATGAAAAAATGACTCGGGAGAAAACGAACAAGAACGTCTTTACTGTGTAATAGTGTGATCAGAAGTGAAAAGATTTTCAAGAAAGCCACAAGTGCGCGACTACAACAATATCGGCTTGGTAGTCGTAGTAACAAGTAAAACACACGCAATTAACCCTACAGATTTCTTTGTCGGGAATTTAAAATTCTTGTCAAAAATGTCAAAATGGTCATTACATTACTTTTGAGGTTATGAAATTTTCTGCAATCATTTTGGGAGGAAGAATATGTTTATCGTGTAATTATTGTGTTCTCGAGGTTGATTATTGCAGATTGTGTTGGAGTACGCGAAGGAACGACCATCTTGGGTTACGAATTTACATAAGTGAATTTATTTAAAAAGGTTAAAATAGGTGGCGCTGCGAACAGCGCGTCATTACAACAAAATGGTCGATTGACCAATGGAGTCAAACACTCCATCATCCCTTCTAATTGGGACAAACACTAATTACAAATACAAAAACTAACAAAAATTTAAGTCAAAGAATAAAAGTAATAAACACTAACGGTTGAACAATTGTAACAAATTGGTTAATAAAAACAATGAATTTTAAATATGATTACACGGAAATTAATTCAATAAAAAACACACAAAGACATCACTTGACCGAAGGGTAGCCATAAAAGTCCGGCAATCTCTTTTCACGCACAGGACGCGGACTAGAAGCAGGTGGAGGCACGGCACTCAGGCCAGCCACTGCAGGCGGTGAAGGCGCGCGAACAGGCAAAGGCGGAGCAGGAACCTGAGCAGCGGTTTGAGGCACAACGGTTGGATCTGGAGCTGGCAGTTGAGCAGGTAAGTTTGGTGGATTGTTTATATTCATCGGCGGAGCTGTCCGTTGTGGATCCGGGAGCAAAGACAGAAGCGAACTTCCACGATTTTCCCCCTCAATATGAGGCAATCTGGCGCCAACTAATCTCGGGCGCAACTGGTCCACGTGACGACTCCAAACGACATCCAAGGCGACTTCAATATCGTAAGTGGTGGAGGACGTTTTACGGCGAACAATCCCTGGCACCCAACGATTATTGCCTCGATAGTCTCGAGCAAACACCAGCGCATCCACTTCAAAATGACGTCGAATTTTGGTTTGGCCAGTCTCAGGTAACAATTTTGGGTTGAGCAGGTGCAGACGCGAGCACATTTCACGATTTGTGAACGCCAAAGCCGGAGAAATCTTGGTTGTGGCGTGCGGCGTAGAACGATACGACGCCAAAAAATGCGATACTGCAGCTGACAATGTAAAATTAACGGCCAACAACTTGTCTACCTGGTTCTTGAATGTTTTGACAAAGCCTTCGACAGCGCCATTTGTTGCGGGATGGTACGGTGGTGACAGCGTGTGCCGGATCCCGTTGACTGCCAAAAATTTCGAAATTCTTGCGATGTAAACTGCGGCCCGTTATCCGTGTGGAAGTGAAGCGGTAAACCGTGGCACTTGAACCACGACTTCACGACAGCAATGGTGGCGGCGGCGGTGGTTTTCAACATCGCGCGCACTTCACACCATTTGGATTTGGTACGGACAATGCCGTAATGACCTGCGTGGAGTTCGATGAGAACTGAGCGCCGAACAGAAGAAGGAATCACCAACCTATCGAATAAAAACAAAAAATATTGATAAGTTGAAAACGATTCTCGTTGCTTGAAGAATGACTCCAAGTCAGGCGAATGCGATTCCCATCCATTTCGGACGTGCTGCAGAACGGACTGCAGTTTCTTGTCGGCTGCATAAGCAGCGGTCAACGAAGCGGTGGACATAGGGAAATCTGTAATTGAGGCTGAAAATATAGAATTAATACCAATTTCCAAATCCTCCTTGCCATCAACAACTGGTTGTGGGTTTCTTGACAAGCCGTCAGCGACAGCATTGTCTGCAGCGGGCACGTGCTCAATAACGTAGTCGTAAGCAGAGAGAAAAACTGCCCAGCGGTGTAGCCGCGCTGCCACAACCTGGTTGCACCCCTTCTTGTCTCCAAAAATTGAAACAAGGGGTTTGTGGTCGGTTCGCAAGAAGAATCTACGGCCAAACAAATAGTGGTGGAACTTGCGTATGCCATAAATAATGGCCAAGCCCTCACGCTCTATTTGCGCGTAATTCTTTTGCGCTGCCGACAACAACAAACTGGCAAATGCGATTGGTTTGTGGACGCCATCGGAACCTAAATGAGAAAGAAAGGCGCCGACTTTAACTGGAGAAGCGTCAACAGTTAAATATAACTTCTTGGCCTGGTCAAAGTGTGCAAGCTCTGATTCAATTGAAACTGCCACCTTAACTGCCTTCCATGTCGATTCGTGTTGCTCTGTCCATTCCCACTTGACCTCGTCGCGTGTTAAACGGTACAACGGCTCAAGTAAGGTGGACAGGCTCGGAATAAAACGACCATAGTAGTTAACCAGCCCGAGGAAAGACTTCAACGACAAAACGTCGGTTGGGCGGTTAGCGTCACGTAAAGGAGCAAGTTTAGAATCAATTGGCGAAATGCCATTCTTTGAAATATTAAAACCAAGGAATTGTACGACCTGCTGGAGAAAACGACACTTCCTTCGATTCAGGGTCAAACCGGCTGTCAAGAACGTGTGCAGAAACTTATCCAAGTTTTTTAAATGTACTGCATTAGTCGCGCCGGTCAGCGCCGAATCATCAATAAAGGGTTGCGTGCTTTCGATCTTTGCGGTCAGGATGTCCATCTCCCTCTGGAAAATAGCTGGGGCGGACGAAATTCCATAAAACAGCCGGTTGACCCTGAAAAAACCAAGGTGGGTATTAATAGTACAACATAATTGGGATTCAGGATCTAATTCAATTTGGTTGTATGCCGACGTCATGTCAAGAATGGAATACGTTTCCCCCCCAGACAACTTCGTGGTGATATCAGCAAACAAAGGTAGCGGGTAGGAGTTTGGAAGAATGGCTTTGTTGATGGTTCTATTGTAGCAACCAGCCAACTTAATTGTTCCATCTGACTTTTTGATGTGCATCACTGGAGTCGCCCAGCGCGATGACGCGACTGGTGTTATTATGCCAAGCGACTGGAGTCTCTCCAATTCGGCCTCGACAAGCGACTTCATGGCAATGGGGACTGGGTACGCTTTCAAGAAGATAGGCTGCAAGGCAGGATCGATGTCGATGTGGGCCTGCGAGGTGTTTAAACAGCCAATTTCGTCTCGGAAAACTCGCTCATGTCTTGTCAGCACAGCGTCCAGTTCCTTCTGCGTGGCGGCATCGAGGACAGCGACTCCGGGAGCGATCGTGTCCACTTTATTTATCGTTGCGCCGACGGCCTCTGCGGTTTTTGACAGCAAACCAAACATGGCGAGCCAGCCTCGTCCCAACAGCGGTACAGGACCATCCCGTGCAATGCAGAGCGGCAGGAGGAAATTACGCTTCTTGTAGACGACTGGAACTTCAATTATGCCCTCCATCGGAATCTTGTGTCCAGTGTATGTCGTCATGCCGCACGGAATGGTCTGTAATGGGAAACGAGAGAAATATTGTAAGTAAGTGTCCAAATCAATTATTGTTGCGCTTGCACCCGTGTCCAACTCCATATCCAAGTCTACACCGTCGATACGCACGGTGACGAAGACTGGCTGCACTCGTGACAAATGGACAGAATTTACCACCTGTGTTTGATGAGTTTGGATGCGATAAAACGTCAAATCTTCCAAAACGCCAACGGAATGCGTCGGGGCGTTGTGTTGAACTGGTGCGCGGCAAACTGGACGAATATGGCCCGTCTTGCCACAACCGTGGCATTTGGCGTCCTTAAAGCGACACGAATCTCGAGAGTGGTTGTTTTTGCCACACGCCGAACACGCATGCACATTTCCTTTCTTATTGGATGGCTGCTGCTGGTTGGGGAACACATTGGTGCCTTTCGTGTGTTGTTTTCCACCTCTTCTCCTCCCATCGTAACGTGGTTTCGATTCGTTCATCTTGTGGACCGAAGCAGCGGACGTTGGTTTGGCTGCAATTTCAGAAAACTCTTTACAATTAACTTCAGCTGATGCTGCGAACTCAACGGCTGCATCGAAGGTCAGATTCTCTTTTAAGGTCAGCGCCTGCTGGATTTGCTCGTTTTTCAAGCCGCAAAGAAAGCGATTACGCAATTCGTCGGACTTGTTGGCGAATTTGCAATTTTGCGCCAATTCTTGAAGAGCTATCGCATATTCCAGCACCGTTTCTCCTTGAGCTCGATCGCGGTGGTGAAAACGTCGAATCTCGGCGAGCACGAGCGGCTTCGGGCGCGACGTCTTTTGCATCAAAGCAACCAAGTCTGCATATTTTAATTCGGCTGGCTTTTTCGGTTCAGCGAGTGCGACCATCTGCTTGAAGGTGGGCATACCGACATAGGCTAAAAGCGTATGCACCTGCTCTTCATCGTCGACGATTTTATTGCACTTGAAAATGCTGGTCATTCTCAAGCAATACAATTCCCAGTCGTCCGCCGGGTCATATTCTTTTGGTGAGCCCTTGAGCGACGACATTTTGATTACAAAAGTCACTCAAAAACGAGCACGAACACAGAAAACTCGGGGACTAGCAACTAGGCCTAACGTGACTACTCGTGGTCAGCGACGGTCCGAAAAGTCAGCAAAAGTTTATAAAAGTTCACAATTTTTCATTTGATACCGTGGATTGTTGAAGATTATCACTTCCTCGTCGCCAATATTGTGTTCTCGAGGTTGATTATTGCAGATTGTGTTGAAGTACGCGAAGGAACGACCATCTTGGGTTACGAATTTACATAAGTGAATTTATTTAAAAAGGTTAAAATAGGTGGCGCTGCGAACAGCGCGTCATTACAACAAAATGGTCGATTGACCAATGGAGTCAAACACTCCAGTGATTGCATTATTGAATTAATGGCTTTTAGATTTCAATCCATCCGGATCCGGATCAATTATTAAATAGGGTCGTATAATTCTTATTAAATATGACTGCAACCAAAAAGGCAACTATAGTCTATCAGAAATAATCATGTCAACAAAAAATGTAAGTAAATTTTGCAAAAAATATAAATGTAGTTAATCACATACATCCTAATCCAAAAGGAAAATCATTCTTCTGTGGAATGGGTTGCAGGGCAGTAGTAAAATACACATCATGTTATCATGTGGAACCTTTCTAGCAGCGCTTCACTGCACACTTTGTTTATACAAGCACTTAACTGTTTGTACGCACAACGAATAAACGATACAATTGTGGCGATGGCTTTTAGGATAAAATAGAAACCACTTTATATTCACATTGAGTGTTGATCACCTTCTAGCCAAATAGGACTCCATCTGGCATTAAAAAAATTGTATTCCTGGAATGTAAATTAACAAATTACAAATACTTTCTGAATTCAATTTTTAAACTCAGCTCATCTGAAGAATGAAAGACCTGATCTGAGTGAGTGTTAAATACTGTGAATTATAAATATGGAGACGTATACAGTACTTGTATTGTTAAAATAATAACTCGCAATAATAGGTTTTTTCTCTCGTAAATCACTTGGTTTGTTGAGCGGATGGCGATGTGAAATGTTGATACTCGCAGGTTAAGAAAAGCCGCCACACGGTTTTGAGGTAGAAACACAACTAAATTTTGTTCATCTTAACAGGAAATATGCTAAATACTTTTAGTTACAAAGTGAGTCACTGAGTAGTGACCCTGGTGACCAAACATGGCGTCACCTCGCTCAAAACCCCCTAATTCCGATGTACTCTTTTCAAACGCCAGTTTTAACATATATTGCCTTATACATGAACTTTAAGTTTGAGTAAATAATAAATTAGAAACCATGTAGAATAAAAGTTTTATTGTAGAATTTAATCTCGCGCACAATTCTGAAATGCAGCAATCCCAGACAAAATGCAAATGAAATGTATCAATCTCAAAACAGGCACATTAAATATTAAAATTAATTTTAGTGCCTTTCCTTCTGTGTTTGAGGAAATTGCACCGCAATTCATTGCTCAATCGAAACAAGGTGATCAAAGAGTACACAGCTGCATTCTCATCGGTCATAACGGCTTCATCTTCTTAATGCGACCACATGATGAAAAAGATGATGTATACCCAACTAGTGCATCGCAGCGTTCGCTTTTTTAATGGTCAGAGCTCAAAGCAGAATACCTTTCTTCTGGGCAATTAAGGCAAAAATGAGAAACAAATACGGACCATGATAAACCATTTAAGTTTGGCCCGCATTTGGATAGTATCTCTTTCTACAGTTTCATGTAATCTTAGCACAACTGTTCACATTTTGCCCATTCTTTACATCTTTACTCCATTTATAATCACATTCCTCTTCAAACTTCTAACCTCGCTTTACCCCTAATCTCTTAACCCCAGAATAAACCAAAAATACTTCAAACTTTAATTTCACACTTTGCCATGTGCTGTTGGTTTACTGATTTATTATTTTTTCAGGTTAATTTGACATTTGTTTGAGATTGATTGTGATAGGTTGCAGTGCTTCCCTTAATTGTTTGGCAAATTTTTTTCCTAAAAAAATCCCTGGTTTGCGTCGGGCAAGTGCAACAAAATGAAGCAACTTTGAATCTGTATTTAACAAGCATAACAGTTTATAAAACTGCAGTTGTAAATGTTTGTGTGTTTTTATTAGCAAAAGTTAATCACTTAGTAATTCGTTGAAAATGAGAAATAAAACATCAGCCCTAAGTGAGAATCAATGACCCTCACTCTTCTAGCTTACTGAAAAGCCCTGTCACCTAAACCAACATTACACGAACCTACTCTAGAAGCACTTTTAAAGTCAAACCCTTTCAAACGAGACGACGGCTTTTCCATTGTCTGCTTATCACACGGAAAATGCGGACAATTTTCTGCTAAAGACAAAAAAGTCAGTGTAATGATGTGTATTACCATTCGCCATTTTGAATATTCTAACAAACATATTTTGTAAACTATTTTCGACAATGCTGTATTGTTCCCATTACCTAGCAACCCAGTTCATCCGATGAATAAATAATTCAGTGGACATCCAAATCTGGATCAGAGTACATCTTTTATTCTGACTAATCCTAAAAAGATCCTAGAATTTCTGCATAGCAATGAAGCCTAGTTTTCGCTGCTGACGTGTAGTAAAGACATTCACTAGTCACCAATATATAAATTAAAAATTATCTTACATAAATATAGAAATATATACTTACAGTAAATGTTTCAACTCCAATGATTGTTTGACAGAAAGAAAAGAAAAAAACATTTATTAGGTTTTACCTTACAATCACTGTGTAGGGAATATATTAGCTATTAGAAAAAAAAATCAGTTGTTATTGATGAATACAACAATTTAAATTAATAGAGTGTGAAAAATAAATAATTAAACGATTTAAAAGTTTTAAAGTTTGTAGCAAACTGCATAAAACTTGCCCATACAAACATTTCACTGGATTACTTCTTCTTGGAAGATACCGACGGTTAAAATAGGATTGGTTTCCATGACAACAGGCATATCAGTCAACCGATTTGCTCGACCATCCAAGATGGCGTTCGTCGAGCAGTTGAGCCAATGACAACCTTGTTTCGATCAGTGTTGCGTGAAAGTAAATGATCCAAGAACGTCGACTGACAGCACCAACAAATAGCGATTAACTGGCCGCTAAAAAGAGGCAAACATTTAGACGCATTTGTTTTATCGGAACTTTTTTTTTAGTTTTAAATAAATAAATAGACAAATAAATAAATAAATAAATAAATAAATAGACAGAAATAATTTTTAAAAAATAAATAAATTAATTAAAATCAAAATTAATTTTACAAATTTTTTAGAAAAACAATTAAGATATGGATTCTGAAAAGAAAATTTGAAGTTGGCTGAAGTTGAAACTCAATTAGTGTCTCGTGTTTTCCCGTGGAAAAAATAAACATATTTCAAGCTGAGAGCAAATGTTTGATTGAATTTTTTTTTTTTAATTTAAAAAAAAAAATCTTTTTACGATTTAATCTCACTTTTGTTTTTCAACTTTCTTCCTTCTTCCAAAATTGAGAAAAAGTGAAAAAAAAAGTGATGTTTAAATGCTATATAAGTGAGTTACACATTTGTTGATGGATATCTCACAGCTTTTATCAAACTGAAAACTCCTTCCTTTTCTTTCTTTTTCTTTTGTGCAAAAACCGTTAACATAACTTGCAGTGGTTGCCATTAAAAGCGCGCTATTCTAAATGGTGATGCGAATTACATCGCTGCCAACTGATAGTTTATATGGAATTAAAAAGCATAAAACTAGTGCCGGGATGTTTTTAGACGAGATTTTTTTCCCTGTATCGGTGAATTGATTGAATCTTGATTTAATGGTCCAATTAAATGATGGCAATTTAAAACCGGCGATCTTAAATGTGCTGGAACTGCACGTCCAGATAAGAGCAGGCCACGGTACATAAAAACAAACTCCGCTTTCGCTTTCGGTTACAATTTTAACCTGAACAGCGTGGGATTCTAATGGTCCATTAAATTGGGTTTCCTACCGAATTAATCACATGCATTAAAAGTAGATTAAAAATCATTAATTTTCACCTGAACACAGAAACAAAAGTATTTTTCTTTTCTATTCTTTTCTTTTCTTTCCTGCTCAAGTAAAATTTAAAAAAAAAAAAAAATAAGAGAGATTATTTTCCCGTTGCTCTGATTCATTTCCCAAATGAATTTTCATCATTAAAGCAATTAGCTTACTTTATCAAAAAAAATGTACACTAATGGTAATTAATGTCATTTGCATTTGATGATAATCGTAACAAAAATTATCATTGTGCAATCAGCAATAATCATAGTAAACAACAAACATATATTTTTAATGTTGTAAAAATGTATTTGTACAGTACATTTTACATAAAACATTGATCGCAACGTTATGTTATTTTAACCAACATAATAGATGTTTAAATCGATATTATTTCAACATTGTTTAAAATGAAGCAAGCTTGATAATTCAGGATATGCCATCCTGGATATGGCCTCTACTTTGAATATTCAATAATGAAATGTTAATTCTATTTTCTGTCAACATACCCGGCAGTGTTCTTTGTTCTAATAAAAGTCACATTAGTCAATAGTAGCAAGACTAACCTTAGAACACTAACTTGTGATTTCTCTTTTGATCTTTGGTTTCTGATGCATTTAACCGTCTTACCTTACCACAAATTGACATATATAATACAATTTGATTTAATTTGATTATTACTTGTGTTATTACTCCCAACGAGAAATCTTCTCATATTTAATTTGAAATTATGCATTAATTCTATTTAGTGTGAATATTAAAGTTTCAGCATTCAGACTCAAAATTAGAACTATAATTTTTAATCAACTTGCTTAAAAATTAACCACAAAATACTTGCTAATTTCAACTGTTCCATAAGTTATAAAACGAACCACCAACTTCCTTGATGGATTCGGATATGGAACATTTTGCAAGCAACTCACGCATCATTTTTATTAAAAATTGAAAAAAATAAATGTATTTTTTAAAACAATTTTTTTCTTCTATTTTGGTTGCCATCAACTAAAAAAAAGTCTTTTACTTTTTGTTTTATTTTTTATCATTCCAAAATTTTATTGATATTTATTGACTCAATTCTGAACAATCGCATAAAAAATGTTCCTCCTTCACAACATATTTCATTTATCAGCTGATACCGTGCCAGAAACATGAAACAACTCATCACAAACCATTGTAAATAAAAAAAAAAAACCCAAAAAAAACCCTTAATTTTCATTTGCCACCCCAATTTTGCGAAATAAAAATTTATTTACGTGGAAGAAATGGGTGGTGAAAAGAAAGAAAAATTGCTTCGAGATAAAGACGTAATATTAAGGAGGCAATGCCTTTCACCTGAGTTGACACCTCTTTAAGGACTGGTCAACGGGGAAGTTTTCGCAGCATCGCTGCTCAATAAAAATGTCACGTGAGGGTCCTAAGGGACACTGAAATCGTATTTACAATGTCTTCGTGCGGTCATCGACTTGAATGAAAGAAAAAATATAAAGCAACCAATTTTTTTTCTTTCAACTTTAATTAAGTCATTTACAATAAAACGAAAATGTACAGCAAAAGAGACATTTTTCTTCTCTTTTTTATTTTTTATTTTTTATTTTTTATGTTTTATTTTTTTTTATTTAATTCCTTCGACTTCTTTGGTCGACGTCTAGCATTGATGCATCAGCGAATCAATTTATTAATACGTTCATCTGTCGGTTCGACTTCCCCTGTGATGTCGACAGCGATGACAAATTCCTTTAAAGAAAATGAGAAAAATAAATGTTAATACAATCATTTCATTAAAGTGTATCGTTCTGCGGTGGGAAAAAAAAGAGCCGCAAGATTGAATTTGTGTGATGTTATTGATAGAAACAAATGGCTGGGTTGCAAATTGGTAATTCTTAGGAATTTATTTGCATTACATTTGACGTTTGTCACGTTACGCACCACGAAGCAGCCAAGCAGCTAGTGTGCCGATAGATTTTGATAATTCTATCGGCATCCTACGGTTAGTGCTGCTCTGATTGACTGTGACTTTTATTACAACTAGGCACAGTGCCAAACGGTGACAAAAACGGGAATTATAATGTCAATGATCTCATGAATATCTTGTCAAAAATGCGAAGGCTACTTCACGTTTGGACCCATGTTTACTAGCATTTTGTCCATGACTGCACAAATAAAAATGTTATGTATATTTGCAGAAATATATGTAAATTCAATCTTACACGCGGTACATTCAAGATGCGTGGTTTTTCATGTTTTATACAAACAGAACGGACACCAAAAACACTCTTAAACCAAATTCAAAAGTCAAACTTCCAGACTTGGGCAAATATTATCATCAATACGAATACACTGGCTGGCTTGCTTAGCTGCTTGGTACTTTGCAGTGAAGCTCAAGGGGTTGCCTTGTCGAAATGCAAATGGAAATGGAAAATAACCTTTCAACGATAATATAAAAATAAACTAGATTATGACTGTTCCTTTTAAATAGCCTTCCTAACTATTTTTATCATCACCATAGGGAATCATTTTTTTTTGCAGCGTAGATAAATTAAACCATTTAGCGATAAAAATTATTAAAAACTGCCAAATTGATCTAATAGAATTAAAATGTCAGTTTCTTGCTTCTGAGGGCATCTTTTGCCCAACAGCGCTTAATTGGATCAATGGCCAGCACGGGTAGTAAAAAATGACCAGCATCCCAGCAGTTGTAAAAGTGAAGTGAATTGAAATGAAATGAGCTGAAAATAGAAAGAAGCGGTGGCCAATTCAAACGCCATGCAAGCTGTACTCCAAACATATGCATTTGCTTTGTAATCAGCTCCCGAAATAACCTCCAGAGAACGATACGGCCATGCTTGAAATCACTCTACACAACTTACGATTCACCCAACACGCATTTCCAAGATTAGCTACGCTGTACCTGAATAAACCGAGCCGTGTGTCAGTTTAGGGACATCATTTCCATCCACACTCACATTGTCAGATTTAATGTCCTTGGGAAACAGCGCACGAGATCACGGTAAGTATGGAATAATATAATATTTTTAAATAACGACTCGATTGGAAATCTTATTAGATATTAGTTTCTTAACAAGCGAGCTTACGTTTCAATCAATTTTAATTTCGAGTCCAGTCCAGTCCCAGCAGCCACATAAGCTTATATCTCTTTTGTCATCACTACTGAGAGAAAGAACTCGGTTAAATTAAAATAGCTAATTGGATTGCCTACTGTAGAGGTTTGTGCTGCCTGGCTTAAATTACAAGTACGCATTTCAGATTTACTTATCAAATATCAAGCCACCATATAAAAAAAACAAACGCTAACCGAGTTTAAATTTAGCGTAAACTCGCTGGTATGGTTGTGGTAAGACCCAACCATCACGATAACCGGACCACTAAACTCACATTGTATTTTACAACACTTTATGCAATTCAAATCCAATTTGCACTGCGAGAATAAAAATAAATAATAAAATAACCTAACCAACTAAATAAAAAGCCATTCAGACGGCACGAACAACAACAACAACAACAAGACTTTAATTACAGCGACTTTAGTATGAACAAACATCAATAAGATTTGTGTGCAAATAAATAGATATGAGTGGGCGATTCGAGAGGCGAGAGAGAGCGAGAGAGAGAGAATGAGAGAATGAGAGAGCGAGAGAATGAGAGAGCGAGAGAGGAAGGGAAAGAGATTGGCGCGTTGTTGAGGAGGCTGAGGAGAGCGCCTAGTGATGAGAAGATTTGCTGGGTCGTCGTTTGCTGACAATTTCCACGCGAGGGCGCCCCTGTCGCGCCCAAACGACTCTTGATGGTCGTCGTGTGGCAATTTCCCAGCGTCCCATCCCCCCATCCGCTACCTCCTTTCACTTCCCATTTGCCAATAGACTCGAGTTGATGTTCATTTGCTCTTTTCCACAGATAGGGGGCTTATAGTGCGAGCATGCGCGCTCCAAACCACTTTTAACATTCATATACGCGCATAGAGGGCGCCTCATTTACCCATAACTTGTGCAAGCAAGAGATTTTAACATCTTGGAAATCATAAGAGAAGAAAGGAAATTGTTTTCATCAAACTTTTAAAGCTGAACACGCCACGAATTATGTCGCTCTCTTAATCAATTTGCACTTTGAGATGTCGCAGCTATCCGCCATCTTTCTTTTTCAACTTGATGGACATTTGGCTCCTCGCGTGTTTGTAAGCACGGTTGGAGTTGGAGCGGAGCAGAGCCGAGCCGAGCCGAGTGGAGTGAGTGGGGTAATTGAGTAAATCTAATCTTGTGTGGCACTTGGCTTGTAAAAATTGTTCCCAGGAAAAATATCAGGTGCACCAATAAGGGGGCAGTAATGGCGCCATTCAATTAGACTTTAACTACGTTGTCAGTGTCGCTCGAGCCAATATCAAGTCGGGGAGAGAGGAGATAAGAGTGGAGGGAAGTAGAAATTAAATAGAAACTTCCGGTTCATGTGCTTGCGCTTGTGCTTAAGCTTCAACGCGGGTAAACGACGCCTCGGCGTCGGCGGCGGATTCGGATACGGCATCACGGTTAAGCTACATGCTCGTGGGAATTCTCCAAGGGAATAAAGCGAAGCAATAAATCTCCAACAATTGACTTTTTAATGATAAAATTGTTTTAATTGTTTGTTCATTGATTTCTTTTTTACTTTTTAAGATATGGAAATTCCATCTGCCACAATAAATTGCATTTTTGTGCAAAAAAGTACATTTTTGTGTAAAAAAAAGTACATTTTTGTGCAAAAAAGTACATTTTTGTGCAAAAAAGTACATTTTTGTGCAAAAAAGTACATTTTTGTGCAAAAAAAGTACATTTTTGTGCAAAAAAGTACATTTTTGTGCAATAAAGTTCATTTTTAGTAAAAAAAGGGGCATTTTTGTGCCAAAAAAGAAATAGTTTAAAAAGGTGCAATTTTATTTCTCATGTTTTTTGCTATCAATTTGACCCAGAAGCCATTTTAGCGTCTTGAAAGGAAGGCACCTGGAGCCACCGCACAGCTCTGCAAACTCAAAAGAAACCCGTCTTTGCTTCTAAGCATTGAATACAGCTACTGACAATGACATGGTAATTGAACTTTAATCTGAATAGATAGCTCCGTTGAAACCCGAAAAGAAGACGGGATCCGTCTGCCTTCTCTTCTCTTCTCTTCACTTCACTTCTCTTTATTTGTCTTATGGAGATGAGACTTCTCACTGAGCATGTGCACAGCCGATCACCATCAATTTTACAAACATTAAAACTGCTGGATTTTCTTTTTTAACATGTATTAATTTTAATTTTAATTTTAATTTTAATTTCAATATTTATTTTTGGTACTCGGTGACTTTGTTCTTTCAAAACATTAATCTAGCTTTAATTTTGTGTATTTTTCGATCTTGCACACAAACTATATACCACAAGATAATTTAAAAAAATGTAAACATACAAACTGGAGTTTGAAATGTAAAGTTCCTAACCCTTGGTATTTCTCATTCTATTCAAATTGAATTGTATTTGTGGCTTATTTATTTGCACCAATGTAACCCAGGTCAGCAAATTGTTTGCAAAAAGTTAGGAATGAGTTGAGACGACACGCTTTAGCATCCTCACCATTACAAATGGCTCTAATTAATGAACAGTGATGTAATTAATTAAAAGCCATTTGCAAGCAGTTATAAAAGCTTTTAAACATTACGAGCTCTTTCTCTAGTGTGCTGCCCACTGTCCAGAGACATCTAATCACGAATTAGAGCGATTACAGACCATTACACTTCAAAAACTGAACTGCAGCTGCAAAATCACTGCAATGCCACGATTGCAGCACGATTGCAAACTGCATCTCGGTTCTCGGTTCTCGGTTCTCGGCGCCGCGCGACTTTTTATCACATCTAATTAATGAGATAGAAGGTTAATCACAGTCAGACTTACTTTTGCTTTGGTCGCTATGGTGACAACGGTTGATGGGGCAAAAGCGAGTTGTTCTTGTGCAGCGATGTTTGTCGCAGCGCCCTGGTGATGGAAAGTAGAGATAAAAGAAAAGTTGTGAGAGATTTAGAAAGCGGATAAAATCGTGTGCAGTCAGTGGAAGGGGAGAAAGAGAAAGATACTGACGACTTAAAGCAGAACTAAGAGTTGGAAATTGGCAAAAAAGAAAAAGAAGAAGAAAAAGACCAAATCACAGCTTGTATTCTCACTTGTTTGTGCAATGCGGCCATCTATTGTCAAAAATGGTAGGCATTTAATCTATTTTGTTCATGACACAGGCTTTAATAAATGATAAGTTTACTGGAAACTAATTAAATTAATACGGAGGCTGAATTGCCACAAATAATCACGTGGGTTATTGGAAATGTAATAATGTAGCTACCGGCAGAGTACTTGTACAGAGACTACCACAATGCACGAAGAGCGCACAAAGTGAAAGTGCTTTCAAAGTCAAAGAAATGTTGTTGACAAAGCGGTAACATTTTTCTGCTTTGCTTTCCCTTCAGAATTGCATCACTTCCTTTTAGTCGCGAGCTGTAGTAGTGATAACAGTGTCAAAAGAGTGCAAAGTCTTTCAGCCTTCGATGAATGGCCTCTAAGCATGAATTGCATTTCAGCATTTTTCAGGGGCTGTCAATTAACCCTTACTTGAATGACAGATCTTTCACAAATTCAGTAAACACATTTCACTTATCAAAACTTGCAATAACTACCGGTACTTAACATTTTTTAAAGTCAGAAATCAGAATCACAGACAGGCCATGATTAATTTGCCTATTTTACAATCCAATTCCAAGATCTTAAAATACATCTTGGAAGTCTAGGGCTTCTCTACCGGTATTTACCGATATCAAAAACCGGTGTTTTTTAAGAAAATACCGAATACCGTCTTTAGTTGGTATTGGTACCGGTTTCTTCCGTTAGGGGTCACTGTGATAGTTACAACGCATGTTGAATGGCATATTTTTAAAAATAAAAATGAGAATATATCAATTTTTTAACTTAAAAATGAGAATTTCTTAACTGAAAAATCTTATAAACTCTCAATTTATCAATTTAAAAAAAAAATTTCAATAACATAACAACCCCACATTCATCAAACTGCTACAACCTATTCAAATTAATATTTAAAAAAAAATAAACAAAAATTACTATTAAAATATCACGATTAAAATAAAAATATTTAACATTGTAGCTATTTTATTTTACTTTATTACGAAAAAATACTGCTTGTGAAAAATTATTTGATGCGTTTTCGGTGAAAACCTTTCCCATAAACTGCCTATTCAGCTGGCTAATTTACACACATTTATAAGTATCTGTCACACTTTAGAAAATGTTTGGGGTGGTCCAAGCTTTCAAACCACCTTTTATTTTTATGTTTTAAAAAAAAATTAAATTTGAATGGCCACGTAGCTGGAAAACAGAAAAAAGAATTTTTTTCAGTAACTTTTTTTTTGTGATTTCTCAGAAGCTAACCAAATTAAGTGGGTCTTGTCATTGAAACACTCTGGTTCGAATAAGCCATCTTTCAACTCAATCGGACCATAACTTAGATAGAAAACTTGGCAACACCCCCCCAAACCAAACTGTTTATACAGTATTTCACCGAGATAAATGCAGCAAATGCATTCGTACAAGTCTACAGCGTTTATTTACTCCTTCAAAACACTTTGGTATGACATAGCTGCATTCAAAAAGTCATTTGAACTAAACAACATTTTAAACAACATTTCAAACAACATTTCAGTTCCAACCATTTGTTTTCGCAAAACGTGCTAAATCGATCAAAATGAACTAAAAAAAAAAAAAGATTTTCAGGGTCGGAATTTACAGGCAAAAAATGATAAAAGGTTGGGATACCGTTTTATCAGAAACAAAAAAATTCAGTACCAGAATCCCGGTTCCGAAAAATGGTCCGGTATTGGATGGCTTAGACTAGATCAGCTCAGCTACCATTTTTAAAGTTGGATTGAGACAAGCATCAGTTAGGCTGACAAGATCAAATGACACCAACAGTTTAATTGCTTGTTTAAAATGTTGTATAAAAATGCTTTTTAGTCTAAATTAACTTTTCGAATGTACCTAATGTTATCTCTTGATTTGTGGTAAAATGTAATAATCTGAAGCATAAAAAATGATATTTTAATACCATAAGCAATCCCAAGATACCTTGTAATTTACTTTCCATTATCTATTTAGTATCAAGACGTTAGTGAAATGGGAAAATGGAGTTCTTAAAGTGGCTATTTTCAGGCAATTTTTTTCCCTTTTTTTTGGTAATTTTTCGTCTGTTTTGGAATACAGATGCAGATATACGTAGCATTCAAGAGGACTTTTTCCTGCCGTGAATATCCCAGAACGACAGCATCCAATTGGCTTTCAACAGCTTGAAAGCTATGAAATTATAAAATTGATCGAACACAGTGCATGCTCATAAAATTGTATTATTGCTCTATCGATTATCCACTTCTGTATTTGTGGTACTATTAATTTGGATAATTGAGTCATTAACATGCATGTTTACAACAAGTACGTAGGCTATTTAATATTCTAATGTCTAACCATTGTTTAAATTTTTGATTTCACTTTCTTGGCACATCTCGTGCCGAATTTCTCGAGGTTTAATTTTTAATTTTCTAAACTATTATTTAAGGAAGGAAAATAAGAATATCGTCTTTAATTCCAAGCTGGGTTACTTACTGAATTGGCATCGAGGCCCGTAATATCCGTGCGCACAGGCGCATACAGAGTTGAAACACATTCCTCCATTAAGACATCCCTCTAGACAAGCACCTGCAAAAAGAAATTAACACTGGAGCGTCATCACCAACCAACTCATTATTTCTCACTGACACTAAGTTAAGTTTGTACGCACGCCCTATCATTTTTAATCAACTTTTTTTTTATTACAAAGACGTTTTTCTTTTTCTTTTCTTTTCTCTTTTTCGGTTGACAGTTGACACGACTTGTTGGATAAACAAAGGCATTTTAAAACGTTTCTCGCTTTGAAATTCAGAAGTAAAAAAATCACTTTTTTTGGTTGTGCACTTATTTGAAAGCTTAAAATCATGACATACGTACAAATCTGCAATTTCAACAAGGATAATTACTCCGCTGTCAACAATTATTACGATGGTGCTCAACTCGTAACGAAGGTTCACCTGGCTGCATCCTGTTTACAAGCAAACGCAAGGCGAACAAACACACAAACCATTTTTCAGTCATAATAGTCAACAACTTAAAGTATCTGCACCGAAAAATGGAAAAAATCCTCTTAAAGTGGCAATAATCGTTGACACTACCGGTTACATTTCATTGTACAATACGTGCGATCATTATCAACATAGCTGCGCCGATAGACGATCAACTGACCGTGCGCACTGCGCGGGGAATTGTGGGAGGTGTTTGAAGCAAAGCTTAGACAGGCAGCCAAGTATTAAAAATAGTTAGAAAATATTGCGTGAAATTTAAATAAGCTTAAAGCTATTTAATAGAGTACAGGCGAAAAGAGATGTGCCTGTAGCTGTAGCATGCTTGATATTCAGCATTTTTCGCACATTCTTGGCTCGGTGCCCTGGACTGATGCAGCCGAGCTGACATTAGGTGAAATCTCATATCACCAAAGAAATATTAAATCCACACAACTAAATCCCAACGTTTTGCATTACTTTCAATACAAATCCTTACAAATCCCTACGAATCAATGGGAAAATGTAAATCACACCATTGTGCCAATCCAGCCGGCCCAATTTGCGTTATTTTGGTGTGGTGGGGTCTCCGAGAAATATGGTTACCGCCAATTTTCCATTCCGCCCTTGAATTATTTACTTCTTTTATTTTGCTAGGGCAGCATACATACAACAAAATACAGTACTAGAGTCTAGATTTTAGATGCTACTTGTATAACAATAAAATTGCTTGAAAATCTGATATTGGCATCCGGTTACCACAAATCTCGATTATATAATGATTAATCTTGTTTTATCTTATGGTCGCTAATGTAAAATGTTCCTATTTTGTTTAACCCTAGCTGTACCAACCTAAACAAAAATCCCCTACTCACCCAACCCGAGTCATTTTTGACCCAAAGCCGAACATTTTTTGAATCTATTATCTATTTTGCTGTTTGTTACGATGTTTAATGAAAATAAGCTTACATGAAATTTCAGAAAGAAAATCCCGTTATTTTTCCATAAAAAAAATAACACGGTAAATTGAAATAAGACAAACAATTGAATTAACCCGATAAATTGAAATAACACATACTCACTCCCTCACCTCTGATGACTTGATTGCAACACTTGATATCGCCTTTAAAAAAAGGTCGGTTACAACAGCCATTTTGAACCATTCTTAATTTTTAAAATACCGTAACAGATTTCAAAAAAAGATTGAAATTCTTTGGAGTGTTCCAACTCAATTTTGTTTTTACGTTATTTTATGACGCGCTCGCTTACACGAGCGCCCCCTTGTACTTTCACGTTATTAAAATCACTTATGTTAATTTTTAACTTATCAATGGCTGCTTCTTGACCTTCGTCCGAAACTATATCCATTTACATCTTATATCAAAACGATTGGAACACATTATTCTTAAAGATAGATTTTAAAAAAATCAATTGCTTCTTTGGCACTGCAACAAAGAAAACGGGTCCTTTTTTTAAATAACAGACTGCAGTTGAGTTTCCATTAACCGTAAGCTTTTGTTTCCCTTATACTGGAAAAGAAAAGCAACGACTTGTTTGCATTACTCAAATAAACAAAGCGAATAGAAATCGAACTGAAACGAGTTGAGTTTCTCTTCTCGGCTCCCACAGTCGAGCGTATTTCAACTTTAAATTTAAAGGTACCTACCGTAATAGGTAATGGTTTGCTTTAGCTGCAGCTGCACGTGGCACGCACCACCAGATGGCGAAAGATTCTTTGCAGCGCCACCTGCTGCTTTAATTTACATTTTTTTAATCAATTTTTATTAAGCAATTCGGTGGCTGTAAATGAGTAAATTCAAATAATGCACCTGTGCCGATTCGAAAGAAAGAAGAAAAAAACAGTGGCGCTTATTTTACGGTCAACACTCGAGAAAGAATACAAGTAGTTGTGCTTTAAGATGGCAAAAAAAGTGCACCCGGTGCCAGGAGCGGTCATTGAGCTCCGTCCTTTCTAACCCGGCTCATTAGACACTCACACAAGGCTGGCTGCAGTTTTTGTCAACAATGGCATATCATCTAATTCGCACAAACCTTGTTACAACAAAATTGAATAACATGAAAAGTCCTACTGACGACAAAGATAAATTTGCTAAATGCATCAAAGAAAAACGAAGCGGCAAATCATTGTTGCATGCACAATTGTTGCACAAAAGTTTTAAAGAGAAGCTTTCGGTGCATTCTTGTAATCGAATAACGCAGCAATAAAACAGAGAGAATAAAACATCAACAATGCGTACGCAAGCTGTTGGATGAATAATGCAGCAAATGTTTACTTCGGTATTCACAGTCAAGTCAATCAGGCCGGCTAAAAGCTGCCTCGTGCCTTCACCCAACTCTGGCTTACACCAATTCACGACGCACGAAGCAATTACACACACTGTGCTGTGTCTGCCGTGGTGGCCTGTGACTCCCAATTCCAACGAATCTGCTTTTACATTTTACAATGTTCTTTACAAGAAGTAAAACCTCCCAATAGAGACATAAATACAGCGGGGAAGTCATTAATTTACACTCGAATTGTACAATCAGTCTAAATCTAAAAGGTTTTCCCTCCCGTACAGTTTATTTATTTATGTTGTGCAATAAAAACGTAAACACTATTTCGCACTGGCAATTTGCAATTACACTCCTAAGATTCTGTGGTCAAGAAAATTAACTCTCTCTTGATTTTATGATTAAGGAAAAGCGCCGAACAAGTTCTGGAAGAGAAACGCTACCGGCATAATCAAAGTGCAATTTAAAACGAAGGAAGGCAAAATAAAAAAAATAAAAAAACAGGAAACAGGACACCAAATCTCGCTCAAATGGAGAGGGGGTTAATTATTAATTATATTAGCATTATTTCTGAGTTTGGCAAGCATTTGGAAAATGATTTGTTAATTTCGGTGCACGCTGCGAGTGGCGATCCTAGGCTGAAGTTGACATTGGTTGGAGGTCAAAGGGAACGGATGCTCTTGGGAGGAAGTTTTAGCAGACCTGTCAAGAAATCCTGGGGTGACTTATCGCGCTGTGACTTATTATCCTTAAATTCCTCGTAGGAGGCTAAAATGACGATAATTTCGAAATGACCTCCTTCTTAATCGTCCTTTAGACGAGTGATTTGTGCAGTGCCAATTTGTACTTATTTCTTTTTTCGAGCTTAGCTAAGATTGGTGGCCATTTTGGAACTTATCCAAAATTACAATTTGGTTGTGTTATTGTAACAATAAAAATAAGCTGACCTTGACGTTGCTCTTAAGTTCATCACATTTTCTTCCCGAAATGATCGCTAAGACTACACAGTATACAGCCCGGCGGGGAACGGTATACTAGTAATGTTGAATATGGGTTATCCAAACTTATGTGCTGTAGTTAAGGGCAATTGCATGATGAATGAAATGAATTATGTACTCTTGTGGATTTGGTGTGGTTCTAAATCCATGCTTTTTCAGAGGGACATGGAAGCAATGTAACTACTACGAATTTCGAGTCAAGACTGACAAGTGAGTTGTTTATTCTAGAATCATTTGGTTGTCAGGATTTTTGTCCTGACAACCCCTGTATTATTTGAGGCTTACAATATCAGCATGAGTAAACAATGTGCAAGGTAAATTAAAATCAAACAACGAGTCACAGGCACAGTTTATTTGTTGGGACACAACAGTATACAGTAGAAGCTGTTAACCCCTTCACTGTCAACTCAAACCCATAAATATACGCTGTGCCTGACACAGAAAGTGTGTGAACTGTGAATGCAAAAAATACCCGGCACTGAAAGAGTTAAACAAACAACCGGTTAACCGACACATGGCCCAGCTTCGTGGTGCTAACACATGGTGGTGCAGGCATACTGTACGTTGACACAGCCAACGTGCGCTGAGTCGAGGCTGAGCTACCGTTGTTTTCCATCACTGTTAACTTTTACTTTGACTAGGGTAGTAACTTAATATTATACTTTTCTACGGTTAACTAAAATGCTCGTAAAGCATGTACATAAACTTCTAATGTCCGATTATGTGAACAAATCGGTTTTATGAATTCATGCGATTCAAACATATATTTTACAATATATTTTTTATTTGTAGAATTAATACATTCCAAAATGCATTCCAAAATGCAGCACTTTTTGCAGAATTTAAATATATTATTCATGCATTAAATAATGCATGAATAATAGAATTATTTAAAAAATATATTTTGACTTGCATTTGCAATTCTCTAACAAAAGTACTTGAAAATACATTTTAAAACTTATTTTGTAAAATGTATTTTGACAAATAATTTTATTGTAAAATGCATTTCATCATATATTTTACGAAATTTATTGTAAAGTACATTTTCTCGTGCATTGTCAAACTCAATATACATTCTAATACATTGCAATATACTGCAATATATTTTTGAACCATATGGGAACACCTCCTAATTAGTTGGGATAATCGACACTGTATCTACAGTGGTGGAAAAAAGTTTGAGACCGCTACAGGTTTCTTAGTTGTAAGTCAAATTTTGACTTGAAAATTTATTTACAGGTTTATATCATGACAATAAAGCATTGTTTAAAATTATAAGACAATAACTCAAATCAAATTTAAGAAATAAAAAAAATTGTTTCAAAAATGTCATTTATGCTGGAAAAAAGTTTGAGACCATGTGCTCTAAATCATCAAAAATATAACCAATTTTCATTTCTAATGTTTGGTTTGCTTCCTATTTGTTCTAATAACTATAATGAACCTATTTGTCATTAAATTAACTAAATATTTTAGATTATTAGGTGTTGTCCTTAGCATGGGTAGGTGCATAATTTGGTGAAATTCAAACATTAGAACATTAATATCATCTCTAAATGGAAGAAGAGTAGTACTGTATATTGCTTTAGAATGTGGTGAAACAAATGCAGAATTTGGTGTAACAACTGCAAGAATTGGCATCAAAATTTGACTTACAACTAAAAAACCTGTAGTGGTCTCAAACTTTTTTCCACCACTGTAGATACAGTGTACTCTGTATACTGTACATCGAATTTGACATAACCTTCCTTTTTTTGCGATCTGAAGGACAACTTTATAGAGGATCCAACGTTGTACTCACACTGACAACTAGAAAAGACATTACCTAAATCACACAAGGATGTCATTGAATGTAGTTCTAGAAAAGAATGAAAAATGAAAATCAAGCCAAGAATTCGTGGAATCGCCTTTGTTTCGGGCAGATTGCTTCAGCCCTGGTCACAAATGTTCTAATGTCATGAACTGGCACTGTACTCGTATGTGTTGCATTTTACTCATTTATCCGTCCATTTCATAGCATTGCGTGAAGCTAACCTAATGATTACTCGCACATTTGTCGTTAATTTAATATTGTGACTGGTAATAGCTGTCAGCTTGTGTTTCTACTAGAGTCCTAGATTCGGGGGTATGACAATCGAAAAGAATGCGTCAAACAATTGGAATCTTCATTGTATTCTTAGGATTCAGGTGAATTCAGAGAGATTCACAAAGATTTCAAAAGATTCAGAAGGATTCAGAAGAATTCGGGCAGATTTCAGAAGGATTTACCAATTTCAATATCAATTTGTTTCTAAAATTATAGCCTACTTTATTTAGTATTATTTTGATTAATTTAGTCAGTTTCGTTATTATTATTAAGTTGATTTGAATGAAATAGTAAGTTATTTCTATTTTGGTTTTGGCAATGGTAAAGTAGGGTTAAGTGTTTCTAATAATCATTTGTATTTATTCAGCACAATTAAAACCATTTCATTCCCAAAAATATCTACTGCAATTTAATTTAATAAAATTGGATCATGTGAGTTGAGTCAATCTATTGCAAATGAAGTTCACCTGACACAAGACTTGGTGTGTGTTTAGCTATCTCAAGTAGAAATTTGATTGATTAAACCAAAGATTTTTGTTTCAATAAAACTACGATTTACCAGGATCAACGTAGTACCGCCTTCTGGCAGTAATTTTAGGCAACATAATAATGGATTTCCAGGCATACTACAGAAATGTTAAGTAAAATTAGAAAATTGATATTTCTTAAAGACGACGTTGGTTTTACAGTTTGTATTTTAGCACTTACTTAGATTAGCATAGTTGAAGTTAGATGAAATAAATAGTTAGTACCGGTAGATATTTTTTAGTTTAACAGTGTTAATTTTTCTTTCTAGTGATTAACAGTTAGCAGTTAGCACACCATCACTATTGATGGGAGTTTGTATCACTGTCTTCTGTGAAGTTTGCTATACTTCTAAATCAATGCTATAGTTTCTTTTTCATTTATAATCTCATGATTTATTTTTATGAGATTTGCGTGGGATTCTACTAGTACTGTTTGTTACAACATTTCATGAGATTTAACTGTTGGTTTCTACTTATCTTTAAAAAACACAGAAAAACACAGAAAAAAACGAAAGAAAATCTATTTTTGGTTGTATATTTTGCAAGGCATTTAATAAAATCCAGTGAACTAGATTGTTAGTTTGATATAAACAGTCAAAATTACTTAATTACCAGTTCATTTCATTTCCTGTGTTGATGTTTGATGTTTCTTTAAGTTATGTTGTGTTTTTGGTTCCTTACCTCGGAGGAACGAGGGTTAATTAAAATGCGCCAGTAAAAACAAGATGGTGGCGTCAGAGGTGGTGTTAAACACGTGTTCATCGTTGTAACGAGGTTAAAGCTAGAGAGAGGTGCGTTTGCGCACTTAATGACTGGTAGAAGGAACAGCTGGCGGAGTGCGCCTGCAGATTGTTATTAAATCTCATGCTTCCTCCATCCCGGCTGGCGCTCCACCATCCCGTCCCGCTCCCTCTTCCTCTCCCGCTCCCGCTCCCGCTCCACCCCGGCACTCGTTCGCTGCACTCCGTTATCAGTCGGATGACCCCGAGTGGAACCGAGAAAAATCTCATCGAGTGATTTGTTATACCGGGGTAATAAATTTGTTGCAATTCAATTGCCACACTCATCTCGACGGAAACAAACAAGTGCCTCTTTTTGAAGCCTCGCAAAGTGCATCACTCTTGCAGCTCCTTCTCAATTTCCTGCTGTTTATTTGTTTGTTCTCGCTATCGATTTTTCACATGGGTTAGGTTAAATAAACTTGATCCCCGCCATCACTCATTATCTTTTTCTGCTTTTCCCACTTCATACCTGTGTCTGTCTGTCTGTGCTTGGTAAACACTGCGAATCATAATCAAATCTAACAACAAAGAAACCTCTTATTCTACATGCAACCATAATTTGTGCACAAATTAATATTTCATTCTCAATTAATAGTCAAAGCGTTTGAAGTCATTGAACAAACAGTGTTTCTTCTGAAATTCTTCGGTGGTAGATTCATTACGTATTTATTCGCATTCAACCCCTGGGCTAAAAAAATCTGCAGAATAATGTAACAGAACAGACTAAACTGACTTGTGAGAAATGTCGTGTAATCCTAGCACGAGGATGGAAAAAAAGTATTCAATTGCTCCATCACATTTTGCAGATGCGGTTTACATGGATATTATAGAGCACGGGTTCTCAAACTTTTTAGCATTGCGACCCATTTTTAAGAGAGGCCATCTTCTGCGCCTCACTTTATCATCGGTGCACTAAATTTTTTCAAAATGAACTACGACATAGGTTGTAACTATTTTTCCATCCTACAAAATTCATCACTTTGGGGATTTACAATAGCTACAAACCTCCATTTTTGGGAGTTTTGGCGGGTTTTTGTAGGTTTTTGGAGAATTTTGGGAGGTTTTTGTAGATTTTGAGAGATTTTTGTAGATTTTGAGAGATTTTTGTAGATTTTGAGAGATTTTTATGTGGTTTTTGTAAAGATTTTAGAGGATCGTGTAGCTTTTGCTAGCCTATGGTGTATTGCAACCAACTACAGACAGTAAGTTGGAATTGGAAATAAAATTGGCAAAAATTAAAAAAAAAAATTGAATAAAAAAAAATTGGGAACGAAAATTTTGGGGACAAACTTATTGAACGTCGTTGCACCCCACCAAAAATCAGCTCGCGTTCCACAGTTTGAGAAACGCTGTTATAGAGCATACGGCACACAAGAAATAGAAACAACAGCACTGTGGTAATGTACTGTTGTTGTCAATTAATTGCTATTGCAATTATTCTTGTTTGTTTATTCTATTTTCGCAATACTAGGCCTAAACTGCTCCAGTGTATTGATACAACTAAAATGACCAGGTCATCATCTCAGCAAATCCTAACCGACGATAAAAAAATAAGTTCACATTGGGCAACCAACATGGCAGTTTGGCAACAAACGTGTCAGCTCAAAGTGAATTAATTGATAGTAGGAGCGCTCTAACATGATGCGCGCCCTCTTTAAATTAAATTAACAAGTTCTTGAGATTCTTCACTGAAGCGTCTAATACGGCCAGCGGCCTCTTTTAATAAAATGAACAAGTTTTTGGGATTCTTATCTGAAGCGTGAAAAAGCCAGCAGTAATGTGCCCACTGTCCAATGACAATTCGTGGATTCTTTCAGTGAATAGGGTTTTTAGAAATCTTCTGCGCAGTTTGAATTTAGCATCAAGATACCGGGAGGCAAACTGGAGAAATTCACCCGATGTAAAAAGTGCAGGTTCCTTGGACTGATAAAATAAACAGAGCTTTCTTACGTGGGAAGTAGAGGTACTGTAGGTCTTCCTCCAAATCTGATATTTGAAGTATGGATTCTTTTCTTCTTCATGCTTGGTTTAGAAAAGGCAAATCTTACAAAACTAAGCCCACAACATGGATATCTACTTGCAAACTAATGTTCAGTTATACAGAATGTAAACTCAACTTGCTAGGTATATACGTAGTAGAGTACCCAGAGAATAAAAAAAGACATTATATAAAATGCATTAGGTACACTGTTAGGCCTCTGGATGCAATAGATGTTAGGCGTATTAGACTCGAAGGGAACTTATGAGTCGAATCCCATGTCGTGAAAGATACAGTGAGTGATTTGAAGAAGCTGTGCTCAGTTGACAAGTGAAAACTACACAGTTTTCTAAAAACATGAAAAAAATGAATTTTCTTTTTCTTTCCTAATTCCGCCACTTGAATGTTACCCTTGGGTCTCTGCACGAATGGTGATATAAAGTTAATAAAAAAAATATTCACCCCATCACTACTGTAGTTGTTCACTTCAGTTTGATAGAAGTAAAAAAAGACAACAAATTCACTTGCAAGTGAATGGAAGTAAAATTTTACAGGTTGATAGTACTTTTACCTAAGTACAATTTTAAAAAAATATACTTGTATAATATCTTAACTTTGCGAAAGATAAATGAAAAATTTTAAATCTGAGGCAGAATTTTGGATCAATCAATTATTCACCCCCATTTGTGGTGTGACTACTTAATTTATGCCCAACAGCTGTAGTCTCTTTAAACACGATTGAGAAAGTGTCTATAAGTATATCTAGATCACTATTGCTACAATGGCAAAAGTCAAACAAGTGACAACCACGCCAGTTTACTTGATAACAATGACCAAACTGAATATTTATCACCTCTGCCAGTTGTTACTCACAAGTTTTGATGCATCCATTTCCTTGTTATGCCTAAACAAACAGGTTTGATCTTGTGGATGGACTGTTGAAAAAATAAATGTTGTATTTTTCAACTAACGCATTTTTGAAAAATGTAAAATTTCATTAATTAGTAGATGACAAGAAAAGCTGATTACATACTGTCATAGCCCCAAATCACTCAACTTTCTAAATGAACCATTGGAAATATAAGTCTGACAAATGACACTTGTGATTTATTACAGCCATAAAAGCATATTGAAATAAGGTTTAGGTTTTGCAACTTAACCATGTCTTCATCACACGCAGCTTTATGGCAATATAAAATTTTAAAAAATGAATGAAACATGAAATTCACAAGAGGGGTGAATGTCTTAAGCCCAATTCTCTTATGCAGCAAATACAACTGCAGAATGGAAAATCTCATAGAAAACCAAATGTGCAACATTAAAGCCAGCTTGCTACGTGTACATGCAGAATCACTCTTTAAAATCAAACAATTTGTTAAAGTGTTTTTAATTTATTGCCAACATATACCAGCAAGTTAGCATTTGAAAATAAAATTTCTAGGGTCACCTAACTTATGCAAGCCAATATAGATTTGTTATTATTAATGAGTGTTCAACTTCATTTCAAGTGAATTTTTTATGTATTTAATTTTTTTTTTTTTTTTTTTTTTTAAATAAATATGAAAGCACATCTAATTGAAATTTGAGTTTTTAATAATGGATGAAGCAGGCAGCTTAAAAGAGAACAAAAAAGTTAGAAACACAATACTGACAAAAAATAAACACAACAAATTATAAATTCATTCTCAAATAATAAAAAGATAACAAAAAAAAAAACATAAAAGCAATCCCATAAAAGCTGCTGAAGAAATTTAATACCTTAAATTCATAGAAAAGTTGACTTCCCCTTTACACAAATGAAAATTTCAGTTATGGTGAACCTGGATGTTTTAATCCTGAGATACATGCCTTTTCTATGACAGTTTTTCCATTTTGTCTCAGAAAATAATTCACTTCCTAGTGTTTCCACTAAACTAACATCTCCAGCAATAAAGTCGAAATTAAAGACAGCCATTTTAGTACAACGTAAACTAGCGAGTGATTTAATATGCCAAAAGACAGACTGGTGGCGCCGTCAATCAAACAGAGTCACAAAACATCAAAAGGTGACGAGCAAACAATGCGGAGAAGCGAACATAACACTTTCTACGATCACAGGTTTGCAGAAAAAAAAATAAAAATCCAAGAATTTCAAACTTAAGTGCGGAATTCCAGATGAAATCATTTGGCCAACCTCTTTGTGGTATTTTGAATCACAAGATTGATTAATCTTCAAGTCTTAATACTGCCGAAATCCAATAAAGTGTGAGTGTTAATTCATATTGATTTCCACCTAAGTGGCTATTGGATTTTTGGTGATCAATCTTACTCAATCATCACCAGTTGGGCAAATTTACCAAAAACACTTCTACATCTCTGTTTGCTGCAGTTTGCTGGAAACAGGCAAAAAAAATTTAAAAGTCTGCACCATTTTTCCTTTCATAGTGGTTCAGCTTATCCAATTTGAAACCTGTTTTTTTTTTTTTCCTCTTTTTTTTTTTTTTTCTTTTTCTTTTTCTTTATCTTTCATGATCCTTCCTCTTTCAATTTTTTTTTATTTACTTTTCAAATTTTCATTTCAGATATGACCATAATTCAAAAGCAGGCTGTATTGGAGAAAAATGTAATCTTGATCGTTTTTGATAAATAACAATAAAAACAAATATTAGTCTAAAATACAGCTAAAAATCTATAACGTCTATGTTATAAACAATAAAATGCAGAGCTAACTTGAAAGCTGAATTGTCTCATGATTGAGTCGTAAATAACAGAAATCTAATGGCAAAGAGAAAAAGTATGTAGGTTATGGCTGCTCTCATGCAATCATTTTTGAATTATCTCACTCACAACTGCGGAGAGTATTGGAATTAATTCCAATTTGTTTCCTCATCTTGCTCCTCTAAAAAATTAAGACATAATTAGGTGTAAAGTTGTCTTAGAGCCGCACTTTTAAAGTGCACTTAGAAAGATGCAATTTTTGCATTTGTTAAATGCAATTTTGCATGTTTTACTAGTAGTAGTCCAGTGTACGTAAAGCACATCTAAAAACATCTTTTATTTTTTAGTGAATGTGACTTATTGGAAATTCTAGAGATCACTTTCAGCATAAATTGAAAGCATTTGGTGAGCCCCACTAACTGTCAATTCTGCGGGGATTCTTTAATTTAATTTAAACTTTAAATTTATTACCACAAGTGACTAAAAGATAAAGATATTGCAATTGCATTATCAGTCAGCTTAGATGATGTGAAAAACAGTGAAAATGTTAATTTATTTTCTGAAGAAATTACACTAAAATAACATGATTCCAACGTAGTATAAGTATACAATATAGAATATTGTCATCCAATTATGTGTTATTGGGTTTCGTAGAAAAGAAATTGAAGGAAATTGCTGGATAATCATTTCCTTGCAAATTTCATTTTTATCACCATTCTTGGATTGCACAAAAGACACAAAAATCCATTCTTATTTTGATGACAACATTGAAAATCTAAAATTTGTCATTGAGTGCCACTTAAAGAGCACAAAGTTATGACCAATCAAATCACACTGCACTTTTACAAATGGTTCTCTTAAAGTCTTACTCGCTCTCATTGTTCTGTCCACTTTTTTGCTGACTCTTGCATTAGCCCTATCGATTTCTATAAAACATTACACACCCTGCTGTGACCCCGATTCCTTTCACTCTCATTCTTTCCTAATCCCAAAATCTCGAGTTAAATAATTACCAAAAAATTGCTTCCCTTCATTTCTCCCCAACAAACAAGTAACGGAAAAAAAACAACAACACTTAAGAATGTGTACAATATTCGTCCGCAGCATCTTGGCCATCTGCAAGAGCAATCGACTGGTGTGAACAACTGATTGATTGTCTTAGTCTTAATCCAGCGAAAAGGAAAATGTAGGAAAAGTGCGTGCGAGGAGCATGAGCATGAAGAAGCACGAGTGAAGGATCGGTCTGTGCATAGAAATTTATGGAGATGGTCGGCGCGAATAAAATTATAAGAGAAAAGGAAAAATGGCGTTCTTTCGAGTTTTCAATGACTATAACTTGTTGGTTGGTGCCCGTGTGCGCTGTGGGGTGGATGGATGGTGTGGATTACTCGTATACAGACCAGAGTGTTTGTTTGCTTTGAAGCGTTCACGTTGAATAACTTCGGAACAATTAAAAATGGCATAAATTTGTTTATATTGTCATTTTAATTGTGCCGTCAAAAATTACCGTGAACCTTGTTGCGGGTCAACGATTTTTCTAACTTTTCGATAGGAGCTCATTGCGAAACACTCGTTTGGAAGTGTATTGTTCGAATTAATTCGAAACACGTTCCCGTTAAGTTGGCAAATGCAACTTTGCAACTAAAACTTTTAATTTCTCTTGTGAGAGAAAAGTTAAAAAAATAGCTAACACTGAATTATATTTCAAAAGCAATTTTCACCAATTAACAAATTAATGTTATCTTTAATGCATAGTAATTGGGAAAAGTCTTCTCGGTCATTTTTACGATAGGTCAGGTTAGGTTGCGTAGAATATACATTAAGATATTTCCTCCGAAAGCAGACATTTCCATCTTTATCAACTCCGGCCATCATTACAAAACTTGCCAGGCTTGCACCTCCCGAGATTCAGATCAAAGTAAGCTTAGCTGAAAGACTAGATAGAATAGCATCAACGTAACAATAGCATTCGCAACAGCGCTCCAAACTGAGCTGTACAGCAAGTAATACACTGGCTGTAATATTAGGTCAATAATAAAATGTTAACATTTTGCAGTAATTGCTCAACATCAACTGCAATTAATTAAAGCAGGGGTTCACTAACTTTTTAGCATCGCGACCTATTTTTAAACAAGGCGATCTTCCGTGCCCCACTTCATCTACCGGTGCATTAAATTTTTCAAAAATAAACTACTAAAAAGAAAAAAAGAAAAAAAAAATTTGCATAAAATTTTACATAAAATTTTACATAAGTTTGTAGTGTACTATTCTAGGGGGGGGGGGGGCGTCATTTCTACAAGTTAGTTAGATTGTTACATTGTGCCTATGCCCCCCCAAAATACAGCTCGCGCCCCACACTTTGGAAAACGCTGAATTAAAGGGAAGATACAAAAAGATTTTGGGCTCTCTGTATGTAGATATCTGCCCTCTATACAGATTTCAAATACGGTTCCAACGTTTAAAACACAATATTAAAAAATATTGGACAAAAATATGTGGAGTAATATTTTCCGAAGTAAACACCAACAATGGTTAGCAATATGGGCATAATAAGGAAAACCAATGTCGGAAATATGTTGGTCCAATACCAGTGACCTAGGGCCAATACTGGACTAACAGAATCTATATAGACTCTTCATTAATCCAATAGTACTTGCTGCTTGGGATTGAAGGGAATGTTTAAACTAAAACAAAAAATTGCTCGTACACATATACCTTGCTCATTCGAGTCATTCGTTCACATTTTTTGAATTTTTGTATTAGAGTTTATCTGTCTATTTTATACATGGCCTTCATTCAAAATGAAAGGAATTGCTGCAACTTTTAATTTTTGTTCTCTTCTTCCCACAAAAGCAAACACAGCAGGTGAAAGTGTGGCATTACCACGACAAGACCAACAGCAGTGCGCGTTAGATTCCAATTAAATTCAGTTGAGTTCAGATATTCCAATGCCAACTTTGACTGCGCAACACAATTTCACACGACATGTTTGTAAAGATATTATGATAGATGAGGGAAAAGAGCGCTCATTTGATTTTGCCTACAGGACTTTGCCACATTGGACTCGGCAGCGCGACGGGCGGTGTGTGGTGTGTGGGACTTGAAATGGAATGACAAATTCGTCCATGCATACATAAACGAGTTGAACTTGGAAATCGAGTGAGTAAGGATCTGTGAATGTTTGGCGCAATGTTCACTTCACGCGCTGCATAAACTCGTGCTAAATGCAGAGCCGTCTTCCGGAAAAATTGCACGTGCATTCGTCCAAATTAAGCGGCCGGAATCGACAAGCTGTCATAATGACATTCGAAATTTGCATTTCTTTTTCCTGCGTCGTGTCAACTCTCAACTGCTAGTCGCTTAGCAGTTAGTAAGTAAAATGTTGGCTTACCTTTTAAACGACATTTCTTGTTGAGCTGCATTCGTAACGGCATGCCAGGCAAGGCCCGTCCGTGACGGTTGTGTAGTAGTAAGTAGAGACCGAATACAGCGACGCCTTCCGTGTCCCCAGAACACGATAAAAAAACGGTAAAAACTAAAGAAAAGAAAGAAAGAAAAAAAAAAAAAAAAAATAGAGAAGTGGCCATGAATAAGCAAATTCGCTGCATCTTGCATCGCATCTCTTTTTCAAATCTTAATCTCTCGATAGGAAAAGTTGACAAAATTTGCATTTAAATCATTTCCATTGATTTTGCACGCGATCCAATCTATTGGCTACCCACAATGCAATATACATGGAAATGCATGTCTATTTAAGTGCATTTTATTTTCTTTCTGAAATTACTTTCCCTGTCTGCGTGTGTTCGGTCAGCCGCAAAACTCCCACGGAAGACGAGCAATTTGACTTGCTGATATTCAAAATCACGGCATGCAAGATAGTTGAACCTTTCCGCCACAAGAGGGCGACCGTCAAGTCGTGTCAGGTCAATTTAAGCAAACATTTTGACATTTTTTTGTGTGGCCCAGTGAAAAGGAAAACTAGGGAGTAAAAAAATTACAACTCGCCTTTGAGAAAAATTATTGTCTTCGTCTTATCTGCCCACAGAATCCACTAATTCCCATTGGCTGGCGGCTGTTGATACAAAGGAAATGAACAGTTGATCATTTCAAGCACCCACGCCATAGGAAATAAGCTAACTTCGTCATAGCATTGGACATGGTGGCCTAGCAACAAACACGCCCACTCAGAATGAATTAATTGTTAGTTGGAGCGCTCTAATGTGGATCAGTGCCCTCTTTCGATAAAATAAATAAGTTGCCGGGAATCCTTTCCGTTCCGGAGCAGCTTTAGTGCACTAAGCCCCCTCTTTTAATAAAGCGAACAAGTTATCAGGACTTATTTCTGATGCATGAGGAAACCGGCAGTAATTTGCTCGCTGACCAATGAGAATTAGATGAATCTCTAGGCTGCAGAGTTTTGTGATATTGTGAATAAATGATACTCCGTTCCGTATTGCATACACTATTAATTAGGATGCTGCATTAAGTAGATTGGATTCGTGTCTAAACAGTACGAGACCAAGGATTTCAGTCATCTTTTCACTCGCACATTCAATATTTTCATTGTTGATTTTTGGCGCGTTAAAAAAAATCAAGCCAATAAAACAATAAATCAAAATTGCACGCGCACGTGAGAGTGCAAAGTTTGGAATAAGTTTGTTTTTTATATGGTCTTGGAACGGGGTTAAAATATTTACTCGCAATCCCAAAAGGCAAACAAAAGTCAAAAGTTATATTTTTATTCATTTCCTTTTTTTTTCTATATTGTTTTTCTATTTTATTTCCCCACTTTCCCTTACCAGCTGTGGAATTGTGGATTGGATTTTGCCATCTTACCTGTTGGTCTCTTGGGCACTCGCCCCCGCGTTGCTATGGAAACACTTGGATGATCGAGAATGCTCTGATTGAAAGAATGGAGTTGCTCAAAATTGTAATGGATCTGAAAAAAACGAAATGAATGAATGAATGCATGGTTCAGCTGTTGCCCAAGTATAAGATAAAATAAAATGTCATCCTGCATTAACTTCGGATGCCAATTTATGCCATCTGGTGGTGCATTTTGATTAAAGCATCATAAAAAATGTGATTTCCCTTCCATCAGTCAAAGTTTTGCTCGCATCTGTATTCTATCTGTTTGTGTGATGCTTTCAGCAATCTCAAAACCATTATCAGCTTAGAAATGTGTAAAGAAATGTTTTGCGATGTACCAGTTTATGGAACTTCAAGCCCTAAAGCTTGCATAGAAATGGAAAAACAAAAATCTAATACAAGTTAGAAAAAAGTCATTTCATGGCAAAAACAAATTAAATGTTTATTGGTTATAAACAAAAATGAAATTGAAAAATAAGAAAAGAAATCCAAAAAAAAAAAAATAAAAAAATAAAAAAATAATAAAAAATCACTAAATTTTTTTCCTTCTGTAGCAATTGGCTTAAAAATTAGGGAGGAGAAGAATGTTCCTTTTTTTATTAAATGCTAGGCAAGCATTGCGATATCATCTTCAATACATTTGAACCATCCATTTTGATGAAATAACATGGAATATTGAACATCTGCTGCCAGTATTGCTCAAAACGATGGCAATTTCACTTCTTCATTTGTCGATATCGGCTCTTCCGACCATTGCAAAGCTGAATTCGCCGAACGTTTGATTGACTGTCCATTTGGTTAAGCAAAATTTGTTTAAATCTAAAACTGTATTCTAGTAAAGTGCCAAAATGACATGTTTTGTTTATTTCACTTAGATTTATCTATTTTAGTCAACTTCAAGTAATTGCTTACACAATTTGAACGCACCTATACAACGTAGTAGTTTCATATAAGTAGAAAAAGTGGTAGCTTCAAATATCGAAGCGCATACTGTGTTGGAACAAGTTTGTCGAGTTAAGCGAACGCTTGATAACCATTGATTACTCATTTCCACAATTCCTTCAGCTGCACCTGCTAGCTGAAAATTGCTTAAAGGTTCCTGTCATGTGACTAGCTTGCCTCTTGCAAACCACTTATTCTTATTTAAGGATCAACACAACATAAACCTCATTACAAATGATTTTTGTCAAACATTCTGCCAATTTAAGACAATTAATTTATAGTATTTCTATCAAATCAAGAAGAACAACAAATGAGAATAAAAGCAAACTAACTTATTTCCTTCAATTTACTTGAGTTTTAAAATGACAAAGATTTATGAATAATTTCTGAAGAGCAGACATTTCCTTGATTGTCTCAGTAATATTAAAGGCCTTTTATTCAACTAATGAATGCAGACAAAATGGTGTCCCTGAGCAAATAATTCAAGGCTTGTAGACTTGTAGCTCGAGTCGGGACCGAACCGACTGCTTAAGGTCTTAAAGTCGAGATTGAGGTCATTGCACTTGAAAATTTGCTGTCAAAAGAAAGTTGCCAACTGTGTAACTATTGACTTCCTCAAAGTTACATTTAAAGGAAATCCAATTGTCTGCACAGAAATAATCGTGAGGATTTTTGCACAATTTGTCTTTACACTAGTTGCATTCACAAAGTCGTGTCTCAAGTGGCTTGGCTGTTGATGATTTTGTTTTGTCATCTTACTAAAATACAAAAATACAAAAAAATACAAAGACCGAAAACACTTAAAACACGACTTTTTGAATGCACTACTGGTGTCTGAATAGCTTATGCTTTCAGAAATTTCAGTCTCAAAATTGCCCTAAACGTACACATAATGTAATCGCAAAATATCAAACAATCGCATAATATCAAACCCTAATTGCAAAATATCAAACAATTGAGATATCAGATACCACGAATGCTCTAATTGTACATACACCTACATATTTCTTACATATTTTCCCCTCAATTTTTTGTGTTATTTTCGTTGTTTTGTTCAATTTAGATATTGAATTTAGTCATTTTGGTTAATTTAGATGATGAATTCAATAATTTTGGTCAATATAGACCCACGTTGTATAGGAATTAGAATCGCGCGTTCTATTAAAACCAAATATTAAAGCCTATCTATTATTATTTTTTAAATTATTGCCAAATATAAAACTCTCCAAATGCAGGATAAAGGTAAAAATTAAAACTAAAAACTAAAACGAATAATTGGCAACTAGAAATTTTGCAATTACTAAATAATTAGAAAGAAGCAAATAATTTCCATGTACAGATAATTGCTAGCTACCAAATAATTGTCCGATATCGAGTAACTGCCACACGCTCAACAAGATACAAACCAAACACCGAATAATTGTCAACTAATTAATTTTTGTTTCAGATACCTAGAGAATATTCGGTGCAATCCCAATCCCAATCCACGATGCAGTCGAGTCGAATCGAGCGATAAGACCAACGAGGAAAGACAATTTCAAAGTACAAACTTAACCTATCAACAGGGCCATAGAGTATCGAGGGATAAAAGCCAACAACTGTGACAAATTGCTAGTGTTCTCTTCTATTATGTGTATTGCATAATAGTGCGCAAAAAAAGTGTAATTAGTTTTGAATTTTTGTTTTCTATTTCTACACGCTTTGCCGGGCATAATAAAGCAATTTATAGCGTGGTGAACACATGCAGTGACACTTGCTGCAAAGAAATCCTTGATTACGTTTTCTAAAGCCAAGATATCCCCCCCTAATGTCCCCTAAGTCACTTTAAATCCGCACTAAGGCACAAAAAATCTTCAGCAGTGCCGGATGAATTCCAATACACAACTGTTTCCCTCCAAAATCGATTCTCAACATCAACATTGATTTAAGAAGAGAAATTCTTTGATGCTGATAAAAATATTTGCAAATAAATTGAAATGAGTTAGATGGAAAACCCTTAAGTGCTACCAACATATTGGGATTCGATTTAATGCAAAATCAAATTCACATTTAAAGACAAAATTAAAGGAATTGTTTGGCAGTTGATATTTATTTTTTATGATAAAAATGCTGAGTTGAGTAAGGTCTGTTCGAATTATTGTTTAGATTGCTGTGATTTTTTTCTCAACTAAACTGAAAACAAACTGAAAATTTCGAGTAAAAATAATTCTCTTCCGTTCGGAATTCTTTCCGTTGTACGTTTGCCCGCTAAGAATACTGCACAAGTTCCTCTTGCTGCATTGATTGTGTGGTTTTACATTGCAAAGAGAGGTTGTGTTTTATTCCACTTATACAGTTGTCTCGCGGACTTGTGGTCAACTCCATATTTAAAGTAAATGACCCCCTCAACACCAATTGTGTTTATTGACTCATGTCGCTTTACCGAAAGAAGCTGTATCAATTCTCGCTTACCCAGTGTCACATTTTCACACCGCTAAATCCAAACTGTGCATCACATTTGGCGCGTGCATTTAACGTGACTATCATCCAGTTTATTGTAAATGCATTTTATTTTATTTCTTTCTTGTTGTTTATCATTATATTAATCGTCAGGAGGCTGTTTGTCCGCGCAGACAGTCGAAATGGTTCAAATGTTGTTCAAATTGTGAATTATAGCTACTTTTTTCATTACTTGTATTGATTTTATTGGCAATGTTGTGGATTTGCCATACGTGGGAATTATGTGCGCAAAACATAATGCGCAGATTGAATTGAGCATCAAGATGTCGGGTGCAAACTGTAGATGATGGTTGTGAAGTTGTAATGTGGTATTGGTATTGCGAAATCCCCAACTCGACTATTTTCCAATCTTCTCAAACACAAATTACTATTCAAGTAGTCATATAACTTTAAATTTGATTGAAAAATTGTTGAAAAATTCAACAGACGAGGGTAATAACTAATAACTTACATGGTCATGAATATCACAAAAAAGCCAGACTCTGGAATTCAGGACTGGGAATCAAATCACCGGCTCTCCTCATTCAGACTCAGGTGCGCCGCACATGACAAACGCATCCTGTGATTGGACGGTGAATGGACGGCGTGCATTTTCTATTAATTTTCCTTTTTGGCGTCCAAAACTTTACTATTTTTAAACAAAAATTTGAAAATAAAATCTATTGTATCTGGTTGAAATTAATAAAAATTTGACGAATGCACATTCGGACGGAAATTTGCTTTCGCCGTGGCCGCCGACATCGCGCCCAAGTCGGCCCTGTCGAAACCAAATTTTCGTCCATTCGTCAAATCGGAAGAATGTGACCTATTTTCACCGGATTTCTATCAAAATAAAAAGAGAAAGAAAAAAAAATCAGTTAAAGAGGCCGTATAAAAAAAAGAAATTATACTGCACGATGCAATTAGTTGAAGAAAACTCGGACGATTTGTTTGAACGGAAATCAGCTCTTTCCTCGACCGCTCGCAGCTCATTCGAAATAGCCAAGCAGGAGACCGAGACCGAGACCGGCGAGACCAAACCCAATTTCCGCTAAGAGTTTACTTACACACAAATGCCTCTTCAAGGTGAACTTTCTATTACACCTGCAGATTATCTGAGAATTTAATTTTACTCGAAAAAGAGTATAACTCGGGCCGAAACGGGTTTTCTCACATTTCTTCCAAAGCCAACAGAATGACGTCGTGTCTGGTATAATCACAGTCCACATAATAATACGGGCAGTGGGCAGTGCAACTCGACTCGGGCCTTGCTCCGCCATCATCAAGATGGGCATGTCAAAGATCACAACGCATTATGAGATACTAGTTGTTCTTCCTTGAAATCTGCGGTGTAATCTGTAACATTCATCATGTCCTTTGATAAATGTAATGTCGTCACGATGTAGTTGCAACGTCGACATCTTTCTTCCTTTTCGAAGCGGCCAGGCGTGACCTCCGACCTGGCGAGAAAGTGGGGAAACGCCAAGCGGTTGCGAGAAGGAAAAATATCTTAAATTATTGGTTGAAATTTTAACACGTTCGACGAGACAATGTTTAAGCAATCAAAACAAGCGTGGATACATGTGGTTTCAGGGTTTATGGTTTTATTGTAGTTGTCGAGGGGCGACGTGTCGAGACCTCTCGTCTGCGCGCTAAAGCGCTTCTACAATCCGAGTCACTGCAGCACTGCAGCCGGTTGGTGCACCAACATTATAAAATATATATTCAGTACCACAGTGCAGCTTTCTTCTTACTGTGATACAGCATATGTATGTTTCTTATTTTTTATAAATTAGTGTATTAGTTTACATTTTACTATAAGTGGCTAATCAAACGTGTCGTGATGGCCGAGTGGTTAAGGCGTCTGACTCGAAATCAGATGGGATTATCCCGCACAGGTTCGAATCCTGTTCACGACGAATTTTTTTTTTAATTTTTTTTTTCATATTTTCTTTTTTCTCTTTCTTTCTCCATTCATACAGGATCTCTGAGTTGTATAAGAATATTGAGCCGCACCACAGCTCGTCCAGTTCCCAAGAACATTCAAGCCGATCGCTAACCATAATGTTACTTGATACTGCGGTTGTGGTTATTGTTCTGGGTTCGCTTAAGCGGCAGTAAGCTGGCTTTTTTCGTTCGACTGTTTTGTGAGCCAGCAAGAAACGTCCATTATCATATCTCTGAATTCTTAGCTCAACCATGTCCAATAGTGGTGCGTGGTGGGACCATTACTGCATGTCTTTCAGAAGAAAATTGTCAGATATCAACGGTAGAAAAATGTCTTCTGTCTAAACTTGTTATTAGTACATTTGTCACATTCTCGCACCTCTCTTCTATCCTGATCCAAGATTTCTTCTAAACTCGTCACCTGCTCTGATCTTAAAGCGGTTTTTGTTGGAGAAAAAAAGGTTGAGCGTTTCAACTTCTTATCCGATTATCTTAAATGGCTCGCGTGCTTTTAAGAAAATTTAATTTGTTGCCGTGATGGATTTAAGTGGAACATCTTTTCACACACATGTTTGCAACTAAGTTTTAACACCTTGGGCCTGTCCCATACCTGTTCTAAAATAGATTTTGTTTTCAATTTCATTGAGTGTCCTTACACTACTTGAGCAGAAAAGGAATGTTGTTTTCAGTTGGATAATAGAAAAGTCTGACATTTTATTGATATTTGATACAATTATCAATGACAGTAAATCCAGGTGAAAAGCACACACAATGTTGTCCAGATTTGGAAGTGATATGACAAAAGGTAAATAATTTAGAGCTAACAGTAAACCAATTTGTATTTTAACTATTCAATAACCTGAAAAAAATAAAGCAAATGCAACATAAAATCAATATGCAACATGCATAACTGACAGTCACTTTACTTGAGCTTAATCTACATCACTTTGAACTGACAGCCCCGGCAATGCTTTAGCTCCAAAAAAAACTTTTCTGTGCAGCTGAAAACCCATTCATTCTAAATACTCGTTGGTATAACTCTGCCAGTTGTTGTTAGTGTGATAATATTCAGAACTAGAGACACCTGTCTTGCTGTTTTTATGCACTCGTCGCACAAATTCATCCAATTTCTGGCAAAAATGCTTTCCTGCAACTACCCATCAACGTCTGCGCGTGTGTGCGAGAAGAAAGTATCAGCGCGAGGTGTAAAAAGGTGTAAAAGCGTGATAGATACCTCGGCACAATTTATAACATCTGAAATGGTGCTTAGTAGGTGTTGAATGGTATAACTGGCAGGTGTGAACCCAAATGGAGTAAAAATTGTGTAAAACGACAGGATTATGCCATTCGCTAAAGAGATGTATAATTATAATACTCTTTAAATGCAATTCATTTACAAATGCTGTCCTTCGTAACACCAGGACCAGGAACACGAAGAAAAGCAATAAAAATATTACTCAACTTTAGACAGACATTTTGAATTTGAATAAGTAAATTTGATTTCTTTTTTACTTAAAAACAACTCCACTGGTGACAAAAAGAAATCACTCGAGCTGTTTTCATCAGCTTTGGCTTCAGCTTGGCATGCAAATAACCAAATAACATGCGTGTGGCAAATTTTACCAGTAAATGGGTGATTTTCCCCAAAGCCGATGTAAACATGCCGACATGCATAGCGCGTGCTCCCCTGCACAAGACATTGGCATCTCATCTTGCAAACCCTTGAACCAGGTACTGTACGTTCTGGGAGGAGTTACAGAAGTTACTTCACCTTTAATTTCAAACCAGGCTGGAATATCCCACTCTGCTTCTGCACAGCGCAGATAATTTCCTAATTCTATAGTCATTGCTTTAGCAGTATTAAACTTAACATCAGGCCTAATAATGCTAAAATAAGTAAATAAACAATAAAACCCATTAATAAAAGTAATTTACAATACATACATGTATAGTATGGTTCTTGATTGAAAATGACATGGAAAATGTGATGCGCAGTTTGAATTTGCAAGAATTAACAAAGCAAAAAGCATAAAAGAATGCATTTGTTCAATGTTGATTGGTAAGAGCCAATCAAAACCAATCATCGACTTTCTCTCGCTCTAATCCATTTTGTTTAAATTTGCTTTCCCATTGGTTGGCTGTTCTAACTTTCTAATTGCAGCCATCAGAAAAGAGAGTTGAATTCGGTCCTACAGTTGTGTTCTTGTGTAATTTTGAAAAGTACAGCAAGAAAATAGAGAAGAAGAAAGCTTACTTTCGAAACTTTGTCATGGTCCTGGCTTGCAACAGTTTAAAAATTCGAAATTTTGCGCCATTTCTTTATTTGCCTCATTTTTGTTGGAAATAATTTTGTCCTTTTAAATAACTTCATTTTTTCTGGAATTTTTGTGCCTTATTGTAAATTATTTTGCCCCTATTTATTCTTTTCATTTCATCTGTATTTTTGCCTGGTTTGGAGTATGATATTTCCTGGGATAACCATGAGAAATTGGCTATGTTTGTAATTTATTTGTAATTTATTTAAATATTTGACTTTGATCACCTATTTTGAGATATTTCCCCTTAAAAATAGGATTGGCCGAGAACATGTGATCAAAGGTTTCCTCATTTTCTAATTTTAGACAGAATTACTTTCGCCTCCTACTTATAGTAACAGCTCTGATCGTAATTGAGAGTTTCGGAGCACATTTTCATGGTGCTTCACAACGCACAGAGCACAATTCTAGCTAGAATTCTCGTGGTTGCCTACACGACCAGCGCCTTTTTCATATCACCCTATTTTGCGTTCACTGTAACGAAAAAAAAGCCTGTCAGTCGGGCATAATCCGCTGACATTTTTAGCCAAACCTAGTGACTTCCTCTCCATTTCTGGACATATTTGCGAATTATTTGACGTCTTGAAGAATTGAAGACGCGGTTCGCTGTTAGGCGCCTGCGAGCGCGTGCACCCAACGTATGCGCGATCGTGGGAGAATAAAATAATCTTCAAAGCGCGTTTGTAATTGACGACGCTCTCCCTCAGTGAGATACGGTATTGCTGCCTTAATTCGCGTACTACAGTTCGCCATTTTGTAAGCACCCGGGCTGATATCCTGCATCCAACAAATATTAGATTTCACAAACGGACGCCTTTTTTACTGACCTACCACCACGGTTAAGTATTAAGAGTTGCGGCGCCTGTGGACCTTCAATCTTTTGGTTAATACAGACCCCTAAAAACTTAGTTTTTTTAAACTATTGTTTCCAATCTTCTTTCTTAAATCATGCAACCGATTGATTTAGTCTTTGATTTAATCAGTTGGAAAACTCTTGGTATCGAGATAAAATTTGTAACACGGAGTCGACTTGAGGAGAGCAAACATTGCTCGGGTTGGGTTTGCAGTGCAGAAGCAATTTCAGCGAAAGATACACAATCGATCAAATGTCGTATGATCACTTGTCATTTTCCAACCACACCACACCACATCAACCATATCTAGATAGACACAGAACCAACCCCAAGGGCCAATTGATGCCGGCCATGTTTATCCAATAATCGTATTACCGAGAATGAATCGAACCCTGGCGCCATTATCTCGCATATTAGGAGGAAAGGGAAAGAAAAGAAAGATTGGAGGAAATGAAGGCCATCATGGAAAGCCCTCAAGACCAACGAGGTACTTCCGGTGGGCATGAAAAGGGGTCTTAAAAACGAACGACGTCGAGATTATGATGATGAGGATAATTCATATCGAAGTTGGGCTGCTCCGCACTGCTCCGCTCTGTTCCTGTTCCTGCGCTATATTCCGCTCTGCCCGCAACACCATTTTCATTTTTGATTGTCAGTTGCACAATGTTTTGCCTGCGAGGGAATTTGTTTGACAACGAAGCGGATCAAAGTCCAATTTAAAAATAAAAACCGATTCAGTCGACTGTCGACTGCTCCGTTGGCACGACTTATCTTCAAATGCACCGCAGGGGGAAATACAGCGCGCAGTAACGGAAAAAGGGGAATTAAAGAGCACTCCAATTTCGACTCATGTTTGTTTGCACGATGCATTTCTTCAATTCGATTCCATTTCAATGGTAAAAGTAGGAGTTTAAAGATTGTCAAAAAAAGAAGAAAAAGAAAGCCACATTACCAACGTGCAATCTCGAGGGCAACTATTTTTTTCTTCTTCTTTTTCTTTTTTTATATCTTTATTCTTTTTTTGGGGATTTGGCTTTAATGCGGGTGGGGCTGAAGGTTTAGCGGAGAAATTGCAGATTTTAGCAAGAAGGATAGAAGTTAAAAGAGGTGGGGTGGCACTGCGAGAAATGTATTTGAGAGATTGCACAGAAGAAATGCTAGGCTGTTAACGTTTCTAAGTGATTTTCAACTTCACAGCTGCGAATACAAGTACTGTACGTCGCGATTTTGCTAAGCAAATGGGGACTAAAAATCTGCAAAGTACAAGTAGTTGCGAAGGGAGATCGCCACAATTATACAATCAAAAATGTGTTTTCTGTTTATGGACTCTGGCTTTGCAGTTTTTAATCCACAAGTAGACGTCGCCCACGCATCGTGCATGGAATATTTATTAAAATTTGTTATAACATAAGTTTAAAATAAAAAAAAATCTTAAATGAATTAACAAAACCCAACAGTTTTAGCATGGTCATGAAGGATTAAGCAATATAAATTGTTCGCAAACCGCTTATTAATCTATAAATCACTGAAACCACACAATCTTCTGTGACACAATAAAATCCGTTTGATACAGAACAGCAAGGTTGGATATCAGAATTTTCTGGATAGTATAAAAAAAATTACACTTACAAGTTTTGCTTCAAATATATTGTTAAAAGAAGTACGAGATAGATGCCAATGCCGGATAATACGTGCATCATTTATAACTATTTCTAACTGACTTCTAGCCCGCCGAAGCCTATCGAACTAGCAATTTAATCAATATGCAATACAGAGACCCAATTCAGCTGAGCGTTTAGTTTACTGTAACTCGATTGAACATTTTGCAAAAGAAATATCGCCCGTTTGAAAATTGATTACCAATTCCAAATTCTTACTTCTGCTTGCAAATATTTAAATTTATAGCATTTCACACATTCTCTCGCAAACTGGAGAAAACCTATAAATCCTATAAATTTAAACAAGTAAAAGAAAATATTTATGGTCTCACACTATTGGTTTCTGTGACTTGGCACTTTGTGCATCTCGCCGGCAATGGCAATCTCTTTGATTCCGAGCTCTAGGCTGCTCTGGAAATTAGTTCCATTCAAAGCGCCGCGCATGCAAAACATCACGGAACCCGACAGAAATTTGTCTTAATTATCGTTATTATTATTATTTTATTACAAAATAATAATAATAATAATAATAAAATTTTTATATTTAAAAAAAAAACCGAGATATTTCTGTTTTTAACGTTTTGTTTTGCAATATTGAGGCTCCAAGCACTATCCGCCACTGGACATGTCAATCACGTTATATTGGAAAACAAATTATCAATTTTTTCATTGATTTTTCATTATGCTATACTATACTAAGCCTATAACACCCAATGTTTCCTCAACCTGTTGACGTAAAGTAATTGATTTTTGGTTTATTGAAATAACATTTTTTTTCTATTAATATTTAATTACGCTCAAATATTCAACGAATGCACAAAGATCATAAAAAAATGAAAGTCTCAAACTTGCAGAATTTTTCTAATGTTTTTAACATTAAAAAATAAATAAATAAATAAGAAAAAAAAAGTTGTAAATTTTTAAAGTGGTAAAATTTATTCAAACTACAGAAAACCGCATCAAATTAGATGCTCACAAACACACAAACACACACGCAACATACAAATAAACAAAATAAACATAAACAATTTACAGTATTTGTGAGCAGAAGAAGTACACAAAGAAAGACTGGGAAAATAAAGCAGAACAAAGATAAAAATATTTACACAGTGGAGAGACTAAGTTCTTAGACAAAACGAAAAGTCACTGAAGCGGGCAGAAAAAGAGAAATATGGACAGGGGGATTTAATGGCGCAGTAACAGTTTAGTTCATATGCAACAATTCAGACGAATGTGCCCAGAAAAGAAAACAAAACTAAAGCTGGAAAAGTCATGAAAAAGTACCTTAAAGATGAATGCGCGCATAAAATGCCAAATAGAAAACAAATAAAACATAAGCAACGCGCCAGAAGAATAAATTTTCCTTTCACTTTTACACAAGTTTACATTTACTCGATTATTTCATCCGAAAGAAATGCATTTTAATTGCGCCTGCACTGATTGCGCACTTCATCTTCCCACAAGTAACAAATGTGGCCACTTGGCCGCTCTCTCTCTCACCGACTTCTTGAATATCTCCAATTAAAGCCCGAGCGCTGGCCAAATACTGTAGGTAATTGCCTGGCGGAAATTAGAGACGGGCGAATTTTAGTCCAAAGTTTAAATAATCGGACCTGTTTTCCCTCGCTCGTGGATGGTTGATCCATATTATAGATCAATACAGCAATTTTGTGCCACTTGGCCCAAACTTAGACATTTGCTGCCCTTTTGGGCACTCTCCAAGCATCCCGCACCTGATGTGTCACAACCTAAGGTGGCACGCAAAAGTTGGTTGGCCTAGCCACAGCCACAGCCACCCCAAGGAATGTGCCACCCTAGGCACGTGCCGAGTGTGCCTAATGGCAAATCCACCACTGACTTAGCCCATACGACCCAGTGGTGCTTGTGGAGATAGCCAAATCTATGCAGCGTTCAGCGGTTACGTACCTACTTGCATGGGAATCAAACATGGTGCATTTTTTGATTTCCTGCTCCAAAGCAGACAAACTGAGCAGACAAACAAATTATCGTAAAAATCGTAAATATTGGCGTTTCACAAACCTTTTTTTGTAATCGGATCCACACAGATTATAACATTTAGAACAACTGAGACCTGAGAATACATTTGACTAATCTCATAATCCCTTACCAAGAATTTAGCAGCACACGGTTAAACGGATAAATTAAATTCGAATTTTAACTTACATATCTGGACAAGTGAGTACATGTAAACACGGTAAGTGTTGTTGTTGCCGTTGTTATAATATCACAACTTTCTGATGGTTCACTAAATGACCATATAGGCATTTACCCATTGTTGGCATTTTTGTTGGATTTGAGATTTGTCTATGATTTCATATGCCAAATATAATTTGTAATTGCATTTTCTTTAATTCGATTATTTATTTATTAACATTGAAAATTAGTTCTATTTGTTTTGGTTTATCCTATTTATTTTACTCCTAGTGGCAAACTTTGTAAACTAGTTGTAAATCTAGTAATCACGCCGGGTTTGTAAAAATGAATCTTGTGTACACACATGAAGAGCAAGCTGGAATGAGTGACATTTGTTTTTAAAGGCTTGACTTGATAGTTTGTGTGTTCGTGTTTGTTTGTTTGTTTCAACTTCCTGTGTTGCTAGCGACTAAAATTATAATGGATGCCAAATTGTTCGACCGGACTGTAAAACTGCTTTTTTCGATGTTAAAAAGGTTCCGATAAATTCTGAAACCAGGTTAATACTGATATATCTGCCCGTATATTTTGTTTAATTTAATGTGAAAAAGTTTATTACCGGTAGTTTGCGATTTTCGGCGCGTACACGGCAACCACAAAAAAATCTGCGGTAGTAGCGCGCTCTGGTGGCGATTTGATAGACCAATATAAAAGCGTTTTTCAAAAACGTAGTTTTTAGACTTCTAAACTCTATGTTTAGAAAGTCTAAAAAAACGGTTCTGACCGTCCATCCCTCCGCATCAACTCCCCCAAAACGAAAGCAGCTAGAGCCAAACGGGCAACGGCAATGAACTCAGCATACTTTCCATAGGTGCCTAAGGAATTTTCGTATTTCTCCGACTTCCGGTTTAAATAAAAACTGGTTTTACAAACTGGTACTGGAAAATGGAAATGACGTGTAGAAGGGGTTTAGAAGTCTAAGATGTAATGCTTCCATGTATTACAGATTTTCTTGTTTTATATTTACTTGTTCCTTACATTTAGACAACGCAGGGCTAGTGCTTCTCTTTGTATGCTCAACTGCATCTCTGCAACAAATTTTAACAAGAATGACATCATTTGTTACACTTTGACTATAGTTGGCGCCATAATAACCAGACTAAATCGTTTTATTTTTATGAAACAATGAATTACTGCCAGATGTAATAATCGTCCAAAGTACAAAAAGTGCAAACTCCATTTCGAACTTACCAAAGCTTAGCGTAAATCGCGTCAAAGCGAAGCCAGGCATTCCTTTTTTGCATGCAATTCTTTCAATTTGCAAACAATTGAAGTTGATATTCTACTTGCACTTTAAACTTCCTCTACAGGAAAACGGCATTGACCCTAGAAAATATGTTGCCATGGGCCACAAAGGATCTGTATGCTTCTCATGTGGTTTTCAATCTTGGCTGGAAAAGATTCCAGAGGGAGTCATGTGCTGCTCTTTGATACATTAAAAAAAATCTCGTGCCATTGGTCTGGTCTTCCATACAGCATATTAAAGTAGTACTTTCTGTTAATAATCTTCAAGATATTATTCAGCCAGCAACACGGAGCACTTCTTTCTACATGGCTTTCTTTATTCAGACTACTAGTAAGAGTAAAAAGCTATTCATACGGGAGACACCGTAATATGATACTAGCAGCAGACTAAACAATATTGGCCCCACGCTCGTGGCACCACACTACAAGAATAATATATTGCCATATAAACATCATACCAACACTTTCTTTCTCCCAATTATAATGACACGAACAACAAAGCATATCACGGCAACTTCCAATTAAAAATCTTCTCTAGAATCTTCCGTGTGAAAAGATTTTTTTTTTTACAACAAATTTTCAAGGCAAAAGTTGAATATTTAACCTCTGTTATACTTGAAATTCTTTAATGGTGGCAACAAAAGAATTCCAGCACAAGTTGTCAGTTATTTCCGAAAGAATTTTTTTCTGCTCATGGTTAATGCATTTTGTGTACTAACAAAAGAGGTAATAGAATGTTCCCTCAGCGTAGTTTTAAGAGGTAGAATTTTTCATTTTTTTTTACAATTTATTTATACAAACTTCACATTTTCCTTCAAGATTCCACCAGACAGAAGGAATAAAGCCAACAAAGTTTGGAAAAGAACAACACTTTCTTTACGATTATTTAACGATTTTAAACGATTGACCATGCAAGATGATCGTTTTATGGTGTTTTTATTAGAAAAAGTGTATTGTTTATTTGATTTAAAATGTTAGAATTAGTCGATTACGAAAAATTGTTCGAAATATTGAATAAGAAATGTAAAACGTTATGATTGGTACATTGTTACCACAAAACCGGAAATACGTCTTGTGGACGTTTTTAAAGTGTATTTAAATAAGCTCTACCGGTAGTGGTCAATAAAAATAGTATTTCCTGTTATTTGAACTTGTATGAAATTAAACGAAAGGTTTCGAAAGGAAATTAAGGAACGAATGCAGATTAGCCAATTTAAGATTATAATATTTTACACGATCTACTGGTAAGTTTTCGCGCGCAATTTTTCGAAAGCGATAAAAAAATGTCAAGCGTTTGCATTTTCAACTGAGTGAAAAAATCAAAAATTGCATGGATGCAGACCACGTGTCAATTTTGGGCCAATACGAAGTCGATGTTTGGTCGATCGCTCACATTGGCCGAGATTTGTTACCACGTGCAACAGAAAAAATTAAAAAAAAAACTGAAAAAATTGAATGAACTAAACAAAAATTCCTTAATTTGCATGCATTTTCCAATTCTTTTGTTGATGTTTCTTTCAATTTTTTTTAACAACCTGCTTTCTTGACATTCGAGCAGCCAGTATGAAGTGAAGCTTGATTGTGAGTGAGCAGCGCCATAAAAAAATCGCTAGTAAAAACCCACCTTTACGTAAAGCCTGTGGATTATATTTATTGTTTGTAGTTTCGAGCGCCGTTAGTGTCATTAAAATCATTTTATTGACGCAGTTTGTTGTTTTTCCTCAAAAATAACAAATATGGAAAATATCAATAATAATTATACAAAAGATAGGTTGTTGGCTAGTCAATATTGACATATATCAGTCATGAATATGGGCGAGGCAAGAAAATAATCTGGATCTGGCAACGAATCCGTGATTAGTATTCTAACCGCAGGTCGCCCATCGTAACCCGAACCGTCAGAACCAAACACCGAACACCGAGCTGGAGACATTATAGTTTTAAAGCAGTTCAAATTGCTGCTTCAGAAATTGATATACAAAATACAAAAAAATTAAATTTTAAAAAATGTTAAATATAAGATTATAATTAGGTACCGGTACCTACTATACAGCTGTAGCTGCATTCAAAATGTGTTTTCATCGCAGTTGACATGTTTTGCCGTTTAAATGTTGTGCGCATGTCCACTGCGACTGCTGAAAACAAACTAAATCAGCCGCTAATTTTTAAGTTACAATATACATCAGTATTGCTTTTCACTTTATGTATTCCAAAATGTAGACTAGAGCATTTCATGGAATTAGGCGTAGTTACGGTATGATTATGTTATCTTAAACTTCTAGTTTTCTGTATTTTAAGGTGCGTTTCCAATTTAAACACATTTCTTACCATTTATTATTAAAATGGGAAACATCTGCTGCGATTATTAAACGAGTCCAATCAAATACATTATTTTCAATATGCTTTGTATGCAAATCATCATCATCATTATTAATTTTCTTTTTCCAAACCCAAGCTGTCAACTTAATATATGACTTTGATCTGTGATGTTCTTTTCAACAACATATTCATTTTCATTGCCTAATTGTAATGCTGCCATGACCAGCCACACATTTTCACACGTGTATCAACAATAATAATAATTTACCGTTCATTAGTAATAATCTTGTCCCTTGATTGGAGGCTATTTTTAATTTTTTAGTACTTCAACTGTGGTTGTTGTAAATAAATGAAGGTCTAAGTCATGGCTTGGTGCCACAGTAGTAAACAAAAACAAAAAATGTTTGCTTTAACTCACCAACGAAGATGCACGACATTCACACCAGTGGGCTGTGGTCATCATAAAACCACAAACAAAAACAAAAAGTATAATCAAGTAGACGGCGAGAAGTTGAAGCAAGAAAAATCTGTGGCAAGCGGAACCGTGACAACGTGTCAGTTGTGCGATCACCGATCAATGTTCTGTTTGAAAAGACAAGACCCAACACAACCATGTGTTTATCGACCATTCCATTAAATGACCAGGTAAATATCACTTCTTGGGTAGTTAATAAATTAAATAGATGAAATAAATAACAGAAATTGTGCAGTAAATAAAGGATTATTGAGCAGTAAAAAGTGAGAAAGAAAATAATAACTCAGGGTGATTGGCTCAACAATCCTCTTCCTTACTGGTCAGTCATTTTCCTCGTGATCATAATCTGATAAAATACAATACCGATACTGTAAATACTCTGTACCAGCCATTCCAACCAAACTAAAAGCAGATAGTGACGAAATTCAGCTGTCTCTTATTCTGTGTTAGATATTCAAGTAAGTTTATCTCATTGCTGATCAAAAAAGGTTTTTTTGTCATTTAATATCCATTGCTCACGCTCTTTTCCCACAGAAGCCTGCCTGATCCCATTAATAATGCAAAAAGAAATTGAGAAAATCAATCACTAGTAAGGGTCTTGTGCACAGAATTCATTTAACAGGAGCAAGAAGTCTCTAGAAAAGGATGGTGGCAGAAAAATCTAATCTCCCCACTTTTTCAGGTTCAGGTTCAGGGGGCACCAAACATTAGTTTTTGATTTAATTTGCTAACACTATGTCAGTAAATTTGTTTACGGCGACACTTGAAAATCGACTTTTTGAATGCAGCTAACTTGTAAGTGTCAAAATAAATACCAGAATTCATAACTTGCAGTTAAACATGTTTTGTTGTTTAAATGTCGTGCGCATGCCCACTGTGACTGAAAACAGACTAAAGCAGACAGACAAAAACCGACATTTTTGAAGTTAGCAGTTTATGTTGCTTCAAACGTTGTTTAGTCTAAATTAATTTAGTATTCTGGAAGATGAGAGAAATAGTAAGTAAATTCATGTTTAGAAAGGATAAGTCATCATTGAGCCTTTTCTCAAATACCTCCTTAAGAATTAAGACCTTCCGAAAAGATGAAACAGTTGTTGCAACATCTTGAGTTTGGTAAGATTTTCAAAACAGTCCAGATTGTTGTTAGATGCAAACATTTTTAAGTTCTCGACCAAAAGTGTGTTTGTCATTGATCACAGCAACAAACATGGCACAGTAGCTTAATAAACACGGCACGGTATCTTAGCAACGGACATGTCTGCTCAAAGTGAATTAATTGTTAGTTGGAGCACTCTAATGTGATCAGTGTCCTCTCTCAATAAAATAAACAAGTTGTCGGGATTCCTTTTATTTCTATTGCCTAATCATCTTTTTGTTCTATGTCACTAGTAGTGTCTTTCAAACTTTTTGCTTCCAGATGGAGCCTTTTAGCTGCCTAACAAAGTGTGTGCAGCCCCACACAGAGTATCTCCAAATCTTTGTTAGTAAATGAAATTAGTAAATTAGCACTACTCTAAGTACATGTGTTTTGAGCATCGCAGAAAGACACCAAGTGTAGTTGATTGCAGGTGCCAGCCTCGTCTAACTGGAGCTCATCAAGAAAGCCAGCTCATGGAGCTTCTGGAGATGTCTCGCAGAGCTTCGCTATGAAGACTTCTGGTCTAGTAGTTTTAGTATATTAGTAAGCTTATACAGATGACCATTTCCTGTTTTACTTTCATTCCCAGTCTCCTTCTCCAAGTTAACAGCAACAGCAAGAAAAGGAGAAGTTGCTGGAAACGAAGAAGGCAGAAGCAGATCTACAAATTATAAAAGGAACTACAGCTGACAAGACTTGTCAATTTCCTTTAGATATGCTTCCTACCGGTAGGATTTAATGTCTCTTTTCTACATACTGCATATTGTCATAATTTTTTTTTATACTAAAGAAAAGCGACGCCTGCTTTTTGATTTGACGTTGTACGTATTTCTACCAAATTCAGCACCAGAGGCTGAAACCTTAAATGAATAAGTCTGTTTTATTGCAACGAGTCGGGAGCAATTTTCGATCTTTGCTCAGTTGCCATAAGACCTTGAGCCGGTCATGTGCAAGCTTCAATTGCTCCAAACAGAGCGGGCAATTAGGGCGTGCTTGTATATCAGAATGAGAGTCGAAATCTGAGATACTTTCGGTTGTCCAGTCAAATTTTAGAAAGGAAAAAGAATATTGATTTTCACTAACAAGTTTGTTTGCAGTATTTTCTGTTTTCTGTTTTACCATTCTAAAGGCCAATAAGTGTGTGGTGCTTTAACATTTCTTATTCAGTACTTAACATCGTCATGATCTCCTTTGGCTCACGATGAATATGTTTGAAGCAATTAAACAAAGCAGCAATTAATTAACGTTTTGTTTTAAATTCAATTCTAAGGAAATAAGCGAAAAAATGTATCTACCGACTTTGGCTTTCCAGAAGTAGGCAAAATATTGAATATGTTTAATAAGTGCAGATGTGTTTGCTCGTCAGTTGACAATAATCTTGGCTGCATTTAGCATAGATTGAGCCACTTTGGAATTTCTTTTAACGTGCAGATCTAATGTATTATTCAAATTTTTGCTTAGTGCTATCCGTTCCATTCCGAATGGTATTTTTTTGAATAAATTTGCTGACCTCTACTTTATAGTCACCTTCCCATTTTGCATACTGATCTCTTCTTTAAGCTCAAAAGCAATTTCCAGTTACTGGCTTGGATTCAAGTTTAGCATTTCCCACATTTGATGATCAACACTAGAGCTGAAACACCCTCAGATCTTCACATCTGAGATGGTAAATTTTTGACATTTGTCAAACTTTTGCTTCGGGCTATTTAGCTTTATGTTGCATTAACTGCATTCGAGTTTTGATCACCTTTAATTTTATAGCAGAAGAGCAAACAAGAAATGTACCGTAATCCCAAAACATTGACCAACTCCCAGATGCACACTTAACTTACTTGTACAACAGCTTTTCTGTATCAGCACTTGTCAAGAATCACACGAGCAAACTGCGACACGCACAAAAATTCTTTTTAAATTTAACATTTTCCCAATATAGCAATTTTGCTATACGAGCCAGCAATCAAATTATAGTGACTTATCACTAACAACCAATCAACTGCATGTAGTGCAGAATTGAACAAAATCCAAGTCTACACCCCATGTGGTAAATGAGGCTCCCAGAGAAGAGATAGCTTAGAGCCTGCTATTTCGATTCGGATCTGCCACCAGATAACCAACCACCTTATTTTTTCACATTTCTCCATTCAACTTCTGAATTTCAATCCCAAATTGTTGACTCAACTTACATTTTTCTATGAGGATCAACAAATATGGATGCCAAGTTAAGTTTAAGTCAACTTCAATGAGTGCAACTAACTGCATTTGAAAATGCAGAAATACTCATAATTAATTAACAATCACAAATATTGCTGAATGCAATGAATTTGCTGCACTGATTGTTCCCCAATGATGTCACACTCAATTCATTTGCTGCTACACTTTAAATTCTATCTGAAAGAGATTAATTGAAGCAGTGCAATCCGGAGTACAAGTTTCCTTCTCTGTTTGATTTGTGCTGACAAGGAAAGCCATTGACCATATCTCCTAATACCTGTCACTAACTGTTCCTCTTTTTCTTCACCTGACAGGTCATTTTGCAGCTTGTTTAGTGTCCTAGAATTCTATTATTAAAACTATATGTGGGCTGTAACTGAAAGCTACCACCCTTTTACTAATCATTTTTAAATAATTTGACAAACATGCACATATCATGTCAAATAATTCTAAGTCCAGATTTTCAAATTCAGTAACAAAACCAATCCCTTTTTCCTCTCCTAGAATGGCCTTTCAAACCTAAAAGCATTTCCAAATACCTGATTAAAGCAAATGTGCAAGTAAAAAGTAAAGTATGATTCATGGAGAAGAAGCAAGCAGCCTAAGGTTTAGATTCTGAACCCAAGTCGATATTTCCCAACTGAAATATGAGCCAACAATATTGGACTGTTTGAATAACACAGACTAAACTGCTAGGATTAATGTTGGCTTTTATTAATTCTTCTTTGAACTTCATCTTTCCTTGACAAATGGCATTGAAAATGTGTTTAGTTTAATGAAACAAAGAGGATTACAGTTGTAATATAATGTTAAGTACTGCAGACTTAAAGATAAAAAGAAAAGAATCTACAGCACAACGATAAGGCTTCGATCAACCGGATTTAATGCACAAATATGACAGGGGTAAATTTAATGTCAAGATGACTGAAATAAGCAAATTGGAAATAATAATAAAAAAAATTAATTATTTAGATGTATAAAAAAAAAGAAGATTTTTCAACATAATCAGTTTGAAAAATCCATTCTAATCCTGAATGCATCTAAAGTTGAACCATGAAAAAATCATGCTTATTTTTTTATGCAAAGTACTTTCGGATTAAAGATTTAGTGGAAAAAATTTCTTGCCTACAACAAAAGAAGAGAACAAATCCTCGCTTGCAATATTTCAAGGCAATCCGAGCGTGTGCACATTATCATAGAAGAACCGCTGGACATGAATGGGATGGTGGCATTTGCTTGCCAACAAATCCATAAACTCTCACGGAGATAAAACACAACCAACTATGAATAAAGTTATCTCAATAATGGAACGATTTCAAGATTATTTGCACAGCACTATTGAATAATATTACTCATATTGTGTCAAAAGATGCAACGCAAGGAAAAATTAGTCAAACGCAACGCAGAGTCTGTTCACACTGTAGAGCACGTGTGAACAGAGCTGAAACAATTGATGTTGCATCTGGCAAATCAGATGGTTTCAATGAAACCTGGGATTAAATCTAGTTCTAGAACTAGTTCCAGAATCAAAAAAGGGCGGCCTGTTTGCACGTGGTAAAGTCTCGCCACCAGACGTGAATCGACAAGAGTTGGAGTCAATCGTGATTGGTTGGTTACAAGACCTTTCCTTGCGTTGCGTCACTTACGACAACTTGGAGTTGAAGCAGAAATTGGCGTCAACGTCAAGAATTTTTGGACGTAAGCAGTTTGCGTTGCGTCAGTTTTCTTGCATTGCTTCTAGTGCGAATACAAGTGTGAACCTAGCTTAAGAGTCTTACACAATCATGTAACTTATTTACTCACATTTTAGACTGCTTCACCTGGAAGCATTATGATAATTGCACGTTTGACCCCATTAATTTGCAAGACCAGACCAGTGGTTTTCAAACCGTGCTTCGTGGAGCCCTGGGATTCCCCAAGACATCTCAAGAGGCTCCACGAGGTTCTGGATTGAGGAATGATATCCCCACTGCTCCCGTTGGACCTGGCCAGCGCCTACAATAAAATGCAATTGTTGTCTTTCTGCGATGCTTAAAACTTATTAATTTAATTTAGGTCCGACATGAACCTATTATTTTAATGACGCACTGTGATTAGTTAAGATCTATTGATATCTGTTCGTTTCCTCAATGCATGTTTTCTCAAAACGATGTTTTCGAGATTTTATCTTCTATTTTTTTTACAAACCTAGCCTTATTCGTTTTTAGCAACATAGACTGGACCGAGTATTTTCATCAATATATCTCAATGTATCTCTCGCGCGTCATAAAAATACGTTCATGTCGGACATGAACGTAGCCCCTTCGTCTAAGGCAATCTAATTTAACTTACTAACAAACATCAGTGCACATGCTATCAGTGTACCACTGGGGTTCCCTATGAATTTTTATGAATGTAAAGGGTTCTGGGACTAAAAAGTTTGAAAAGCACTGTTCTAAGGGGATTCCAAAGATTAATCCACCAACATGAACCTTACGCTGTGTGAAAATTGTTTGAAGAGGAAAAACAGAACGAGGATGTACACTTAGCCATCTACGAGTCGTGTATCGCCACAATGAAAAATGGTTTTTTTGATTATGGCCCATGCATCTAAAGCTTCCTTCTATACCAGCGTTTCTTAAACTGTGGGGCGCGAGCTGATTTTTGGTGGGCGCAATAATGATCAATCACTTTATCGCCCAAAATTTTCGTTCCCAAATTTTTTTATTCAATTTTTTTTAAATTTTTGCCAATTCCAATTCCAACTTACTGCCTGTAGTTGGTTGCAATAAAACACAGGCTAGCAAAAGCTAAAAAATCCTCACAAAAATCATCCAAAATTCTCCAAAAACCAGCCAAAACTCCCAAAAATGGAGGTTTGTAGCTGTTGTAATTCTCCATAGCGATAAATTTTGTAGGATGGAAAAATAGTAACAGCCTAGTAGTAGTAACAGTCGTAGTTCATTTTGAAAAAATTTAAGGCACCGATGATAAAGTGGGGCGCGGAAGATCACCTTTCTTAAAAATGGGTCGCAATGCTAAAAAGTTTACACCATGTTTTAGGACTACCCACCCATCTTGTATGTAATATGTCCCATGTGGTCTAATAACTAGTATAATCGACAATAATCGCAGGATCAAAAGACTTTTGACAGAAAAACTATTTGTTTTGTTTTTGTTAGATTTTAGCGCCAGTAAAGTTATTAATCAATCTTTAAAATGCATGTTTGTGAGGTGTGCGCATTGAAATATCATTTTTGTAAATACTTCCGCGTGTTGCATTGCCAACTTGATGAACCTCAATTAAAACCACGCCCAACTTTTTAAAATTAATTGTCAAAAAAAAAACAAACAAACAGGAATTTATGTTTGCAGAAACTACATTGAATTTGGCACTTGCAATCTCCTACCTCATCAAAGTTTTCTCCAACTTGAGGGTGTCAACCAACTTCCACAATCTGATGCTACAAACTCCAGGATGACGTCACTTTATGATTGGCAGCAGTCAGCATACTAAAACATGCCAACAGCTGGCGCAGATAAGGAAAATAATAAATGGCAAAACTGGACTAACTATGAAAAGAACATTAAATTCAAGATGATTTGCAAGAAGTGAACCGAGTTATTAACAAAAAAAAGTGCGTGAAAAATGATCCCAAAGCCTAAACGCCCAAATTTAATGTTTTCTCTAAACATATTAAAAATCATTCCAAAACCATAATGAATGAGAAGTTTCCAATTATCTTCAAACTCCAACTGAATTAAATTACACTCAATACGTTCCTACTTCGTGACATCAAAATGGAGCAAATTCTCTGAGAAAAAAAAAATATCTATAAAAAAATGAAAAAAAACATCCACCATATCCTCCAGAACTAGATGTGTCTTGTTATCTAAACTCTTGTTCATTCTCCTCGCCTTTTTTTCCTACCTGTGATTACTTTTTCCCACTTCTCCAAAACCTGATGACAGCATTTCGCAGAAAGAAAGAAACTTCTTTTCCGTTTCCCACGAGACGTTGCATTTCCTCCATTTTTTTCTTCTTTTCCTCCCTCCCTCCCTCTCATCCGCCAACTTTCTATTCCGCCATACTTTTCTCGAAAACGAGGCGATGCGTAAACGCCACCTCGTAGTGAGATAATTGAAAATAATTTGGGCTGTCGTCTCATGGCGATAAGAGCAATTAAATGAGTATTTAACAGCGCTTTGATATTGAAGCAGTTGTGCGGTTTAAGGGGATGGTCGTTAAACAAGGATAAAGCCACGCTGGCTCGTGCAACGAGGCTCGACTGTACTTTTATTTCGAGTCTTTTTAGTTATGTTTATGCACTTCCTAACGCCTAACGAGTAATTTAAGATTTAAAATTGTTCTTCGTTTTCGTGTAAGCACGTCTCTATAAATGCAATTTCACCTTTTAGATGTTTCAACACGGATATTGAATTACATGGATTGAACAAGTGGCTCGTGGTATGGAAAAGAAAAACGTGATGTGATGTCACGTTTACGGTGTTACATTCACTTGACTAAACTCTCACCTAGAAACTCTTTGTATTTCCAGTCGAACAATTGCCGCGTTTGGCAAATATCTTAACAAATATTCAGCGCATGGAAGTAGAAGTAGACGTAAGAGAGTGTTAGGGCTGGGGATTTAGGCCACGCAAGTTTGCAAGCCACTATATAACTTTGGGACGACTTTTTGAGACCCCGACCTTGCATTTGCACCGACAACTGGCTACAGGGCCGCCACGTGCGGGTGTACAGGTTGTGACCCGCACACAGGCACCTGATCAGGAAGCGCACCTCCATGCAACATGGGAGCACCAAAATACAACCCGGAACAAAAGCGCCTGCCAAGTCGCAACCATGAGATGCCGAAATACTACTCTGCACAAAGAGAAAAGCACAGAAAACCCAGTTGGAGGCCGGAGGTCGATGTTTTTGCTATAGAAATAATTCCTCAGTCAAACAAGGAACAACTGATCAGTACAATGAACCAATATAAATCAAGAGAGCACTGTTTGTTGATTGATTCTGATATCCAATGTAAAATCGGTTAAATTTTATTTAATTTAACTGGAAGTATTACGTACAGTACTTATAGGGTACTCATAGGACGGTACTCTATTGTGCATTCTCGTGTTTTTACGTGTTTACTCGCTTCGCCTCGCTCGCGTCCTTCAGCTTTGATGAACGGTGATGATAAACATGTTTATAGTTTATAGTATGCATTTTAATTCTCAAATAAAACGATATAAATGATACTACACTGCTCGGAGACGAGCAGCGTAGTATCATTTATGTGGTCGTGTAATATCATTTGCAAGGGTGTGACGATGTAGTGAATGTTATTACTTTGATAGCAGTTTTGGCGTGCGCCGCTCGGCGTGTTGTGTGGAAACTGATGGTTCCCAAAGAAACTAAGTTAATTTGTATATTTGACCACCGTGGCGCAGGTGTAAACTCACACCCTGTGACCCCCTAAGAAAAGGGTTTTAATCCCCCTGAACAAGAATAAAAATTTAGTGTACTTTTGGAAATGTAACTGTACACACGCGTTTTCTTGTGTCTGCCGAATTTGCGCTAAATCCGACTCAATCCGTTATCCTAGATAAGTTTTAAGAATTATTATATATTTTAAGCCACTGCTGCGACTATAAGTTATATTGCAACTATTTAAGCGCATATACATCTACCACCGAATCCAGGAGGAAGGAGAAACTAGAAACATGGTATTGCACTCCCAGGCGATAACTTTTCGTGCCCTAGTGTAGGAATAGTTTATAAACCAAGGTGTAGAGTTTTGATTGATTGATTGATTGATTGATTGTTTAAACATAATTTTCATTTTTTCTCATATAAATCTCCGCTTAATTGATCAATGTTTAGACATTTGCATCGCTACTTTTAAATTCACCACGCTTAATACCATGCAAATACGCTCAAACAATTTTAAAACGTTCAGCCAGTTTTTATAAATTGGAAAAGAAAAAGATCGTGTTTGGCGAGATAGATACCATGTACTAGTATAATGCTTGTACCAGAATTAATCATGCGCCTCGTTTTCGTATCGCAGCTGAAGCTTGTGCTAGTTGATTTCCCATCCTTCTTTTCTACATTACATCGTTGCTCAGTCGTTACTCGGTGCCATTATTGTTGCTTGTGTGGTAAATCCCTGCTCCCCACGAGTTTGAAAAATGTGTAAACCAGGAAATGGCACCTCAGCTTTATTTTTCCCAACCAGAAAAAGTTACCAATTTTTTTTTCTGGAACTAGATCCTTTCTCACCGTAATTTAGTAGTGTGGAATCTAATCTAATCTCACTGAGGTTTTAATAGCTCCTTAGCAACAAAACTATTTCTTAAAAATTCTGATAAATCAATTAATGCTTTATTTTTAAATCATAAAGAAATAAACTTATTTCAGGATATGTTTTGAAATTGTGCTTAATTTTTATTAGACACCTGCTGTTCCAGGCAAATATTAAAGTGACAGTAACTGATAGGCCTACAGTAGAATTTTGATTTTATTTTTCAAATTCCTTATTCAATTTTTTTAATTCACTAGGAAATTTAAAAAAAAAAAATTTAGACCAGACTATCCCTTTACTCTGTGGTTGGATTCAAACTGTTGAAACACCAGCATTCTATCAAGATTTATGGTAATTCTTAGAATAGTTGAAAAATGAGAAAAAGCAACGTAAATTACGAAGCTAAACAAGCCAACATTTTCAATTTCTCTCGGTGATCAACCCCTGGTCCAATAATGGCTTGTCTCCATGATTGAGATTCAGTTACTTGTTTTTCTTCCTTGCTTCGTTCTATTCTGCCGTCTGACTCACGCTCGCGTTGCACTCTCTCTTTCTTTCTTCCTTATTTGATCTTAGTTTTTGTTTTATTAGCTTATCCCTCAATCGATCCGCATTGATTACTATTTAGAGTAGCTGTAACTTTAAGTACAGGTAATAATAAAAAACAATTTTAAAAAAATTACAAATTCCACATAACTTTTTTAAAAAAAATCAGTGGAACGCTATGTGAAAGCAAGCGCAGTATGATTTATTAAATTTTATACTCTGAAAAAAAAGAAACTTTGGATGTGTCTTAATCTGGACACTTTTAAGGGGATAGGCTCTATTCCATATAGTTAATCTATAAATTCTCTAGCTAGCACCAGCCAGGTAAAATGTTTGCCGAAAAATTTTAGCAAGTGTGTTTATGCCTTTGTGACTGTCTGTCAATGTCTAGATTGCAGAGTTATTTGCACACAAAGAAATAAACATTCCTTTCTACTCAAACGTATAATAATGCGGCTTACAAAATCCAATATCACAAACGGAAGAAACTTCATTTTCAATACAGCTCTTGCAGAAATGTCAACAGAGAGCTGTGCGTGGATGAAATCTATTGGCTTTTATTTCCTAAATAATTCATTCTTCAAACAAAATTGTGTCACGTTTAACTCTGCTTCACTAGTGCTTTGATACGAAGAAATGAGTTCGTATTAGCAACAGACATGGTGGTCTAGAAATAAACATGTCCGCACAAAGTGAATTAATTGTTAGTTGAGTCCCTCTAATGTGACCAGCGCCCTCTTTCAATAAAATGAACAAGTCGTCGGGACTCTTTTCTAGAGCTCTTTAGTGTAATCAGCGCCCTCTTTCAATAAAACGAACAAGTTATTCGGCACTTTTTTCTGAGGCGTGAGAAAGCCAGCAGTAATTTGCTCACTGACCAATGAGAATTAGAATGCGTTTAATCAAGCTGCCAGGCAAGTTGTCTCAAACTACGCATGTGCAAGGGTTAAAATCATGGATTAGAACTCGATAAAAAATAATCCTCCCCAGACTGGTGTAAATTTAAAAAGCAAAAATTATTGCAAATGGCGCCTTACGTGGACCTTGAAAATAATTTGGAAAATCCATTTGGTCCATCACTGCACACATTGATTTACAGCAAATTTCAAAAGTGCTACTCCGTATTTTCTAGTGTGATTTAAGATTGCGTTTCTCCAATTTTTCTTCTACCAAGATTACCAAATAGTACAGGGTGCTCCCTAACTCTGGCAACGTAAAAGAAAATGTACAATTTTATAATTTTGTGATTTTGTATTAATCATAAACTCGATCTGAAAACGATGTGAAAATACCAAATAGTCACAAAAGCCAACCAACCGTAATTGGTGGAACTGGTTAAACCCAAAAAAATGTTGTTGCCAGACAGAGTATTGTCACTTGGAGTGATTGATTCATTACGAAATTTGTCGCAATCATTGCAACGTATCACTCGACAAATTTCTGGGACTATATCCATTAGACGTGTCACTTATTTCGGGTTTCGAAATTGACACCTCACCTTTAATTAGAATTTACAAGTCGAATAAATTTTTATTCCAAATAAATTTCGATTGCGTTTTTTTCGTTTTCAAATGTAATTTCGTCGTCGACGCCTCAATATTTGATCGAGCGAATATGGATAGATGATGGCAAAGCTCCTTTAATACCACATGCCTTTTAATAACGTTACGTGAGCCATAAATCCTTCTTAAATCAGACACGTAATAAGCGCGCCAAGAAATTCCACTCTCATTTACTCCACATAAAATAGAATACGTTACTTGATAAGGTTATTTAGAGCAAACAAAATCCGTAAGGGAATTGACCGAATCAGCTGAGGCGCGTTGTAATTACTGCTCGATTCGCTATTGGCTGTAATTTGATCTTATTGGCTGCAATATTTTTTCCCCCACACGCAATTATTTAATCATTTGCTTCTCTGCATCGCTTCTTCCGACCGTTCAACAAACCTCGCTCAACTGAACACCATCCAATCGCAATTTTCAATTCGCCACATCAAAATGGCTGACTCATTATACCAAGTGTTAGGATTTTGCCTTCTTTTTTTCTTTTCTTTTTTTTTTCTTTTTATTTTTTTTTGTGGACAGATTTTGCGCGACTGTATTTCAATTGCCCCATCCGCATCCGCCAACACGCGCCGAGTAATAAGCGTAAATCTCTACGGCTGAATGAATCGCTGGGAATTCGTCTGTAAATTAAGGCCAAGGCGCAACGCATGCGCGTTGTCAACAATTTCAATTTCTTAGCTGGAGCCCTGGAGACGCGGCACGGCCTAAAGTTGACAAACAGCAAACAACAAATTTTTGTGACAACAATGAGTTGCCGGTTTGAAAAAGACAAAATGATGTCATTTTCAGCCAATAAGAAGGAAGAGAGAGGAAAACTTACTTCTCTTCAAAGGCGTAAAATACCATTGCGGTTCAACGGCATGAGCGTTGGCTCAATGTACCCCGTCCAGATAGTGGTCAACGTGCAGATTTCTGTCGCCACCTCTATCCGTAAACAAACAGACTGTCTAAAAAATGGACAATTTACGACATCATTTTTATCGGAGTTGCTTTTTGTCGATTTGCGAATAAGCTGCTTACGAAAAGTCAATTTTAAAATTGCAGTTTAACATGTTTTGCTGTTTTTAAATCGATGCGCACATACGCCCACTGCGACTGAAAACTGACTGGGTTTGATCGAGCAGTTTTAAAGATAATGTTTTAGCCTAAATCACTGCTGACTTTAATCTTAAGGTCAAGTAGCAAAACCCAAATGCGTTGTGGGAAAATAAAGCTGTGTTGCACAACTACTAGTATGCATATGCAATTAACAATTTTCTGTTTTCTATTTTGCTGGGTATGAGCGGGATGATTAACAAACATTAATAGATAAAATCAAAGATACAACAAGTGATAATCGGCACGATAAAATTGCATCTAGGCTTTGGAGTGGCGCTTTTTGGGGTGAAACTACAATTACATCGGGCTGTTAGGCATGCTGCCAAACAAGCCTCGGTCCAAACTTGGGATTGGATGAGTTTCGAACATCTGAGCACATGTAGTTCATATATTTTTCATCGTAAACTCCATCCAACCTAACTCGATGTTAACTCGTCTCATTACCGCCATAACAGCACCCGAAAAAAAGGCTCGTCAACATCCACCCTATAAACGCCATACTTATTTCAGCAAAAGAAAACAGCAGGGCGCCAACACATTGAATGTGAGACATGAGTCCCACGAAGTGGAATTACGCTAAGTTTATTATTTGTACATTAAATAATTGAAAAAACCTAACCTACAAGTACGTACGGTCAATCTTACGAACCAAATGAATCTTTTGTTACATTCTTTTCTTTTGTTCTTTTTGGTCAGCGGATATGAGGTAAAAAATGTCATTGCTCACAAAAGAAAAGTGCCAAAAGTTACTTTAGCGTGAAAGAACAATGGGGCCATTGGTGATACGTCTGCGCGTGCACCATGCATTAGTAATCATATTATAATTTGGCAGGACATTACTACACAAAAATTAAGTTGGTTCATTCCGTATGGAAAAGGAAAAAAAGAAAAGTAAAGATTGTACATTTCTTAGGGCAATCCGGCTAGCGGGAAATCTGAATTCAACTCCCGGCTCGCGACTCCTTTGGGTTCCGGCCTGATTCCTTAATATAATGTGAGGATAAAATCATTATCCAAGTTTGTGGGCAAAAAATCCTAAGGGACTATAATGGAGAAACAATTTGAAATTTAAAACTGACATTTCTATTACGTAGATGTGAAATGTTATTGGTTTTTCAAGTGCAGCAAGGCAAAGCAAAGCAAAGCAACGCAAGGCAAAGCAAGGCAAAGCTCCAGGGGCAAAGATAAACAAATGTAGAACAATGTTAAAGAAAGCTCGGAAATAGATTCCTGACTGCAGGGTTAAACATTGCGAAGTGGAAGTAAAAATCATTTGATTGCACTCACCTCACCTCACTCACCCCGGTTAAAGCGGAGATTTAAACCCGGATGCGGCACACAAGAAACCGCAGTGGCACGTTGTATGACCAGTTCACCAGCATTGCAATCCATAATTTTTACTTTTTCATACAAAAACCCTCTCACGGCAGAGAGGAGAGGAGAGGAAAAGAGAGGAGCCGTCGAGCGGCGATGCCGAATATGAATCTGTCCCCCTGGGTTACTAGTTTACTGAAATTAACTGTCGGGTCGTCAGCCCACGACATCATTAAGATTTCACGACTCGCTTGAATCCTGCATCAGCCAACCATCCACTCACTGCACTGGACTGACTCGACTGCCCACTTTTCAAATTCTCGCAAATCCCTCGACGGTATTAAATTTGCGCAGCAAATTCCCCGTCGAGTTTTCAAACAGAATTTTTAACACTCATTGAGTTTATTAAGTATTTATACATGCAGAAGCTGTTACACACTTTTTTTTTATTATAGGAAAAACAACAATACAAACTTGACGGTCATCGGCCGAAGTAGGCGCGAGGCACGCGGCATGCTGGAATGCCAATCCCCGTCGAAAAAATATATCTTGCAAATTTCTCGTATTTTGATGTAAGTTTTATTTTTAAATTATCCTGATTGGTATTGGGTGGTGCAAACGCCGTGTAATTTGAAGGAAAAAGAGTGCAAATCGATTTAACTGACTAGGAAAGCCGGTTGGTGTACAAATTTCGCCACCAGAGTATGGTAATTAGATTTGAATTGAACCCCAACTCGACTCGACTCAACTCGATAGAGGCAATAACATTTCCTGGGAAATTAGGCTTATTGGAGCAAGAGATTTTCCTGCATCAAATTTGCAATGTTGTCGAAATGATGCACCATTCGGTCCGAGTGACTACAGTTGACATGTTAACGGCCACCATTTGCAGTCCTGCGCACGAAAATTAGGGTCGTTTGCATGTCAGCAGGACCGTCTGCGATGTAGATGTGCATTTGCGCATGCATTTTTATTTACAACATCTTTGTTTTATGTTTTCCTTCATATTTTTCTCTTTTTTTATTATTTCCTATTGTAGACTATAAAGAGCATAACCTCTTGACTACTGATGAGTTTAAAGGGAAACTGCTGGCCAGTGAAAAGCATGTACAGTAGTACAGAGTTTTTGGCCTATACCTGCTCGTACCACACTACTGCACTGCCTAAACCCTTGTACGAAACGAAAACAAATAAGTCAATCATGTCATAGGGTTGATTAATTGATTGATTGATTGATTGATTAGTAAGTGTGAAAGTTTGGATTGTTTTTATCGCTATTGCTAAACTCAAAATATTTAATTGCATCTGTAATCAGAGCTATTAATTGGACGATTTGTCCTATGGGCACGTTTTGTAATTTAAAGTGTAAGGACCCTTGTAGTCATTTTGAACAGCTTTAATTAAAATGTCTAACTTTACACGTGTGTTTGGTCTCTGATGATTATTTCTCGACGAGAATGCGAACGAGTTTGATCGACCAAATCGACTTCCAAATTTAGAAATTGTAATATTTTACAATAAGTATTGTTACGTGGGTAATGTAGATGATTAACCCGTGACAATCAATCAATCTCAAGAACCGCTGTTAGGTCTAAAATCAATAGGTGCATTCAATCTGAAAATGGAAAAAACCGATTCTAAAAACTTGATTATAGAATCGGTTTTTAACTCATTCAAAGTAAATCTTGAGCTTGCGGAGTTCTGACTTGAGTGTTCTGGAATCAAGTTCTCTTGATCCTAGAACTAGTTCTGAACAGAAAATGGTGTCCAGGAAAGAGATTGTGGATTTTGGAAGAAAAAGTCAAGTGGGAACTTAGCATGATAAGAAATTATTTATTTTGCATACATCTTTGCAACGTGCTTCAACCTCCGGTCTATTAGATTTCAAAATGGCCACCAGTAAAACGAGTTGAAATCGGGTCAAAATCCAAAGAATCCACCCCACACATGGATTATGAAGATCGGTTTTTCGAGAATCCGAATCTCAAAAATATAACGTGTTTTGCATCATTTCCGCCAGGGAAAATCGAGATAATCGAGAGAATCGGTTTTTCGATTTGAAATTCAACGCGCTGATTGGTTTTAATTAAGTCGGAAATTTCGTGAGGAATATCCGAAGTTAAACAAATAATTAAATAATTAAATGAATACAAATACAAATACGAGCTTTGAAATCCATTCAGACTATCATCCTTAAATAACTATTAAATGAAATCATAAATAATACTGATAAGAAGTATCGGGGTATCGAGGTAATAGAAAGAACTTAAGAGCTGATATTTGTCAGTCTTAAACTCGAGCTGAGTCCGGAATGTTTGCCAAATAAGTAATGTGTACCCTCCACTCCAGAATTGCTGCTGGAAAGAATCAAGAACACTGTGTAAAAACTGCTCTCATTGGTTGTATTTTCATCAAATATTTGTAGAAATGTATGTTTACTCCCCATGTGTCCCAGCCTTGCTTCTTCAACGTTTTAATAACGACATTACTACCGCAGATACCAATTTTGGGTAATTTGTTTTCCTGTTAAGCTCCAACAACAGTTGAGGGTCTAATTACTAACATACCATATGGCGTACTACTCTTATTATTTAATTAAATCTTAAAGTTCCAGCCGGTCAATTTAAAATGCAAATAGCCGGCGACATGTTGACTTACCCGAATAGCGAAGTAAACAAGCTTTGTGTGTGTCTCTGATCTTCGTAAAGAGCTGGCTAGTTAACAGGTAGCACCACAATCGTAGTTAATTCTGTTTATTTTGTATTTGAGAATTGATGTATTTATTTATTCATTACTTTATGGTAGTCTAAACATTTGGGAACGGTCTTTCCTTTAGCTAATGTACTAATGTAGTTTGTGATGTAATCACCGACATTGTGACGTGAATAAAATAGGTTCTATTATGCTGGATTTTTGCTGCCTTACTTTTGTGTTGGTTCAAGTCTATTGTGAACCGAATGCCAAACAAAAGTAAGTCGTAACAAATACAAATCCGAGGCAGGATCGGGCACTGACTTCGTGATGAAAAACTATCAGGTAATTTACTCTAATTCCACTCGTGAGCGCTTGTACTCTTAGTGTTTTTAACGGGAGAAATATCAATTGTGTTGAATTCCAGACTCCGGCTTTAAATTATCGCAAACCAGTGGTCGTATTGACGATTGGTTAACCACCAGTCGAATTGACAAATTGTGTCCGAGCGATTTAAGTACGATAATTGTCATACATGGTCCACGGAAGGTGTCCACAATTTCTACAGCGCGTGACCATCTGTTGTAGACCTTTCAAAGTAAAACTCTCATTTTAAGTGATCAAATTCATTGGAAGATTCTTAAGTTGTTGCGTAATGAACTAAATTATAGAGCTTTTTGTCGGCGCAAGAAATTGAAGATCAAAGTTTGCAAAATGAAATATGCAGTGTTTGCACTACAACTTAGATTTTTCTAATCTTTGTGCCGAAAAGCGACATCTGATATTAATTTAGTTTAAACATAAATAAAATGATGTCTTCTTCTCCGGTGCACGTGATCGATAATTATTTATCGATCTCTTAACATCTAGCTGGGGATTTTCCCGGAGTAATTTAATTATGACCAACTACAAAATTCTCCACAACTAACTTACTTGTATTGTAGGTTACACCAAAACTTGAGTAATTGTAGATAAATATCTGTGACTCTTTGATTTTTGTCGTTGATGTGAATTCGGTTGGACAAATTTCAAGGAGGCAGTCGTGCATTTGCACCGAGACTGAGGAAACCGCAAGAGAAAAACCCAGTTGGAGAAAAGGTGGAGGTCAGTGGTCATCTAGTCAAGTACTGACCCAATGCTGCTTAACTTGTGTGTTCTAATGGGAAACGGTGATTAGTTTCAGTTCTGGTTTCCATTGTAGTGAGTGCCCAGTAAACAATCCACCCGAAGGCGTCATCCAACACACGATGTCGGGAAACACCACTGCTTGACGTTTTCTGCCCACATTTGATTGATCAATAAAAGTTTATCGATCTGTTGATTGCTAGTTTATGAATTATCCACAAGTTATTTAATTTACAGTAGGTGGTCCTCGTTCAACGCGGTTCACTGCTGGTTTGCTGGTTTGCTGGTTTACTATAATGCGCTCCTTAAAGTTCTTATGCTATAACTCGATTTCATTAAAACACCCTCACAACTTGCTATTAAGGTTAGGTCGCACATAATTAACGGAAGCACTTAACTTAACAACGATAACATTAAATGCGTTCAAATTGGTTAAGCAAATACTAAAATTTTCCTTAAATTAATAAACATCAGTGAAATAAGTGAAATGAATGACTTATGATTGAATGCTCCTAAATTAAAGTTTAATATTACTAATGCCCAAGTGTTATATGAATACGGTAAATGTTCAACTGAGCACGCGGAAATCGCATTATTGTTACTTAAAATAAGTTAAGCAAAATAAATGAACTATTCGTAATGCCTAGTTCACACTTGAACCACTTGTGTAGAAGTTGCAACTTTTAGAAAGCCTAATTTGATGGTCACTGGAAAACAAACTGATTATTGAAGGATTTCAGAAAATTAAAGAAAAAAATGGGAATTTTCAAAAATAAGAAAAATACGCGAAATTATGTTCATTTCAAAATATGCTGACCTACTTTGAAAATGTTTTCTCACAATGATACGAAATTGATGGTTCTGACGTTTTCAATTTACAATTGCTTTTTTTCTAGTGGAATTGTTTCTTTGATGATAAAAGTAAATTGTTCTATCATATGCAAAGCAGTTCACCCTAGAAATTCCTCAGAGAAATGGTAAATAGTTTTTTTTCTTATTATTATTGTTTTTAGCATTTGCTTTAAGCTATTTCTTTCGGTCTAAGCGTATTCCTTTCTTTTTGCCATCTATTTCTTTGTTCGCAGGTTTTGTTCTTAATCCTTAGCCAATTTCAGTTCTTACGTCGTATTTCCTCTGTCTAGTGTTGGTCAAATGTTAAATTTGCATTGTTGATGCATCTCAGCCGAGCCCTTTCTGCAGTTTTTTACAAAAATATTTCTTGAAAAAACGTTAAATCATTTCCAAGTTGATTCATCAAGTTAATCCCATCAAAATTTCTTACTTTCGAAAGCTCAAAATCGATTTTTTTTTTCTCTCTCTCACTTTTAGACTTTACAAGTATACTCTTGTTAACTCCAAGATTAGCTTTTCTCCCATTGGCCTAGTCTCATTTTTTATTTCTGTGGTTATGATGATCATTTAAATTGATATAATTTTAATTGTATTTTATTGTAAAATGTTTTTTACATCTAGGAAATAAAGTTTTATGTACTTTTTAATTTAAAACTCATGTTTGTCCTGTTTATTGGTTGCTTTGTCAGGAAAGCCAACAATTTCCTAACAATTGGTAATCAATTACAATGTCTGTAGTACATTGTAATGCAATTCTGGTGTTTTGGTACTTTTTTTGTATCTCTACACAAGTGAAATGGCTCGGCCAATGGGAGAAAGGCTAATCTTAAAGTTAGCAAGAGTTTAAGTTGAAAATATTTATACTTAATTCCCCACATCAACATTAACAGGAAAATATAAAATTTTGATTACGTAAATAGCAAGGAGACTTAGAGGCCTAGTTCACGCTTGATTTTCCTCAAGATCAGTCACGTGACAAAATGGGGGCGATACTTAGAGTTGTGACGTCAAGTTGTAGAAGTCACTTCTATCTACAACTAAAGTTGTAGAAGTGTTTGAAGTGTAGAAGTGTCTGGGTGTATCTGAGTTGTAAAAAACTGGAACAAGTGTGAACACAAGACTTTATAAAGTGAGCAAGTTTTATAGAAAAGTGGTTCAAGTGTGAACATAGCATTAGTTAAAAACAAAATAAAATGATGATTTTGTATACAAACCAATATTGAAATAATGTTTCCATTAGAACACTTATTTTTTTAACACCTGTTTATCTAGATCATGTGTAGTGTTACTTCACAGAAAAATAAATATATACTACCAAGAAGTAATAATCCATTTTGGGTGTATCTTGAATCCTGCAAGATGTAGCCTATACATACACACATAAAGATGTGACCTACACAGGTGTAATTTAAATTAATATAAAGAAGAAGTCTAAATAGAAACAAGTTGTTTCACCACCTATAATAGTGCAATCTTACACCCTTTAAACCTTGCAGTGTATGGATTTGAATCGATGAAGTTGTCTAAAATTTTCCATCCAAATCTCTTTACTAATTCATCACATCTCTACATATCCAAAGCAATGTTGATGTGGGGAATCCAAAAGAAATATTTTTGAAAGACATTTAGAAAATCAAAAATTGCAGAAATCGATTTCCAAGTTTCAAAAATGAATTGAAGAGTGACGTTGAAGTGTAAGCAATGAATAAACATCAATCTTGATAGTAGCGCAGTTCACTCCCAGTATCTTTGATTCGAAATTCAAACTGTGCATCCACGCAGCGCACACACCCAATTCTGCTAAAATAAAATAAATAAATAAGCACACACAAGAAAAATAAATAAATTAATTAATGCAGAAACTTTAAAATATTTTCTATCGACTTTCGCGAGCCAAATGTCGATAGTGACTGCGGCAACGAAATAAACAACGAGCCCATCACTTGTAAATCGAGTTCACAATGCAACAGATCGATTTTTACAGCACACTTACTCAACTTTTCAAACTTGTAAATAAAGTGTCGTTTCCAGTGTAAATAAAAACATTTTTCCCAAAATATTGTTGTCATCTGTGGGATCAAAGCATTTACATCCTGTTTGTAGTTTCAACCATTAAAATCAAATTCCTTAACCAACCTGCACATCAATTAATTCATTTCATACATTAATTAACACTGAATGACACTGACATGCATTAAACAATCATTTACACATTACTATCCCCCTCCATCATTAATCATTGATATCAGATTAAAAAATTAATATCGACATTCACAAATGTTGTCGCGAGTGAGAGGTCACTTTGTCTAAAGCTCCAGAGTCTAATTATCCTCCTCCACAGAGCAGTTGACGGTTTTTCTGGAAGAAAAGACGAACTCAGCACCTTGTGACACGCATATCTCCAGATTGGTAGGTGTAAAGAGGCCAAATGAAGGGTCTGGAAGAAACAGCTCGACAACGGCTCGATTTCTAACCACACATTTGCATTCTTACATCTGCTGGTTTGCGAGACATTCGCGAGACAAAGTGCTGAGTTCGCCGCTTTCTTTCTAAAGTATGCGGTGAAGCATTATAACGTGGACAAACTGGGCCCCAGACTTTTACGGGCCCCGTTTCTTTCTTTTAAATTCGATTCCCACAAGTTTACAATAAAATATGAAAGATGTAAACTTTTTGAATTTGATGCCCAGGGTCCCCCAAGACACTCGGGACAATTTTCTTAAAAAATGCTTCGCTTCTTCTTGTCATTTTATTCACAATGTTGGTGTTGGTGTTTCAATTCGTCGTCCCCTTTTTTGACACGTGCAATAAGGCAAAATACATGTTTATCTTCACATGCACATTTCCACAAGTGAAATCTCAATGGTTCACCCCTTCAATGGAACCAATAGAAGTTCTCCTATTTCAAAAATGGATCATATAAGTCTATTTCATTATTGCTTTTTTCTTTCTTTCTTTTTTTTTGGCTTTTACAATTCCGACTGCCTCTCTCGCTCCTTTGTGAGATTTTTTGATTCATTCTACTGCAGATTCTGAATTGATAAGAGAAATTCAATAGAATTAAGTTGTTCTCACTGCTTCCACCTTAAAGATCAAGTGCACAATTTACCTGAAAAAAAAAAAAAAGAAAAGAAAAAAACTTTTATTTCTTTTTTCTTTTTTTCTTTCGTTGTTTGTGCAACATCAACACTAAAATTTTGTACATCACGAGGCTGGAAATTTTCAAACCACGTAAACATCAAGTTCTATTTTAAAGGGAATGCACCCATTTGAAGTGGAAAATTCCTAAGCGCAACGGATTTTCTGCAGAGCTAGAAATAAAGAAGAAGTTTTCAGTGTTTTAAAAGAGGAGGATTTGTTTGGAGTGCACTGCAGTGCATCTTTACACTATTGCATAATTTATTTTGCACCTTGAGGTTAGGGAGACCATTGAGAGACCTTTGAAAAGTGCAAACTACTCGTATGGCCCGTGCACTTAGTAAACACTCACCATGATTTACAATTTACTCTTTAAGCGTTTAAATGTAAATATTGAACAGCTCTCCAGGTGCATTCATGCATTTGAGTTTACGTATTCAACACGCACGCGTGAATCTTGAGATTTACGTACTTGCTTCACTGCCAAATCGCGCAGAATTTGGTGCAATATCGCATAAAATATCACGAAATTTGGTGCGAGATCGCGTGAGATTTCACGAAATTTGTTACGATATCACGTACAATTTTGTTGTCAGCTACAAGTATTAACACGAAATTCTCGCGTCCGAAAATCAACCAGTAACACGATGAAACTCGTAGCACGATCGTAAGACGACCGTGCTGTTTTTATCGTGCAACTAAGATCAACACGGGATTCTCGTGCTAAATTTCGTAACGCGTGCCTACATAAAATTAAGCTGTATGCTTAGAGACGAGGGAAATGCATCTTTAAGGAGTAACAATACACCACATGTATGAAACTCATTATTTTTTATTAAATTTTTTACATTTTTGTAAAACTAGATTTGTTTTATATTCGTTAGGAATGAGCTTAGGGCTGAAACTTGAGCTTTGACTGAGAAAGAAAATTCGATATCATAATCCAATAAACAAGTGAATACGTAGAAACGAAAATTTAAGCCTCCCGGCTCCGGAGGCTGCGCGTATGAAACAATCCTCTGATTTTAAATCGGAATTCAGAAGAAACAACTTCAAAGTAAGCATCAACAAAATTTGTTTACATTCACATGGTTCACCATAGCTGTGTCAATAGTAGCAGACTTCCCGAGTTTCCACAGTTTCCGCTTCCGCTCCGGTGTCTCGAAAAGAAGCTTAGGGGATGGTCAAATATCTAATGTCTCGCTTTTGAATAATTTTGTCAACACTTTCAAAACAATTAAATAAATTCATAAATTTTTGAATTTTTTAAAATGACATTTGTTTATTCTCAACGCAATTACTTGTTTATTATAATTATTATTATTATTACTACTTATTTCAATACACATTTCAGTGTTTTACGACTCTCGTGTTAATAGCATTAGGTTTTTCACTGCCGTTTGTCGTAACCTTGATTCCGGTAAATAAACTTACACAATATCTTACTAATAACACCCTTTATTTCACACTTGTAATAATACAATAATGATACTTAACAATGTGGTCTCGGATCCTTGCTGGCGGATACGATTTGTTGCTGCACGGCAGTCTTACACGTGGCTTCTACTGTTGTCTAGGGTAATGGCGTCTGGCGAAACACGTGTTCGCAAACGCTTCGCTTCGGGAGATATTACGATCGTAGTATTGCTACGATAATATCTGTGACTCTGATTTATAGATGTAATTGGCAACGGGCATCGATCCTCTATCAATCCGGTAAAACGGCCTGACGGTGAGGTGGTGATGCTAATGTTGCTCTGGTATCTATAAAGTGGGGGTTTCCGGTCAGACACGGGTTTAAATAGTGGCTGGACCGGAAATGACGTATTTGCATAAATTCGGGGAATTATGCAAATCTATGACGTTGTCACGTCAGTCTCGCAGAAACGGTAAAACTAGTATAGCTAATTTTCCCGCAATAATCTGACAATCATTTTACTATCAATATTAAAATTACTATTTATTAGGTTATGATTAATTAAAACACTTTTGTGACCTCGTGGTCACCACACGTCCCCTCCTCAGCAATGTTGTTGGGGGATTTACAATAAAACAACAAACATTGCGAAGACTCAAAGTTAGATTTAGTTCGCTTCCTTTTCAGATGATCCCTGAGGAACGTCCGGAGGCGGAGGTGGAGGTAATTCTTCGGTTACAGGTGGTTTAGCCATCTCCGGAGTTGCTGGAATCGTTGGTTCGGCGATCGGCAAAATCGAGGTGAGACGTGATGAACGATCGCTCGGGTCTTCGAACTCCCCGATGAAGTATCGATCGTGGCCGCCAACTGGTTCGTAGGGGGCGCCGACTCGTTCATGTACCCAGATACGCGAGAGGAAGGGGGCCAGGCCTTGATTGGTATGGTGGATCTTCTGGGCCTCGGCCGGATTCGTCGGGGCGCGGTGTGCTCGCAGCAGACGTTGGTGCTGAATGAAATCGACGCCTGGACCCGCCTCTAGAGTTCGCTCCATCCATAAGTAGAGCGAGTGGCCGTGGTCGCTCGATCGCTTGATCTGGTTCTTCGTCTTCTGGGTCATCGTCAAACTCGGGTAGTAGTGTTTGAGTTGTGCGTCGATCGGAGGCAAAGGTTTCGGCTCTAATTTTTTCTTGGGCCGCAGGATCTTCGGTTTTGTTTTCGTCTTTCGGACGACTACTTTCACGCCTTCGATCGGAACCAGTCCTTCGGGGAACTTTATCGTCTCCTCTGGAGTGGCCGTCGGGGCTGTCTGGCTCGCCGCAGTCTCGGGAAGAGGTTCGTTGATTAATGCGGCTGGTTCGCGTTGTGGTAAAGCCACAGTTCGGACCGCTTGATATGATTGTTCCGGGTCGACGTCCTCTGCAACTAACTGCGCGCGAACCTGGATACAGGAAGGGACTAACTTTAGCCATCGCTCGATGAGAGCGGGAGGCAACAGAAAGCTTTCATGAGCGACGACTGCCCAGGCTGCCAATGCTACACGGGCGTTTCTAAATGTGGACGCGGCCAATACGAGCGACATCATGTCTGTGAGCACGACTGTTGTGCGCGCTGTTCGTGACGGATGATCTCGTCCGGGGCTCTTGATGAACTCGATGGCCGCACTTTGGATGTTCGTTATCGCAATCTGCATGGTCCTGGCTTGATATTCGTCAATGTCGGACACCATCTCTTTCGCTTGCTCGATCGTGGTTGTGTCGAGAAACGACTGTAAATCGTATGGCGTTGGGTCGAACTGGATTGTGGCTCGAACCTCCGACGACTGGCTACTGGAAGTTGGTTTTGAAGGCGTTTGGTCGTTCTTTTCGGCTTGAGCTACGGCTACTTGCTTTGAATTAATTAAAACTCGTTGAATGTCGGGTTCGGGCTCATCCCAAACAATCGGTGTTCTCGACGTGGAAATTTCGCTTCGCGTTTCTTCTGGTACGGCCGGGAAAATGGGTCCAAAACGATCTTGTCGTCGTTTGAGTTGCTCAAAGGGACTCAGCGATGCTGGGGTTCCGATAATCACAGTCTTTCGGAATGCGCTGGGCAGACTAGAAGGTACGCTACTAACTGGTTTGGCTGGCGCCTTGATGAATGCGCTTGGTACCGACGTTACACTCATCTCGATTGATTTGGTCGGCCGATAGACGGGTTTCGCCTGTTCGTTCTTGACTTTCAGGACGGCTGCTACCATATCGGCTTCGGTGTAAAGTTTTTCTTGTTCGGGTACGATCATCGGCTCTACCGATTGTTCGTGTTCGATCGTTATCGGCACTTCTTGTCGAACTTCCACTTGCAAAGTCTCTACCTCATCGACTTCTCGCGATCTCTCAAAGCGTCCCCATGTTTCCGCTCGTGGCCTTGACAATCTGAGGCATCCGCGTTGGTTCGGTCGGTTTCTGGAGTAGCGGTATGTCTCAACTGCTCGTGGTCTCTCGACTCTGGGTTCTCGTCGCGGTGAGGGTTCTCGAGCGTGTCGGTAATAAACTCGAGGATGTGACTGCGATCGATCTTGCGTGTTGTACGACGTGCTTGGCTGATCCAGGCGTCGTCGTTTGTTGTCGTGTGCGTTATTTAACAACTCGCTCGAGAGTCGCTTCTCCGCTTTTTGTCGCTTGCGCCCAAAGATGCCCAGGTAGTGGAGCTGGTGCATTGCTTTCTGTGAGGTGATGAATCCGTGTTCGGGTCGCCAGTTGGGAACGTCTGGTCTTTCTCCTCGAACCTGGCTTAACCAAGTTTTTATCTCGTCTGTCGAATACCCTGCGGGTTTCAGTATTTTGAAGAGATCTCGATACGCCGTCCGTCTGACTTCGTTGTAATAGTCTCTGTGTATTTGTCGGCGCTCTTCGTCTGTGGCGGCGTTTTGCCACTTCTCGAGGACAGCCCACTCTTCGGGTTCGCTTGGATAGTCCTTTTCCAAAAACTTGTTTGGGAGTGGTGCTGGTGCGTCGTCGCGTTCTGGAATTTCCGTCCTCAGTGCGTCACGCATCTTTTCTGGGAAGTAGTGTATTAAAGTCTCCTGACTTGCCCAAAATCGCGATCGGGCTCGGGATGAAGTGAGCCGAATTTTCCATGGTCCGGTGTCTACGTCGTCCTCTAACGCTCTTCGAAATGGGGTCGGAATTTCGCTTCTCCAGAGTGTACCCGAAGACACGTTTTGCGGATCGATGGGTCCCCACGTAAGTTGGTGTTCCGGCTTTTCGTTACCATCGGGCTTTTCCCGATTTTCTTCCGGTTCGACCTCGTCCCATCTTGCGGGATCGTTCCATTCGTCTTCGCTTGGGTCTCGATCCATTTCTTCCTCTTCGTTGTCGGGTGATTGCTTCCAGTTTCTTCGCATTTTGATTTTAATTTGTTGGTTGCGATTTTTTCTTGTCAAGTACCTGTTGTCGTCGTGACAGAACGCGGAGTGCAAAGTTGAAAGGGTAGTCGAGGTTAAGTATCTTGATTGGCTTTCGTCTGTAATACGTAGTTGATTGTTGGAGTCTCCTTGTGATTGTTTTTGTCCCTAGGAGGTCGGGGTAATTACGTCATATTGTTTTGTCGCTTTTGATTGGTTATGCCAACCATTTTGGATTTTGTTGCTTTATCATGTCCTCCCGGCGATTTTACCGTCCTTTATAAACGGGTTTGGTACCTTTTTTCTTGTACTTTGTCGTATTATAGGTTTCGGTATTTTACTTCTCGATCGTGTGGATTTTTTAGTAATCTCTTTTTCTTTTTCAGGAGTTTTAGGAGTTTCTTCGTTAACTGCTGCTTCCTCCCCTCCTAAATTTCCATCTGGGGCGCTAGTTAGTTCGGCGCTGTCTGGAGTTACGTGAGTCGTATTTTCGTTCAAGTCTGAAACAGTGGCGATGTCGTCGAACATATCTCGTATTGTGGGCGATGGAGATGGCTGCGTTTGGTCCTCGGCCCATTCTTCTTGTGGAAATTCCGGCAAGTAAGGCGTCAGTTCCCGAGCGTGGATTGATCGAAAATTTACATTATCGGCCAAACGTTGCAGAGAAAATGCGTTCCCGCCGTGGGCTTTGGTAATTACGTATGGGCCGTCTCGTTTGTCGGCTAAGCCGGCATGAATCCCTTTATCTGCACTGGATAAAATGTGAGTGTCCTTCCATACGAGATCGTTGATTTTAAAATTACAAAATTGTGTGTTCTTTTCAGACTTTTTCACTCGTTCGCGCATGTCAAACACATGTGACATCATATGTTGGTAGGTTGCCGAAATCGCTTGTTCTAGTTGATGTACGTAGATGTGAGGATTTTTTGGATCGACTTTTCGAATTCCTTCTGGGATGCGTGGATCCCAGGGCACTCGTAGCTCTCGAGCGAAGTTGAGATAAGCCGGGGAAAAGCCGCGGTTTCTCGAAATGGTCGTTCGGATGCTAAATGCTATTTCTTTAAGGAATTCGTCCCACTTGGAATGTACGTCTGTGAAAATAGCAAGCGCATATTTTATGTCACGGTTGAGGCGCTCCACGGGATTAGCCCGTGGGTTATACGTTGAAGTAAATGATGGTTGAATGTCGAATTGATTGCAGAAGTCCTTGTACAACCTTGATGCGAACTGTGGGCCATTATCGGAAATTAATTTCCGCGGGAAACCAAAATGTAACGCGACTTCGTAAAGACATTGGATTATTTTCTGCTTAGTCGGGTGGGCCATCGGATACAATTCTGGCCATCCAGTTGCGACATCCATGATCACGAGTATGTATTTGTGGCTATTTGCACTTGTTATCTTAGGACCCATAAGGTCTACGCTCCAACAATCAAAGGGGGCGAACGGTCCAAGTGATAAATTCTCGTAGTTAGCCTTATTTCGAGGCTTGCAGGCTTGGCATCGTGGACAGTGTCGTATAAATCGAACGATGTCCCTTCTCATTTCAGGCCAATAGTACAGTTGACTGGCTCGATAGAGAGTCCTGGCCACGCCGGCATGTCCGGCTAGAGGGTGGCCGTGTACCATCCACAGAATTTGTGTTCGAACCTTTCTCGGAATTACGACTTTAATTGAACTCCCTGACTCTGTCAAGTCGTCCCGAAAGTTTGGATGGTACTTTAAAAGTAGGCCATCGTCTATCAGATAAGCGGATGCCTTAATTTTGAATTCTTCTCTGGATTCTTCGCTGTAGACGTCGCTGGGGAAAGTCTCGTTGGTCAAGTAGTCATAGAACCTTTTACAGAAGGCGGTGTCGTTCTTCTGAGCTTCGATGAGTTCCTCGCGAGTAGGTGGGACACAGTTCGTGCCTTTACTCACGTGTGCAACGAAAGCTCGCACAAATTTATCCGAGATTCTGGGTTCGATGGATAAGTCGTAATTTGGTCTGGCATCTTTTGCCGATTGATATGCCCTCATCCAATATCCGACGTATTTTTCATCGGAAGATTCTAACTTTTCTTTTGGCAGTTCATTCTGTTTTCTGAATTCCCACTTCCTGATCGGGGTGGGACAGTAAGCTATCCGAGAATCGTCGTCACCGTCGTCGTCTGGCTCGTCGGGTTCTGAGGCGGGAGCTCTAGAGAGTGCGTCGGCGACTGTGTTGTATTTCCCTGGTTTATATTCGATTTGTAAGTCGTAAGCCATGAGTTCTAATTGCCATCGAGCCATTCGACCCGACGGTTCTTTAAGGCCCATGAACCACCTCAGTGCTTGATGGTCAGTCTGGACGGTAAATTTTGTGAATTCGAGGTAAGGCCTGAATTTTCGGACTGCCCATACGATTGCTAAGCATTCGAGCTCGGTTGCTGAGTAATTTTTCTCGGCGGCTTGAATCTTCCGGCTGATGAAGATTGTGGGTACTTCTTGTTGGGTACCGTCGATTTCGTGCATCTGCATTAACGCAGCCCCCAATCCGATTTTACTTGCATCCGTATGTAAGATAAATTCGCGATTCAAGTCTGGAAGAGGGATGGTTTTGGTGTCGATTAGCATTTGTTTGATTTTGTCAAACGCTGCTTCGCAATGGCTGGTCCAGTTAAATTTGATTTCGGGGTCTTTCGGCGGGTCCTCTTTTGGATTTATTTTCTGGACAGTCTTTAAAAGATCAGTGATTGGGGCCGCGACTTCCGCTAAATGTGGCAGGAGTCGGCCGAAGAAATTTACCATTCCTAAAAAACGTTGTACCCCTTTCACGTCCGTAGGTGCTGGAAATTCGGTGATTGCTCGTACTTTCTTTGGATCTATGGATAAGCCATTGACTCCAACTTTGTATCCAAGAAACGCAAGTTCTTTTCGGCAAAACTGGCTCTTTCCGGGGTGTACGTGGAGTCCGGCTTTTGCTAAACGACGTATTACTTCGTCGATATGTCCGAGGTGTTCGTCAAAAGTTTGGGAAACAATAATAATATCGTCCAGATAAGCCCAGGCGTATTTATGTAGCGCGTCGCCCAAGACTTTCTCGATTAATCGTTGAAAAGTTGCCGGGGCATTCACTAGGCCAAATGGCATGACATTAAACATTAATCTGCCCATCGGGGACCAGAAAGCGGTTTTTTCTTTGTCTTCGGCACGGAGTTCGACCTGCCAATATCCTTTCGACAGATCCATCGTTGTTACCCAATTAAATGGGGCTAATTCTCGAAGAATAGCTTCGATTGATGGCATCTGGACGGGGTCGATAACGGTAATGGCGTTTAGAGGTCGATAATCGATACACAGTCTGGGTTCCGATCCTGCACGCATGACGAGCACGATTCTCATCGCGTATTCTCCTAGTGCCTCGGACACTATCCCCTTGTCCAGTAAGTCTTGACAGATCGTCTTGACGATTTCGCGTTTTTGGGGGTTCATGCCCTTGAATGGAACTCGTACTGGCTTATCCGTACTTAATTCTATTTCGTGTTTTACGTAATCTGTCTTTCCCGGTTCTTTAGTCAGGATTTTTCGATGTTTTTGTAGCATTTCTTCAAGTAATTTAGTCTGGGTTTCTCCTAGGTTCGCGTCCATGGCCAAATTGTGAGCCAAATTTCCTTCTTGGAGTCGGGCGTTAAAAGATTTGAAATCGTAATCTTGTACGAATTGCTTCAAATTTCCGCCTTTCCATTCGTCCTCTTCGTCGTTTGAATCCAGGAGTTCGGTAGGTACCGTCATTAGTCGGGGGTCCTCGCGTTGGTCGATATAGTTCCAGGACCTCGTTATGGGGTTGGGCTGGATCTCCATTATGGCCATGATGTCCATACCCAAGAGTAGGACCGTGTCGTAGGTTGGTAAAACGATGAAAGGATGGGTTATTACGCCGCCCTCCCATATGACTTTTGTTGTTAGTACCCCTACTGGACGTACTTCTCCAGCAGCGGTTTTTACGGCCACATTTTCGCTTATTCCCCGTAGTTTGTCGCGTTGCTTTTTGTCCAAAGACTCGTATAGATCCGAAGAGATGAAGGACCGGTCGGCTCCCGAATCCAATAAACCGATGAATTTTTTGTCATTGAACTTGATTGTTAACATCGCGAGTGAATCCTTCCTCTCTTTAGCTAAATTACAATGTAAAATGCGTTTCTTTCGAGGTGGGGCCTCCTCGTAGGCGTGAGGTAATTCTTGGAATATTTCGGCTATTTTTTCGCCGTCCGCCGTATTAGTGGTTGGGCCACTATATTCGCGTTTTTCTGTGGTGAAGTAAGCCGTAGTGAAATAAACGACCTTTCTCTGTAATTCTTTTATTTGTTTTTCTAACCAATTGGTGTTTATCCATTTGGCTTTTAATTCGTCTTCCGAACTTGAGTCGCTAATTTCTTTATTATTTGTTTCAATTTCTTTCGATTTTTTCTCTTTTAATTCGAGTTTTAATTTGACTACTTCTTCCGTAATTACTTCGTTAATTGCTTGGTTAATTGTCGTATTCGTGGTAAATTTTGGGGTTTGGTCTTCCGGGCGTGCAGACAGATTTATTATTTTTTTTCTGTCTGCTTTAACCAGTTTTTTGTCAGTTCTTCGAATTTAGCTGTTAGCTTTTCTAACAATGCGTCGTTTTTGGCGGCTTCCTTCTCTTCTTTCCTCTTCTTTCGTTTTGGACAATCTCTTCTCCAGTGTCCCATCTCGTTACAGTAATTACAAGGTTTTGTGGTGGAGTTATCTGTTTTCGGGTATGGTCGTCTCACGAACTCTTTTTTCTCGTAGGGTTTATCGCTTTTTGGATTGTGGTGCTCCGTTTTATTCGCGGTCTTCATTCGGGGTCGGTAGCTTGGGGCGATTTCTTTCCCCATGTTAGCGTGGAGAATCTCTTCTTCTTGTTGGCTATCGCTGGTATCCCCTCCTGAGTTCTGCTCGGAGTTATTGTCTTCACTTTCCCTCCCTTCTTCGAGATTAGTTGCGTCGGAGTTCGTACTGGCTCTGTAAGCTTTTGGAGCCGGTATCGGGTTCGAGGTGGCTTTATCGTTCACCTTTTTCGGCGGTGCGGCCTCGATTTCTCCGTTCAGGAAGCTACGCGACTGGATCAGTCTCCCTGCGTCATGATTTTTAGCATGGATACGCTGTATGCGGAGTTGTGTTTGTGTCCTTTGTTCGGGCGTCAGGGCTTCCGTATAACGATCGTCTACTTCTTCGTGATAGTCATTTACAAATTTTAGCAGCTGTTCGAAACTATCTGCTGTGGGAGCGTTCATATCTCTCAGTACTTTCTTCGAGGTGTCGTTTAACCCCTTTTCGAAAATCACGTTTTGCGCATATTCGTCGAGTGGCGTATCCAACTCGTTGAACAAACTTTTCGCTCGTCGGAAATAGGCTCGTAATTCTTCTCCTGAGGCTTGTAGCATGAGACTGACTCTCTGTCTAATTTCTTTTTGTGTCTCGCCGTACTGACTGTTGAAAGCGACGACAAACTGTTCCCAAGTTTTTAATTTTGCTTCCACATACCAGGCTCTGGCTTCCCCTACTAACATTTCGGGTAGCCCTTTTGCCACCATCTCGTCGGGTTCGGCTCCGAGTCGTGAAATGGTGAGTGCCACTTCGTCTAAGAATTTATTGCCGGCCCTCCAAGTTCCGTCGAATCTCATCAGTCGCAACTGTGACCATTTTATGTTTCGGTCCTTTTGTTCTAAGGCCCATTGATCGGTGGAATATTTTCGAAGAAGGCTCTCGTTTTGTCTTGGGCGATTTCTCAGATTTCGATTTTGGTTGACCTGGGAGTCGGCGCGTGCTCGTTCCTCGAGTGCTCTTAATCTAGCTTCCATTATGGGATCGGCTTGGTATTGATTCCCACTGTTCGGGGACGTAGCTCCATTTTGTGGCGCAAATCGTTGGAAATTGTCGTTGGTCGAGTTCGGGTCGGTCAAGGTCGGTGTTGTCGAGTTTAGCTGCGACTCGGTCAGTTGTGTTCCGGGGGGGAAAATTCCGTTTATGGCTGTTCCAGTTAGGACCCCGTTCTTCTGTCCGATCAAAATGGTCGACTTTCTCCCGCCGTAAAGTTGTGCTTTTTGTCTTGCGGCTTCTCGGTCGGCTTCGTTGGCGGCTTGTATTTTTATTCTCTCCGCCTCATTCGCGGCGTCGACATTGGCTTGTACCGTCTGGATATCCTCGAGGCTTGGCATTGCCAACCTGTTCCGTCCTTGCTGGTTTCTGAGGTGGTTTCGCTGATTTATCAGTCTAATCATCTCTGCGTTAGGATCCTTTGGTGTTTGACTGGTGTGGCCAGCCCTCGTAGCGAAGGATTGGGCGATTGCCCACGACTGTTGACCCTTATTATTTCGACGGTCCTGTTGGAAGGCTTCCAGAAATTCGCTCTGGATTTCGACTGGCTCGTTCACTATACTATCCCATCCTTGAACGTTGATTCCTTTCGAGCTGAGGGAATCGGCCTCGCTTTCGTCGTCGGCGTCGGATGTTCGGGTGGAATCGTAGGAGTCCGTCGTTTGGTTATTCGTTTTTTGACGTTTTACGCTTTTTCGACCCCTTCTAAGGGCTCGTTTTTCCGCTCGCTCTTTGGCAAGACGAATGATCATGTTCATCTGTGCTAGCGGGTCCCCTTCTTCATCGTAAGGGATTCCCTCCAGTCGAGCGAGTTCGTACGCTTCTTTACAGCTATCGATTTGGGATTTCTTCGAATTATAACCGTGTGTGATCGTGACACGATTACTCTGGCGATTATCCTGATTGTCGAATAGGTTATACCCGTTCTGACTTTGTTCGGATTCTTCTTCTTCCTCTTCTTCGACTTCTCCTTCGATTCGCTGGTTTATTGGCGTTTTATTCGTTGGGGCTTTGCTAGCGGGTACTTTACTAGCCGGCGTTTTATCGGTCGGTACTTTCTCGGGTGGTTTTTCCGCGTGGTTTTCGTTGACTGGTGTCTTTCCAGTCGTCTTTTCCCTCGTCGGCTCCGGTGGCTGCTTTTCTAACGCTGGACTAGCTAATGCTTCGGCCCTTGCCTTGGCGGATTCCATGGCTTTTCTTCGGGCGCTTGCGGTTGAAGGGTTTCGATTTTTCCCGCTTTTCGTCATTTCGATAGTTTGCAAATGTCAAACCGTAAGATACGTTTATTTAAAATAGTCTGATTAGTCAAACTATCCCGGACAGGCCCCCACGTGTCGTAACCTTGATTCCGGTAAATAAACTTACACAATATCTTACTAATAACACCCTTTATTTCACACTTGTAATAATACAATAATGATACTTAACAATGTGGTCTCGGATCCTTGCTGGCGGATACGATTTGTTGCTGCACGGCAGTCTTACACGTGGCTTCTACTGTTGTCTAGGGTAATGGCGTCTGGCGAAACACGTGTTCGCAAACGCTTCGCTTCGGGAGATATTACGATCGTAGTATTGCTACGATAATATCTGTGACTCTGATTTATAGATGTAATTGGCAACGGGCATCGATCCTCTATCAATCCGGTAAAACGGCCTGACGGTGAGGTGGTGATGCTAATGTTGCTCTGGTATCTATAAAGTGGGGGTTTCCGGTCAGACACGGGTTTAAATAGTGGCTGGACCGGAAATGACGTATTTGCATAAATTCGGGGAATTATGCAAATCTATGACGTTGTCACGTCAGTCTCGCAGAAACGGTAAAACTAGTATAGCTAATTTTCCCGCAATAATCTGACAATCATTTTACTATCAATATTAAAATTACTATTTATTAGGTTATGATTAATTAAAACACTTTTGTGACCTCGTGGTCACCACACGTTTTTATAGCGCAAGGAAAAAAAGGAAAAAAGCAAGTCTTTTTATTTTTAACCTTCCCATCGGTAGATAAAATTATAGAAATGGGAAAACGACAATTTCCTTTTTTTCTTTACAAATTAAGTAACAGGACCAACTTTAATCCTTCCTATTTCGTAACAAATAAATAGAAATACTTGTTTAGTAATTAGTAAGCATAAAAAAATCTCCTATTTACCAAACTTGGGTCATTTTTGACCCAAAGCCAAAAAGAATTTTCAAAAAATGTGTGAAAATAAGTCTGTTCTTTGACAGTTTCATGTTTATTAAAAAATGTAACCAATTCGGAATTTGTCGAAAGAGTATGACAAAAATAATTGAGACTGAATTCAAAAGAAATTTTGTAAAAAAATTTGAATCTATTATTTCTTTTATTGTTTGTTAAACAAATTTGTCCGTAAATGCATGAATGCATAAATATACAAAACAAATTCATAAATCGCCCTAAAATCGTCTAAAAAAAACACCAAAATTTTTTTTAAAAAACTGACCAAAACCATGTTTAAAAACATGTTTAAAGAAAATTCGAGTTTTCGAGAAAAGTAATTAAAGTCAAATAGAGCAAAAACCTCAAAACTGACCAAAGTTGGCTGTAAATTCATATTGCTGAGCTTTAAAATAAATGTTTAATTAGCAGATTCTGGTTTTGTCGTCACTTGTTTCCTCATCAGTTAGCTTATCTGTTTGCTAAGTCGTTTACATGTGTGCGCTGCATTTGCATTGCTGCAAGCCTGCAATTGATTTTTATCGTCAAACTAATAGCGGAGCATGGTGGCGGTGCGTGCAACGCATTTCAAACACACGCGCACTCTTTGTGCACTTTCTTAATTTAATATTGTCTCGCAGGATTAAACGAGTGCATCGTGTGCACATTACAAACAACTCCGTCAAATTTACAAACATTACGTCCGTTTCTCGAGTCTAATTCAACATTCGAGCAGCTAATCGAGTTTATCAATTATTCACGAACAATTTTTCGAATCATTTGTAAATTGTTTTAAAACTCGCTAATTATTTCACGAGGAGAGACCAAGGGATGAAAGAAAACGAGTGGAGATAAGATAGACAGACTGCTTACCCGATTTTTGCCAGACTTCCACGTAAAGTTGACGTGTTGTATTTCGGATGGAATTGTGGGTAAATATTTCTCAAAACTCGGCTCTCGTATATAAGGTAGCACGTGACCATCCAGGATGGCATAGATATCCATTGGTATTCCTGTAAATAAAGACAAGAAATTTTTCCAATTAGAAGATGCAACTTTACGTCTCCTCAATCTGTTTGTTTAAAGGCTTTTATTTAACTTGACATGAATGTTTGTGTGTTTCAACTTCCTGTGTACAGTGGCGCAACCACTTAAATACTTAAACAAAAATGGATGCCTATTTGCCAGGGTCAACTCTAAATCGACTTGGTTTTTCGTTACCAAGTGGTTAATAAATTCTGAAACCAGTCTAATATTGTTTAAAATAAAAACCCCTTCCCCTATGAGCCCACATATTTCGTTTTTTACATTTTAATGTGAAAGAGTTGATATTTTTGCGATTTTCGGCATCTTCATGGTAGTCAGAGAAATGTGCCGATACTAGGAAAATTTAGTTTTGTTTGATCGAATTAATTAAGTCAAAACTTAATTTATTTTGTAAGCACACTGTACAATACTGTATTTATACGCTTTGAAAGGGCGTCCACTGACGTCAGAACAGCATGGCTCCGCCCCTTTCACTTTAAGGAAGTGGCGTCATTTTAGCCAAGCGGCCAAACCTAATAAATCGTTCAACCTAGAGTACACCCAAAAATCACATGATCTCAAACTCTTGCACATTTTTATTTTCAAGTTCCGCAACTGTCGCTCGGTTTTTTTCTTTCGGAAAGATCTTTTTCTGTGATTTGGCTGTTGCTTCCTTCCTTCCTTCATCCTTCCCTTCAAAAAGGCCACCATTATCAACTCCACAATCGAGCTCCTCAATTCTTACCACAATTTCCAAACTCTTTCGTATTCCTAGAGCCCTCTGCTGCCATTTCCTACCGATCATCAGTCACCTCACACTGCAGTAAATAATGTCTTGACTCTTTTGGATGTAACCTGCTTATCTAAAGCCGTCAGAAATCCCTCATAAGTGTGCTGGACTGTCACACTCGCGAGAAATGCATCATTCAAGTCAACATTCGCCAAGGCCCTTTTTCGCGACGAAACACTTGCTTGCCGCACCAACTGTAAGGGCATCCATCATTGCATTGTAAGTGGTAGGATTGTCTTTCTGAAATTTTTCAGAACCCCTGCCCTATACAGTACATTTAGATGATTGTTTCAAGTCTAAATAATGTTTTAATATTAAGAAACTTCATGGACTAAAGGCGGAAACACAAGGGAGGGGGTAAAATTTAAAAGCTTGCTTTTACTTGAAAAAGCGGCTAAAAACTCGCTCGCTTGAGCAAACACAAGCTTGCCTTTTTATTCAAAGCTTTGTTTTGAAGCGAGCTTGTACTCACCCGCTCCGATCAAACTGAGTTTGATTTACCAGCTTCAAGTTTGCTGGTGTTTTGGTCATGTCACTTTGACAGCCAATCAGAATCGTGAGGAAATTCTTGGAGGATATTTTGGCGGGAATTTCTGGCTAGGTACTACTTAGCTACTTAGCTAGCTTGAGTTTGCCAGTTAAGCTGATAAGCCAAAAGCGGGTCAAGTGAGCTTGTAAATGACTCCCTCTTTAAACTTGTACCAGCAAGCTTTGGAATTTTTACCCGCTCCCTTGTGTCTCTACCTTTACAGTGCTCCCCATACCCAAATTTCTGGTTGATATAACGAATCGGTTCGGACTGCACGGGAGTTGAAACCAGATCTCCCGTTTGCCGAACGGAAACTCTACCAATTAAGCTACCGGGACTCCAACAAAATCACGAACCAAAACGCCTTCACAAAGGACATAGCCACACATTGACACTCGGGTTGCAGCAAAATTAAACTCATATTGTCCCTAATTAAATTCACATTGTCTCATAATTAAACTTGTACTGTCCCACAAGTAAACTCATTGTTCCTTAATTTGACTATAATTGTCCCAGAATGAAAATAAAATTTCCCACGATTTATTATGGGAAATTGACCCATAACTGTATCTGTAACTCATATCTTATCTTACGTCCACTTTATTCAACATCTTATCTTGCATCTCCTATCTAGTCGGATATGTCTACCGTAATTCTTTTTATGCCACTTTTGGTTCCAAATCAATAAAACTGTTTTTACTCATTTACTGGGCATAAAAGTTAATTGCCAATAAATTTGCATTAAATAACCATTAAGTACTTCAATTAAAGATCCTATGGCTTTTTTAAAACACAAATTTAGTAAAGCATTCATGTATTTTTTCCTTGGTAAAAATGATTTCTAAAAAAATCATAACATTATGGCAAGATACAAATTCATTTAAAAATACTACAATTTTTTACACTAATATTATTTTAGCACGCCCATAATAAACAAATACTCATTCAACATCAACGGATTTTAATAATAATACCATAATGATAAAAATATACGGTCATTGATCCATTGTTGTTCCACTTCACATTCAGTACTTCACAAAGAAACATTCATCTGCTTTTTTTCAATCTCCAACTCATGTGACATACCCGCAAGGCCATAACGCATTTCCTACAGTAAAACTAAATACAGAATCAATCCCTATACATCAATGAATACAAAATCAAATAGCATACAATTTGTACTCGTACTAAATTTATACGGGAAGTTTTCTTTAAAGTGATCCAGGCGAATGAATGAAGAACAAACCAACTTTTCTTGCTTTGACTTTGACTTTTGAAACCCCCCAGTCTAAAATGTAGCAAACTGAGAGATTATTGTTATTGAAAACTATTAAAGCTATAATTTGATCGTTGGTGTAAGTAATGACCCCAAAAAAGCTTGTTCCATCAATGACCAAGACATACTTAATTACAGTACATTGAAATCCCTCACAACCAGCACCTGCTGGCCTGCTGCACTAAAAACAAGCCTTATCTTGATGCCTAATTCAAACTACACATTTCTTAGGTTTAATTAATTAATCAATAAAACTACAAATTGGCACATGAAATCATTTATCAGTTTTGAAGTTAAGCAGTTTAAAACAATTTTCCAAAAATGGTATTTTCACTTTCTGATTTTCATTTTCATGTTAAAGGTCATGGGAAGAGAAATGAAAATTTTCTCTCAAGTGTTTGAAATAGCCTAAAAAAAGGTTATGTACCCACTTTAGTTGACAAACTTACGTGGTATTGTTTAAAACCGCTGTTTAAATTCGAACCGAACAGTAATTGTTCCGCCATTACGATTTTCCAAAGTTTATACATATCGCCACTAGGCGGCATTATTTTTACGTCATCGACGACAAACAAGCACGGGAATTCCAGCACCAATTTGCGATTTCAGCATGTTTTTTAGTGAAAATTACCAGAAAAATAGAAAATTACAGCAAATAACAAAAAATCACAGCAAATAACAAAAAATCACAGCAAATAATCAAAAATACCAGCAACCAAAAATTTTAAAAAAAATTAAAAAAAATAAAAATAGCCGAAAGTTACCAAAATAACCAATAGTACCACCAAATAACAACAAAAAATTACCGAAAATCACAGAAAATCATAAAAAAATACCAAAAAAATAGGAAAGAACAGCTAATAACAAAAAAATTAGGCACGTGCAATTCCAAATTGCCAAAATCCGATTTCAAAACCTTGATTACAGAATCGGTTTTCAACTTTGAACGAGTTAAAAACCGATTCTATAATCAAATTTTTGATTTTCTATTGAAATTATTATTTATTTATTTATTTATTTAAGACTGAGAATCGACCAAACACCGCCCGCATTTGTGCGATCGAATGCGGCGGGTGTTTGGCCGCATTCGATCGCGCAAATGCAGCCAAACACATGCCGCATTTGTGCGATCGAATGCAGCCAAACACCCGCCGTATTCGATCGCACAAATACGGCGGGTGTTTGGCTGTATTCGATCGCGCAAATGCGGGAGGTGTAAAAATCGTTCGGTACTGTGTTATATGAAAAAAATTTCCGAGGTTGGCACCTCTAAAAGCCATGTTTTATTGCCAAAATATGCTGGTACCAGTTATTTTTTAAAATTTCCCGGGGGTCGGAACTTCTAAAATAAATGTTTTTTGGCCTAAAATTGGCTGGCAACAATTGAATCAATGTGCGTAACACTACTTCGAATGTATGCGTGGTGTTGTTGTTTTCAAATCATGTCGTCGATGACGTAGAAATCCCACAATGCATTGCACAAAATGGTTCCCTTTTTGAAATGGTAAAATCAAGATTTCAAAACAACAAATACTTTATTATTTGAATATTTCTTAAGTTTGTCAAGGAAAGTGGGTACATAACCTTTTTTTAGGCTATTTCAAACACTTGAGAGAAAATTTTCATTTCTCTTCCCATGACCTTTAATATTAATCTGTAAATTTCACTTTTTTGTTTGTTTCTTCTTATGTAAGATCCAACAAGTCTTGTATATACACTGCGTGATAGATAACTCGTCTAATAAAAAAATACAAAAAGCCGGCCGACATAATTCTTCCCGCTCCGAATAGGCTACTTATCAAGATATGAAAATGAGTAGCAAAGTGGAGCCTAATTGTTCCTTCTGGCAATCTTCTGGCAATTTTCTGGCAACGAATGATGACATTTGAAAGAGATCAGCTTTAAGGTTCATTGTATATTTAATGCTTGCCAGTTCTGATGTTAATTGATTAAGTACAAACTCCGATTGCAAAGTTCTTCATCAACACAACTTTCTTCATGCCAAGTGTTCATTAGCATGTATTGTAAGCTTATAATTTAATTCACAAAACCAACAGCTGTTTTTTCTCAAAGACAAATATTTATCACTTTGCCAATGTTGACTATGCCATGCATCACCACAAATATCACGCACAATCAGCGCAGTTTATTTACACCATGTAAACGTGCCAATTTGCATGCCTTAACATCTTTAACCAGTGAATAAATGAATGTCACGCATAATGATCATGATAACGTATGATACCATCACTTAATAATTTGTAAACTTGTCCATTTCAGCTGTCTGGATAATGTTACAAGTCTGGAATAAACCCCAAGTTGGTTGTACTGCATGGCAAAAGCAACACTTTCATCGCTTTAATAAATCCTAATAAGATGTCAACTTCACTTTAGCCCACAGAAGCCTGCTACAGGCTACTAACACTCAACTAAGAGCAATGCCAACAACATTCATTCAAAGTTTGCTCGTGATCGTGATCAGGATCAGACAAAGATGACTTGGGTTTTCTCTTTTTATGCAGCTAATTGTTGAGTTACTGTTCAGTGACCCTGTTCAATGTTCTCTGTTGAGTGTTGATGATATTACCACTTTTATGCTTTTGATTCGAACTTTTTATATTTTTTCTACACTACGTTTAAGTCGATTTAAAGTTTAAGGATTTCTTTTAGATCGTTTAGCTCGTGAGAGCATTCCCATGTTCTCTATTGGAAGTCTACTGTTTTGTAAGTTTATTGGATTTAGTTTGAGTTTGAGTCTGCCTCACACACACTCTTTCTACATAGGGTGGTCCGCTGCAATCACCAGGCCGAGCAGTCTTTGCAGTGCAACCCCAGGTTTACTTGACAGGTCCACTAAAAGTTCCTCCCAGGGAGATCTGGTCTCTTCTGATTGATTCCCCACTTGCTTGGCCGCAGTTATGTTAACCTCCGTAATTCTAGGACCGCTTAGGCGGGTTCAGCGGAATTACACACAGATCTAAATACATTATAGCACGTCAAGATAAATTATGCCAATTTATCATTTGCACACACCTACTTGTATACAGTACAATTTTTTAAAATTAATTTTGGAAGTACCGATACTGGTAAATTGCAATGCACCATGAATGCCTCTTAAGCCTAACCCTTACTGATACAAAATCCTGCATCTAGCGCTGGTTCACGGTTCTTGACACGTGCAAATTCACGGTTGGCCCTAAAAGGTTCGTAGGCGTTGAATACAATACAGCTACCCTGATTTTGTTCATCTTGTCTAAATATACTTGAGATAATCTTCCATTGGTTGGGCATAGAACAAGCTCAAGGCCAGGGTGACCAGACGTCCCGGTTTTACTGGGACAGCCCAGTTTGTCCCGGTCTCTCGAAAACCTTGCTCGATGTTTTAATTCCGGCATACGAGCGAAGTGCGCGGGAGATTTTTCCAGTTTGTATGGCTAATTTTTTAAGAAATTGTACATCGTCCAGGTTTTTCATTTCCCAAATCTGGTCACCCTGTCAAGGACGTAATAACAGACCGATGTAAGAATCTAGTAAAATTCTAGGACGCACTTTAACATCGACACAAATTGACCTTTCCGCCTTCCTTGTGGAAGTATTGGTTGACTAGTTAGCAGCCACTTTGGATTGTACGAGGTCACTAATGCATTTGCTCTACTTTGATTGTTATTCGCGAATGTTCAACCAGAAGTAACTTTAATCTAAGTAAAAAAGAAAAGAATAAGTGACTTATACCTTTACAAATTGAATAAATATACAGTACCGCAATCATGCGTATACAATTCACTTTTGCAAATTAAATTTACACTCACGCAGGATTCAGAAAAACAAACAAACAAACCTGATCTCGTAACAAGTCTCGCAATCTCGTAGCATGTCCCGTGCCAATCTTCAAAACAAATCTCAACCAATCCTGCGGGATTTCAACACATCTCGGAGCAAAGGAAGTTTATGATATGTATTTGTAAACAATAATACAGAACCACAAGCATTTCTGCTAGATAGAACCAACTGCAGCCTGTTGGGCCACACTACAAGCTCGTGAACACCATCTTGATATTCTTGACTATGAAAAAAAGACTTAAAGTTCAAGAAGTAGTCCCAGTAGAAAAAATAAAATAATCGCACACCTCACTCACTTGCACGACGAGCATGCCACTAAAAACTTTTCCAATGACCAAACGGGATCTGTCTTGAGAAACAAGTAGAGCTGTCATAGTAGTAACCATGAGCAAAGGACATTTTTTGTTCCACTAAATCTTGTTGGTTTGAACCAAGAGTGTAATACATTGTTTGTTGATATGAGAAAACGGCTAGAAACTTACAAACCACAATGCTGCGAGCCCTGTTTAAAACAACCAAATACTAAGCACTTGCTGTTTGCACATTCTTTTATGGAATAAAAACACGTGTTCTACTTTATCTAGATAATTATGATGTCATCAAATGACATCACCAGAGTTCCTCCAAAGCAGTAAACAGATTTTATTGACTACTTTGTTACTTTCAAGCGTCATTGCACAAGGTACGTCTAAACTCAATTCAACTTCGCACGCAAACAACTTGATTTATTATACCATATTCTTGTTTTCAATGCTAATGGCTTGGAAAACGTGGCATGCAGGCACAAAGTTTAAAAATTCAAACTCAATTATTAAATACGATGGTTAAATACAGTATACCGTATGTTGGATATATCCACTCTACATCTCAACAACAAGAAATGCTTTTATTCTCCACTTTTAACTATACACCAAAAGTTTATTTACTTATCAGAAACAAGTTAATCCTTTAAGCATTAATCTGGATGAAGAATCGGCGACTGCAGCCGAATCGCAACAACACGAAACGCATTGAAAAAATCCCATACGGTTCAAAAATCCATTGGAATTATATTGCAATGTATTTTGAAATGCATTGGATTTCACAAGAACGCATTTTGCGTGCTATTGGTTTGGAAATAATAATAATACATTTCGTAAAAGATATTGTGAAATGCATTCCCAATACTATTACGGTATTTGACAAATGTGAATGCATTTGAAAAAAGCATTTTTTCAATCGTATTATGAAGTAGCTGCATTTAAAAACAAAAATATTTTTAATGACATCATTTCCTGTTTAAACCCATGTTAAAACTTAAAATTATTTTATATAGCAATATATGAGAAACAGAATGCAGTGTTACAAGTGTGGCCTACCTCGTCAAAGTCAACGTGAATTGAGAGTAGTGTGAACACAAGTGCGAAGCTCTCCTTTAAACCGATTGTATACAACAGGGATTGCCAACCCCAGGGTCGCGACCCAAAGTTGGGTGGAGAGAGATTTTTTGTGGGTCGTGGTCGTGGTTGGTCACGTAAAAAATTAATTCCTATGTGAACAGTAAAATGGAGAGTGAACGTCATTGCAACGTAAACCACGTTTTCCCCAAGACTACAACTCCCAACTACTTTGCAAACATAACCAGTAGTTGATTGTGTTTCGAGAGCGCGAGCAAAAAATGTTGAAAATTAATTTCTGGTCACTTATTCCAGTGTCGGAAGGAAATATTGAATGTAATCCAACAGTTAAATGGCCTTTGATGTTAATTGTGGTTTCTAGAACCAATGAAATTCACTCGTGATATTCCTCGTGCTAATTAGGTGAAATGCTCAGATTGTCTCGTCTATATTCGGTCCAAAGGGAGATAATTTGACCCAGAGTTTGTGTCCAACTTTAATTATCACCACCAGCCGGCGCTCCCTAGACATAGACATAGACACACCCTGGGCCTGGTGTGACAATCAAATCACTTGATTCTCAATATAAAAGCTGCGACTAATCCCCATCCATTGTCCCGTCTTTCAGACCCAAATTCACCGCTCTATCTGCAGTGAAAATCCCAACTTTAAAAGCACTCATCTACCAGCAGGCACGTACAAGTGAATTCATCCGCATATTCGTATAATGATGCGTTCTTAATGCTTCTGCACAATTTTTAAGTTTTTATAAATAGATGAAACAAAGTCAAAAGTCAAGTTAAATTAAATATTTTGCCAATGAATCTGTACACACAAATAAGCTTAAACCTGAGTTGTCCAACAACTCGATTCCCAATGGATATCATATCCAATCAATCTGATGGAGAAAAAGTGCGAAAATTGTTGCATCTATTGTCCTAGCATTAGGCCTATACTCAAAACCACCACAACGTTGTCCTAACTCCAATTGGTTGAGCCATCTCACTGGTGTAGTGGCACTCAAAAGTAGTCCATAACACCAGAATTGTAATCTAACTAGGCAAAACACCCAATAAAAAACTAAACCTTTGTTTACCTGCCAAAAGAAACCAACAAACTATGCTAACATTGTTTGATTGATTAAAAGGGAAAAAAAGCTTATTTAGCAAATAAAGTAAGCATTTTAGTATCAAATAAATAAAATCCATCATTCTAATCACTTTTTACACTAAAGTACATTAAAAATAAACAAAACTACTTTTCCGGGTAGTAGAGCACAGTCCCCAGTTAGGTGTAAACCAGCTTAGCCAATAGGAGTTAGGACAACGTTGTGGTGGTTTTGAGTATAGCTGAAATAGTTCTCAAGTAACACAATGAGGGATTAAACATAACATCTAAAACACCGCATCTGGATACTGTAGATGCGATGTTTAATATCAATTCTGCGTATATGTGACGTTAAATCAATCATCCGTGTTACTAAGGTTAATACGAGACTTTACTTCTGGTAATCTTTAAAATTAAACAATCTTGTCTGGTGATTGAAGCGCCAGCTGGAGCCAAAATGCAATAAAAAGACGTCATTCTGCGGACAAATGGCGAATTGTTCAAGAATTCTATAAAAAATGCTAACAATGGCGTTACCAAGTCATCGTAAGTGGCAGAAAGTTTTAATATTGAAACAACAGGTGTGTGCAAGACAACATTGTTCAAACAAAAATGGCAGATGAGCAATCCGACATTAATCGTCATAGAGCCTACCGTTTCCCCCCCCCCCCCCGAAAATAACACCGTGGTGTAGTATTCGAGTTTCTTTGAAAATTGCAATTTGTGAAACATTGTTGAAAAATTCAAATGTAACACCATGGTGTTATATTTGACTATACCCCCATGGTGTTATATTTGGAATTTGATTGTTTCCAAATACAACACTATGGTGTTATATTCAGATTTGTATAAAAATATTTAAAACGTACAGTACTAGTATATCGTTGTTTTGGTTAATTTATATATCTTTTTTGTTTTTTTAATCAGAGTAAATAATAATTTTACTTTTTCAACAAACTTACGTGATATTGGGTAAATATAACACGATGGTATTAATTTTGGATGAAGACGGTAGTTTGCCTGCGATGGCAATTTGCTGTCACTTTTAACTTTAAATTTAAACAACAATGTAAAAGCACTACCGGGTAACTATTTTTTTCAAGTTTGTTTAATATTCTTTGCACCTGAAACTAAAGAAAAAAAATGAAAGAAAAAAAAATTGTTAATTTTTTCTGCTGCAACTGTGCAATTTTTTCATTAAAAAATGGGAAGGACGCCAGGTGAAGCGGAAGTTGACTGTAAAAAATAGCTGAAGAAAGAAAAATAAGAAGAAGCAAAAGAAAGAAAAAAGAAATGCGAAGAAATGGCTTTAAAAAACGAATTAAGTGCAGGTGGCCGTGGACCAATCGCAAAACACTACATCAAAATACATGGAGTCAGCACAAAGTGGGTGCAGATTAGCAAACAAATTTCCTCTTTCACTTTCATTTATTCCCCGGCCGCCATTTTGAGAAGTTAATAGTGAACGAAAACCATCCATTTTCGGCCCTTTTAATTAAAAATTATCTACGACTTACAATTCCTGGACGAGGTGAAGTTCAATTAAAATAAAACCGGAACCGGAAATGAAGAGTGGAAAAAGTTGGGCCTCGCTAGAGCGAAGACGTGTTTAATTAATGTTGCGGGTTCGTTGCAGCGAGGTTCGAGCTGACATTGAAGGATGTCGCTCCGAAATGCAATGCGGGCATCTTATCGTTCGCAGGGGTCCCCCTCGAGTCGAATAAATGACGTCACTGCAGTCACATCCAGCTGAACGATGCCATTTTTTCTCAGCAATAAATCTTTTTTTTTGACCAAGTTTTAGAGAGAAAAAAAAATGTATTTGTTGCTTTAAATTCCGATTCAATAATTGAATTGAGTTTAAAAGTTGATTTTTTTATCCGTTTGTTTTTTTTTTGTTTTGTTTTTTTGCTTTTCTTTTCTCGTTTCGAGTGTTTAGCATTAATTAATCAATTTGATTCTTATCTTTGTCAAACATTTTCTATGAATATTTGGATTTTTAATCACTGCTTGAAAAAAATTGGTTTAAAAATCGTTTTGAACTTTTAATTGTTTAAAAAAAAAATTTAATTTTCTAATTGTATCAAAAACTAATTGCCTATTTGTTTTAGAAATCTGATTTTCGATAATTGTTTCCAAAATAGAATCGTCGTTTGTTTCAACACAGTAATTTTTCAAATTTAATGGTTGAAGCAATAGCAGAACTAACTGACGATGTTCAAAGTTTCGGTTTATACCATTTATGCCGGTTATAAAAACGGCCATAATAGTACACAAAAACATGCCAAACCGTGAATGTGTATTGTGTATAATGCATAAAAATTCCTTTTCTTTCATTTAACCAACAAATTGTGGTTGTGGCCCCCTTATTTAAACATAATTTAGTATTTTCGCACACTTTTTTAGATGGATGCTTCACCTGAATGTGTTTATGACACTTGAAAGTCTGATCCGCCGATCTAACTTTTGAGACGGCCATTTTGAATTTAGAATAATAAACCAAAATCCAGCATAAACCGATTCATAAACCATGATGCCTCTCCGTTTATAGAAATGGCAAAAACTTTAGCTGCATTCAAAAAGTCCAAAACGACTCGTTTCCGTCGTTGCGTGTTGATTAGGGTTTCTCTACCGGTATTTACCGGTATCAAAAACCGGTATTTTTCAAGAAAATACCGAATACCGAATACCGTTATTAGTTCGGTATTAGTACCGGTTTTTATAGCACAATTAAATGAGATTTTTTTAAAAATAAAAATGCAAAATTATCGATTTTTTAAGCTTAAAAATCTGAATTTATCTATTTTTTTTTTTTAGCTTAAAACTTGAATTTCTCGATTTTTATATGTAAAAATTAGAAATTAATTGATTTCTTTTCATATAAAAACGAAAATTTATCGATTTTTTAACTTACCAATGAGAATTTATTGATTGTTTATAATATAATATAATAATATAATAAATATAATATATCAATTTTTTTGAACATAAAAATGAGAATTTATCGAATTTCTTAACTTAAAAAATCCTATAAACTCAATTTATCATTTAAAAAAAAAGACTTCTCAATTTCAACACCTGATAACGAAACAATCCCATATTCATCCAACTTCTACAACCCATTGTAAATAATATTTTTAAAAAAATAAACAAAAATTACAAAAATTACAATTAAAACATTACGATTAAAATAAAAATCTTTAACATGGTAGCTATTTTAGTTTACTTTATTACCGAAAAATACCGGTTTACCGGTTTTTTGAATATTGAATACCGAAATACCGGTTTTTCCAAAAGTCCTGATTTTGAGAAACCCTAGTGTTGATACGTGTGACGTCATTCCCATTGAATAACGTGGGAATGTAAAAACCACAACTTTGAATGAACCCATTATTTTTTTAAATAAAATTACCTAAATACACTCATTTCAATTCACAGTTTGTACTAACAATAGAAGTTATTGTTTCGACAGTTGCATTTGTAAGATTTCCTGCCCTACGCTTTTAAACAACTAAATTAAATTTCAACCAATTATTGTTTTTCAATAAAGGCGTGCACAAACCATTTTACACTTGCAAGTTCAAATCAAAATTCTGCATTACCGTAGTTACTCCAACAGAACGTGGGTGTTCTATTGACAAAACCTACATTATTTTAGTGTTCTTGATCGATTTAGTCGTTTTGTTCAATTTAGAGATTGAATTTAGTCATGTTTCAAGTGTTGTAGGTGTTTGTCTTTTTGTTTTCTGAAGTTAAAAAATACAACAACATACACGCAAACACCAAAAGCACTTAAAACACGACCTTTTGAATGCAGCTACTATTTCTTCAATTTACATGTTCATTTTAGTGATTTAGATGAATTTGCTTGTGTAGAATTGAGTCGTTTTAGTCCATTTAGACCCATCTTGTAATACAGACTCTACGTTCTATTAGAGCATTTATGATACACCACCTAAGCTTAATGACAGCCAAAATTGTCTGGCGGGATAAAATTAAGACCGCAATTATTTTAAGATGATTGAAAAAACTACGTTGTATATTTTTTAATTTCCTTTACGAAAATTGGCCAAATCTTTAGGGAAATGCATAGCGGTAGGGAAGTGTTTAAAATTGTTTAAAATGCAAAGTGCAATTCAGTTTCTGCACACCTCGAATTGTTTGTTTTTCTTCATAAAATGTAAAATGCTGTCTCATTATTTTCAATTGTTCAATGTTGAAAAGTTATTTTTATTCGAGTTTCCAATAGCAGTAGTTATTTTCAATTGGATTCTTCCTGAATTGGTTCCATTAATTATATTAGTCGAAATAAATTGATTGGACGCAAAAGTTTGTCCATTTCTTTTGAAATTCGTCCAAATCAATAGTACAGAAAATGGCTTTCGGGCCAATGGTCACAAACAAAAGAAGTCTGCGTCAGGACAGAAGAAAAAAACGAAAGAAAAAAAAAAGAAAAAGAAAAGAAGAAAATTGTTTGTCAATGTATTAAATATTAAAGGAAATGGATTTTCTTCCCCTTCAGGTAATCCACAAAAATTGTCCACAAAATATTGCAGAAATCTTTTGTTTTCCTTTTTGTTTTTTGCTTCGTTTCAACTTTCGACAATTGTTATTGTCGAAGCAAAGTTGGAAATTGATCCAGCTGTCTGTCGCCAAACATTCGTTATCGCGCAACCAGTAATTTGGCGTCAGTATCACGTACATGACGTCATCCGTCACCTGCAGCACCGAAGGAAGGAAGCAACTCATTGTTGCATGAATAGTCAATTAGGAAGAGATAAGAAACCAACCACGGAAAAAGTGCGTGAATTTAAACGCACCTCAAATCAAACAAAAAACATTCTTCGCCCTAATCGCCAAACAAATCAATTCAAATGACAAATCAAAACAACAAAACACACACAACACAAATTACTCGTTGCTCCCCCTCACGCCCAAACGAGCAATTAATCCTCATTGCAAATAACGACACTCACTCACTCACTCACTCACTTTCTCCTTCTCTCTCTCTTTCCTCCCATTTTCAATTTCCTACATTTCAACCCTACAACCGTCCACACACACCCCCCTCGCACGTGGAGTCACCAATCCAATTTCCGTTTGGCCCTCTGGGAAACAAACCCACACCTAATGACCATCCGAATCCATCTACTCCACCTCCCTGGCGTCAATAACTCGCTCCAAACCGAGAATACTAATTCACATTCGCTTCTGTCATTCGTGTCTTTTTCTGTGTCTCGTCACACTAGCTCGTCTCACCGTGTGCCTCGTTATCGTTATCTACGGGCGATCCTAACGTCATTATTTAGCAACTTAGTCAGCCAGTCACCCTCTCTCTCAGTCACTCACTCACTCACCGTTTAATAGCTTCACTTGATCTTCGTCTATCCAAAGAGCCATTCCTTCGGCCTCCTGTAATTGTGCGAAGCCACGCAATTCCGGACTCCTCGTTGCCATGGCAACCCCCAAGCACAACACGTGCAGCCTGGCGCAGGAGGCGCCCATCACTGAACGGCGACCCCACGCGGCCAGCGATGGGCTCGGCAAGTTCGCCGCGGGAGGGCGCCACAATAGGTCGTGATAGATGGATGGATGGAAGGAAAGGGATGCGGTGCGAAGGGATGGAAAGGGGTGGGATGGGATGGCTGCAAACTGCCTCGTCCAATCGCACACTTCCCGCCCTCCTGTGGCTGATGCACGCAACGCCACGCAACGCAGCCCCAATCTCCTCAATAATCCTCATTGACAATAGCTTCGTGACGTCATTACAAAATACAAAATGCGAACCAACGCCGGCCATGATTAATGACTGCGCAACCAATAAAATGTGATTGCTTTTCTCTTTCTTTTTTTTGTTTATCTTGCGAGAAAACAAAATCCGAACTTTTGTTTCCAAGAAATGGCGGTTTAACTAAAACGTATTGCGCCATCTAGTGAAGGAATTAACAATTTATCGCGCGCTATTACATTTACTTCCGCATTGGAACACCAGATCGCACCACTCCGCATAAGTGTTTAACATGGCGGCGAAAAGCTCTACTCGTATCACGAAACATTACAGCGCCTTCTAATCCGTTTTGCGCCGCGCTTGTGTGAAAATGTTGAGTTTGTTGGGGATAGGAGTGAAATACCTGTGGAATGTTGCCATGAAATCGTCCGCGGCGGAGGATACGGATGACGAAGAGGACGGTGAAATCCCATTGCGAGAGTGGGGTGAGCAAGAAGTGGAAAAGGTGAAGCGGGACGAGGTAGAAGTAAAAGGCGAAGTGACTAGCGTTGACAGCGGTTATGGTTTAGTGAACGGATATATTTATTTCAATTTTGACGTTGTCGACGGTGGTTTTCGGCCGTGTGTCGGAACGAAAGTGGTAGTGGATGCGATTTGCAAAGACGATGGTGGGTGGACCGCTACGAAATTGGTGGCGGTCGAGGAGTTTTCCGTTTCGGCCGGCGAGTGTTGGGATAACGAAACCGAAGGTTTGGAGTTTGCTAAAGACGTATACGAAACGAACGAAGTTGGGAAAGTGACGAGTTTTGATAAAGTGAGTGGAGGATACGTGAACGAAAACTTGAAATTCGATCTGGTGGACGTGAAAGAAGGATTTTTACCGTGTGAAGGCGATTGGGTGAACGTTAATTTGATGAGAAGTCGATCCGAGATGAGGGAAAAGGTGGTTGGCCTTTCGCCATTGAACACGAGGAAAAGCGAAGGAAAAATCGTTCAAATTAATTCCGATTTTGGAGTTATTGACAACGAAGTGAGCAAATTAGACCCGATTCTTACGACAATTTGATGGATTGGTTGATTTTTATTTGTATTAGATTTATTTCCTACGTGATTGCATAAACGAAACTTCGAGACTGAAACGAGGCGATCGAGTGAGTGCAACAATTATCGAGAGCAGTTTTCGGAAATATGTTTGGAGAGCGATTTATATTGTGCCCGTAATCGGAGAAAGGGAAGACAGGACGCAACGGACGGAGAGACAAACGTACAATTCCCCTTTGCAGAACCTCTTGAGTGATAAAAATGGCGTTTGTGTGACGTCATCTTTGGATTTTGGTTGTGTTGAGGTGGGCAAAAAGTCGACTTTAAAGATTAGAATGAGGTGAGGAGTTTGGAAAAAGAACAAAATAATTAATTATTTGTGTGTTTGTTTTGTATTTTTTTTTTTAAATTTTGTTTGTAGTAATGGTGGTGTGGAAAATCAAACGTTAAAGTCGTTTAAGCTGGAATCTTCGGCAAATAAGCAGTTTGATGTGCGGACACTTTTTAAAGATGTGTTGAAGGAACCATTGGAGCTGAAACCTGGCGAGGAGGTGGGCTTTGTTGCCGATTGTCAACCATGGTGAATTTGAATTTTTTAAGTAAAAATTAAATTTGTTTACATAAAAGTGCGAATTTCTGCGCTCAAAATTCGAAATTTTGACATTTTTTCTTTGTAAAAAAGATGTAAAAATTTTGAATTTTTCTGTTATGAGGAAAAATTGTCTTTTCCTACGGTAGAAATTTGATTTTTTGATGTACAAATACTTTTCGTTAATTCTTTTATTTTCGCTACATATTCGGTACATATTTATCTTTGCATTGCAGTGTTTTAGGAAAGTGCAGCCAATTACTAGTCTTCAATTTTGATGGATTTACAATAGGGAGAATTTTGACCGCCAACGTGGTATTTTCCAAACATCTAGTCCACGCACCAAAAACCCCTTTTCAAAAGCCGAAACAAAAAAGTACATTTTCCGCTTCGTTTTCCACCGAAGACGACAATTGGATTATCCCGGGCCAACGACTAAAACATGAGAGGTATCAAATTTGATTTAAAACATAAAAGAAAAAAGAAAAAATATGTATTTTATTTTTTAGTAATTGGAAACGAAACTACTCGGTTTTACCGCAATACAAAGTACCCAAAGAATTATGGGATTGTGCAATCAACAACAAATATAACGAAATCATCAAATTGGAGCCAACTTTAGTCGAAGTATAAACTGTAGTGAACATTTGGTTAACTTGAACCGTTTGACGAGAATTTTGTGTTGTTTTTCAAGTCAGTGAACTCAACGAATTACAAAAGGAGATTCCAAACACTTTTGCATTTAGAGGAAATTGCATTGGAGTTGGAAATGGATAAATATTCGATGGAAGAAGTAACATTCTCAAATGAATTTACAAAAAGAAAAGAAAAATTGTGTTTTTATTTATTTTTATTTTTGCTTTAGGTTACGTTAGAAAGGAACGGTGGATATTTAACTTTAGAAATTCCGGGATTGATGGAAAACAGACCGCCCTTAATTGTTCGCGATAATGTGATAGTTGAGCATTCGGATCGCTCGCAAAATGGACGTGCACCCGTTCGATACGAAGGCTGCGTGCACGAGATTCGGGAGTCGACTGTTCACTTAATGTTTCATCCGACGTTCCAAGACGAATACGCCAATGAACTTCTGAATGTATATTTTAAAATAAATCGGTGAGCTTAAAGTGATCTATCCGTATGTATTTATTTGATAATTACAGCTACTGATTTTTATTGGCTGAAAAAGGTGCATTTTTTGTACCTAAACGTGTTTTCAGACATTTTTACACCTAAAAAGGTGAATAATTTGTAAATCTACTTAATTTTTGTATGTAAAAATGCATTATCTTTTAAAATGCTGCGTTTTTGCAATTTTATAAAAATGGAAAATTTCGTAAAATGCAGAATTTTTTGATTTTGATTTTGTTAATTTTTTAGAAATGTATTTCTATAAATATACAATATATCTGCAGAACGACGCTTCGTAGATGTCACCAAGCCGTGCAGTTGTCGGACTTATTAGGCGATGGCGTGCTATTCCCCAAAGAAACGCGTTTGAAACCACCAGCAGTCGACTGTAGCTCGAAACCACCCGTGTGCGAGTTTTGCAAATCGTCCTCGCCGACCGACAACAGAAAACGTCGGGTCACGGTCGTCGAGCGCCTCTTCAGCACGTCACCGAACGCGATCAAGACCCATTTGGAAAAAGACTCGACGCTTTGCACGTGCTCGTCAACGGCGGACATTGAATGGTTCAACTCAAACCTGAACGACAGGCAAAAATTGGCCGTGCGCAGGATTTTGGGCGGAGAAACTCGACCGACGCCCTACGTGATATTCGGACCGCCAGGCACGGGCAAAACAGTGACGGTCGTCGAGGCGGTTTTACAGGTTTTGCGCCTGCACCGAAACAGTCGCATTCTCGTGTGCGCGCCGTCCAACAGCGCCGCGGATTTGTTGGTACGTGTGAGGAATCGTTTGGTCGGTCCGCTCGCTTTTTAATCATTTAATTTTATATTTTTTATTTCAGGCCGAGAGATTTCATTCTTCCGGGCGATTGACTCGCGGGACGATGATCCGCATCAACGCGATGCTTCGCAGCGATAAGAACATCCCGGAATGCATCTTTGAATATTGTTGCATCAGTTCGGACGCGGACGTGCAAGCTCATCACCGGCTCATCGTGTCGACTTGTAGCACGGCGGCGGTTTTTCGCACTTTGAATTTAGCCGATCAGCATTTCACGCACGTGTTTGTGGACGAGGTGACGGAATTTATTCCAATTTAGTGGCTCGGTTCGGTTCGGTTTGATTTGATTTTTATTTGCATTGCAGGCGGGTCAAGCCACGGAGCCGGAATGTTTGATCCCGATGTTGTATTGCGGGCCGGACGGACAAATCGTTTTGGCGGGCGATCCGTATCAACTCGGTGCCGTGGTACGGTCCAACTTGGCAACGAACTGCGAGTTTGGTTTGTCGTGTTTAGAGAGGCTCATGCAGCGCGAATTGTATTCTCGGAACGCCGAGAAACACCCGCTTGATTTTTACGATCCTTTGCTGGTAACTATTCGATAATTATGATAATTGTTTTGATTTATTGATTTGATTATTTATTTCTAGGTTACTAAGTTGATTGATAATTACCGCTCTCATCCGGCATTGATCGCAACGCCGTCCGAACTGTTTTACGAGAAGGAATTGATTCCTCGAGCGGATTGTGCGATGTTTGAAAAGATTTTGAGTTTTCGTTTTCTACCAAACAAAGGATTTCCTTTAATATTCCACGGAATGCAAGGAGACACGTTGCGCGAAGGAAACAACCCGTCTTGGTTCAATGCGGTCGAAGTTATGCAAATTATGCGATACATGCGCTTTTTATACAATGAAAACATCAGTCAGAGTGACATCGGCATCGTGACACCCTACAGAAAACAAGTGACGAAATTAATTAATTAAAATAATAAAAATGAACCAAATACGAATTGAATTTTTGATTTAGGTGGAAAAAATTCGTTTAATGTTGGACAGTTTGGGGATGGAAAAACCCAAAGTTGGCTCTACCGAAGAGTTTCAAGGACAGGAGAAACTTGTTATTATCATTTCAACTGTAATTTTTTCGATATATTTCATAATACGATATATTTTCTTTAATTTAATTTAATTTTCTTTAATTTTCTCCATTTTGAGGTTCGGTCGTGCGACGGCGACAATTCGGACGGAGGCGGGCTGGGGTTTCTGAGGAACAAAAAGAGGTTTAACGTGGCAATTACAAGAGCCAAAGGTTTACTTATTGTCGTTGGTGATCCATATGTTTTATCAGCGGTAAAAATAAAATTTCTCATCAAGAGAAATGTTTTAATTAATTAATTAATTAATTTCTTATTCGGTTTTTAGGATCCATGTTGGAGGAGACTATTGAATTACAGCATTGAAAATGGCGCTTACGTCGGCTGTGATTTGCCCGTTGTACGTGCCAAACCAAGTTGAAGTTTGATTTTAAAAACCTATTTTATCATTGTGTCTCAAATTTTTTTTACTTTAATAAAAATTAATAAACATTTAATGAGAGTTATTGGTGGGGTGATAATTCAGTTACTTGTTTCTGCTGAATATTATACAGTATGTACGAAATAGTACATTGACGCCCGAAAGATTTAAGTATTTTTGATTTTTGAGCTATCTTTTATTTGCAAATTCTTCTTTTTTAATGTGGCACACACCATGCGGATCTGAAAGGACAAGTTAAGTTAGCGAAACTTGCTTCACAAATTGTTCAATTCGGTGCATAAAAACTCTTCGTGGCCAAATATCTTCGTCGAGATACGAAAACTTAGTCGATGTACGCAAAGACACGGATTTTGAGGACCGGAAAAGTGACATCAAGCGTATTGAAGGAATCCAAACAATCACCCAAACTTGGGAGGATGAAAGAAAGAAATTAAATTTTACATCAAATATTTCACATTTCTTTTCCATATATTCCCAGTTGTGCCTATGGTAGAACTTTATAATATTTTTTTTATGGAAATCCGCAATATTTGTTCGGATCCCTGGCTACCTCGTGAGCATATACGAGTAGAATACGTTTAAGGCACGAGCTCGATTTCATGTTCTTTTAAAATCTTTCGTCTCTTCAAATCATGCAAACTTCTAATGAAATGTCCGCTAATAAAGATTGATTTCTGTATTTATTGGTGGCATGATAATTAAATTATAAATATATTTCATCTTAAAGTGTGCATACATTTAAATTTAACATCGAGAGATGATTGGTTAATGTTTGAATAATGAATTCTTGTTTTGTTGATGTGGTGAGATTGAATCAGCAAAGTTGAGCATCAACAATAATTCGCTCAAGTGCTGCTGGTATCCGCACATTACCAATTTCGTCATCACTGAAAAAAAAGTGAAATTTTGTTAATATTTTTTGAAGTAACATTAAAATCAATGATTCATTCATTTTTATGGTAAATGAAAATGAGGTTGTTAGTTTGCAGGTTGCACCCAGCAAAAATGTTAAATAAAAATGCAGGAACGTATAAACATTTGGATTCAATTCATTCAATTCAACAGTTAGAAAATAGAAATCCAATCGAAAAAATTAAAAAATTCAATTCAAATAATTAAAATTGATCAAAATTTCGCACTCTTTCATCCAAAACAAGTAAAATTGGACTAAATCCAATCAAAAAAATTAAAAAATTCAATTCAAAAATTAAAAATATCAAACAGACTAAATGAAAGCACTACAACACATGCCTACTGTATGTGAAACAAAAGAGAATTAATTAATTAATTAATTAATTAATTACTAATCAATCAATCATCAAAGCAAATTAAAATTCATGCCAGCATTATGACAGCCAGCGAGCAGCACAAGCCTATGCCGAATTGTACTTTGATACCTGGGCGTTCCAACCGCATCATGTAACCACGCTGAGGTGGATTTTAGCCCAAAAAGAACAAGAACAACGAAATCTCCATTAATCACTTGAGAATAAATATTTTTTTACAATAAATAAAATAAATAAATAAATAAATATCATTCAAGGATTAGGAATTAGAAAAAGAAAAAATTAATTTGTTAAACTAAACTTTCAATGCTGAAACAAATGTTAATAGATTAATTGATTAATCGATTAATATTTCCTATTTCGCCATTTCAATGTACCTTTGTATAAAAATCCGGAATATTCCCGAAAAATGCGATACGACGCAAACAACTTGCCGAAGTTCTGGTGCTCGCTGACCCCCGTCTGCGGGTGCGCCATCCACGGCAACGACACCATCTGCGCGTGGAACTTGAGGATGATGACGAAAATCATCTGCACGATGCGCATGACGGGCGCGGCCTTTTTCTGCAGGAGGCAGCGAAACAGCGCCCCGTTCAGGTATTTCACGTGCATCTCTCTCAAATGGTCCAGCGTTTGCACCTGGCGCGTCATGTTGCGGTTCAGTTCGGCCCACGACACCTGGAACACCTGATTGGTGATGTAAGCGTGCAAAACGCGCACGAAGTGCTGCATTTCGTGACGAAACAGCTGCAATTGCGTGAATTGTGGCGACGAATAGTGAAGTCGAACTGAAAATAACAATAATAATATTAAAATACAAAAATCAATCAATCAATCAATCAATCAATCAATCACCGTTTCGTTTTAGGTGATAAAACACATCGTTTAGAGCCCACTGCGCGTGTCTGATTTGCATGAGGAAACGAAATACTTTGTTGTATTGGGTAATCGTCGACGTCGTCAGGATGACGTTGATGGGCCAGGCCAGTTTGTATTGAATTTCCAGTCCTTCCAGAGGCGCCGGAGCTGCAAATGGACAAAAATATTGTTTATATTTTAATGTACATCGAATTCTGACTGCAACTCGTACTGTATAGGGGGAAGACGCGAGGGATGACGCTGAGCGCAAAACTGACGTTTTTCACCAACGGATTGTCCTTGATCAACGACGCGTTCGTCGCCTTTCGTAGCACCGAGTTGAGCGAGAGGGGATTGAGTAACTCGGCAGGACAAACGCCCAGCGCCATTTTTTCGAAGATCTGATCGCTCAACGACTGCGCGAAATCGCCGTCGTGCAACAGCAGGAAGCTGCGCAGCATCTTCAAGTGCTCCATCAGTTTCAGTTCCACGAGGAAATAGTCGTAAACGGAACTTTTCACCAACAAAATCCTTAAAAAAGAAGAAGAAAAAAAATAAAATGCAGTATTAGATTACGATAAAAATGCATCAGTTTTGATGAGTTTTGTTTTGTTTTGTTGCGAGAATTTACTGCGAAATCAACGGATTGATCAACGAACGTTGAACCAAAACGTCGAGCGGAAGCAATTCCTGCATCAGATCATCGTCGTCGTCTTTTTTCGCTTCGTGGCGAATGGGCGACATCATGTCGGCCAGCGAGTATTTGCCGTCGAACGCAAAATCCTGCGTGTACGGCGTCACCACCGACTTGGATCGCTTCATGCACGCCTTGAAATTCTCCTGGTTACTCTCCACTGGCGAACGAAACCAAAAAATCAAAACTAATTCACAATAATTGCAAACAAATCGACAACAAGTGCTATTTACACGGCGTCGTGGGTGCGGAAACGCTTTTATCGCCGTACATCATCGTCTGAATGGTGGAATCCGACGCGTGACCGTAAACGTTTTTCCTTTTCGGCGGCAGCGCGCTCAAATTCTTGGCGTCGAGCAAATGCTCCTTCAATCCGGGGACGCCAGTTTGCTTGTGCGGGTACATGAGGGCCTGCAACGTCGACTCGGACGCGTGTCCGTGCTCGTTGCGCCCCCTGGAGCGCATGAGCACGCCCGCGTTGATGAGCGCGAGCCCGGGCGGCAAGTATTCGTCGTCGACAGACATGAAGGAGGAAATGACCGAGTCCGACGAGCGGGTTGTGCTCAAAATCGACATCGGCGTGTCCAATTTCTCCGCACCGTCGTCCGGCGTCTGCAGATACATGCCGCTGTCTTTGCCGGATGATTCCTCCGAAATGAGGCGCAGCACGAGCTCGCGGCCGTTGGCGTCGTCGCGCGACTCGCTGCTGTGTTCGGACGCCCAGTCGGTGAGGTCCGCGACGCCCGACGAGTCGGACTGCTGCGTGGAATTGTGCTTTCCTTTCTTGGACGCCGGCAGTTTGGACGCGCGCTTGCCACACGCGTCCAGGTCGAGTATTTCGGGCCTTTTCAGCGTTCTCTCGCTCCATTTCTCGTTCGTGTTGGCGTTCACGTCCGAGTTGTCGTTGTTCGTGTTTTGCGACCTCATTGCCGCGTGATTATCTGCAATTTTGATGGTTTGTGTTAAGATTAATCGATTATGTTTCGATTGAAATAGTCACTTTTGTTCATTTTTTCCATTTCCTTGCCACTCAGGGCTGACTGCGTCGATTCTACGGGCGACGCGGCGTCTAAACTCTCCATTGACTCGGATGGAATCACTTGAAAAATCGATTAATTAGTTTTAGATTCATTTTGTTTGTTTAATTTTTACTTTGATCGGGACTGGTTTGCATGTTTGAGTTTTCTTCTTTCGGGACGTTGAGGGCGGCCATGCCGAGCGTTTCTTGCATTTTGTCGCGCTCTAAAAATTCCAGTCTCGCGTTATTCATGTTTGTCCTTCGTGTCCGCCATTCGCTTCTTTTCTCGCGCAGTTTCGATTTGGCTTTGAGTGATTGGTAATGCTCCAGATCTCCGGTTTGTTGTTCTTGTTGTTGCGCTGCTTCTTCTGCTTCCTTCACTTCCTGCAAAATTCAGAGATAAACAAATTAAATTAATACATTTCGATTTTGGGATTTTATGCACCGTTTGTTCGCGTTCCGTTTCCACATCCAGGTCCTTTTTTCTTCGTTCCTCCATATCCTGTAAATTAAAAGAAAAGTAACTGAATTATAGAATTTGATCGATATAATTTATGATGATTTGTTTTTTCAATGCCTTTTTATCTAGTTCCAGTTCCAACTCCTTTTCCTTTTTCCTTCGTTCCTCCACCTCTTTGATCTGGCCTTGCAATTCCGCCATTTGTTTTCTCTTTTCTAATACTTTGGCTTCCCGCAAATCGGCAAGATGTTCTAGAAATTTGTTTAAACAGAAAAGAAAAGAAAAATTATTTCTTTTAATTTAATTTCCAATTTTTTTGCCTAAAATATTCTTAAAATTATTGATTTTTGTAAATACTTTCGATCCTTTCTAAGGTATTCGCAGCTTCCTTGACAACAGCCTCGTGCGCAATCTGTTGCTTGCGCCTCTCTTGCTCCTGAAACTGGCGCCAGGATAATCGCTTCTCCTTGCGCAGGGATTCCATACTGGTGGAATAACGTTCGCTCTTCCAATGCATCGACTCCAATTCGCTTTTCGAGAAGGACAGCTTCAATTCGGGCGCTTCGATGGCCTGACTCGTGCAGAGCGGGTGCTGCGGAGCGCACATCTTGAGCAGATTCACCCCTTTGCCGCCCACAAAAATCTCTTGCAGCAATTCGTGAGGTATGAGAGGCCAGTTTTGTTCGTTGCTCAACGCCAACATCGTGAATGATTTCGACCAATAGCGAACGTCGCGGTGACACAAATATTGGGCGTTCTGCTTGACGGGAAATTCGTCGTACGGATCGTTGCAGATTCCATTGTAAATCCAGCCGTGCAGAAACTTAAGATAAGGCGTGCTGCTGGTTATCAAAAGGGATAAAAGGACGAGGTAGAAGTCCGACGCGATGGCTTCCGAACATCTTGCGTATAGGAAGGACAGCAAGCGCATTCCGGTTGGGTAAGGTTGGGCCGCGCTGCATTTCACTTCGCCACACCAACACAGTTCTGCGAGATTACTGCAATCGGAAATAATAGCATTTCACCTCATTTGTCAAACAATATCCTTCTTCAATGTTTAAAAAAAATTGATTTTTTTTCATATTTTGTCTAAGAAATTGATTTTTTTTCATATTTTGTCTAAAAATATATATTTTTTAAATGTATTCTTGCATAAATTTTTCGCTATTTTTACTGAATTTGCGCCCGAATCTTCCTGGTCGCAATGGTGAATTGAAGAATATTATCTTTCGGCTTTAACGTTAAAACCAACGTGTGGTAATAGCGTAAAACACGACGTAATGCTTGAATAAATGAGCCAAATATCAATCCTGGTAATGAAAAATAATGACAAAAAATTACAAAATTAAAAAGTAATTAAGAAAACACAACATGGATACCCTGAGTTAAACCAGCCATAGGTTCGATGGAGAATTTCCTAAGCCTGTAATAGTAAGTGCCCGTCGTTGCGTAATCCGATAGTAAGCTAAGTAAACTTTGATGCGTCCATCCGATCAGAATGTTGTGGTCGTACGGAATGAATTTTTCGTCTTGCTAAAAAAAGAAAAGTTAGATCAGAATAAAATTTACGTGCAATTTTACAATGTTTACTTCGTTGAACCAAAAGGTTGCTGACGAAACACCCAGCATGACGTAGGATATATCTCTGAGGATTTCGTTGCAGTTTCTGATTTTCCACGAGGGGAAATTCAATAAAGGATGAAGCAATTTCAGCTCATTTTGCCACAGGTTTTCCACGGCATTAATCACGTTTTCACCGCATTCGGTTAAGTATGGTTTTTCTCTGTGAATTTCATTACTGCGAACAAATTTTTTTATATAAACTATTACAATTTGATTAAAATATCAAAAATTACCATAAAATAACTCCAAAATTTGCATCAACATTAAAATTTTTTTAACAAAATTCAAATATTTACATCAAAATCCATAAATTTGCATCAAAATTCAAAAATTTGCATCAAAATTCAAAAATTTGCATCAAAATTCAAAAATTTGCATCAAAATTCAAAAATTTGCATTAAAATTCAAAAATTTGCATCAAAATTCAAAAATTTGCATCAAAATTCAAAAATTTGCAGCAAAATTCAAAAATTTGCATCAAAATTCAAAAATTTGCATCAAAATTAAAAAATTTGCATCAAAATTAAAAAATTTGCATCAAAATTCAAAAAATTTGCAGCAAAATTCAAACGTGCATACAAGATCGAGAAATTGTGCACAAAAGTGATAAAAAATGAAGAAATTTCGACAAAAAGGGTATAGCGTTTTCAAGATTAAAAAAAAAGATATTTTCAAAACAATAAACTGCACCTGCCAAAATCCTCCCACGTGTAAAACGTCCTCGCTTCCATCGACAAAACAACTTCCCAAATGTTCTTGTTGCATCTAGTTGAGTAACCAACGGGGGTTTCCGGCTCCGTAAAACCCTCATCGTCCGACGTCTGCGACTTAGTCGACGCCTTCCCGTACACGTGAGACGTGAGAGAAATGGACGGCGAAACGTCTCCCAATTCGGGAATTTCAAATTTCGTCTCCATTCCAACGTTATCCACCAACTTATGCGTCAGAGCGCCGTAAACGGTCTGCGACAATTGCTGAATATACGTCGAAATTTTATAATTGCTCGGAAAATGAACGAATTTGTTGGTTCCCGGTGGCAGCTCGAATATTTTAGGATCCATCAACCACGGCTCGCACTTCTCCAGATCGAAACCCGGTTTTTCGAATAAATCCCTGCAACGCAAACGACAATAGCACGTCACAAATTTCGATCCAAAAGTGAACAATTTCACACCCACTTCGGGTAATGCGTGTAAAACGACTTGTTCCTGTTGTTTTCGAACGTCACTGCGCACGAATAAGACAGCGGTCCGTCCGGAATAACGGGCTTGTAAGCCTAAAATACACATTTTCGTTTTTTATTTTTAATTTTTAATTTTCTTTTCGAATTTTTACGATCGGGAATGGACATTGCCATCGCGGGGAAAGAGATCCGATGTGGTCTTCACTCGAATGGCCCTCGTTGTGCAAAAATAAAAGAAAACTCAGAATGTTTTTCGTTATTTCTAAAAATTGAAAATAAAAGCACAATATAAGTACGGTATATTTTTTAATATTATTTTTGTTTAACCCTCGTTTAAAATGTTCGATTGCTTTAATTTAAAGATGGACGCTTCGAGTTGATTCGCTTCGTTGAATTTTGATTCCCAGCGTAAATCAAAAATCGCTGCTAATATCCTGTCGATTGGAGACAATGCGATGCAATCTGAAAATTTCAAAACAATTTTTTCTTAATTTTGTTTTATCAAATTAAAGTAAATTAAATTAAATTTTATTTTATGTATTTATTTTTTACGATTTTTTTTGTCGGTATCGGAATGCGGCCCGAATAAGAGTATTTCGAAGGCGATGCTCCTCAATCTTTTGCTCATATTTCTGCTTTCGTTGCATCTTTTCTTCATTTGCTGTTTTTTTTCTTTTTCTTGGAGGTTTGAGATTAAGCATTTTATTAAGTTTGGCGTACTCTCTTGCATGTTGATGTAAAATATCACGTGTGCATAAACCCTGGAAGACAGAATTTCGATTATCGTTAATTGTCGCATCGTTGCGGAGAAAATACACACCCAAAAGTCTACCGACATAATCGTTAGCGGCTAATCGTTGACGAAGACGGCCATTTTCCCTCTCGTTCGATTCACCCCGCCCTCGTGCGACGAAATCGGAAACGAAAAACTAGAGAGCTTGATACATAGACGCCATTGCTGTTTTCTAATTGGCCGATATAACATTTGTCGCATTTTTTTCTTCGCGATTCTTGTTGAAATTTAAAAAAAAAAATATTAAAACTATTTTAACAATTCGGTTTCTTTTACGAATTCTTCAAAGAGAATTAATTTTTAAACAATTTTATTTTTCGCCAGAAAATCGTCCACTGCTCGATCACGTCAAGACGATCTTATCTATATCTAGTCTATGGTGTTGCATTTATCGCCAATGAGCATCGAACCAATCAGCATTCTCCAATAGCATGGCATCAAAAATGGCTGCTCGTGTTTAATTTGGTCGAAAACCACTAAGAACAATCGACTTGTCGCCATCAATTTCAATTTTACGCGTATTTTCCGATTTTTAAAACCGCTCACACTCATCCGTATTTATTACCCGTTAGGTTTACATACAATGCGAGTTGGCGGAAGCTGTAAGTTAATATCACGATGCAAAAATAAATAAATACCGTACACACAAAAATTGCTCAATTAAAACGAATATAAAATATACAAAATAATAATAAACAGTAAAAAAAAAATTTAAAAAAAATTCGAATTTGTTTAAATTGGAAATTGAAGCAAATCTGGTTGTAAATGTAGATAAAGATGAGTAACGATCACATGATAGATGATATTTTACATCTGCTTGTATTCGCACGTGATTTACTTGCACATTTTTTCCAATTGCAGGTTCAATTTGTCACGACCGTCACTCATGTTGATGCAGGAAGAATTCGAAATGATCTCCACAACTTCAACCGATTCTACGGTTGACGATTTTACGGACATTCTGAACAATACCGATCATTTTTGTCTAAGAATTTTGTACCAAGAGATCGAAGATTCGGGGTAAAATGCAATTAACTCGACAGAAATGTAATTTTTGTTAAAAATTGATTGATTTTCAGGGTGCGGATTTGGGATTTGTGCATCCTCATACCGAATCTAATATTCGTGCTTTATCTGGCGGCGAGATTCAATCGCGCCCGGCTCAAACTGCGCGCTACGGGTTTCCCGACGTTTTTTACGGTTTACACGTTGGTCGTCGTCAACACTGTCATCAGCGTCGTGCGATGTCTGTTGGCAATGTCGGTCAACGCGGCCGATTCGCTCGCCGAAGAAGCGGACAAAGTTCGTTCAAAAGCGAAATAGAAATATGAAGAAGTGAATGATTGTTTTGTTTGTTTCTCTCGCAGGTTTTGTGGATCGCCGTTCGCTTTTTTCTGCTATCGACTGAATTGAGCGTGATCATTTTCTGTTTGGCGTTCGGCCATTTAGACAGCAGCACGAGCATTCGGCGAGTTCTACTGTTTACGTCGTTGATCTCGTTGGCGTTTTCGACCACGCAAGGTGCTTTGGAACTGCTGCAGCCCGATTTAAATTTTCGGAAATTCACCAGGGATTATCACATATTCGCACACGGGGGAATGTTGTTTTGGTTCATCAATTGCATCGTGTTTTGTCTGGTGAGCGAAACGAGTGCAAATCTTTTGTCTTTTACAACATTTTGTTGGTTTTCTACGCGCGTTTTCTCATGAAATGTGTGTAAGGTTTACATTTTTTAAATTACTTATTGGATTTGTCTTTTAAAAACAGTTAAAACAATGAGTTAGCTACGTTTTATGTTTTGTTGTGTTTATTTTTGTTATTTTGATTTGATTTGATCTCGGGAAATGAGATTGAGTTGCAATGTTTGTTTTAAAAGGTGAATCGTGTCAACAACTGCACCTGTTAGAATGTTAGATACACTGAATGTGAATGCACTTATTACGCTTGTTGATCTTGAATTAAGTAGAAATCTAGTGCTGGTGTTTTCTATGCAATTTTTAGTTTTTTTTTTGCTACTTTTTTTCTCTTAATAATAATTTTGCGTAATGACCTCCAGATGGAGGTTGAAACGTTTTGGCTTTACCTTTTCGTTGATAAATTACGAAAAAACTTGTTTGGCAATTAGTGAGAGAGGAAAAAAGCTTTCTCTTCCCTAATGCTGAACTTTGTTAGTTTTTAATTTAAACTGTAGTCAAATTGGGGTAAAAACACTAATAACTTAACACGAGTGGAAAATGAATTCATTAATTTTGAATATAAACGACCATGGTGGCAATAAATTCAGATGTTTATTAAGAAATATTTTAACAAACAATAAATAAGTTGGCGAATTATTTTTAATTTTTAATTTTTTAATGTTTAATTTTTCAGATTTACACCACCATTTCCATTCTCCCGTGGACACGACTACGTGAGAGACTCGCACTGCCAAGTGAGTAACATAATCAAAAAAATTGTATAACATAAATTAAAAATTAAACGTAAAATAATTAAAAATGTATACAGTCACACTTTTTTTGGGTATTTGATTCATAGATCTTACGTAAGATTACCGAAACGGGTTAATTATCTTGTTTACCATCGAAATAGACATTTTTTCGGCATTAAAAAACCGAATGAATTTATAGTCGATTATGCCACATTTCCTGGTTGGAATTCTCTGCCCAAAAAAAAAATGATATTAGTCACGCTTTATAATATTTTAATTGTAGTTTTAATTGTAATTTTTATTTAATTTTAGCCAAACAATCTTTTTACTATTATACGCTGTTTTTATCGATCCTGAACTTTGTGCAAGCATTAGGCAGCGGTATGCTCTATTTCAGCCTAAAAAACAGCGGCTTATGGTGAGTACAAGCGGCTAGTGTGTCCGAATCATAATTTAATTTGATATAATTTATTGCATTTCAGCGTGGTTGACGTAACAACTTATATTTATTTCACTTTGTTCACACCACTCGTCTACAAAACATTCCTAAGTGAATTTTTTGGGTGAGTTAATTTTTTAAGTTTAAGTTAAATTCTTTTTTTTCTAAATTTGGTTTAAATTTGTGTGTTTAGTGTAACTCAGCCCAGTATCTGGTTTTCGTACAAACCCCAAGTGGATGAAGTCGTGGAGGATGACGCAACCAGTTTGCCTCATCAGTTGTCCTGTTCGTCTTTAAAAACGGATTCTGATTACATTTATCAGGCTAGTAAATTGACTAAAACTCGATATTTATAGAATAATAAATCTATCAATCAATCTAAAAGCTAAAAGTGTTTAGCAATTTGCTGCGTTGGGTTGGGACACTGAAAAGAATAAAAATGTCATTTGATAAAGCGCTTGCTGCTAGTCTCATTAAATAGAATAAATATTTTGACCATCAGTGCTCTAGTGGCTTTTCTTAGGACTTGAGTAAGAAAGCACTGCTGCCGCCGTAAGGTAATTGATCTCGGCTCATGGGTATTCTATTGTCACGGTGATATTGTCAGATTTGGGAACTTTGAAGTAGGCGAAAATGAAGGCAATATTAATTAGACTATTGATAATTGAGCTCTTATTATCCATGGGAATCACAGTTGTTTCTCATCCTTGTCTGATTGAGGTACTGTTTCTATGGCAACTGAGTTTTCGATGGTTTCCGATGGTTTCCGATGATTTTCCCAGTTTACGGTGCAATGTTGAAAAACAAATGCTGAAAAAGCGGAAGAACTGAATTGATTGGGAGCTGCCAGTTCAGATTTCATACATTTATCTACAGTATGTACATTAGGAGGTGGATTTTGGTGCTGTTAGATTATTTTATGGCTTTTTACATTAAGAATATGTATTAAAGTATGCAAATGTGTTGATCGTATGCAGTGTAAAATTTTTAAAAATTTTAATAGGTTCAATAACAGGATTTTTTTTTTGAAAATGTCGTTCTCAAAATATTTTTTCAACTTGATTTAGAAACATGAATGAATCATGTTTTCTTTTTTCCCCCTTTAAATCTGCAATTTTACTACAGGAAACATTGCACGAAACGAACTCAAGAGGGCTAGATTTAAAAAGATTATTACTCTATTTTATTTATCTGATTTTTAATATTGAGATCAACATTATTGATGTGATGGAGTCAATTACTGCTAGTTGACATTTATTTAAATTATTATGTCACCTATGATGAAGCAAAATGGATCATAAAAGTCACTTATCCTAATGGAATCAATTGAAATGGGTGTGATTGTAATTGAACATAATAAATGGCACATCAACAAACTTTTAAAAAAAAGTTGACCAAACCAGATCAATTGTATCAATCAGCCAGTCAAGAATGACCCAATACCTTCACAAATTTGAATGATCTGGAAAACCAGACTTATTTACAACTACAAATTGGCAAAAGTTGACTCGATGTGTGTGTCACCTCTGCATGTTTAATGAAGCACAATTAAGCCTAACCAATATTTTGAGAATTGAAATAATAAAATAAAATAGAAATAAATAAAAATAATAACAAGAAGGGATTAAGTTTTTATCGCCACTTTGTTTAGCATAAATGAGATCAGAGGAGTGAATCAGAAATTAGAAATGATAAGTTTGGGAAATAAGGAAAAGAAAAATAAGTGACATGTCTTAAGGCTAAGCTGGTTTCAATTTCTTCTCTCAATGAGTCATGAGATGGAGGAATTTCTTAATGAAAAGCAAAGCAAGCTGATGGAACAGTCCAACTCAGACCCGACTACAAAGGGAGTCCATTTTTGAAAGAAGAAAAAAAAATATTTTATTTTATTTTATTTTAAAAATTTTTAAATTTAAAAGAAAAAAAATTAAGTCAAGTAAATGAATGTTATGTAATGAAGGAAATAAGGTTTGACCATCTTAATCCTTTGGAATAATGAGTGGACAACCTGTGTGGCCAGTTTGGTTTTGTTTTCTTTGTATTTGTGAGTTTGTGTGCAAATCAGGGTCACACTGCATGAGTCAGAGTTGGAGCAATTTCCCTCCAGGGTTTCTTGAACACAACCCACCCACCAGGCCCTAAGTTGAGGGGACTTTTTCATCCAGTTTTCACATGTGGGTTTTTCATTCTCTCCTGATGAAGAGAGGGGGAGACAAGTCTTTAATTTTTTCCTTCCCCTCACTATCAGTCTGCAACTACCAATTTGGAATTAAATAATTGTGTGATAATTGCACTGTGTGTGAAATGTATGAAATTTTAGAAAATTTAATCATTATTTTCTTTATTATTTAATTGGTTTACATTTAATCAAGAAAATGATGTTTGTTTGTTTATGATTGGCCTTAAAAATATTTTTTTCAGTCAAAGTGAAGGGGAGATGACCAATTTCTCCATGAATGGAGAAATTTAAAAAATATATATGTAGAGAAGTTTGGGTTTGAATGGAATTTTTGTTTAATTTCAGAACAATTCATTGTATGACAGTACTCAGTTTGAAGCATCAACCCCAGTCAACCCTCTTTATGCTCACTCATTGCAATCACCAGACAGTATCACTGGAGGTTATGCTTACAACATGTCCAGGTCTAACTCCATCAATGGTGATTCTGGGTACCAGCATCAGCAAGAATTTTCCAAACAATTGGTCAAGTGACTGCAAAGTGGAAAGTCCAAAAAGTGATGGAATGACTCATTTTTTCCCTTCCAGCATGTTGGGATTTGGATTCAACATTCAAAGTGAGGGTGTGTTGGAATTTTTGTGGGGAGTTACTTACCCCTGGTGCCAGATTTATCCTCTTGGAATGATAAGAAGTTTGTGGGGAAAAAAAGTTTTTTAAAGAGAGAATCGAGTATAGTGAATTTTCTAAAAGTTTTATTTTAAATGAATATTAAGTGTTAGAATCATAGAAATAGTTTTTTTTTTTTTTTTTTTTTTAATTTATTTTTTAATTTTTTTGTTTTTATTTGAGAAAAATTAAAAAGTTTGGACAAGTAAGTAGTGAATCAGAGGATTTTTATAGTGTAAGTATGTAAAGTACTTTTTTCTCAATTTTAAGTTATTGTGCATTTCTGTCCGGTTAAACGAAATGAAAATGTGATTTCAACTGGAAGAAATGGAATTATGTGTATTAATTAATGATTGTTCTTATATCATAATCTTCTGTATATAATGATTGAATAATATATAATTGATGAAACAATAAAAAAAATCCAATAAACATGATATCATGGCCTGATTTGTTTAATTTCCCCAAAAGAAATGACCCCATATTTTGTTACATAATATTCTAAAGGAGATTGATCATATTCATGACATATTTTTCCTTAGTATTAAAATTTAAAAAAAAATTTAATTTGACATTTGGCGTTAGAATTTATAAGGAAACTGAATACATCTTTATAGTAATTTTAAATATAGGCATCAATTTATGCATTGAGCCTTTTTTCCCTCGTTGACAGCTCTAAATTTTTTCCTCGCTTTCCTCAGTCTAAATTCCTTTCATCTTGAGAATATAAACAAATGTCAGTTTCCCAAAAACTAAATCCTTTGCTTGTTCTCATCCGAATCCACCCTGAAATTTACTAGAATTTTACAGCTGCTTCTGGGGGTTGCCAACTTGCACGTGCTAAACTCCAATTCCCTTTCACACAGGACGATGAATTATCAGAAAATTGGAACAAAAAACTAAAATTAGTTTTCGGAGAAATTTCGTTTTTTTTCCCAAATAAAACATCGTTCACGCGCCGAATGATCCACCGCTCGAGTTTTTAACGAAAAGTTAAAATGCTGTCAGTCACGGTTCAGATGACGTGCCGCTTGATTTCGGACAATTTTAAACGCCTATTGTTTCAAACACCTGTCTAACATCGTTTTCTGGGTACCTGCAGGTGGCCTCGTAACAATTTTTTTCTTCTTTTTTAAAGTTTATATTTAACCCTTTAATTGTGTATCGAAACAAACTCGTTAGGTCCAATCACATCATCTTTGAGTTGCTAGGAAACGAACCATCCATTAGACCAGGTCACATGACCAGAGTGGCTCCACCCAATTTACTGTGTATCCCCCCCTCTCTGCTTGGGACCATTGAAAAGTTTGTTTCAGCGTTGGCGTCTCCTCACAAAGTTTGCAGTCACAGGCAGGAAAGTTTTTCGTAAGTTTACACTTTTCTTTGTTTTTCAAATTGGTTTCCAGGGAATGTTTACCCACAATAGTTTCACTTCTACTTGCTTATTCTACTTTTCTACGTTTTAATATTTTTTCTTTCGCTTCTTTGTGTTGCTGAGAGCTATAATTTTTGTTTTCCCGCTTCTTTTGTTCTGGCTTTGCATTCACTTCTTTTTATTTTTATTTTCGCGTCTGTGTAAAAATTTGTTTTATTGGTGCACTTTGCTTTACAATTTTTAAAGATGAGTTTAAAAAAGATTTTATGGTAATTTTCTTCTTCTTCTTTAGTTTTTTTTGCAAGCAGGAAAGAGGGGGATTTTTTTTTCTTTTTTTTTTTTTTTTCTTTCGTTGAAAGTTGAAACTCGAAAAAAAAAATTTACTGGTGTCTTTGAAAATCCTGAAAAGAAAATATTTTGGTTTTGGCTAATTTAATGCAGCAAAGAAAACTGCTTTTTTTTAAATTTAAATTTTATAAAAAAAAAAAAATCTTTCTTTAAAATCAGTTATTAGTGCACTAAAACTTGAGTTTAATGAAAACTTTAACTTAATCCCTCCCTCCTTCCTTGCCAGAGAGCAGAGACATAAAAATTGTTGTTAACACTTTTACAATCTCCAATTACCCAATAAACCAAAATATTCCAACAACATGTGTTGGAATCACCTTCAGCATTTGAAGGGTGCAACTTTGTATACACTTGATAAAGAGTAATGTGTTGCAGTACTCGGAGGAGGTTGAATTGTGAGTTTTGAACCCTCATTGCACATTCCTGCGATGCAGTAATCTGAGCTAAACAACAATAGCCAATGAAACAAGACTTAGAGGGTTGACACTCTGAAAATGGCTTCTTCTTGGTTCTTAGGTGGCAGGAATGTGGTTTGCAGGGTTCCCTAAAAGGCCAATTGTAATGGCTGACATGTGATTGGGGGTAGGGGTTATTCATCACACACAACAAGATCAGCGAGGGGGATAAAACCTAACAGCAAAATCCATCATGGCTGACTTGGAAATTCAAGCTCGTGATTGGCCCGAAATAGCCGGCTCGTTGAGAGGGGGAGATAGTTTTTGGACCGGGGGTGGGCAGGGCACTCTTGGGGAGACTGGGGATGGGGTGGGGAGGAAAAGGTGAAAGGGAAGGTCGGAGTTGCACCGATCAAACAGCCCTCGAGGCATGAGCTGAGCTCGCAGCTTCACGGTGCAATCTGCCATTCAGATCATGGTCACTTCCGGTTGAAGATGAGGTCAATGTCTTGAGAAAATTTAGGTTCTGATTAGTTTTACAAAGTTAATTGCACTTTTTGACAAGTTTTTCTCAGCATGATTTAATAGGCTTATTATGTGCTTTTTATTTGGTTGCGCAGGAACCGGTCAGGTGGAAATCTTTTTTTTAGAGAAGGGTGTGGGTGAGAATAAAAATGATTGATAACTTTTCTTTTTTTTCTTGCAGCTTACATTAGTTGCTAATAATGGATTCTAAAGATAAAAGCAGTCGAAACGGGTCGAAAACCAACTTGAACGAGTCGACGCTTCCGCTTTTGGACGACTCTGAGCTGATGGCGGAGAAAGGCGACAGTCCGAAGGAAAAAATCGAGCTGAAGGAGAAGTCGTCAACATCGAGCGTGGATGAGGAGAAGGATGACTCAAAGGCGGAGACAAAGGGGAAAGAAAAGCAGGAAGAACCAATCACCGAGGAACCAAAGGAAGGGAAGAAGAAGAGCAAAAAAACGCACAGAAGAAGTCCATCCTGTGTACAGACCATGAGCATTGGTCTCAATCTGCTGGACAGGGATGAGAAGAAAGTGAATGAACAGGTCAATGTAAGTGATCTTTTCCTCGAGGGAATTTTAGGCCTATTGGCTGTAACAAATGCAATTTAATAGCCAATTTAATAGAATTCCAAAGGACAAAGAACATTCCACTTTGCACAACCCTCTTCCTCATTAAATGCTCATTAGTGGCATCTAGACCCAATAATAATAATACTATCATTTTGAACAGGAAGTAGATACTTGTCTAGGCCTAAAATGAAGCATCACCCTCAAGTTCTGCAAGATCTTTTGGGAGAATAATTGGTTGCAGTGAATTTATTTAAATATTGAACAGGAAGAGTCTCTTGTTATAACAAGTTGTGCGGAATTTCCATCAGATGTTTGGGTTGGAATTGTTGTCTCTGGTGCAGTCACCGAATCATGTTTCAGGAAGACCCCCTTGAAAGTCAAGTTTTCCAGATGATAAAGCTTGTTGAGGTATTTGTCACATACCAAGCATGTTTGTGAAGTGTCCTGTAGCACATGAGTGTGGTGTGGGCTAAAGTTAAACATCCTGGCTTCAACTCTGTCACCAGGTCCGCACCACATGTGTATATACACTTTAGAATTTATACAACAAGCTTGTTTTATAAACTCCCTTCAGATGATTAAAAAAATATACAAAAATTCACTTGTGCATGAGGGGGGGTTGAGTTCTCTGACCTTTGGCATTCATTAATAATTTTCAAAGAGAAACAGATCTCGATGGTCAAACAAATCCATTCATGGCACTTCTTTTCAGCGAATGACAATATAGAAATGTAAATTTGTGCTAATTTATTTTCAATCTCTATTTCTTCTAGATTCAGTTTGAAGACGTGATTGCAGAACCAGATGGAAGCCACAGTTTCGATGCTATTTGGCGCGTGGCATTTGTCACATTCAGCGGGACTAAATTCTGGCTCTACCGTCTTTTAGCCGCCATCTTTGCTCTACCGTGCGCCGTGTGCTGGGGAATTAATTTTGCACTCATCTCATTCTGCCACATCTGGGCTTTGAGTCCGTTGCTCAGAATTCTGGATATTTTCTTCTATTTCATTAAAAGGGTATGTATATGTTAGAAAGAAAAAACATCATTCTATCCACCATTAAACGTGAGAATATGAATATGTAAATTCCGGCCCTGGTGTCTAAGCAATGTTAATTGTGATAAGCAGTTCACATTTTCTGTTGTGCAGGCTCGAGTGCTATGAACTTGCAGACAGTCAGTAACAAAAGAAAACTTGAATTTCCAGTCAATAATAGAAACAACATTCTGGTAAAACACCAAACCGGTTGTGCGGCTAAAATATACCTTGACAAAATATACCGGTAGTCGTGGATAAAGTGGTGCGCACTAAACTAACCTAATCTAATCTGATCAAAGCTGGTACACCGTGCACCATGCTGCCGGTAACCATGCTGGTAGTGAACGAACTTTGCTCGTTACTTGAGAATCAATAATGATTCATGAGGGCGAAATGATGTAATTTAATTAGATTTGAATTAATTAATTTGTTTATTTATTTATTTCTAGATTTGGTCTGGGATCATACGTACTCTTTGTGATCCAGTTTTTCAGTCAATTGGCATGGTGTTTTCCAGCGTTCGGGTTCATCATCACAGAGAACAAATCCCTTGATTGAGTTTAACTTGCCGACTGCTTTTCGCCATTTTTGTGGCTATCTATCCAAAACCACATGCACAAATTTCATCATTTTGTTCTCCAATGTATATCTCAAAAGTGACGAAATGCATATTAACGTGCATTAAACTGCATTTGTGCTCAATTTTTCTTTAAACTTTAGAATTTAACGATTAGGATTTAACTGGTAGTGGGTTGCAAATCATTTATACATTTTATATAATTATTATTTTCATATGACATGCTTTTTTTAATTTTTTGTTTCTTTTAACAAAGTTGTAGTTTTATACCTCAAGACAAATTATACTTTTAACTATTGTATAAATAAATAAATAAATAAATAAATAAATAAATAATGAAAATAAGTGACAACAAAAATGCTTATAAAATTTTTTTAAAACATCTTTGATTTTATTGTCAAATTTATTTCAATCCACCAAACTTTTCACATATCTTAATAAAAAATAAATCCGCCATCTTGTTTGCTAGCGAATACACTGCAATTTACAGTTACATTTTGTTTCGATTGGAAATTACGCCATTTTATCTTACATTTTAATCAATGTCCGTATGCATAATGACTTTTGTTTCAAACCTTCTAAATCCTAGCAAATAATTTAGGCTCACATTATTCACAGGATATCCTAATTTCATTCTGATTGTCTAAAGATGGTCTGGATCATCAGCACAAAACGCATCCAAAGACTTTAGAATATTTTCCATTCTAACCTTTCACCAGTTGAGAGATTGTTTGAGGATATTTCTGCACATTTTACAATATCCATATTAGCTTTTACTGTGTGAAACTTTTGCATTTTCTAGCCACGTTTAATAATTCTTTTATTATATGACAATATTGTATGAGACGATCCAAACTTTTGCATCTAAAACACTTTTTTTTTAAATTTTTTTTTTTAAAAATTTTATTATAGAAATGTATAATTAGTTTTACATAAACTTATTTTCTAAAAAAAAAAAATTCTATATATTCCAGGTATTCTGGTGATTATTCATTTTGCATTTTTATATGTGGTAGATACATTATTATTATAAAGTTTACATAGTTAATCTGCTGTCTTTGTTTTTAGTTTTATATAGCAAAATAAGTTGCATACAAAATACACATTCCTGTTCCCGACAGCGCCACTCGTGGTGAAATTCAGTATAAGTGTAACCTGCTCAGACCCTTACAAAATTGTGCTACTAGTTTGTCATGAGTAGTAACCTTCGAGTGAACTAACAGTACTCAAATTATCAATGATATTGCATACAAGCAGAAAACATTTGAAAAGGTGTGTTTGCAGGGGCCCCAGAATTTAAAAAGCCTAAATAAAATTAAACCAAAATTTGCATACAAATGTTTAATCTAAAATGTTTGAACCGCCCGATGAGCCCAAACGATGATACGTGTTTGATATGTGTTTATCATAGAAACACAACTCGGATAACTCTGCGCATTGGTCCGTGTGTAGAGAAACGTGAGCAGTTTAAGCATACACAAATGGGACCTTTTTAAATGAAAAATAGGACCCGAAAATTGACGAAAAAAATACAAAATACACCTTTTTTACGTAAACAAGCAAATCCATTCGGTGACCAGAAAGAAGGCTTCGGGTTTTGAAATTTTCTCAAAAATTCATAACGGAATTTTGAAATTTATAAAATTTCAACTTCATTTTCTTAATCTGCTCACCCAACGTCTCCGTCTCCGGCCCAGGCCCAGGCCCAGGCCATTGGGAGTGGGACTGCTAACACTGTACTTACTACCTAGCAAGTTGTATTAGACAAGTTAAACTCATTCAGAGTTTCCTGAAAGACTATTATTACTCATATTGTGATTTCACAACATCAACCTAAGTTACTTTTCTCGTGCTGGGGTACCACGGCTGATTGTGATTCTGGGAAATATTCCTCAGCTAAGTGTACAGGATGGTCGTAAGATGTCTCCGAATCTAAACATGTGGGATGGGATGGGATGGGATGCATTGTGGGATATGACATGGCGTGCTTCCGGTGTTATGGATTGTCTTCATCCCCGGAGTCATTACTTTCCCGATAACGCGTATTAACTCCTCTGATGTGGACATACCGCACTGTTTTCTTCGAGGAATCGGGTTTTTTACAGCAAACCATGCCGGTAATAAACAGTCCTTCGACTTCTTCCAAACTTAAGCCTTGCGTTTCCGGTAAGGCGAAATAAAAGTAAACCAGACCGATGCTTGCCAAAGCAGTGTACAAGTAAAAGGTACCTGCAAATACAAATGAGCACAGTTTTATTGATTTATATTCTACTTCTATGTTCTATCAAAAAATATATGTGTCCGTTTTTGAGTCCTAAAAACATTAAGGTTTGAAGGAATTTAATTAATCAACATTTGTCACTGATGATGAGATCAATTGTTTACAAATTTTAATTATTATTATTATTATTATTTTAATTTTTTTGTAATTCATAAAAACTGACAATTTCGGATTTTCGTTATAACAGGAAAATTTAAGATGGCGTCGTCCTACTGGTTTGGACTCACTTTCAGCTCACGAGTCAGCAGCCACAGTAAGTCCGATAAATATAAATCTTAACAAAACCCTACCACAATCCTGTGAATATGTTTGCCACGTCACATCCATACTGCCAGGTGTACGCCCATGCACAAAAACAACTTTCCTTTCACTTTCACTGCCAAATAATTCACACGCGCTAAAATTGACAAACCTTGTTTTGTAAGGACGTCCGTTAAAGTAAGAAATGTCATTGACACAGCCAAATTAGTGGCCCAGTTGACCGATGTTGTTATTGAGTACGCCGTGCCTCTGGCCCAAAGCGGGAAAATCTCCGAATTGATTGTCCAAGGCATTGGCCCCATACCTTAATAGTAATATGAATAAACAAAAGCAAAAATCGATAAGCATTTGTGGAATTTACCTGGAGCAAAAAAGAAAAGATATAAACATAATGCTGACAAAGTGATCCAAATGTAGCTGTTAGGGCACCAATTGTTGGCCCACACTACGCTCGTTGTGTTGACCAAACATCTTCCGTAGTTTGCCAATCTTGTGTCTACGTTTAATTCCACGCAAGAACCGTTAGCGCCAGCGCCAGCTCCACTCGGCGAAGCTGCAAAACAGTATCCGCAGTGTTGATCGCCTGTACAACCTGCACAGTTACTGAAATGCCAAATTTAGTTTTATTATTGTAAGACAAAATGAATTGACCGTTACTTGAATGTGGAACACGCCAGGTGTGAATCTGCTTCTTTTTCCCAATAAGTGACTTTGGGAGATGTGGTGTCTGACACTTGGAATCCAACCCCCAATAAGGATAAACTTAGGACAACACCTGAAGACAATAGAAATTCAATTCAACAAACAAAGATTCCGCTAATTTCCCACACTTATATTCTGTTTCAGAAAACTTATTTATTTATTTAATGCGCACTCTGTAGGAGTAAAAAGGTTAGGATTACAAACAACTTTGTATGTTAAACAATTGATGGTGCAAGCGAAGATGGAAATGACGGCAGTATGATAAGCAACTGGCGGTCGAACAGTCGAAGATTGAAGAACTAAGCTCGAGCGGGAGGTCATTCCACAATGGCAAACACCGATACGGATACGATTTAGTCAGATAAGACGAGGTGTGCGTAGCAGGTTTGAATTTGTGTCGGCGGACGGCGGGTGTTGGTAGCGTCAGGGTGATACTGGTCAGCGATGAAATGAGCAGGGTGATCAGGTTACCATAAGGCATCGCCCACAGACGAGAGATCATAAAGAAGCAGCAGATTCGGAAGGGAAAGGAGCTTGTGTCGATTACAAACTCCCATTGGTTGGGTATATCACAAGTTGAAGATTACATTTTAATTCTTTTTGGGCTTCGACTATTTTGTATTTGAAATAAAGTAGTATAGTCGCATTTCCTACCTTTAAACAACTTACAACTGGGTAATAAGTGAATTTATAAAATTAAACGGAATCATAAAGGGGAAATCAAACGTTACCGGGCAAGACTGGTTGCACAGGGCTTTAAGCAAAAGCCCGGCACTGATTTCAAGGAAGTCTTTAATAGATAGAGTTACAAAACTACACAAACTAAACAATTTGTCTTTTCATTAATTTTTATTAAACTTTTTTCTAATTTTTTCATGGAAAGATATACCGGTACATAAAGTGCACATCGCTTGTAAGCTGTACATCCAAGTTGTTACATCTAACAGAACTTTTAATGTCAGCATAAGCTGTAGCGTCAATATTAATACAATTTATGATGTTTAACTCATTCATTGGATTTGGCATTGCCAATAATTTTATGACCGAACTGGAAGAAATGAAGGGACAGTGTGCTAAACATAAAACTTTGAGACATTGTAGCGCATTTGATTTAACAATTTCCGAAAGTACATCGTCAGAAAATGTTTCACAATGAAAAAGAATCAATGTTTCTATTTTTTTACATTGCATCAATAACATTTTCACTTGTTGTTCAGTAATGAATCCATATAGACAGTCTAACTGCAGATGGCGAAGGTTTTTGAACGGAACATCAATAATATCATTACTTTCATTAAAAATAGAACAATATCTTAACGATAATTTTGCTAACATTGGCCAAACGCGATCAATAAGTCGAATATTCACCGATGGAACTCGACACAAATCGAGATTCGTCAACCGCTTAGACCATGCTAAAATGTTTAAATCTAAATCAGTTTCGTCATGTAAGTAAGCTAAACTTCTTAAATTTGGAATTTGGTCCTCAGGATGGGAACATGTTTCTCTCTTAAGCTTAGTACTCATGAGCACTTTCCTATGGCGGAAATCAGTTTGCCCACAGAAATTTTGCTAACAGAAAATATTAGTACTCACACTTTTCATTCCTGTCTTGGAATGTCTGTGAGATGACCTCTATCCCACAGAAAAATTAAATTTCTGGCAGGTCAATACAGCGGAAAGCCAACCTTCGTTTCCAAGCACAGAAACTTCTGTTGGCAAACAAAATAATGACCGATCGTAATCGGTCTTTAATATTTGTGACCGGTCGTATTTTTCTTAACCGGTAGCGTTTTTTTTAACCGGTTACAAAAATGGCAGCAGTTATTTCTGGCAACACCCAAAAACGCTTCCTTTTTAATTTTCTTTTTATTGTTGCTTTCTCGATATCAGTAAGTAATCACATATCTTGCTAGACATCATTGTTACAATCTGTTGTTCAGATGCACTATTACGAATAGGCTGTTGCACTTGCACGAGCTGCTGCGAATGAAATCTGGCATCCATTTTAGTCAAAAGTCGCCGACAGGTGGCGCTAATTTTTGCCAGTCATTCCTTTCTGTTGCATAGGGTTGTGAGTACTGTAAAAAGTCTGTTGTGGCAGACTTGTACATATTCTGCCACTAGGTGATTTTGTCATGTGATTCTGTCATGCCTATACACACAGAAAAGTCTGTGGGCATACAGTTCTGTGGGCAAATGATCTTATGAGTACTAAGCTTTATGTATAAAACTTCTTCGACGGAATAAGTACGCGATATTTGGTTTGTATTTGTCTGCAGTTCTAACTCAGTTAATAATGGGCGCCAGGTATTAGGAGTTTTAAGCACCTTTAACAGGGGCAGTTTGTTAAGAAGGAACAAACAGTCTTCGGTTGTGGCACTAGTGGTGCAAACATCCAAATACTCTAGCCTGACACAACAGCTTAACGACCGGAACCCAGTAACACTAACATTTGTGCAACTCGAAATGTTGAGATGCTTCATCAGCAAACAATTCTCTCCTATTGCAGTAACAACTTCATCATTGCATTCGTTTCTCAGCCGCAGGTTTAAATATTGAAGTTTCGGTAAACTTTCCAGCAATCTGATAATGTATCTGGATGGAATTGTCACTTGTTGCGTTCCTGATGGTTCCAATTGACTTTTCTCAACAACACTAAATTTATATTTAGTCACTATGGGATTTTTCCAATTGCAAGAGATCCCGGCGTTCACCTGTGGAAGCAGTTGAATGCCGTTTATAGGTCTTCTATCGGGTGGGTTAGCCGTTAAGTCGGTGTCTAGGGATTTGATCTCGAATAAGGGCTAATTTAGTTATTTTAAATCAAACAGTTAATCAATTTATTGAGCGTTAAGTACAGGTTCTATTGAAGAGAATGTTAATAAGATGGGTTCTATGAGGATAAGATCGTCGGCGTAGAAGGCGACGTGCTCGAAGCAGCGCGGGACTCCTTCGGGCGGGAAAAAGCAGTGCAGAAATGGCGACTCGTCGCCGCGCAAATTCTGCGAAGTGAGAAAGGAAGTGTGAAGCCGAAAGACTTCACAAAGAGTGTCGGCTGTTAAGCCTGACAAGACGGGAAATCTTGGGTTAAACCCTAGATTGCAACGGGAGATTTCCGTTGGAGACAAGTAGTCAAACGGCGGGTACCGCCGATCGTTAAAACCTGACTGGAGATCCGCTGCAATCTGAATCGGAATCGTCGTCAACAGGTCGAGGAGCGGCGACGATGGCTCTGCAATCCTCGGCGGCTGGCTGGCGTCGATCTTCAACGGCGTGGGCGCGTTGGTCTTCGGGCGGCGGCGGGAACGACGGTGGTTTGGGCCGTCGTGCGTCGTCTTCGCGGCTCGGAAAGTGATTCGTTTGAACGTTGGTTCAAACAAATCGAGTTGAAACTTGGCAAAACTCACGAGTCACGGACAAAACAGTGTTTTTGGTTGTGAACAAAGCTGTGTCGGTGTGAACGGTATGAGTGTGATGCAAAGAGTGAGTAATAATTCGAATTATTACCCGGAATATGGCCGGAAAACGGCCAGTGCGCAGGCGTGGCGTGTGCCAAGGCACGCTTCAGCCCTAGCAACGGTGCAAAATTTGGGGATTGTCTTAGCAACGCCCCAATCCAGGGCTCAAAATGCCAGGGCAGCCGTTACAGCTTCTGGGACAATTGCCCAAAAGCGCAACAGGTGCACGGCAAAAAACACAATTCTAATGATTACGGTTAAAATATAAATAATGTCTTAAAAACGTGGTAGAAAAACCTCTCCACAAATGAAGTGAACAATTGAGATCGCAACACTTCCCCCCAATTAACTTTTACAATTTCTTGTTTGTTTTTTAGTTAATTACAACACGATAAAATTTCTTTCTAAGTTTGATATAATGATAAGTCGAATTTATTTTATATAAAAGAAAATACATGCATTAAGAAAAACATTGGCGATTAAATGATTAAATGAAAGGAATGTACATGAAAATAAACGTTTCTCGAAAAGACTTATTTTCGGAAACAACCAGATTTGTTTCTGTTTTCTGGCCGCCATCGGCCTACTCGGGTGTTTTAGGTGAAGGTAAGTCTATTGACATCATGTCCGTCTCGTCGGACAACGGATTTCCGCTCTCGTTAACGTTGATGAACGGTTGTCCCGTATTCGGCCCTGATGACAGGCCGGGGTTGACGTGTATCCAAACACTTCGGATGAGTCGAGATAAGGCGTCATCTCCAAACGCCATTTCGTAAAATTCTTGCGGGTTGGACGGGCGTCGGCGAGCTCGGATCAGCCGTTGATGCAACATCCACGGCCTCTTCTTTCGTATCTTCCGCTCAAGCCAGTTGAAAACGTGGTGGCAAAGCTCCACGTTGTGTTTGAGCAAAATCCTCGTGTGCGGATGCATCTCGAGTCTTGGGTAAGTTCTTCGCAGCTTAATGTAGATTGGGCTGCTTTCTGGCTTCTTGGTTTCGGCAGCTCCGGCCGCCGATTGAATCTGCATCTTCGGATCGTCTTTTCCGGGCGAAGGTGTGGGTGCACGAATAGGTGAATGCACACTCCTTGGTGGTGTCGGCGGGTTGGGCGCCGCAGCTGGCTCGTCTGGACGTTTTACGTAACAAGATCGGCCCCCGGGCCGGAGTACCAAAGCTCCGCGTGGTTTCGGTCGAGTTTTGGGTCGCGCCCCTAAATTGGTGTTTTCGACGTGCGTGAAAAACGTGGTTGAACTTGAGGTCGTAGCTCGACCTCGACTCGGTCCAGGTCTTGGATCGTCGAAATTTTCTATCTCCATGGCGACGTGACTGTTGGACGGTTCAGTCGTGGTTTGGGCAACAACATGGCTCTCGATCGCAGCTGCAGTTGGCGTGTAAGTGGCTTCTGGCATCTTTCTTTTAGACGTCTGATCCCTCGGCGGCATTCCTGCCGGTCGAATTGTTTTCAGTTCTTGCTGAAAAGTGATTTTGCGCATGTCCCACTCGCGTCGGAGACGAATGGCCGATGCGGCCGGATTTTCCCCAATGACCGCAACTTGGCGCATCAATTCGCTGCACATGGTGGGCGGATCCAATTGGATGGACCGCCAACATTCCAGAAATTCAGGTTTAACGGCCATGGCGGCCGTTCTTAGGCACGTGGTGGCAGCGAAGCCTGGTCTCGGGCTGTCAAATACCCCGGGAAACAAAATTCTCCGATAACTCGGCACAAGCTGTCGCTGTAACTCATTCAAACGTGGGTCGTCGGGTCCCGTCGGCTCCATTCGGTTCAGCAAGCCGGCGACACGACGACTACCTTTCAGACTCTCGGTGACTTGAGCTATTTGGTATAAGTCCATGTCCGACAACTCAATCTCCTGAGTCTCTAACGGCGCTTCGCAGAACCCCTGCCACATGGCGTCGTAATGCTGATCGAATCCCTTTTTCAGAACTTGGGATACCATTCCGAATTTTCTCGTGGGCAATCGAGGCTCTGGAAGACTCGGGTCTGGGTTTATCGAATCCATGTATTCTCTACACTCTACAGGAATCGGCCCTTCGATTGGCCGGTGGTTCGCCTGGTCATTCGAATTTTGTGTGTTTGGAAGGCTTTTCCATTCACAGGCCGTGTTGTCGGCCATTGTTGGGGGCGAAATTCTGTAGCTTCGGTCTACGATGTGGACTTCCGCGGAACTTCCTCCCTCCAAGGCGGACACTGACGTTGGCGTGTTTAACATCAAAGTCTCATTAGATCCTATCGTTGGTTCTTCTGCATCAGGCGATTGAAAACAAGCATCCCAATCGGCTTGCTGTTGCTCCAACGCTGCTTTCTTGCGAAGGGTGACTTGCATGGAATGCTCTTCGACTTCGCGATCCCATCGGCCAGGCAATTCGTCGTCCTTGGGCGGTGGTGGCATCAGGGCCAAGCGTTCGCGCTCCAACTTTTCACGGTTTTGTCGGCCTGCACGATGCTTGAGTCGGCCGTTGGCACGAAGCAAATCTGGTCTGGTTCCTGGGCGAGCGGCGTACGGATCCACTCCTCCAGGGTATCTGCAAGCCGCGTCCCATCGTGAAACTCTGGCTTCCAAAACATTATCAACGGCTCTTGAAGCCGTATTGTGGTGATTGCCACAGGTCATCTTGGCACGTGGTTCGTTTGATGCAACTGAATTTGACCGCTCTCGCTTATCATTGCGTTCTTGGTCGTGATATGCGTCTCTTTGACGTTCCCAGTCACGGAATCGGGCACGAGCGTGGCCGAAATGTCCGGCCATTCCCAGAATGTGCATCTCGTATTGTGAACTGGCGAGATCTGCTAAATCGTAATGTTTATGTCGATCGGCCCACCAGGCCTGCTCTTCTTGTAGCTTTCGCATAACTTCATCCTTCCGGGCCTGGAGTTTCTCCCAGATGGCATCCAAATAATCGTTCCTTTTGGCATGGGCAATTCGGAAAAACCCGTAGAAGTCCGTGTCTTCCTCTGGCGTGGGAAAGAGCCAGCCAAAAAGCAATCTGGATCTCAACGGTGATGGCGGATCGATCCTTAGGTTCCAGGAAACGGGGTCGGCTACCATTAGCCGTCCACAAATTCGGCATCTACAGCCCCAATGTGCGGCGATGGCATTTGAGAACTCTTGTCTCACGTCTTCCCACGTCTGACCAAGTTGTCGTAAACGTCGGACCTCGGCGGATAATTCGCCTCTAAAGATTCCTGTTACCATGGGTACGTAATCTGGTAACGCATACGGCTGATTGATTGCCATTAATATCTACAGAAACGTTTGAAAGTTTTAATTATTAACTGGTGAATAATATTTTGTTTAAATATTTTTTAGCAAAAGGAAATTTGAGCGCGGTCGTCATGGCAACTCCCTCACAACGCTTACTAGCCGTCGGGCGAAGTCACATGATCATAAAAATGGCGCCATTTAAAATTTGTTAAGTGATTTTTCAAACTGACAAAGTTTTTCTTGAATATTTTCGGCCTTTTTAGCCAACTTTCGTGATAGAAAAGTGGAACGTAACTACGTGAAATTCAACGAGCTATTCGTTTAAAATACTTTCAACACGATCTGACTCAGTTTTTACGAACTTTCGGTATTTTTCGAGCGTCCGTCGGGCTTGGTTGTAAATTCGTTTGTCAGCCGATTTCAGCATTTCAACGGCTTTTTTAATTTTTTCAATGGCGATATTCACCTGATTTTGCAGATCGAAATCTTCATTTAACATTTTGTCGGGCGGATTCATCACGAGATTCCTTTCAGGCTCCGAGTCCGAATCGATGTTGGGCGGTCCTTCGCCACCTTCGGCCATGATTCTGTGAATGGGCCGTTTGTTTTTCATGACAAATCTAATCATTTCAAACTAACTGTTTCACTTACGAAGTTGAATCTATTCTTTTCCTTCGTTAATCGGCGGATCGTCCCAATCAGTGTGTGGTCGGAGTGGTTTCACTTTGGAAAGTAACAAATTTTTGCAAAGTCCCCCAACTTGATGCTGATTGGTCGCCGTATGAACTACGTCATTTTAATTACTATTTTTAGAATGATGTGACATCATTATGTCTCCATCACTCACTAGAGTACTGTCTTGTCGTCCGCGTTCTGCGCAGAATCGACTAGTTACTCTCTGTTTTGGTGATTTCCGGCTTCTCATGTTATATTTTTTAGCCGTTTTTTCAGTATTTTTGTCACCATCTGAATTTTTTGGTACTACTGGGTGTAGCATGGATCTTCGCTTTGCCTTTTTCGGCTTTGTGGCCGGTTCCAACGTGGTTTGTAGATCATCCTGGGCTATTTGAATGTTTTCAAAACTAATCGCCACGTGTTCAACTTCGTCATCGGAATTTGGCAGTGACGGTAAAGTTTTTACTTCGTCTTCAAATAATGTATTGATTTTATTTTCAGTGGGTTGTCCCACCACCTCTCCCCTCCGCCAAATTTCCTGAGTAAATTGAGGGAAATATGGTGTAAGTTCGGATGCGTGGATAGACGGGAATTTTGCATTATCTTCCAAACGTTTTAACTCAAAGGCATTGCCTTGATGTGCACGAATAATTGCAAAAGGTCCAGTTCGGCGATCAGCGATTCCTGCCGAAATTCCTTTAACAGCGCTGGATAATACATGGGAATTTTTCCAGACTAAGTCGTTCACTTTGAAATTATCGAACTTCTTTTCTGATTGGTGATCTTGCACTCTTTTTTGTAGATCAAATACATGCGACATCATGTGCTGATATGTGCTTGCGAGCACTTTCTCCAGTTGATGAATATAAATATGAGGATTTTTCGGGTCTACGACAAGAACTTCGTCTGGCAAGCGCGGATCCCACGGCACTCTCAATTCTCTGCCGAAATTTAAATAAGCCGGTGAGAATTCTCTTCCGGCTGCGACCGTAGTTCGCAGACTAAAGGCGAATTCTCGTAAATATTCATCCCAACGGGTGTGAACATCAGTGTATAAAGCAATCAAATATTTAATATCTCTGTTGGTTCTTTCAACAGGATTCGCCTGAGGATGGTACGGCGAAGTATAAGCCGGTAACATTTTGAATTTCTCGCAAAACTTCTGGTATACTTGCGATCTAAATTGCGAGCCATTATCAGACAGTATTTTGCGTGGAAAGCCAAATTGTAGTGATAAATTATAAATACAATCAGCTATTTTAGCCGAAGTTGGTTTTGACATTGGCCGCATCTCTGGCCATTTTGTAGCGACATCGATTATAACGAGTATGTGAGTGTTACCTCGTGGAGTTTTTGGTTTAGGCCCCATGAGATCAGCACTCAAGCAATCAAAGGGAGCATACGGACCCATTTGAGCTGCTTCAATTTCTAATTTTTGCCTTGGCTTGCAAGCCTGGCAGCGTTGACAGTGCTTGATAAAGCGAGTAATATCTCGTTTCATCGTCGGCCATGCGTAGATTCTTCTAGCTCGATACATCGTTCGAGTAATACCACTGTGTCCAGACAACGGGTGTCCATGAGCTGTCCAGATGACTCTGTAAACGAGATTCTCTGGTACCACGACTTTCAACGCTCTTCCGTTTTCTCCTAACTCATCGGTTAGAGTCGGATGGAATTTTAGAAGTAAATCTTCTTCAATTAGATAAGCGGACGCTTTTCGTTTAAAACGTCTCTTGCTCATCGCGTGCTTAAGTTCAGGAGGGTAACAGCCATTGAGCAGGAAATTTCGAATTTTTGGCATTCCTTATCTCGTTTTTGCCCAACAATAATTTCTTCTCTTGTAGGTGGCTCACATTCTAATTTCTTCACAACGTTGGCTGCAAAAGCGTGGACGAGGACATTTGACGACGGGAATTCAAACTCTTGAGTCATCATGAGATGAATTTTTTCATCGGATTCAATATCAGGAGGATCGTAAGCATGTGACCAAAAATTGATTATTCTCTCGTCTTCAACAACTTCCGATGTGGGAAGCTGATTTGGTCCCCCCAGCTTCCAGTGTCGATATGGCGATGGACAATACGCCAATAAATCGTCATCTTCACCGTCTACGTTATCTTCTTCGGGCGTGCAGACAGGAGCTCGAGACAAAGCATCGGCCAATACGTTTAACGGCCCTTTAATATACTGGATTTCAAATGTATACGCCATTAATTCGAGTTGCCATCGCGCCAGACGTCCTGCCGGTTCTTCCAGAGACATTAGCCATTTCAAGGCCTGATGATCCGTTTGAACGGTGAATTTAGTAAATTCGATGTAAGGGCGATATTTTCTCAGCGCCCAAACAACGGCCAAACACTCTAATTCAGTAGCCGTGTAATTTACTTCAGCCGGCTGCAAGCTACGGCTTGAATAAACGCACGGTAGTTCTTCTTGTCCACCCCTTTCAGGTTGGATTTGCATCAATGCGGCGCCCAATCCTTGACGACTGGCGTCCGTATGAATTACGAAAGGTCGATACAGATCTGGCATGGCCATTGTTCCTGAATCAGTGAGGGCTTTTTTAATTTTTTCAAAAGCCTCTTGATGACTGGGATGCCAATTGAAATCCATATCCTTTTTCAATAAGGGCCTTAACGGCTCTGCCATGACCGACAAATTTTTTAGAAGTCGATGGAAAAAGTTAACCATCCCCAAAAAACGCTGAAGTTCTTTTAAATTGGTTGGGGTTGGAAATTTCGTAATTGCATCCAACTTCTTGGGGTCAACGGCGAGTCCGCCGGTTCCTAATTTGTACCCAAGAAAAATCAATTCTTTTCTACAGAATTTCGACTTATCCGGGTTGACACACAAATTAGCTTGTTCTAATTTTCCTAAAATTTTGTCGACATTGATTAAATGCTCTTCATATGTCTTTGAAACAGTTATGATATCGTCCAGGTACGCCCAAGCTTGTCGCCTATACATCTCATCGAGGACTTTCTCAATTAAACGTTGGAAACTAGTCGGCGCATTTTTCAGTCCAAATGCCATAACTAAAAACATCAATCGGCCTATAGGGCTCCAAAAAGCCGTTTTCGGCTGTGCAGACGGGGTCAAACCTATCTGCCAATAGCCTTTTGTCAAGTCGATCGTGGTAACCCACTCAAATGAACCGATTTCTCTCAAAATTTCCTCGATCGTCGGCATCTGAGGAGGATCATATTCTGTATGTTCGTTTAATGGCCGATAATCTACACAGAGGCGTGGTTCGGCCCCCGGTTTGACCACTAAAACAATTCGCATGGCATAATCTCCAGTGGCAGGCACAGCAATTCCCTTGTCTACCATATCCTGACAGATTTGCCGAATTATTTCCCTTTTCTGAGGGTTATAACTTTTAAATGGTACCCTTATCGGTTTATCAGTTGTCAGCTTGATATCGTGCTGCACTATGTGTGTACGTCCAGGAACTCTTGATAGAATTCTCTGTCGTCTCTTTAATACTTCCGCCAATGAGAGTCCTTGCTCCAATGTCAGATTGGCATCATTCACCATTTTGGTGATATCATCTCCCATTTTCAGAGTAGCTGCGCCAGCCAAAATTCCTTCATGACATACAAACGTAGCATTGTCTGGCGGTAATTCTTCAATTTTGGTTTTATATCTGTCCAAAACTGACTGTGGTATATACGGTAGAGTTTCGGTCAATGGAGTAATAAAATTCCATGACAACGTTTTCGGATTCGGCTGTATGCTTAGCCGCTTCATGAAATCATTTCCCAGTAAAATCATCGGGAAACGGTGTTCAATAACTATGAAAGGATGCACAAGGACTCCATGTGTCCATCGAAATGACAGCAACAGGGTTCCGACTGGTTGAATATCTTTGCCAGCCGTTCCAATACAGAGACTTGGCGAGATGTACTGTAATTCTTTTTCTAATTTCAGATTTTCCATTACTGAAGCCGCCATAAAGCTTCTATTGGCTCCAGAATCCAACAATCCAGTAATTGGTCCTTTCATGGTCTGTAGTTGTATTTTCGGAATTCCCGTAAAATCTTCCATGTTCAAATTGCAGGTGACTCTACGTATCCGATGTTCTAAGGCAGGATAATCAATAGGAAGTTCGTCCATTTCATCGTTATATGACAGAACGACTTTTTCCATAGCTCTAGTCATTTCTTCAATTTCATCGACTTCTCTCGACTTGGGACGGAATTTTTCCCAAAGTTTATCCATCCAGTTTTTACTTGGTTTGGGGTAGCACTGTAACGCTTTCCTAACGTGATATTGAAAGTATCGTTTGTCGGCCGTTTTTTCGGCCAATACTTCGTTAAGTTTAGTAAGGTCAACTTTAGGAAATTTCAGGTCACATGGTTTAAACTGAGCTACCATCAAATGTTTTTTATCTACTGAATCCCAGTAGTCTAAATAGTTTTTATCCAATGGTTCACGGTAATCATGGGTTACTTCAATCTTGGGACAAACGTCGGCGTCTATCTCCTTAATTGTTTCCGAGGCAACGGGCGCGAGTTTCAGCGTATTCGCTGCCAAACCCGCGCTCACAAGTTTTTTCGGAGCAGTTCCCCCAACTTGCTGACAAGACCTTCTATCTCGGCAGCTACTGGACTTCTATCAGGACACTGATTCGACCAATGCCCCAACTTTCCACATCTATGGCACGGATCGGTTTCTGGCGATTTGCGCCTAGGGCCGTTTCCTGAAGTGGGCGACTTTGAACGAGGTTCTACGGCTTTTTTGTCTGTAGCCGATTCCTTTTCAGTATCCGGAATCACTTCGGGCTTGATGGGTAGCGGCAAAGGTGATTTTGATCGAGCATCTGTATTAAGGTTTGCTGTATTAAAAGTAACGTTTTTACCAACCATTTTTGGTCTGAATTTATTCTCAGTGACATGCTTCGCGAGTAATACAATAGCATTCTCAACTAAAGGGTCTAGCCCTGGGTCGTCATCTTCGACTACATCAGTGCTGTCTTCCGACAAGGCAAGATTCGCGTAAGCTCGAGAATTTTTGGGTAGTTTGTGAGGGTTCGGAGGTCCGGCACTTGTAGTTTTATCCGTCTTCTCCGCAAAGTAATCCCCTCGATCTCGGGGTTGCATTAAAGGAGTTTGTCCAAGTCTAGCTTCTTTCACATATTCTTTAATGCGTAACTGCCGTTTCTTAATAGCTGCAGTCTCCTCCGGAGTCAAATATTCATTATACTTTTCTTCGATTCTCAGGTCATTATCCCTTAAAAATTGGGAGAGTTCTTTGAATGATCCGACTGGCGGTGCATCAACATTTTGCAGAATACTTCGGGAATATGGTGTCATCGCCTTTCGAAATTTTCTGTCCACATCATGGTCAGTAGATGGCGTTGGTAATGATGACAACAAATCTTCGGTTCGGCGGAGATAGGAACGAATGTCTTCTCCCGCTGATTGAGCTAAATTGTCCCATAATTGATAAATGTCTTCAGTGGGTTCAGCGTATTCTCGCATGAACGCTTCTACAAATTGATTCCAGTGCACGAATTCTCGTTCGACGAACCAATTTTCGGCGCGTGCCACCAATGATTTTGGGACTAACTTCTCCAAAGTATCTTGAGGTGTTATACCATTTAGTCGAGCCATTCTGGTAATTTCTTCCAAAAAGGTTGATCCCATTTGGAATTCTCCATTAAAACGATCAGGGACTAATCGATCCCATCGAATTGTTTTCACATCGGCAATTTTATGCCGCCACTTATCAGTGGTGTATTTCGCAATTTTGCGCTTCAAGTCGAATTTGCGTAACTCTGCTAGCCGTGTGGTTCGACTTGCTGACTGCGCTTGTTTTTGAAACATCGCGTCGATCTGTTCAGCGGTGTAATAACGTTCATCGCTGGACCGAGATCTTCTGGATTTCGTCCTTGAACGACTCTTTCGTTCTTTCCGCGTTTCAGATCGAGTAGATTTTTCGCCTTCCGAAAGGGATTCGTCCTTCGACCCTCGTGGCGGAGGTACATTGTCGTATTTCTGACGCTCATCCCCCTTATCGCGATCTTCGGGGTCTGGAGACGCACTCCGACTTCCAGACTGGTCATAATTATCGTTGGGTCGATGCGAATCGTTTTGTATCTTCATACGATTTCTTTCATCCATCATGGTCATGAGTTTGTCGCTATTAGTGAAAATTTCGGCATCTGAAGCGCCGTTCTTTTTTGATGTAGGCCCCTCAGCATCGGAACATCTTCTTTTGCGCGACTGTCGCTCATCTTCACTTGATGTTTGAGACGAATCGTCGGTTGCAGAATCTTCTAGCCGCACGACTTTCTTTTTCACTTTGGCGGCTGGACCTTTCTGTTGTGAGGCGAATTCAGCAACACGTATTCGTTCTTGTTCCTCCTCAAATTCCTCTTGTTCTTTCAGCAATTTGGCTCGCCGTAGCTCATCTTCAGTTTCTTGAGCTTTTTTGTCGGCGGCTGCCATTTGTCTACGGAGTTCTTCATTAGATGATTCCTGTTGTTTTATGGAATCCCAAGCAATCTCCTGTTCCCTTTTGAAAACTTCAGTCTCTTTTTTAGACAAATGTTTCTTTCGAGCATCGAATTCCATGCGTTGGCGCTCCAGTTCGTCCGATTGTTTTTTCAGTTTTTCTTCACTGTGACGGTACTGAGCGTTTATCTCTCGCAAAGCTTGATTCGATTTTTCAGCAGCTTCCTTGGCTTGAGACGCTGAGTTCATTTTTCGAGTAACAGCAGCCATCTGCTCGTTCATATGATCGACCAGGCGTTTTCTTTCATGAGCGGACATGGCTTCGTAAATTTCCATAATCGTCATCTGATCAGTCACTTGTACCCCCTGGAGAATTGCTCGATCCAGAAGTTCCTTGTAACCCACCGGTTGCGTATCAGGAATCTCGATGTTGTCCAAATCCATGGAAGAATCACCCCAGTTCGTTGGTCCAGCGGAAATCGCTTCTTCGCGTTCTTCGCCGACTGTTCCAACTTCCTTAGTCGTGGCACCCTCGGCGGCAACAGCGTCAATAGTTTCGGCTAAATGTTGAGCCGTTAGACTATTACGCGCCGTTCGAGGACGACCCGATCTACGGCGCTTAGCGCCCGTTTTTGTACGAGTCTGTACTCCTTCATCATCAATAGGAATTTCTCCTTCTGAGTTTGACATACTGAGTTAGACAGATAAGAGAGAAAGATGATAGGAAAGTAGGAATAAATTCTAATTTTAAACAATTGGTTATCCCGGACGGGCCCCCAAGTGTTGCGTTCCTGATGGTTCCAATTGACTTTTCTCAACAACACTAAATTTATATTTAGTCACTATGGGATTTTTCCAATTGCAAGAGATCCCGGCGTTCACCTGTGGAAGCAGTTGAATGCCGTTTATAGGTCTTCTATCGGGTGGGTTAGCCGTTAAGTCGGTGTCTAGGGATTTGATCTCGAATAAGGGCTAATTTAGTTATTTTAAATCAAACAGTTAATCAATTTATTGAGCGTTAAGTACAGGTTCTATTGAAGAGAATGTTAATAAGATGGGTTCTATGAGGATAAGATCGTCGGCGTAGAAGGCGACGTGCTCGAAGCAGCGCGGGACTCCTTCGGGCGGGAAAAAGCAGTGCAGAAATGGCGACTCGTCGCCGCGCAAATTCTGCGAAGTGAGAAAGGAAGTGTGAAGCCGAAAGACTTCACAAAGAGTGTCGGCTGTTAAGCCTGACAAGACGGGAAATCTTGGGTTAAACCCTAGATTGCAACGGGAGATTTCCGTTGGAGACAAGTAGTCAAACGGCGGGTACCGCCGATCGTTAAAACCTGACTGGAGATCCGCTGCAATCTGAATCGGAATCGTCGTCAACAGGTCGAGGAGCGGCGACGATGGCTCTGCAATCCTCGGCGGCTGGCTGGCGTCGATCTTCAACGGCGTGGGCGCGTTGGTCTTCGGGCGGCGGCGGGAACGACGGTGGTTTGGGCCGTCGTGCGTCGTCTTCGCGGCTCGGAAAGTGATTCGTTTGAACGTTGGTTCAAACAAATCGAGTTGAAACTTGGCAAAACTCACGAGTCACGGACAAAACAGTGTTTTTGGTTGTGAACAAAGCTGTGTCGGTGTGAACGGTATGAGTGTGATGCAAAGAGTGAGTAATAATTCGAATTATTACCCGGAATATGGCCGGAAAACGGCCAGTGCGCAGGCGTGGCGTGTGCCAAGGCACGCTTCAGCCCTAGCAACGGTGCAAAATTTGGGGATTGTCTTAGCAACGCCCCAATCCAGGGCTCAAAATGCCAGGGCAGCCGTTACAGCTTCTGGGACAATTGCCCAAAAGCGCAACAGGTGCACGGCAAAAAACACAATTCTAATGATTACGGTTAAAATATAAATAATGTCTTAAAAACGTGGTAGAAAAACCTCTCCACAAATGAAGTGAACAATTGAGATCGCAACACACTTGGTACTCTCTTTCCAAGTTGAGATGCACAAGGTTTATACAAACATGTCCTATTTCATCGAGTAGAGGAATGGTGGGCAAATCAAAAACCGCCAGATGGTGTAGTGACAAAACGCCGGAATAAATGAAAATCTTTGACCGTAAAAACCGAGACGAATCATCAAATTTCTGACACAGACGATCGAATATTTTTGCAAGAAATCTGGACGGTGCATTTGCCAGTTGATCTTGTATCTCTTCAAACTGAGCAGTCGCCACGTTTAAACACAAATCGTTCAGACTGGGTGCTGGTTTCCTGCGTGACATGTCGGCTAAGTACGTAAGATGCGAATGATGAAAGTCTCGAACAATTTCTTTATACAGGCGAGGCGAAACGAACGCATAACATAACAACGCACGATGCACGTTTTTCGCCACACGTTGTTAGATCGTTGGCAAAAAGAACTTTGTGTCACGATCATGACCCGGAATAAGGTTTGTAGTGAAGCACCACTGACTTGTCAGTGCACTTGACCTTTAACCACTTCAAATTCATAATCAACATCAACATAAAATATAGAGTAGATTTAATGCTAATTATATTTGAATTGGCCAGAACAGAGTTGAAAACTTGTGCAGAAACTTAGAATGAAGCTCTGTCCGAAACTTAGCCATTGAGTTGCTATTTGTAATCAATGTCCTGTTTTTCAAATTATTTTTCTCTTGTTCATTGCTAGCCACTATGCAATAACTGTTGGACAGGTCAAGAGTCAATGGGAGTTCGTCACAAGTCTTATAAAACAATAGCCTGTTTCATTGAGCTGGGAAGTTGAAAAAGTTGAGAAGGAGTGTTTGCGTATCGCGTATTTTCAAGCCCAAAAAGTATTCAAGAAGAAAGTATGATTTGATCGAATTCAACTTTTCGCTTCTCTCTCTCTCTTTGTTGCTAGCTTACTTTTGAGCTTTTCGTTGTTACTACCGGTAATGTAATGAGCTTGAAAAGGCACTTACCGGCTAAGCTGAACAAAACCAACGAGCGGCGTCCAATTCTTTCCACCAAACAAAGTCCAATAAAAGTACAAAAGAAATTGATTCCCGATATTGCTGCAGCTAACCAAATTGCTTCGGAGTCGTCGGTAACGCCTGCCATTTTGATAATGGGTGCGCTGTAGTACATAACAGTGTTGATTCCTGCCAGTTGCTGGAACAGCTGTAACGCACAGCCCAAAATAAGAGCGCGGCGAACTGTCGGTGTTTGAAATATGGCCATCAATACCGATGTACTCGCTAGTAAGAGGAGGAATACAAATGGTTAATCAATCAATCAATCAATGTTGAATGTGTTTTGTAAATTTACCGTTTTCTTTTGATTTTGCACTTGATTCTTGTTTGCAGGTTTCTCGAATGGCATTCAGTTCTTGGTTGATTTCTGCTATCGTGTGCCCTTTTCTCATGCTTTGAAGAACAACAAATGCTTGGTCGGCTTTCCCTTTCGACATTAACCATCTGGGAGACTCTGGCATTCCCAAAAAACCAATGAACTGGACAAGAGCAGGTACGCCGCTTAAACCTAACATATATCTGAAAGTTTTTTTTTTAAAAAAAATGCTCTCAGTGTTTGTAAAGCAATACACAATGATTTTTATGTTAGAAGTAGAAAAAGTGCAATTTTTGTGTGCAAAATTGAAAGCTCTAGATGCAAAATATCAAGTTGTAGGTGCAAAACTGCAAATCCTAGATATAAAAATGTTAATTTTAGATACAAAATGCAAATTTCATACGCTACAATAACAATGCAATCCTAAAGCAATTTGTCTCACTCCCAAAATTGTTTCCTATTCTAATGCAAGTGCAAAAAATGTATTTTCGTTATCATACCTCCATCCTCGCGTCTCATCAAAACCAAACAGACCGCACACAATTGCAGCTACAAAACAGCCTCCCGTTATGAAAAGTGTGTTTATTGTGACTAACGTGCCTCGACAATCTGCAGTAGATGCTTCTGCTATGTACATAGGAACTACACAAGATGCAAGGCCTGGGATAGTAAGGAATAAGGATGTTACACACAAATTATAAATATTAATTAATTAATTAATTAACATTTGAAATGGAATTACACTGATGCGATAAAAGAAATAGGTCAATGCAATTAAAACATGCGCAGTGGGTGCAGAATTAGCTAAAAGCAAAAAAGTGAACGCACCTCCAACCTGTCTCATGGTCGTGGCTGAAAGCTCCGGCCATGATCGTACCAATAACTTGTCCTCCCGTCACCATTAGGATGTGGAAAGTTACTAGTTGACCACGAGAATAATAGGGCGATGCTTCAGCAATGTACATTGGCACCGTGGATGAAATCATTCCTGATATGATAAAGCAACCACAATTTGTTTTGAATGGTGGGCATTTGGATTTTGGAGCAGCCACATTTCTCGATTGCTCCGCTCCGACTCCAATGAATTTCTAACTCAAAACACACTGCACGCAATGCAAGACAATCGACGAACGCAACAGCGAAAAAATTCCTCATGTTGGTCTATAAACATGAGTTTTCGGCTCTAAAACTGTCTTTTTCTGGGTAAAATTAATAAAAATGTATATTTGCAGTAGATAGCTGCAATGAATCTACAGTACATAGATCCATTTCCAGGATTCGTGGAGACCTCTTGATTGGCTTTCTAGTGTAAAGTCTTGAACGGACACCCCGTTGCGTTTGGCTTATTTTCTCGTGTGTTGCGTTGCGTCTAGTGCGAACACGAGCGAGAACCTACACCTTTATACCACAATTTGCACCCAACATCTTTGATGGCAAACTCAAACTGTGCATTTGACATGGTTATTACACATTGCGCATTAAAGCCTATTTGTTATTTTTAGCAAACCTTATATTCTCAATAGCAATTGCGGGTTGATTCAGATTATTTAGGGGCGAATCTGTCACGCGCAAGATCCCGTGAACCAACTAAAGGAACTCTAGATTGGTTGCAGAAATCCTTCAACATGTCGCAATTGAATTTTTGCGTTGTTTTGGCGCCCTCTAGACCTAAAATTGAAACTTTTTTGTGGTCTTTGGAACTTAATTCAAGTTGTCAAGACTGTACACACAATTTTGTACGTCGAAAAAAATCCATTAGAATTTGAAAATTATTTTATTTTTTTTTTTAAAATTAAAAGATGGCTTCCTACAACATGCGGTAATAATAGCCATTAGCCACTAGCAAGTGCAGAAGAGATAAGTCACTTATTCTGAGGTCTCAATTTCACTTACAGTAATCTTTATTCTCTTATTTCAAGTTGACTTCTCAGAGATATGATGTAAAAAAAATCGTCACATCTCCTTTGGAGAAGTCATTTCAGGCAAATATCGAGGGGTCCGACATAGGTGAAAAATGTGTAGGGGATTCCTGATTCCCAAAGATTCCCAAAGATTCCCACTGATTCCGAGGGGTACGACCTACTCGTAGGTAAAAAATGTGTATGGGATTCCTGATTCCCAGAGATTCCCAGAGATTCCAATCTCGGGAATCCTCGCGAATCTTGTGAAATCTCGCAAAATCTCACAAGAAGTCATAAAATCTCGCAAGATTACTGTATAGCCAAATCCTGTGATTCCAGATTCCGAGATTCCCTAGTGGAATGAATCTTAGAGGGTGTACGAGCTTCCAGCTGTATGTCGTACCCCTCGGCAAATACCCAGTTCGTGTTTTAAACATTAAATTAAATGCACCTAATGTTTTGTCTGCTTCTACAGGTAAGACGCCACACTGACCCCAAGGGTTGATCCCATGCCACATGCTAAGATGACCGCTTATAACAAACACTTTCTTTCAGGTTAAGGAGTGTTCAAACTTTTGGTTTATACCGTTAGTGCAGTTTATATAAACGGCCTACCGGTAGTTATAAGAAACGTGCCTAGCGGTCAATGTGTTAGTTTTAGGCCCGTTTATTGTGTCGTTTTAGTCGATCGCCCAAGTACAAATACATGGCGCATAAAAATTCCTTTTTATGCATTCTGGTTGTTGCCCCCTTATTTGAACACAATTTAGCGTTTACTCACATTTTTGGAGGTGGATGCTTCGGATGACTGGAAAGTCTGATCTAACTTTTTACGCGTCCATTTTCAATTTGGTTGTAAAAACCAAACCCGGCATAAACCGATTCAAAAACCACCCCAGTCGTGGTTTTGGTTTTTGCTGGTTTTGGTGATGTTTTTTGGTTGCTTTTCATGACATTCCGTTTACAGAAACGGTAAAAGCCATAAAACAAAAAAAGCGAAACTTTGAACTCGCTTCTAGTTTTAGTTATTCGTTCTAACAGAGGCTGAACTCTCTCTCTAATTAAATTGAGCTCCCTAAGCTAAATAGAAGTGAAACTGACAGAAACATTCCAACAACGAAATTGAATTTTCGAACACACATTTCGTGCGGCTGACATGATATATTACGGTGGCATGCAGGGAAGACTTTTATCAATGTGTAGGGAATTTGACAGGCGCAGGACACTGTGCCCATTAAGATAACGGATCTATGTCTAAGGTAGTAAACGCACAGCAAAGCAGCTTTAACTTGGCTGCAGGCAGATTATTGCATGAGCAAATCATTATTTATTCATTAATGCACAATTGATTGACATTAATACTCTAGTAAACACATAAGTGGTTCGAATAATTACTCAAATTGCACTCTCAAATATTAATTCTTTCTAATTTATTTTTTATATCGACAAAAATCAGTTTAAATTTATTTTTTTTTCTTCAAATTGCTGTCACGTTTTACATACAATTGAGTGCACTCGAGTTGATTTAAAGCGATTATTTTATTCATAACGGCGCCATTGATCCGTGTAATCCAATGAGAAAATCAATAGAAATAAGACCTTGGATGTCAAACTCACTTTAGAAGTCAAATTTTAACTTCGAATTCTTAATTTTGCATTTGATTCAGGGTTAATTTAATTATTTGAACCACTTTGGGGAACTTATTTATCCTTAAAAAAAATTGAGATGATTTTTCTTAATTTTCATGAATTATTAGAATGGCAGTTCTAATGGGCTACAAAATTGATTTCCTATGGATTTTCATTAATTCTACCATGATCATTACGGTAATTTATATTGTAGAAACAAAAAGTTCAGATGGTTCAAGTTCATCGCTGTGTGTACAACTGTTGTCTTGGCAACAGTACGAAATATTGAAATTTCAAGTCAATAAAAACATGAAAGTTTTTATTTTTTTGTTGTTTATTCACCTGAAGTTAAAATTGCTCTTTTGGAAAGCAGCAATTAAAATTGATCATAACAAAACCAGCTGTTCGAAGCCCTCTTAAATCCATTATGTGATAAGTTATTAAAAAGAAAAAATGCTCGTCGTCATTAACTTTTAAGCGCAAAATCCAATTTCTCATTTACGAGCTTCACTGCACTGCACTTGAAAATAAATCTCTCTCTCACATTTCTACCCATAATTGCAAAAACATATTTTAAAAAATGTAAATTGAATTTAAAACTCACCTATACCAACACCTGCTACAATTCTTCCAGCTAGCAACACATATTTATCCATGGCAGCACCCATTAAAACTGCACCAACAGTGAACATAAAACTGGCAATTAAAATGGTCGTTTTTCTTCCGATGCTGTCACTGGTTTTGCCGGCCACCAGGGAGAAGAGCCACGCCGAAGCAATTGTTGCGCTCACAATCAACTCGTGCCACAGGTTATTGAGTTGGAAATATTTTCTAACGAGTAGCATGGATCCTGACACGACACCTGTGTCGTAGCCGAAGAGGAAACCACCCAAGGCCGACAGAATTGTGAGTACGTACACAAAAGATGAAGTGGGTGGTGGGCGTCTGGCCGTTTCCGACTCCGTGTATTTTCCATTTTCTGTCTTTTTCGTCAGAACCAATCTCTCCCCGTCAGCCATTGTGCTTGAATGGCTGGTGTCCGATTGATGGTCGTGGTTATATATGAGTTGATAGGGACATCTAGTGAGGGAAAATGAAAGTTTTAGTATGAGAGATATTGACACTTGGTGGCCAAATAGCCAAATCAGCATTATATAGTCGAACCTCTTTATAACGAACTGCGATATAACCTCCCCCCTCATTTACATCAAAGTATAAATTGATTATTATGTCACTCCCGTCACCAGCTCGCGGACCGAGCGGCCAAAGGAACCCTAAGCACCATCGTTGACTTGAGATGGCATTAACAAGTCATCCTATCCCACGTATACACCATAAGAGGTAACAATAGAACATAGAACACTATGTTAAAAAAAATTTTGTTATAACGAATCGATTTCTCAGGTCGCTTGCGATTCGTTATAACGAGGCTCGACTGGGTTAAAACATTTTGCCATTGGTTAGCGACTTGAGTGGATGTGATGATTTTAGGTTGTGTCTAAAGGAAATCTGTTGCCAAAGTTGACAAAAACAAATTCCGAGACAAATTCCAATATAGAAAACATTGAAAAACTATGGGAATCTGAAAGCAATTGGACTAACAGTGGGAAGAGTGGCTAGATAATCATGTTAGGATGGACACCTCACTTCACCTCACCTCAGCAAAGCTACAGAGCACTCGTTCGAATTGGTATATGGATGTAAGCTTATAGATGTGCCACACTTTTTAACAGATGAATAATTTGTTAAATCGTCGAAGAGATGCTGCCTTTATCGATTGTTGAGCAAAAAATTGTCTCTCAATTGCAGTCGCCATTAAATTACTTGATTGATTAGAAACGAATGTAAAAATGTGTTTGATTGACTTACTTTCATATTCATACGGAATACGGATCGATTTCCTGCACACGATAATGGGAGACCTTTGGACAGCTAAAGTAAAAGTTATTTGCAGGTCAGAGCACATTGGTTGGACAAGAAAATGTGTGAATGTAAATCTGTTGCGATTGCAGGCGCCAGGATGGAGGAATCTAATGCAAGGTCCTGCAACCCCACCGACTCGGTGTCTATTCTTGGACTTACATTTGCCCACTTGACATTTGCCTCTCATATATCTCACCTTACAAAATTCTTTTCCCGGTCTGGCTTCATTGTTAACAAACTCCGTCGTGTTTTGTCCCAGTCTGAATTGTCAAGGTACATTAAAGCGAAAATTCATCCTAAAATCATTATTCCAAACATAATCTTTTTGTTTCTGCCCCACCCATGATCACAATTGATCCACCTGTCAATCATGTGATCAATGATGACTTCTGGGCTTCTTTACCATCAATTCAACACTTCTCCACCTCTACTCAAACTGTGAACTAGGTCTCCAACCTACTAACAGCAGGGCGAGAATGTCAACCTTCTCCTAATATCTTTGCATCTTAACACAGCACAAATCCCATCCAATTCTAACTGTATCGTGCTATTAAGTGCTTCTATTTAACCATGCTCAGTGATGATTCTTCACCCCACCCTGAAGTTGAAGCCTGAGTTTATTTACACCTCTTTTTACTTTAACCATACGTAGGCCAAATCTTGTAAATGTAAATAGTGTTGTACGCCAGCGAGCTGGGACTTGTAATCGCTCGTCATCCGAATTGAACGGTGGCCATTATCGAGACGTCCCACGGACCTGGACCCATTGCGCGAATAACTTTGCGCGATTGTTTGTTAAATTAAATCACTACCAACCGAATTGATCGTGACAAATGTTACAAGGTCAGGCAATTCTAAAAGAGTTGTCTGGAATTACACGTGTTGCAAGTCTAATTCTATTCTACATGATTCATAAACTATACATACTAAATTATAAGAAAATAAGACAAATATGGGGGAAAAACAGAAGTAGCACATCAGCTTTGCCGTAACCAGGCCGATATCAGTTCTTGAAATAAGAAAATGGCAGAGAACATCTTAGTTCTAACAAGTAAGAGTGAACTGCCTTCAAACAGGAAATCTTCAAACAGTTTAACCCAACCAAACAGTATTGGTGTTATTGGTATACAGTCGTTATAATGAAAGTTCGTTATACCAAAACTTGTTGACATCGAATTCTATGACAAACTAACCAACCAACCAACCAACCAACCAAGCCATTTTTAAGTACAGTCGAACCTCTTTATAACGAACTGATTTCTCAGGTCCCTTGTTATTCGTTGTAAGGAAAAATTGGTTATATCGCGGTTCGTTATAACGAGGTTAGAATATACACGAAATGCTTAATATTGAAGAGCTCATTGAAACGCAGGACATTTATGAGCACAATTCAATTTAGGAGCAGTTGATGACACCTAAACATTTGTTGCTTGGAGGAGAAGCGGTGAAAAATTGTCTTCAACTCTACAGTTGGATGTATTTAAGAAGAGAAGGCACGAGGGGTGTTGCTGCAGCTGCCTAACCTGGTAATTGAACCACTGCGCACGAGACATGAGACATGGGTACTGGTGGGCTGTGACCAAAGCAATTTGTCGATCGAACTTTGCACAAACTTGAAATGATTTGGGAATGCATTTCAGCTGTGGGTTCAGGCAAAATGTGTATTGTTAATGGAATTGTAGGATTAGAAGCGTACGTCAACATCCTTGAACGTTTCTGCTTTCTACTCTGAATGGTCCTTTACAGGGCTGCCATCTACGGTTTTTTCTTTAAAATGCTGATTTTTAGATACTGGTATTTAACTAGCCAAACGACAAATAACCTCGTTTCTTTGTTATTCTAAAATTTTACATTTTGCTTTAATTTAGCCCAATTAGAAGGAAATTAGCATACTCAATTTTTTTTTTAGAAAATTTCTTTTTTGATTAGAAAAACTGTTCTGCACTTCCATCAGTATCTAAATCAGCAAGTTTGTAACGCACAGAAATCTACTTGTAGATCACACGTAGATTCAGCCTTTAATTTTATTTCCTGCACTGGAGAGCCACCTGGTGAGCGCTTGTGGAATTAGTTCTAGGTCACCCAGTGATGTTTCAGGCCATCAGTTTGAGTGTGCTCTTGTGGAGATGTGTGTTGGCACCGTGTTAGATGTGGCTCGTGGGGTTTGGGATTTATACAGGTGACAAAACCCCATTTGAAGGCATCAAACAATGGCAACAATGATAGCAAAAATCAAAATATGGATACTTATACTACAAGTGTGCAATCTTTTTCTGCCGTGTATCTCAGGTATTGTTTTTTCTCTATTATTTTAAAAAAAAAGAAAAATCTTTATTTACACAGTGATGCGAGTTTACAGGGTTAAGTTATTTATACTCAAGTTTTTAGGGTGAATGCCTGATTAGATATGCTTAAGTAATTCAGTAAAATGTGAATACCTTGGAAATAGACTTCGCTTACAACTTTTTTAAAATTTATTTATTACGTTTTACTCCGTAATTTTTATTAATTTTCTTTTTCTTTTATTTTAAGTTGAAAAAACATGTTATTTAGACCAGAACAAACATGCCTATTTGATGCCCATTGTTCTTCCTTGCTCTCTAACACTGATCAACCAAAATGCATTTTGAGTGGGTGTGGCTTATGGAGGGGGAACATAAAACCACACCTTAGTCTATTATTTTTTCATCAACCCATGGAAAAGATTTTTTTTTTTCTCCTTTGTGGGATAAAAACATAGGATTATTTATTTTTCTCTTTAAAATATTCCAGGCAGTGTTTATGTTGCAACTTTCCAGTTCCTCATTCCTGGTCCCCCTCTCACCCTCCCCTTTCTTCTCAGCCCGGCCATCCAGTTGAGTATTTCACAAGCAGGTAATGATGTGAAAACAGGGAATCACTGTTGATTTTATTTATTTGTTTTCACACCAGGGTGTAGCCTGTAATTGTTGTGACTTGTGACATGCAGAAAGAAGAAAGTAGGTCATTAAAGGAAGAAATTTGTTTAAATTTAGAATTATTGAATTTTTTGTGGAATTTTTTAATATGGAGGGAATTTAATGATCTAATTATAGAGCATTTTTATACAGTTGGGTGTTTGTTTACATGATTTGTACATATCTTTTTGGCTAAGTATATCTTATCATTGGTTTGACTTAAAATAAAGTTAGGCCTAGCTTCCTGGAAGTTAATTTATTAGCACACTCAAAGTTTGATCAGTTAAAAATAGGTTTTTCGTTTTTAATTGAGGAACATTCTTTTATTCTTGGAAATAAACACATTTTTTAAATATTTTGCCGAATTTGGAATATTTATGAAAATTCAGATGGGAGCAGTCTAGGTCACTGGGTTAAGATGAGATTTAACTATTTGATTCATCTAAATTTAAGAACCTGATACAATATGACCTACAATTTCTTTATTATCATTTTTTTTACAGAAGAAAGAATTTAAAAAAGTAAATAAATAATACTCCGTATTTAAAAAAAATTAATTAATTAATTAAAATAATTCTAATTAAATTTCTGAATTCCTTATCATTAAGAATTTTAATTAGTTTGTAAAGAATATTTTCAATAACAAAACAGGAAGTGAGCAATCCAACACTTGTGGGAACATGAAATCTTCATACTCACATCTGTTCCCTTTTCTATACTTTTATTTTAATTTTTTTTTTAATTTGAAATTATTGTCTTGGAAAACAAAAAAGAAAATAGTCATGACTGACTCATATTGATCCTAAACTTTTTTTTTGACCTGAAATTGAATTTTGCATGTGAAAACGTAACCTGTTTCTAAGGAAGTCTCGATACAAGGGGTCATGGCTCATGCCAATACACTAGAACAATCTTTGTAAAATTTATGTAATTATTTTTCAGGAATTTGCGGTTATCCGGGGTCACCTGCCAATGGCTCGGTCTCCATAATTCAAAGCATAAAAGCAACTTATACTTGTGATACTGGATTTGTACTTTTTGGCGACTTACACAGACATTGTTTGGACAATGGAACGTGGTCTGGTGAAGTTCCAACTTGCGGTATAAATTTCAATTTTTAATCTTTTCTTTTATTATTATCTGTTTGAATATTAGTTCAGGTGAGTGCATTGAGTAGAATGAGAAATTTTTTTTCAAATTGGGGGAAAGAAATAAAGGGCAAAGTAACCTTTAAGATTGCCATTTACTTTTTGTGTGACTGATTAGGGCCGTCATGCACTGATTACGCTTGAATCTCTTGGAAGAAAAAAAAAGGGGTAGGTTGGAAAAATTAATTTTTTAGATTAATTTTTTTGTTTTAGATTAATTTTTTTTAGTTAAAATTTTTTGATTAATTTTTTTCATTATTTCCAACAGACCTAATGAGGAGTTTTAAAAACATTGACTTGCATAAGTTTACTGTGTAATTATTCAAACAGTTTAAAAATTGTTGCCACGCGAATTAGTTTTTTTTTTCAATCTATGTTTAACTGGCAAAGATAGATTGCTTTAATTGTGTGTACAAGAAAAACAACAAACCTCCATTGGTTTGAATCTTTTTTTGGTGGATAAACAGCAGATTGTTATTAATTATTACTCGTATATTATTATTATTATTATTATTATTATTATTGTAAAATTGTTTAATTATAATGTAAAATATAGATGAACAGTATATTTGGCAAATTTTAGAATTTTTCAAAAATATTTTTAACAAATTTTAGAATTTTTCAAAAATATTTTAACAAATTTTAGAATTTTTCAAAAATATTTTAACAAATTTTAGAATTTTTCAAAAATATTTTAACAAATTTTAGAATTTTTCAAAAATATTTTAACAAATTTTAGAATTTTTCAAAAATATTTTAACAAATTTTAGAATTTTTCAAAAATATTTTAACAAATTTTAGAATTTTTCAAAAATATTTTAACAAATTTTAGAATTTTTCAAAAATATTTTAACAAATTTTAGAATTTTTCAAAAATATTTTAACAAATTTTAGAATTTTTCAAAAATATTTTAACAAATTTTATTGAATGAAAATTTTTGTTCATAACAAACTAGGTTAGTTCCAAGAACCACTCATCGTACTCGCATCCTTGCTGCTGATAAATTATTACAGTAAATAACCAGATTGCAGGTTACTACATTAACCCGAACGAATTATTTGCAATGGAAACTTTAGTATTTCCCGGTCCTTTTGACCCGCATTTTTTTCCATCACAATTTCCACTCGATTGAGTTCAATTTATTCAAAGCGTATAAATCAGAGGTAGTTAGACACGAGCTGTTATATATCTCCATTCAAAGCTACTTCCGTGAGAGAGCGAAAAAAACATGGCACTCGTTAAATTCACATCACGTAATGAAAACGAGCAAAACAAGAAATATTCATGAATGAAACCGAGTATTAGTCACCGTAATTTGACCGACTGCCGTGTAATTATTTACACCACATTTTAAATGGCTTTGTTTTGAGGTTGTTCAACTTGACTATGTCGGGAGAAATTACAACGAACTTGACTCGAATGTGCATGCTCACTTGGCGTGTAATAAGGAGGGTTTATCCCACTTAAATCGAACCCATTTTAACATGTTTTAACATGACTGCGTCTTTGAATGGAAATCAATGACGACGGATTGAGGCCAGAAATATTTAAAAATGTAACAAAAAATACAGCGGGAGGCGATACTTAAATTACCATTTAATAGTAGCAATTGAAGTTAAAATTCGAATTTATACTCCGGCTAGAGATAAACTGATAATTTAGTTCCGTAAAAAAATCCCTGCAGGAAGAAACATATTATGCTTTTATTTTAATGCCAGTCAACTGTACTAAACAAATGATGCTCTCCAACTTTACAATAAAAATAATGTTGCAACGATGTTTTTTACATCAATCCATCATCAAATTCTAATATCTACAATAATTTCCAAAATATTTGTATAAAAATTGATCGTGATCGATCACAATTGGCTATGGTCGCTAACCTTATGGTTTAAAAATATATTGCAATTATGTTTGAAATGCTTTAAGTTTCACAATGCACTCGAGAATGCATTTTTATTGGGTCTATTAGTTTGCATTCCACAATATTATTTCTAGTCAAATATCAATGCATTGTTAAAATATATCTTTTCAATTGTATTATGAAATGCATTATTTGATACACGAATAATGCACGTAAAATCCGCGAAATGCTGCACAGCCATTGACAAAAAAAACTTCCCTTGGTTACAGTGGTTTTACATTACTGCAGGGAAGTTTTTTTTTTGTCCACGGGTGTACGTGTTGGAATACGATTGTAAAATATATTTTTTAAGCTTATGGGAAATAATATCGTGTGAATGGAAATTTGCAATTGTTTTGCAAGGAAAAGAAGGGTTGGAAGCATTCTTTTTTGAAATGGCAAAGTTTGAAAGTATGTTTTTCGGGTGTGGTGCAATAAATTTATGTTTGTCTAGGGGCCTTTGAGCGCTCGATAAAGATGTTTAATCCCAGTGTGACTGCAACAAAAAATAGCAGATGATATTATGTGTTAGTTTTTTTTTCTGTCTCTCTCTCTCTGTGCATGTGCAGGAAATCTGTTGAGTCGTCAGATGATTGATTTCAATCAGAAAGAATAAAGAAATTTGGCAGTGATTGGCTTTTGATGAAAGCATGAAAAGAACAAATTGATCATGTAATGGTACTTCCCTTAGTCAATGACTGCAAGAATTAAATTGGAACTTGGTAATTTATTGCACCAAAACGAATCTCTTCGGAATATCAATAATGGTTTAGTCTTTTCTTCTAAAATAATAAAGAGAATTTTTGTTTGTTCTTGCAGATTTTAATATAGCCAAAGGTCACAGAGCAACTCAATCAGACACATTTTTCAACTACACAGCTAACCAGGCTGTAGATGGGCTTATTGAGACGTGTTCTTTCACTCCCAAAATATCCGAACGACGGTGGTGGCAGGTCCAATTACCGAAAATTCACACAATTGCTGCAGCGGCAATAACCATTGGTGCTGGCGTTGCTCATAAGTTTACAGTATTTGTCGTCATGCTTGAAGAAAACCGGAAACCGAGTTATGAATTGTGTGGAACTTTCGATGGAGTTTTCGGTAAGTGTAGTTTTTAAGCTCGAAGGTTTGGTTAACACTACACCAGTGATACGGCTCAACCAATTGGAGTTAGGACATGGCTGTAATAGTTTGGAGTATAGCTGCATCCACAAAGTCGTGTTTTAAGTGTTTTAGGTGTTTGTGTTTTGGTTCTGTGATGTCACTTCACAAGTATGTAATCAGAAACATAAAAGCACCCTCTAAAAATCTATTTGAATGTAGCTACTGCGAGTGTGCTCTGTAGGTTTAGTTTGTGTTATCGGCGAATTATTGACATTGGAATTGGCGAAAAAATTCGTCGTTTATAAATCAGATACATATAAGTAAAATGTTACTTTAAAAAATGCATCGTTTAAAAAATTTTTTTGACTTGAGGTTGATCTAATAGATTGAAATTGTATTCCTCAGAATCAGATACAACTGTGTTGGTTTGTAACAAAGGCAAAGGACAAACTGGTCAGCTAATTTTCATTCGTGATGATCGTGATATATTTGATTATTTTGGTTTGTGCGAAGTGGAAGTCTTTGAAAGAAGAGGTAAGATTGTGTTATTAAGTTATTGATGATAATCCTATATTGTTGATATTTTTTTTAAATTTTAGATTCTCATTTATGTGGCAAACCTGAAAGCAGCCACAATATGAAATCGAATATTCTAAGTACCAGAGAAATGGAATACGAATGTTTAAGTGGCCACAAACTTCGTGGTGTAGTAAAACATCGGTGTGTAGATGGGCGATGGAGTGGACCAATTCCCAAGTGTGAAGGTAATTTGATAAAAGCACACAAAAAATAATGTAGTACGGTAGTGTAATTGACTGACGAGAGGTAGCGCCATCATTCCTAGTGTACGTTTCGTCACCCAGCTTTTGTTTTGTTTTCAGCGGTGGCGTGTGAAATGCCAACACAAATTCCTAATGGAGTCATTCAAGTGTTTGCGATGGAAGAGAGATTAATCGTTGGCACTGTGACAAATTATTCTTGTGATCCCGGATATGAAATTTACGGAAACGCATTACGGACATGTGATGAATCAGGAAACTGGTCTGGGAGACCTCCGCAGTGTTTGCGTGAGTCCACATTTAGCTCGGATTCATTTTCTTTATATCTAATTTTGCTGTAAATTGCAGCATTTGACTGTGGTCCGCCACCTTCAATACCTCACGGAACCATTCGTGTCAATTCTAGTACGTGGGGATCATCTGGAATTGTGATTTGTGACGACGGCTTTCCTGGATCTTCTGATGCCCAAATTTATTGCTCTCAGACGAAACAATGGATCTTGGTAAATGTATCTTGCCAAGGTATATCTTTTTCTTCCTGTTGGATTGTAATTATTAATTAATGATTGAAATTATTGATGATATTTTTTTTTGTTCAGATGCTGTCCCTCTTTTTGAAGTTGACAGTGTTGCGGGTGGAAATATCACTGGTAAAAATAGAGTTTGATTACATAACGGTTTGCATTTAAATGCCAATTTAGAGGAGTTGTGTAATGTACGGGTAAAGTGAATTGACATTTCCCGGGGTATGTACGAACGAGTTCTGTTCCGAGAATGCGTTCGCAAGTCCAATTGTTCCTAAGTCCAGCAAAGGTGTAGAATGTGGACAAAGAAAAGATTTTTAATATTACTTTTGATAAAAAAAAATTTGAATTAAATTAATAAAGTTAGATACCGTATTTGCAATTATTTCCAAAATTTTCGGGGTATAGTTGTTCCGCTTGTGCGATTCTGCAGTGAAAGCTCTTCTCGCTTATACGGAAGACAGGTTTTGGTCCTGTGACTGTTATTGGTGTGTTAAAATTTCCTAAAAATAAATTAAGCTGCACACATTTAATAATTTCTGTTTCTATTGCACAATTCCTCAAAATTCAGTGAAATTGTGGGTGTGGGTTTTCCTGTTTGTTGTTTCTTATTTCCTTTTCTTGACGGTTAAAAACAAGGGAAAATTTCAGATGCTACTTGGTCTTTGTGGAGTTTTGTCACGACTCAAAGAACTTCTTGCAGTAAATTAGTGGGCGGTACGGTTCAATTGACATATTTGTTTTTACAGTTTGGCAATTACTAACAATACTTGAGTAGTTTAGAATTTTTTTTTTACAACTAACACTTTCTCTTTTCTTTTTTCTTGCTATTTTCTAACAAGCATGCAGATCTAAAGGAACTAAACGCAGTTATGTCAGTAAGCAGTGTGCATGAATAGATTTGTAGCATTGTAAAACAAACTTAAGCAAATAAGCCAAGTTAGTTTTTAATTCATTTGCTACTGTTATTGCATTTTGTTTTGTTTTTGTTTTCTAGGTGTTGTTGTTGGCAGCATAGTAGCGATTGTCATTACTTTAGCAGGCATTGCCATGATTGCTTACTTAAGAAAAAGGTATGTCCAGCATGATGTTGAGGCAATCTTGCAGAATATATCTTGTTTCAAAAACTCAAACAGTGGGAAATTCCATGCAAAAGATTGTTTTAACTTATTCTGCAAGATCTCTTTAGCATTTGCAAAATATATTGCTAATGAATGTTTGTGCTTGTGCTACCTTGAAAACTATAAGCACATCACACAAAGCGGTGAGTCATTTATTATTTCGTGAATATATGAAGAGAAAAGATTAATAATTATGATTGATGCATAAAAGAACAACCATTACTTGCATTCAGTTTCAAGAAATTTAATTTTTCATAAATACAGTAAAGATAAAAATAATTCAATCTTTGAATCAATAAACCTCCGCATGATTCCATTGGTAAATTCCACCGGGGACTTAGTTGTGGAAAGAATTTTGTACTTTAGAAATGATGACTTAAAAAGCATCTTATTTATTTAATTAATAGGGAATTCTCCACTCTTGATCAAGTTCTTGTAGATCCAACAGCATGGTAAAGAAGTATAATTATACCTAACAAGGCGGGAAGTCCTGCAGTCACTGGGTTGCACATATTTTTATTTTAAAAATGCTGCAGCAGTCGTGCAGAAATTCCTGCCGTCTCAATACTGCTGATGCAATCTTGCATGAAATTTGTGTAGGATCCTGCAATAGTTTTGTATAAGGGCCAGGCCGTTGAGTGAGTTTTGGGTTTTGGATTGTTCACTTTTGTCGTTGCACAGTTTGGTTTGATTAATTAAATACAATTAATTAATTAATTAATTATCTGTTGGTTTCTTTGAAACTAGATGGATTTTCAATCTAGTGAAAGGAAGTTCTAACGATGTGTCGAAAAATGGATTTCACCAAAACATAGTTGGCAATTCGCACAGCAATTTAGTGGACGATCCCATTTATGATGACATATCGTACGCCAACAACTCGTTTAATGTTGACCAACAATCTCAATCTGCACCTTCCGAGCAACCACCTTTGGACACAAGTTCGAGCATTCAAATTTACGACCAACCAGCGGGCGATGAACCCATTTACTACACACCGGTAGAATACCCAATAAGCAGAGATTTGCCAACGCAACAACTGGCACTGGAACCGCAAGTGAATGGAGAAACGAGTGAAAATCCTGTGTACGAAGTACTGGACGCCAAGGGATTAGACGACGCAGTTTACGCTCAGGTCGATTTTGAGAAGAAGAAAAAAGACCGCGAAGAAAGTTTTCGTAGGCGACAAAAATCGGCGTCGTCCGTCGATTTGAATCCCGATTCGGGCATTTATGAAAATGTTCCGTTCGGGGAATCGTTTGCTTCTTCCTCTCTGGGCAACGGCGACGACTTTCAGCCATCCGTGCTAAGGCCGCTACCACCTATTCCAAGTGAATCCTCATTAATAACCAGTTTGGAAATGTTAGACAATAATGAAATATATCATGACGGCACTTCCGAACAAATGCTTCCCGAAGACGATGCAAAGTGGGAGAAGTCAGATTCCATTTATGCAGCCCTCGATTTGGCTAATAAACGATAAGAAAAAAAGTGTTAGTTGTACAGAGAGTGAGTGGCATCTCTTATTTGAAATAATGTCGGAACGGGAGGAAAGATAGAGCAATGTCCAGGTAGAATGAAATTACCCTGGCTTTTTTAATTGCATTAGACTTTGCGACCTGTCCAACATTTGCATAAATTAAACGCCTTATCTACTGTAATACACGTAGCTGCATTCGGAAAGTCACTTAGACTGGTTTGTCGCATTTAAACCAGCAATTCAATAGGGACACTTTTGCAAAATTGAGTTCAGTTAAGTTTCCTAGATACGAACGAGTTCCGTTTTCAGTGGCGTTAAATTCGCAAGTCGGAATTGTTCGTGCAGTAAATTCAGCAAAGGTGTACAAGATGGAAAAATAATTGTTAATCTTGATTAAAGAAAACATTTTTAATCTTTTATTTTTATTTTTATTTTTATTTTTAGACGTGCGAACTAACTTAAGCTTATGTGCTGCTGCGAAATTTGATTTTTGTGTCTTTGAAAGTTTGTAACTCGCGTGTTCGTATGTAGGGGACTCATTGTACAGGGTGGGCCAAAAGTCACGAACGGTTTTGTTTTTTGAATAACATTTTTATTTTTAATTCTTTTTTCATTTTTCAGTTTTCATTTTTCATTTTTTATTTTTTTTTAGCCATTTTGTGAAGAAGAGTTGGGAGATTAGTTTCGTAAAAATTCACGACCAAACAGCGACCACAAACTGTTAAATTTTACTAACAAACCCGAGGATTAATAATTCTGACCCAACATCCAACAATCAAACTTTTAACAACTTTTCACTTTAAGCAATCCAATGTCTAATCATTGATAAGCTTGTTGGGTCGGAATTGATCCCCGGTTTTGTTAGTAAAATTCCCAACGTGTGGTCGCTGTTCCATAACTAATCTGCCAACTCTTCTTTACAAAATGGTTAAAGAAAAAATTAAAAAAGAATTATGTGACTGGTGTGGTTTTCGCCATGGCAGCCTGAGGAGTGGACTGGTTACCATGGTGTGGGATGCATACACACGTAATAATTAAACAGGAACTCCAGATTGTTGGTTGTTGGCCTTTAATTCGTTGTCTGGGGGTCGGAGTCTCTCATCTACCACGTGTTGGCACTTGGCAGTGCTGCGAAGGCACGTTACACCAGCGACCGACCCGTCATACACAGGGTGGGAACCCCATGGTCCATGGGTGATGTGACCGGTCATTCTGCTGTACTTACCCGTACAGCCCATGCAACCACTCATGGAGGCTGTAGTGGATCCATCATCGCACTACTGAGCGTCACTGTGGTGAATGGGGAGGAGAGCAAAGTCAGCACAGAGTACAACGACTCTTGCTGGCTTCAGGACCTTACTTCACACACTTGTCTCAGTTGAGAGCCAGCGCTCCTTCTCTCTACTCCCCACACCACTCGGCTCCCTCCTTCCCTAAATCACTCTGCGAGGAGGGATGACCTTAGGGCCATTGGGCAGTGTGGTAGTGATGCCGGTCACATTTAAAAATAAAAAAAGTTATTCAAAAATAAAACCGTTCGTGACTTTTGGCCCACCCTGTAGTAGTTTTAATAAGCAAATGCTTAGTTAGGTAAATTTTTACGGGGCAAAAGACAGTAAGCCGATTGGAAGTTTTCTGGACTGGATACAATTTTGGGTACGTTCGGACCACACAGCTTACAGATGATCTTTTCGAATGCAGTCGGTGAAATTCGTATGATTTTATGATCTCAGGGTAATAAAGTCGCAGAGCAAGAGCGACAATGAGTCGGAAATGAAGACTACACTTCCTGCCTTAACCTATCTGACAGGATATTTTGCGAGTTAACAATAACAAGGAAAAAATTGACAAATCAAAAGCTTGAGATATTTCTACATTAGTTTGTGTATGGGAAGGAACGAGAATTGAAAGTGTTGCTTGGCTGCAGCTGTTTTATTATCAAATGAAAATTAAGTTCTAGGAATAAATACCAATTTTATTGCTTAAGATAGGGTGTTGCTTAATAAATCGTCTGTCTGGAAGAAGTGATTGCTGACAAACGACTGAAATTGGTCTATTTTCGGAACTTCCCCATTGGTCAAGAACATACGTATCTTCTATGTATTTTCAAAAGAAATAGCGCAGCAACACTGATATAACTAAATTTGTTTTAACCTGTCTTAAGTCTGCTTGTTCTTATCAATAGACTCGAGCCTGAGAAAACTCCCTCGTAAGGAGGATACTTTTTATTAAGTAAAATTAAGTAGAAAAAACATACATAGCACACACAACAACTCACTATTCCCTATAGAACTTCTGTTCTTTTGACTATTCTCACTGGATACTGAAAGAAATAATACGAATTAAAAAATACACATTCTTTCTTCAACTAAAGCCTTTTTCTTGTCAATAATAAAATTGTACAGTACAATTGCAAATAGATTTCAAACAGGTATACTTCAAACCGCCCCAAAGTTGTTCTAACTCCTATTGGTTGAGCCATCTCACTGGTGTAGTGGCACAAAAAAGTAGCCCACAACACCAGAATTGTAATCTAACTAGGCAAAACAACCAATAAGAAATTAAAACTTGGTTTACCTGCCAAAAGAAACCAACAAACTACGCTAACATTGTTTTATTAATTAAAAGGGCGATAAAACTTATTTTAGCAAATAAAATGAATATTTTATTACCAAATAAATAAAATCCATCATGCTAACCACAATTAGGTGTAATCCGGCTCAACCAATAGGAGTTAGGACAACTTTGGGTCGGTTTGGAGTATAGTCGTTGCTTTGTTTAATGAATAGTTAAGATAAGAGGTATACTCTGGCCAACTGTAACTTGGGCCTATTTTCCATTGTATGAGCCTTTTCACTGGTGTAGTGATACTAAAAAATAGATCAAAACACCAGAATTGCAGTACAATGTACAGACATTGTAATCGATTACCTCTTGTTAGAAAATTGTTTGCTTTCCAGACAAAGCAAGCAATAAACTGAAAAAACATGAATGTTGAAATAAACCAGCATAATCTTTATTTTATGACTTAAAGATATATTTTCTGATAAAATACAAACAATATTACAACATTTCAATGATAAAAATAATACTCCGTAAACCAAATTTAAAACCAAACTGAACTATCCTGGTGGTAGCACACAGATCACAGTTAGGAGTAATGAGGCTCATCCAATGGGAAATAGGCCCAAGTTAGAGTTGGCCAGAGTATAGCATTCCTCTGATAGGAAGTTTGTGGGAGTTAGGATGCTCGTGGGTTATAAAGAGTTTCCAGTATAATCTTACAGCTAAGGCTTGAATTGTAACTCGTCTCAGCTGGAGTTGTGCTCAAACTTTTTTTTAGCTGCAGAGCCCTTTAGAGGAATAAAAATTGTATGTGAGTCCCAGTGGCTCAATAATTGATTATAAAATTTTCTAAAATTGTGTACAAACAGTAAGTCCTCTACAGTTGCGAGAACGCGTTTGCATGTCGAATTATTCGTAAGTCCAGCAAAGGTGTACAAGGTGGAGAAATTGTTAATTCTAATTAAAGAAAATATTTGTAATCTTATTTATTATTTATTTTTTATTTTAGAATTAATAAAGGTACTTATTAAACAAAATTTTTCAACTTTTGCTTTGAAAAGTACAACAGCTGGCATACAGTGTTAGGCAGGCAAACTAACTCATGCGCTGCTGCAAAATTTGAAGTTCGTATCTCTGAAAGTTCGTAACTCGAATGTTCGTATGTACTTTTATCCATTGTGTGGAAAATTTTGGAAAAGTGAGGTATCATCTGCTAATTTAAAATCTTGCAGCTCTGCACAATTTGGGATCTTGCAATGGCCCTAAACAAACGAGAATACAATTTGCAATAGCCAATCAAAATCAATTACCAACTCTCCCACTTTCAGTGACATTCATTTTGTTTGAATTTGCGATTGTTTGAATAGCAAGAATTTTCTTACTGCGTTTTGTAAAAGTTCAGACTTCTGAACTTGCTAGGATCTGTGCTGTCTTTCATGTTCTACAAGCAAGTAAGAAAAAGACAAAAAGCAGGCAAGCATTCTTTCTACTTTTCCTTGCTAGTATGACACGCTAAAGTTGATCAATTCACAGATGTTGGCATGTTGCAGTTAATGAAGTTATTCTTAAAGTAGGTTTCTATAAACTGCAGAATTATAAATATTAAGCACCAATTGTTTTGTGTGACGATCATCTCTTTTTTCCATTTTTCTCACTTTGTTCAATGTGCACAATATGAAAGTAATTTCAGGTTAATAATTGGAAAAATTATCTTTAGTCGTTTGGTTACCAAATGTATAAAACCAGTTTTGTAAGTACAGTAGTACATTATTTGTATATAACTTAAAATATTAAAAAAATGTTTACTTTTACATTGGTGATTGACTATGAAACTTTTTTCTATTTTTTAAAACTAATATTCCTTTTCTTTTAACCGCATTTGGCCATCCGTCTGCAATTAAATTTGTGTGTGGGTCAGCTTTAAACATTAATCACTGACCAGTGGCCAGGCTTCCCAGCTACTGTACAGTACAGTAGGTCTCAACCATCATCTTTGAAACGTGACTCAATGTCAACGAATATGGTTCTTGGCAAATTTCCCAAAGTGTTGGTAGGTTGAAAATAAATACAGTCGAGCCTCGTTATAACGAACCGCGATGTAACGAATTTTTGTTGTAACGAATTCGTTAAAATGCTTTGGTTGGTTGGCCGGCCATAGAACACCATATGTTAAAAAATTTCGTTATTACGAATTTTGCTGTTCCGAATTATTCGTTTTCACAAACAATGTTTCGAAACACTATACTCTACACTCCCCTTCTGTCTGTACACCACTGCCAATCGGCGATCAACTAGTTCCAGCCTCCATGAGCAGACACATGGTTGTAGTTGTAGTTATTGTAGAACAGCTTCAGTATTCCGGACACATTGGACATCAGCCGATTCAGCCCCGTGTGCAGGTGTCTGGTAACCAATTGAATTTAAACTAGTGTTTAATCGGGTTAAAACAGTATGACTGTCACAAGCTCCATTTCCACACCCACAGTACTTGGTGGTCAGCAACCTAGACTGAGTCATTTGTTGAATGGATTAGACAGACGTTGAAAAATTGTCGATTTTTACTTTTATTAAACTACATAATATTGATTTAAAAATCTTATACAACCAGATTGAAAAATAGAAGTATCTCACTTACTTGTTAAAACTGTATACACGCACCAAGTGCACAATATCCAACAGATATAAAATTGTATATAATTTAATCCATTAAAAAATTGAGTTTTATATTTATGTGATATAAATATATGAATAGATAAAATCGCTGAATTAATTGTAGTAAGTCATTGGTTTGTTGATCGTTTCAATGTTCATTTTAGCTTCCATCAGATCCATGAAATATGAATAAACACCAATAAATTGTGGAATCTGAAAACAGTTAAAATTTAGCAAATGAAAGCAAAATGAATATCACAGTAATTAATTAATTACCCCAAATAATATGAATGGAATAGCAACAAAACTCATCTCATCCTACAGCCAAACAAACAAACAAACATTAATAGTCTTTTAAATGACAGTAATTATAAAAAATATATTTTTTAATACCAAGGCTATATACATTCTTTCAACAATGCTAAAACTTGCCATTAGCATGCTAAGTACTTGTAGCACGAGATAAGGCAATGTTAAATAAGCTGCACTCTACATAAGCAAAAAAAGAAAAGAAAATGTTTGTAATTTTACGCTGTCATCTGTAATATCAAACTCACTGAGTAGATGCCTAAAAATAGAGCAACTGTTGTCAAAATCCAAAGCGCAGCCATTCCTAGGAAAATGGAACCATAAACACTGCTAACAGCTAAAATAAACGAATAATTAAATAAAATAAACTCGTGATGCTCATAATTGAACTGGAACGTGAATTTTTATTGAGCCATACCTTTTTCATCGTAGCCTTCATAGAGTCCCACGTATTTGTAACCGACACCGTCGTGAAGGTAAAATCCGCTGAGGATGAGCAGAGCAAGTATGAGCGCCTTATTGTTAGATATTCTGAATTAGAAGTTGCGCCGAATTTTAGTTTGAGTTGTCGGAATACTTACAACTGAATAATAAGCGACAAACAGGGCGAAGTTTCTTAGACTGATACCGAAACAAGTGTTAAATCGTACACACATTTTGCTCAGCTTTCATTTACAAGTGGACCGCACACCGCAGCTTTGGGAAACAAACGCAAAGGATTTGGTTACTTGACAACTCGAAAATGTGAATGCGCCCTTTGGTTTGAACTAATCCTGTTTTGAAATTTTTCAAAATTGTTTTCTTTATTACAAATCAAAGTTTATTAGTTTACATAAAAAATTGGAGAAAAAAAATTAAATTGAAACTGAAAACCAACACCCACACCCATATACAAAGCAATATTTTTTAACAAATTATTATTTTCTACAGTCAAGTTATTATGTATAAAATATGAGAAAAGTGGTTTGAGGTTTAAATGTTCATATTTTGTTAGCACCTGCTTCTGTGAAAAGTTGACTGTTGAAGCAGTCAAGTGATTGGTTATGACTACTGGATAATCAGATGGATCCTGTAAAATGAAAACTGGAGATTAAGAGGTGTTTTAGATATCATAAAACTTCTATTTTCAGTGTCTGGTTTAGTTATTGGGAAGCACAGTGCATTTGCAATACTGCAATCATAACTAACTACACAAGGTAAGAATGAGTTTGAGTTGATTTTATCATTTTTATGAATAATTTTTGGAAAGCAGTGAGAAATAATGATTTATTTCTATTTTTTAATATCAGCATTTTCCTTTAGTGTACCAAATGACAGTTTAATGTTTTGTTTTGAAGACTTGGGACAAAATCAACACTTAGCGACCAACCGGATGAATAATTTTGTAAACCCAGGACAGAGGCACAGAAAGCATAATTTTGGAACTGATTTTTTTCTACACTACACAGGTATTTGCTTTAAGTTTTTTAAACAGTCATGGACAAAAAAAAAGTTCCTCTAATTAAATGTCAGAAAGTTTACTCAGGGATAGTTTTTAAGGCAATGTCCATGCAACGTGGTCTACAGCGCAACTCCAGCATCAGGATCAATGGTTTTTCATATCTCCGATAGGTAAACTCGTATCCTCAAAACTGAGGCAACTTTTTTGTCTACCACTGTATGCCTTCTTAATATGTGGGCTTTCACACCATAGAAGTCAATGTTTTAAAAATTAACATTCACAGAAAAGGGTCATAGCAATAAATTTCAAACAAGAGTACTAATAGAATAGTGTAGTAAAAAGGCTTTAATCCATACGCAGTACTAAAACTAGGATGGAAAACTAAAAGATGGTCGGTTGAATGTCTGTATGTGGCGACAATTTGATTGGTTGAAACAAATGCAAAATACCACTTGAGGCACTTGTGGGGTAGCTTTTATGTTTGTGACCAGTCATCTTAGACTTCGATCAAATGTTTACCTATTGAGTATGATGCCCAATAACAATAGGAGCAGTTAATCTAATAAACGTAGAAACAATAACTTATAACCGGCCTAACTTGTGGCTTAAGTGAAATAATCTTTTGGTTGAGTACTGTAAACAAAAATGTACATCTACCAGCCAAAAGAAACAGATGGAAAGCACCTAATGATTTTAGATATCACTGATAAAAAATATGGTGCTGATGTTCACATTTTCAAATACGATATAAATTGTTTGTACTGTACCTTTTATGGTAAAATTTTATTAGTGCTTATAATTAGCAAAGCGACTGTTTTGTCGTTTTGCCTCCTGTAGGTCCAAATAATACGAGAAGACCAAGATGTAAAAAAAAGTCTGAAAGCAAATAAAATTGATCAATATATTAACCCTAGTAGTAGGAACATAAAAAGATTCCTGTAACACTAAACAAAAAATTGCAGAAAAATTTTGAAAATGTTTCTCCTCTTTGATTATTTCATTTTTTTGTAGAAATTTAACCGATAATTGAGATTGACAAAATAAATCTTTTTGTGGGTCAATAAGCTGTAGGATCTGGCCAACAGACTGATGTCTAATTTCTATAGTGGGCCAACTGATCCGAACCTGTTTTTTTCTAACAAAGCATGTAAACAACAAGTGCCTGTGTGAAGCTAATGTTCTTGAATTTCTTGAATTTCTGAAAAGTAAATTATATCCACAAAATGTATTAATATTGTGTTGCGTGAAATGGGTCAAACGCAATATTAGTTAAGCATATTGTATCGAAATTTGAGTTTGCTAGCACGAACGGATAAGAAGTTCTAGCCAAACAAGCATATCTCAATACAGAAATCACTTTTAGACATTTATACGTGATGATCGGATGAAAGCTACTTACAAACGTAAAAATGACGGGAATAAGTCCAAACCATGCCCATTCCTTGAAAATATAAGAGTAAACAAATTAATTTTCGAAATTGATAAAATTCAAATGATAACTCACCTTAAGAGCAATTGTGTTGGAAAGCATATTGGCTAGAGCCAAACCCAAAGTAATAGCTTGAAGAACTAACCAGGGAATCAAATACAATGCACGTTCCTACATTATTAGAAATAAGAACATTGGAATGTTAGCAGTGAAAATGACAAGTTAAAAAGCATCGAACACTTGCCACCAAGACAGCAGCGACGTATGCAATGCAACAAACGACCCACAATGCACCAAAAGCCAAGTACAGGGAACCAAATGCTTGGTCAAATGCTAGAAATAAATTGAATTGAATTGAATTGAATTGATGTAACGATAATCACGTAAGTAACTAACGGGTTCTGTTTTGCGGTCTTATATATCCAGTTGGGCCACCATAATCGGTTGCTCTGAGACCTTTGTGTAAAAATATGCCACCACCAACGATCAATCCCAAAGTCTCCAACTAGAAACAATAATTTAAAAAATTAAATAAAATTAAGAATGAACAAACCTATGAGTCAAGCACCTATCCCTTCCGTTGCCAATAGCAACAATCACTGTACAAATTCTTGAGATAAGAAAATTCTCTGCCCATTATGTCGAATAAAATAAAATTTTGCTTTAAATCGCATTAAAATCAATTTTTTTGTTGCGTGATATACTGTACAGAGTATATTTAGAAAATAAGGTCTAAGCATAATTATTTTTAATGTTTTAGCATTAAACGTGAAAATGAGAAGTTTCTGAATAATTCAAACTGAATCGGTCTTATTGCTAATTTGTGTACTTACAACAGTGAAGACGGCTATGATCATCGCCCATTTTCTTAGAGAAATTGTACAACAACCGTCGACCCGCAAACACATTTTGAAAAGTACAAGTTCTACCACTCCCCAACTTTGTTTCTCTTCTCACACCTTGCAATGGCAGTCGTTGATTAACGGTGAAAGCTCAAAGTTCACTCCACTGTCATTGGTGGCTTCTGTTTGCTACATTTTTATCAGTTTGGCTCCGTTGGCAAATCTTATCACAACTAAATCGAAAAGATAAAAATTAAGCATTTTAATTTACTGTTAATAACGATGAGCTAATTATGATTGGTGTCCGGTACTTTTGATGTTGATTTTATGGTGAAATCTATATTGTCCTGATACTAGGATACTTTTCTGATTGACATACTGCTTTTATCGGCAAGAGCATCTGTCTTTAACTGGCTTCTCCGTGCCTTTTCCCAGTTCTTTTCTTTTGTAAGTGCAGGGTCGGTTTCTTAAGGTTTCAGAGCCACTCACTGGAACTTCGTCCGTTCTCAAGGGCTCGTGCGCCTCCCTCCATCTTGGATTCGATTTGATGATTCACGTTGCACAGGTTTTTTTCAAAACCAGCGACTGCGCCAATGTGATGGCTGGTCAATCACTACTAATCAGCCTGACGGTGTGACATCTATATAGTAGGTATATAAAAACACTCCCCTGTTCGAATGAAACGTTGTGTCAAAATTTTAAAGCAATCGCTGAAGAACCTTTGGAGATTTAAGATTTTGTACAAACGAACATTTACATTTTTATTTATGTAGATAAAAGATGGCGAGTCGGAAGACACAACAGATCCCAATTTCCATTTTGTTACTGGTTAGAGCCGGCATATTAATATTAGGCACCGACCTATGGGCCCCACGACGTCAGATCAAAATAATATTGAAAGAACATATAGCTGATGTGCATAGCTAGAGTATTAATTTTTATTTTTATTTATTTTCAACTAATGTAACAACACCAGAAACAATTAGATGCAAAATTTGCAGACAAAAAGTCTGCCTACATGTGTTGTGACAAGGCTTGAATAATTATTTTCAAAGCCGACTTGAATTCAGTTTTCTGCAACGGAAAAAATGGCAGTTGAATCTTCTCAGCCTTCTCGCCCAAACTGAAAAACCTCTTCACCTCGGCAAACAACCTCCTATTGCCAAACATAAACATCTGACGAGCCAACAAAAAAGCGATTTTGTAACACACTACGGGAGCGAATCGGTCGTCTTCCGGAACCAACTCCAAATAACGCTCAAACGCCTTGATACTCTTCTCCGGACAGTCGTACATGCGTCGCAACACATCAGCCGCGGTGTACTGCAGCCTGCAGTTGTTCGGGAACGTCTTGAGCGCCTGCTCCAACTGGTCCAACGCGTCCTCGTCGTTCCCCTCGAAACACGCGAACTGAACGCAATACAACTCTTGGAAATACTCTTCGTCCGGGTACTTGGCCGACGATTCGTCGATGAATTCCAAATCCACCGACTCCGGCAACATGAAAAAAGCCCTGCAAATGCGCACGTTCTTGTCCAATTCCGACGGCTTGTCCACAGGTTGACTTCGCAACATCTTGTTGGCAATGCCCATCGCCAACTTCTTGTCGGCGCCGCCCAAGTACGCCGTGACCGGTTCGATCCGCAAGCAATCGGCCAGTTCCTGCACGAAATTGGCGTTCGCACCGTCACCGTGCGCGTTCAAATAGATGAGGGCTTTGGTGTAGTGTCGGCAAGCAGATTTGAGGCGTTGGGCGGTGAGCGAGCCCTTCGCGGCGCAACTGTTAATGCTGGGCACGTCGAACGGGTAGGACGACGTCCACATTTCCCAAAACGTGTTTGATTTCACATTGCGCAATTCGCCCTCTGTGATGAGCTTGGCGAACTTGTGGATGCAAGACATGAATTGGGTGGAGCGAGCGTCTTTGATCATCATCCTGCTGCACGTGTCTCGCGCATCGTTCATCTCCTGGATGGTCGGGTTCAATTTGATGGCTATGTCGAAGTGACGTAATGCATCCGGGTGTTTGGCCAGGGCTTGGTAGGCGCACGCCAGCCGGTAATGGCCGCGAAACCACGTGGGGCGCAACTGAACCGATCTCCTGGCGTCGTCTTTGGCCGCTTTTTTCGTTTCGTACACAACGACCAACCCCAATTCGTCGACACTCGAATCCGGGAACATTATACCGTGTATTTGCAACGATAATTCAACGGCTTTGGAATTGGGAGTCGTGCAAGTGGCCGCCAGGGCTGCTGCCGATCTGTTGGAGTACAGCACCGCTCTGTCGACTGGTGAGAGGTTGGGGAAACGTAGAGCGTCGCAGTAGTGTTTGACTGCATCGGTGTATTCGCCGTCCATGTAGTATTTGTTAGCGGTGCGTTTAACCTCTTCCACCTTGGCGGGTGTTTTGGAGGCGGTGAGTTTCTCGTTGCCGTCGGCTTCTTTTAACAGGGAGTATACGTCGGAGGCTTTGAATTTTCTCAGGGTTATTGGGGAGGATCCAAAGTGAGTTAAGATGTCTTCCATGTTTTTCAGAATTTCCAGGAATTCGTTGTCGGGCAAAGTGAGACGAGAATTGCACGAGACTTGGATGTGGAGCGTCATCAACGTTGTTATCATGTTGTTTTCACGTCGTAGCAAGTCGGCCGATATCTTGGCGTTGATGGTGACGTTTTGGAATATTCTGGCGAATGTTTTCAGATTCCATTCGTCGATCTTGTCGCGATGAAAAGTGGTTTTTTTCAAGTACAATGCCTTCTTGTAAAACTCGTCGAGACAATCTATGATTGCGTGCTTTTGAGACCGTAAAGTGTTCTCCCAGTCCCTGCCGGTTAAGGTTGTCCATCGGTTTTGGAATAGGTTTCTTAGTACCGAACACGCGTGTGGCAAATAGAAGCAGTAGACTTTGAGAAAGTTTTGCGATTGTCGGTCCATCTTGAAGAGAGAGAGAAATGATAAAAACTTTAGTTAATACGCTAATCCGTCGACTATGGATCAAAATATGACTGAATATGGTTCAAAAGTATTTTTGAATTATATTGCAATGTATTTTTAAATGCATTTGTAATATATCTTTGCATGCTGTTGGTTTGAAAATTGAAAATGACAATACATTTTGTAAAATGTGCTACAAAATGCATTTTCAAATGCACTTTTTCAATTGTATTATGAAATGCATTACACATAATAAACGTACTGCAATAGAAAATATATTAATGTACCATGTGGGTTGCCTCGGTATCATCGGGGCATCATACATGATTTTTGTTTCCCATCCCTAAAAAAATGTACTCCGTAAAATTTTGAGAGGTGCAGGCTCAAAATGAGGTTTCGCCGACTTCTTGACCCCAAAAGAATTTTTGTTTTTATTGAAGTAAAAATCTTAGAAAAATCTTAGAAAAATCTCATACAGGAGACACACTAGGTACTATGCGGCGCGAATCGCGTCGCAAAGCGATTTTTACGTCATAAAAAATGACGATGCTGCCTGCGAGATCATTTCCTATTGTTTTTATTCGGTTTTCGGTGCTTTTTATATTCGTAAACTATTCGGTATTCGTGACGTCAGTACTTGTCAGCTATTTGCATTTTGCATCGCCAGATGTGTCATGCCTGGCGAAATAGCTGGGCGATTCGCCTAGCGATGAGATCGCTTGTCACGTGGTTGCGATGCGATTCGCGCCTAGTGTGCCTCCAGCATTAAGGCACGGAACTCCCACAGACAACAACAAAAGGTTATCAATAGAGCCGACAGTAAGTGTTTTGCGTCTGATTTTGAGCGAGGCGATGGCAATTCAAAACTCAGCTCAGCAGTGCCATTTTAAATGGACGAACCAGGTTCAAATTCAAGTGATAAGCAAGCGTACTGCTGATTGCAAAATAAGGCGAAGGATATTCTTCCCTATTATCGGTGCAAAGCTGTGGACGCAGTTTAGCTAAGTTTCGATTTTGCACGCTTCATTGTAAATAAGAAGAAATGGGTTTGCGTTTCCCGGAACATAACCCCAGTGTAAATCAGACATCAGAGGGAATAAGGTAATGGAATATTGAATGCAACTACGTACCTTTAAAGTGTTTGACAACTCCTCATTTCGCTTAATAATCTCGAGTAAATTGAAGAAATTGAAAAGTGGGCTGATTTTTCTTATCAGAATGTAAACTTTAAGTCAGTGTATATCACAATGTGCACTGATAACAATTAATGGGCACATTTCAGATAACACTTGACTTTTCAATTGAATTTTTAAACTCATTTTTTTAAAACTTATCAAGTGTCAATAGACGATCATTTATTTAGAAATCTAGTTTTTTTTCTATGTTTGGTTGGAAATTATCGACTATACGATACACAGCATATTTTTTAAAATTTTTTTTTTAAAATTTTTGATTTCATGTCATGCCAGGTGGAAATCATTGAAAATAAATGCCTGGCCTAGCACATTGAGCACATTGGATAGAGGGGGCTGACAGTCACTCATATTGCAAAGGGATTTGCTAATTTGCATCAAAATTTGCCTGATTTGCTGACATGTTCACTTGTTCGTCTGCTTGCAAGGCTCACGAAGCATTTCGGGAATTTAGAAATGAAAAATAAACCAAAACTCACTATTATTTCCAGAAAAATTTAATTTCCTTTTTGTCACTTATGTTTGTGCTTTTAAATCGCGAAAGATTTTAAAATTCTCTTGAATCTTGAAGGTTTCGAGATTTCAGGCAGATTTCTTGGAAGGTTTTGCTCGATTTTGCAACAGTTTGTTTGATTTGTAGGATTTCAGAGATTTGTAAGATTTCAGAGATTTGTAAGATTTCAGAGATTTGTAAGATTTCAGAGATTTGTAAGATTTCAGAGATTTGTAAGATTTCAATGATTTACTAAGGATTTCAAAGATTTGCTATGGATTTTAAGATTTCAAAATTTCAGATGGATTTCTTCGAGGATTTTGTCCGATTTTGCTACTATTTCCAAAAGAATTAGGAACATTTCATGGATTTCCATTACTGATGGAATTTCATGAGATTTAATGGATTTTGAAATCCAAAATCTTAGCCCACACCGAGATTTCTAGCATTGGCCAGCCCTCGTGTCTTTACCTTGTTTTAAAAGTTAAATTTCTATTTCACACCTACGGATGGCGCCACTACAGCTCGGGTTCGAGCGGTTTGAAAACGGTCCATGTCGTGATATAGTAGAACACCGAGAAGCGACATTTCGGAAGTTATACACACTTTTAACGAATTCCTATCACACAAACCCAGGGTCAAAATAGTCAGTCTGTAGTCGGGACCAGACAACTATAGAGCAGTACAAGCCAGGACAAGGTGAGCATGCCGTATCCACAATCAATCACGTGTATGTCGCGTAGGCCTCGATCACGATAGGCACCGACAGGTCCTAAAACGCGTGCAATTTTCCAGTTTGAAATCATAATAAATCTCCCTTTCAGAAAATAAAATTGAAAAATCTATTTTCTTCCACATGTCTTTGTAGGTTTAGGCAGCCGTATATTCGTAATAAGAATTCAGACCGCTAGATGTCAGGACCAACGTTTGCAGCCACTAAAATCGCAATACGTGTGTAAGTTAATAAACTACATTAATTTATTATATTTCTATTCTATGGCGATACACCAACAGAAAATTTTTTGCTTTTATAACTATTTATTGATCTCGGTGAAATAAATAAAGTGTGTGTGGTTGTTCATAAGAAATATCTCGTATAAAAATCATTTGTCGGCAGCCTCCTTTTATTATGTCATTTGATTGGTTTCCGATAAGAACTGTGATAAAGATGGAAGAGATATTGTTGGCTTCTTCGCATTCCGTAATAAAATCAAATTGAACTGTCTCTGGGTGGCCTTGAATATGAACTTGGGGAATTATGATCGAATCCTAAGCATTGTGCTCTCCATACATCTTGTTAAACATGCCTACGCATCTCTGGTTTTACCATAAACCAAGATGGCGTGAAAAAATATGAAAAAAAAGAACGAGCTACAGTAGTGTTATTTGTTTTGTTTGAATAGAAATAATTCTAAACGATGAACGGGATTTCTCTCCTCTTCATATTTCATTCGCCTTCGAGTGCACCGCTTTGGCAGGAAATAAAATTTGGGAGAAGATTCAAAGATGATTTTCAACAGGAAATGAAACGGGTACAAGCTGTAACGTGAGAGGTTGAAGCGCCACATTTCAATCCACTCAAAGGATGGTTGGTTGGTTGGTTGGTTGGTTGGTGCAAGAAATTCGACTTAAAGTCGCCTCTTTATGCTTTCTTTTCCGATCGGATCGAATTAATTTTATGCGCGAACAATGGAAGAAAAAAAGGTTTTTTTTTAATCTCTGGAAAGTTTTTTGCTTGCAAACTATTTCTTCAAGTTGAATAATTTATCTGGAGATGGATCCAATTTTCTTCTCTTTTTTTTGTAGGTTAATTAATTTTTATTTTCTAGTGCACTTTAATTCGATTTAAAAATCGAAACTTCTTTTTCTTTGGGTTTTTTTTTGTTGCTGAATTGCGGTAATTGTGAAATTTTGAAATAACTACTGGAAATTAGAAGAAACAATCCGTTTTGAATGGGCGTAATTGGAGAGAGGATGGAAGCATTAAGTTGATAGTGTTTGAATGAGGTGGACGGGACGTATGGTGTGTGCTGTGTGCTTGATAGGTGAATTAGGGTGAAGTTGAATCTTGTGGTACCGTAGGTTAGGTCGGTTGGCAAAGTGAAGCAGAAGGAAGGAAGAGAAGAGTTCTAGCTTAGATTTTTTTATTGCTAAACTGGACTGTTAAGGAGGATAAATAGACTATGCCAGACAAATAAGCTGGAGCATCATAAACGGGGGTACGACAATCAGAATCTGCACGTCATAGATTCGAATCTTTCACAGGATTCGGATGGGATTTGGAAAGATTTAGGTGATTATTTTAATAAAAAAGTCGAAAATATTTTAATTTTTGTCCAATTTTCGACAAAAAATTCAAAATTTTTATAAAATATAAAGATTCGGTATTCGGAGATTTGGGGATTCGGAACGGGATTCGAAAGCCCATGTCAGAGATTCGGCTGAATGTCGTGCCCTGATCATAAATGATCTATGCCAGACGTAATTGGTGCCTTTTTTGGCTCAAAAATCCCATTTTTAGGCAGAAAATGCAATTTTTAGGCAGAAAATGCAATTTTTAGGCAGAAAATGCAATTTTTAGGCAGAAAATGCAATTTTTAGGCAGAAAATGCAATTTTTAGGCAGAAAATGCAATTTTTAGGCAGAAAATGCAATTTTTAGGCAGAAAATGCAATTTTTAGGCAGAAAATGCAACTTTTAGGCAGAAAATGCAATCTTAGATGAAACAAATGTAGTAGATTCATGCTGAGAAATTTAATTTTAAAGCAAAATGTAATTTTAGACAAAAATGCATTAAAAAAAGTAAACATGTGCCTGCAAATGGGGAAAGAAATTGAGAAAATTCCATGAAACAAAATCGCTCGTCTAAACTGCCTCGCAAGTTACCTGGCGCACCAATATGTGTGTTCGTGTGCGGTAGAAACTCTTGAAGAATGCTGCGGTTTGTTTTTAGTGTATCCGAATTCCGAATCCATTTAGAAGCCCAACTTCCGAGTCGCGGTTACTTTACAATTATATTCCCCCCTTGAGGTATTAAAAGTAAAAACTTATATCCGATGATAAAAAATGTCATTAAGTCGGCTGCTGGAAGAAAAAAGGCCATCATTGGAATTCATCACATTTCTCCTTGGGTCATTTCTTTGGAGACTTGTAATGATGTTGTTCGTCAGAATGTCGATGGAGGGCGCCATTAGATATGTTGCAATTGTTGTTGATGCTTTATGACTCCTTGGTGGGCCCAGATTATGAAGGAAGAATAATTATTCTTTCGGGAAAAGACAGTTTACAGAAAAATATCAGACACAATGAGATTGCTCAAAATTTACTGTTTTCTTTGCTTTTAATTGCTACAAATTCAGGTTGCAAAGGTGCCTGCGTGGCAATGGCAGAGAAATGGGGACATCTATATATAAATCACTATAAGCTTAGTTTGGTTGTGTCTGTTGGTTTACAGTGGGAGTGGGAGTGGTCTGGTTTGGAATGCGCTGAATGGGATCAACATTAATATAGTGACGCAATTGTGTGGTGAGTGATGATGTAAACCATACGGAAACAATTAAACAAAAGTCGAAAGAAGATGAATTTGAATTTACTACTTGGTTTTAGAATGCAGAAACACCCGAATGAAACACCAGGGTGAATGATTATGTCGTACTTAAGTGAAAACGAGGCTATCGGGTGCTTTCAGTGTAAATAAAATCGGAAAATTAGGAAAAGGGAGGGTAAAACGCATGGAACAAAAATTGGCGGCGGAAATGACGTTACAGTTTGGCAACATGCTCTAGTGACAGTTGACATAGTTCTATGTTGCGGCATCGTTGCTGCCTACCATCCAGCATCCACTTTCAGTGGCCCTGATAATGTTGACTTTATTACTTCTAATTTATTTTAAAACAATTTTTAAATTTTATCGAAGTTGTTGGTTTCGTTTGTTTAATTCTCCACATTTCAATCACAAAATTCACATCCAAGTTCTAAATTAGGATGGCTGTCGAATGTGTCTCAACACACTTACTTAAAACATTGAGAGATTCTAATGTTTGTTTTCTTTGGACAGCAAACAGCATTAAAATTACGCGCGTATCACGTAATTCTAAATTTCGGCACACGGGACGGTTCGGGCCCCGAAAAATTCAAAATTTCGGGACACGGGGCTGGTCGAGACCCAAAAATTGTTCCCGTTCTCATTCCTAGTGCGAACCGTCTGGCTTAACAACTTAAGCTAGGCTAATTTTTGTTGAGCTAAGCTAGCTCAAGTTCCATCTAGCCTGTGTAGTGCGGACGGGGTATTAATGTATTTTATGTGTGGCCGAGACAATTCCTCTTCTCCAAATGTGGCCGGGGGAAGCCATTATGTTAAACACTCCTGTTCTAAATGATTTATTATATTCTGATTTTGTTTACCCTGTATCAGTAATTGTATGTTGATTAGGAACGGAAGCACCCGATAGCCTTGTTTTCACTTTCGTGTGACGTCATCATGACGTAATTGTAAACACATTTATTTGGCGAAATGTTATTCACAGGAAATTGTTTTTTTCCTGTTGCAATCTGTGTTACTGCATTTGGTGAAAACACCATGAGTGCGCACTGTAACACTAACGCTACTTGATAAGTAATGGCAATTAAACAGCTAAGCATTTCCTTTGACTCTGAGGCAAAACTTCTTTACTTGCATTCAGCCTAACACAAACCTAGTTAGGATGTTGGAAAATGAGTAAAGTGGTAAACTGCTGCCCAGGAGAGAGACTGGACATTGTTGATGACATTTGTATACTAATTGGAGATATCTGTAGGGAAGAGACGTTGTGTTTACTAAAACACGATTACATTTTAAAAAAATATATATTTTTGGCTTAACTGTATTGAATTAATTTAAACGAAATAAATATTTCTAGACTACGTAATTTGACGGTGTTGAACAACTTTGTCATTAACACTAGGTGCATTCATAAAGTCATTTAATCTGGTTTATATCTTTTAAACCAGTCTAAACGTAAAATTTAACACGTAAAATGCACATTTTTGAACTTTGGTTGCACAGTTTTGAAGTAATAGACCATCACAATTTTGGTGTGTATGCATTTTTCAATAGGATGGCCGGTTTTGTTGAAAACACCACTTAAGTGTTGCTGGGCCTGTCCTGGAGAGGCTGCTTCTTTTTTGTTGTCAAGCAAATTTGCATGCTGTGAATCCGTGTGGTAAATCCGTGACATTTTCGCAAGCGAGAATCAGCTTTCGGTAATCTATCCCGCTCTTTGCTTTGGACAGAAAACACTTTGCTGATTGCATGACCCTCACTTGATTTTTTTTTCCGCTCAGCAACAGATTGTGGTTTCAGTTATTCGATACTAGTAGAGCCAAAATTGTTTTACTTGTTAGTTGAGTATTGACAATTTCTTTTTCTTTTGGGAGAATGGAATTGTGAGTCATATAGAAACTAAAACTAGGTTGGGTATGTACATTCCTAATTTGAAATGATTGAAACTAACGAAAGCACTTTTCATGTTTTTTAATTAACAACTGAAATAAGCAAGGCTCATTAAGTTTGAAGCAGTGGTAAATTTATATTCCATAATGGATTTAATGAGCTCAGATTTTCAATTGAATCATTAATTCTAAACGTGATGGCAGTTTAATGTATAGTTTACATTTGAGTCTTTTTCAAGAGCACCCCACTAATGTAAATTAGTAAAAATTAGTAAAAATTGATTTTGGTTCAAATCCAATTTGTTAAATGTCTTCTAACATTATTAAATAGCCATTTATTAACTTTGAATTAAAAAAAATTTTTTAAATTTTATTTTAGGATTGTAAATAGCATCAACAAAGTAGAGGACAACTGCATCGAGAATCTATATTAATCCTCCTTATACACTTGCATGGAGAAATAATTACCCAGAGGAGAAAAGGTAAAAAAAAAAGCAACAACAACAATCAAATTAAAATTACCCAAAGCTGGCTTTGCAATCTAAAGGCAAAACACTAGTTCATTCTTTAACATGCTTTATTAATGGGAAAAAAACGGTTTTATTTTTTATTTTTTCAACTTTTTAAATTAGTGCCTGTTTATTTTTTTCAAAAGTGATCATTAAAATGTTTAAAAGTCCATTTAAGCTTCTTTAAGTAGTCACTTCATTGATTACTGTGGAGGTGTAAAACTGCAAAGTCTACCCATTTGTTTAATTGTTTCAAGTTTTTATTTTATCATAAAAACAAAAGCTTTGAAAGTTAATCAATTTAATTGATTTTTTTAAATCTATTTGAAAATATTTTAATTTAAAGGCAGATGGCTCTCTTCTTAGGCTAAACTGCAGGAAAATTCCATTATGGATGTGTGACTGGATGCTGAAATATTTAATGAATATTAGGGATTCCCAAACCCTGGGTTGCGAGAGATTTTTGGGGGTCGTGTAAAAAAATTCGATATTTGAACGTTAATGTAAAAAAAAAAAACACGAGTAAAAAATACCAGTGTATCGCATCTACTAGTAATGCCGGTCAAACCAAGATTTTTCCAGGGATCACAACTTAATAAGCGATTTTTCTTTCCTTTCGACCATTGCCGGTTTATGCGTTTGTCATCTACCTTATGTACGAAATTGAATTGGACAAAAAAAACTTCCCGTCAGTTTAGCTGTTTTAAGTTTATCTACCAGGTGCATAAAAATCCATTGAGATTCATTGACATCAATCTTGACCCGGTCTGTCGTCTTGCTCTATACTCAAAACCACCACAACGTTGATGTATTTAGCCTGTTTACGCCAAACTGCGTACTGTGTTCTGCTACGTGGAAAAGTAGTTCTGTTTATTTTTAATGAGTTTAAGTATAAAAAGTGATTAGATTGATGGATTTTATTTAATTGGTAATAAAATGTTTATTTTATCTGCTAAATAACTTTTTTTCCTTTTTAATCAATTAATTAATGTAAGTATAGTTTGTTGGTTTCTTTTGGCAGGTAAACAAAGGTTTTGTTTTTTATTGGTTGTTTATGCCTAGTTAGAATACAATTCTGGTGTTACGAGCTACTTTTTTGTGCCACTACACCAGTGATACGGCTCGACCAATAGGGAAATACATCAACGTTGAGGTGGTTTTGAGTATAGCAACAGTTTTAAAAGATAGACTGGGCAAATAATGATAGATAAACTTAGAACAGCTAAACTAAAGGGAAATTTTTTCCGTCCACGACTATACTATTATAATATAGTTGTTACGGAAACATGTACCAGTAAATAAAGAATAGTCTTGACCGGTCATGTTCAGTTGATCGTTGGGTTGTGAGGAAAATGTGTTTTGAAATTTTGGATGGTGAGCAAAAAAGGTTGGGAAATGCTCACGTGTACTGCAGAGTTGGGCAGATGTCAGTAATTATCACCATCAGCCCTGAACATCAATACTTACTGCTGCTCAAAGTGAATCACAAACTCAGCAAAGTTTCCCATCAAAAAATTCTTTCTATTCAAAGCATAAAACTAACACTAGGCATTTATGGGTAAAGCTGAATTGAAGCAGGAGTTAAGCCAAATGGGCCCGTATAAACGCTGCATTTTAATGAAAAATTTGTCGAAGTACAGATTACAGCCACAAATGTTTCTGCACACAAACAATGAGGTTTTTGTTTTAAATTTCTATTTATTCTCAAAAGACGTAGGTATTATCTTATTGATAATGAACCAGTGGGCATTTTGTCAGTGCAATTCTGGACAAGAAAAGCTTTAAATACATTTTGAGCAGATTGTTTCTAAATGAATTCTGAAATAATAATCATCCAACAGTATGATGTAGTAGTTCACCTTGAGGTGATGACTAGGTGCTGCTGAATTGACTACTCACTCACTTGTAATGTGATCTACAGAGAAATACTAATTATGTTGACTTTTCTAATGAATTTACAAGGACTCGGCAAACAATGTATTCCTATGATTAGAATATCGATCTGAGTGTTGATCACAATTGGATTGAGAAGATTTTATTTAAATGAGAATCACAGGTTAAATACTATATGTGATCAAAGGGATTAGCTTCCAATTGGATACTGGATGCTGCACACATGCAGATCGTCTAATGCGTTTAGTACGCATTTGAATGCAACAAAATAAACATTAATTAGCACTTTAATCATATTTCCCTGACCATTTAAATTCTTCTTGTTTGATACTTTTACGCATTGATCAATTTTGAATTGTATTTCCACATTTTTTGCATACATGAATTTAAATTGCACTTTGACTGTTTGCCATGTGGGCGGTGAAATGACAAACAAGTTCCTATTAAAGCAATAAAGAGATTTTATGATTTTTTTTCACTGAAGACTCGATGAAAACTTTGATTTTATTCTATTTTTAGTACTTTCTTGAGTAACTTTGGTTGTGAAAAAAGAAGATTTTGATATAGCTAATCTTATGCATGAAAACATGGAAGCGCATGTAAACGAGTAGATCGAACAACTTTGTGAGATCTGTTGTCAGCAGCCAGCATTCCTTTATCATCTAAGCTTACTTCTGACCATCACTAATTTGTACAAATCGAATCCAGAAGTGTGTGTGAATGATCGGAAATAACTTGTAGAAAGTAAACTTAATTGTTAGCTCTTTTAGTTTTGCTGCATTGCCAGGCAAAGTTCTTACTTTTAGTATCACTTGTTCAAGTTAATTTGTTACGTTAAGTTCGTTACACGTGGGGACTAAGCATAGAGCTTTTCGACACCAACTGGGTTTTATTTCACGTCGATTGATCATCTTCGTACATGTTTTAGGTTTGTTGTTAATAAAATGTACTGTACTCCATTCCTTGATACACGGTTCGCCCATTTAGTGGTTGCACTTCACGATAGTTGTTAGCTATAGTTTTTGTGGCAACTTCGTGAATGTTATTTCTACACATTTTGCGAAACGCTTTCAGCTAAAAAAAAAAAGCAAAAAGAAAAAAAAAATAGGCAATGAGATTTAAATGGAGTGGTTATGTCGAATTCATCATACTTGAGAGGCTGTGACAGTGCCGAGGTCTCGAAATACAGTCCACACGACGACTTCGTCACAAGCGGGGCCTGTGAACGAACCCGAATAACGGTAGAAATATTGAGTCAAAACCGGCAGGAGTTTGCGGAAATTAAATGGCTCCACATTGGTACTTTGTTCGTTGTATTTCACATGTCGCAAACGAGATGCGATTTTATCGAGCGACGGATTGCTACGTCGATTAGCGAGCTGTACAGAAATAAATTTAATTGCGACATGAAAAATATGTAATGCTCGAAGAAATGTCGCACTTACCCAATATAATACAGCCAAAACTGCTACAGCGTCACGTTGACCCGAAGCAGTTGCTTCCGTCAAGTTCGAAAATTTGGAGTTGTAATGAACCAGATGTAACTGATTATGATTAAATTCTGGAAATTATTTATGGAAATTATTTTTCCTGTTGACTTACTTCCATTGGAGCTTGCCTGTCATTCAAGATGTGTTCAGCGCCTTGGTAATTGTCCACTCCCCAATGAAAATGAAGAGAGGTTAAGATATACGTGTGCTCAAGTCCACCGCCGGATAGTTTTGGTTTAACACCAGTAAAACTAAGGAGTACTGGAAAATGTTCGATTTAATCAAAAATAAAAAAGTGGCACGGTTTCTTGAATTTTTTCATGCAATCACTAGTTTTTCCATTGTTTTCCAAAGTAGCCGTTGTTGGCAGTTTTGAATAATTGATGAAATTGAACGGCCTCATTTTTGTCTTTCGGTCACTATCCCAAAACCGTATTGGCGACTGGTGCTTTCCACAGCACGAGTCTGATGATATGTCACACCACTTTTGTACATCTGTTTTAATGTTTTTATCAGTTTAACACTTTTTTGTCAATTGTTTGCTAAAATTTGTACGTACCGCTATAATCCCAGCGTTCTCCATGTACTTGAGATGCACCTTTAGAAAATAATAAGAAGAATAAGATCAATTGGTAAACTAGAGCGCGGGACGGGGTTGGAGCAGTCAGCTGTCCCCTGTCAATGTTGATGTTGATGTTGATGTTGATGTTGATGCTGGAGTAGAGCAATTCAAAACTTTGGTTGCATCAAATCCCCAAACGTTTAGAGAAGATTTTGTGTATGTGTTTGTTTTTAGTTTTATTTGTATGTTTTACAAGTAAATGGAAATTACAATTCATTTAATCTCGGACATGTATTTCTGTTTTGGTGTCCATTCTATTTATAGGAACACTTAGCTACTTTAAAACCACCTGAACAGAAACTTTGAACGAATATATTGTTCATTGAAAATTAAATGTGGGGTGCATGTTTTGTGCTTCTATTGCTTCAATGCACATCGAATCACATTCAAATTTGTATGTCATACACCGTAATGGTTAGTCACGCTTACATTTGAGCCTTATTTCTAACAATAAACTGATTGCCTGGAAAATTGTACTTCTTTCAAATGTGAAGAAAAAACAGTGGTGCAAGTGATATGAATCTTCCTGTTTATTCTTTACTTTGGGTAAATTACATACTTACAAAGTAAAATTTGATAGAAAACAACAACTACTGTATCCTTCATCAGCCTGATATTAGGAATAAGAAATAAGATTCTGATTTGAGTAAAGCTTGTATACTTACGGTGTATATACTCTGTACTTTGTTATCTTAACAATCTTTTAAGGAAGACTCTCCGAAAACTATATATAGAGTGCAATTATTTTATTGACATGCCGTTTGTGGCTGGTTTCAAGTTCAAAGTTGCCAAGTTCAAACTGCGCGGTACATTCTGCGATTGTCAAGCTTGCTGCACCCAAAATAAATAAAGTGACAATCTTTTGATACCATGTCGTAAATTACTTTTGTTAATGAGGTAGTTCACTGTTGTTTATTTACTTAATTGTAGCTTTGTTAGGTCTAACTTAATACAGTATGAGCCAGAGAAACCTGACGATTTTAAAAATGTAATTACTCTGTAACTAATTAAAATGTTTATTTGAACCTAGCACCATCGTACAGAGTTGGAAATGCCATTTTTATGGCTTGAAAATTACATCACTCGAATGCTTTCCTTTGCTCCACGTCCACACATGCAAGCGACGATGCGCCATCCATTGCTCCATGACCACTGAAATAGCATTGGTTGAGGTATTTCTTCCTCCCAGCAATGACTACTTTAATCAAAATGGTGGCTAAGAAATAAGCATATAAAGTTCTTCAGGTCTTTCTGGCTCATAAGGAAAGCATCCGAGTGATATAATTTGGCTTAAATTAAGCTATTGCTCACGAGGCAAGAGTTGTGAGTGTGGCATTGTTGTTGTTTGTATCTGTTGTAGGTGAAATTTTGTACTACTAGCCTTCAATTGCTGTTTATGGTTAATTACCTACAAAGAAATATAAGTTGAAGTAATATCCAGGCACATCAATTACAAATGGTTTATTATTAATACAATACACACACATTCTGAGGTCATCAATTTGCTGCAATGAGCAATTAAAACACCCACAACAACATGTGTTGATCCATCAACTACACACAACGTGTTTGTTTACTTTGTTTCTTCACTTTTGTCCTGCCAAGCTGTACAATACATCACCCATGTAAAACTCGCTAGAAGGAGCAGGCATTCATTAAGAAAGCAAAGTAATGAATGCAATTAATTAGTTGATTGATTGATTTTTATTAACAAATTGACTTGTGATTTTAATTCCTAATTGAAATGATTTTATTTAAAAGAAAAAAAGGAAAAAAAAGAAACAATTGTTGTTCCTCAGTTCACTAAAAGAGCCAGAACATTGAATAAGGGAAAAAAGTAAGTGGTAAATTAGCAGGTTGAATGAACAACTCTGTCAGCCATTTTGCTCATTGGTTTCATTAATTTCTGGTTCGTTAAGCTTATCCCGTTTACGGAACCGTGGAGTTTGAATCAATATTTTGTGCAGAACAAATTGGTTGAGACGCCATTTTTGTGGAAGAAAAAGTGGTTTCAGTCATCATAATTCGTTTTGGTAACGGTGATGTGAGGTCTGGATAAAGAGTTAACATTTGCTGATAGATGTGGCGGTTGGGTGCTTCATGCCGGCAATAATTCTAACCTGATGATGTTATTATCTCTTTTTCTCAAATGATGTTGCTCGCTTCAAAATTAATGAAAATTTGCTACTCACACGGATAAAGTTTACAAACTCCGAAGATTCAAATTTTTTTGTATTTCTTTTCCAAATCCGTTTGGAACCACATTCTCATGTGAAATCAGGAGAAGTGAAGATGTATCGTACAAGTACATCAATACGAAGAGAAATTTAGCCGTGAACAAATGTAAACTTAAGGAACGTCACTAAGGTTAAATATAAATAGTGCTAGGGGACCAAAGTTGGAAGATATGTGATTCATAGCACTCTTTTAGCTGGTTAATTATGTATGAGCACTCTTAGATGTTTAATTATGCATGCTTTTGTGTTTGAGAATTTGTTTATGTATTCTTTAGTGTGGAAACATTTGGGAAAAGTCCTTCCTTTAGTTAGTTTGTTGTTTGTGACCTAATGGTTGACGTATTGCTTGTAGGTTGAGAATTGAGATCTCAGGTATTTGAGACGTGCAAATAAATCTGGGGTAGGTCGGCAACGGCACTATTATTTCGCCTAGTTTGCTGAATTTTATTGTTTTGATGTGTGGCCACCATCCGAGTGGAAGAAGAAATTATCGTAATTTATTTTTGCAGGAATTTTCAGGGGTGACTATTTTCGGCTTCAAATCACGAAACAATGTGGTGCCCCACAAAACAGTTTATTTGACTTCGACTAGAGTTTTCAGTTGCAACAATTGAGAGCGCCTAGTCCAGTCTCTGTTCTGATTTGGAGTTTTCGGTACCTTAGTACTTAGTAACTATTATAATGCCATCTTTACACTTGAACCACTTATCTACATAAGTACCTAACTTTTAGAAACTCTTGTGTTCACACTTGTTCTGGTTTTCTACAACTCGGAACAAAATGGCAACTCTTCTACAACTTTAAGTTGTAGAAGTGACTTCTAAACCTTGACGCCCATTCTGTAACGTGACTAATCTTAGGAAAATCCAAAATAAAAGATGGATGCCAATCCAACTTTTAAGGATACTTTCGGCATTAAAATAAAGTACTTTTAAATGCATGAAAAATTTTATACAATACATCAAAAGATAGAGAATGAAACAAGCTTTCTTTTAAAAATAAAGCACAAGTTTCTACCTCTAATGATTCATGAAATACAAGCATAAATGCATTTCGGTCGCTTCAGTTAAGAGTGGAAACAAGATCGTGACCTTTGTTTCGGCCCCAAAACATCTACTTTCAATGCAGAAAAAAAATTAAAAAACATGTCGGTTTACTAAACTGGCATCTGTTTTTCTTTTTAAAAAAGTAGAGGTTTCTATCTTTAATGGTTCTTTATCTACAAGTAGAAATACAAACCCTTACCTTTCAGTGGACAACATTTTGCCAGACAAAAACAATCTCACTAGTTACGTTTTTGTAGAGGTGCATTAGTTACTGATTTCCACAAAACTAATCCCTATTAAGTGTGAATGGTCTTAAACTACTTGTAGATCGTTCACACTTGTAGAAATTAGATTTTCTAAAAGTCGCAACTTCAACAAAAGTGGTTCAAGTGTGAACTAGACATTAGTTTTATTTCTCTTTACTTCTCACCGGAAACTTTTGGTAATTTAAACTTGTGCTGTTAATTTAAATTTTAAATCAAATGATGGCATTTCATTATGCTTGTTTTGTTGCAGTGTGCTGCGTTTTAAGTTTATACAAATTTTTCTTCAAAACTACAAAAAATTCCATGCCAAGGAGCTGAATTTGTTTGAAAAATTAAGGTTAAATCAGTAATATTCGATCTCAAAAGGAAAATGCAAAAGGAAGCAAAGTCACCCGTGCTACCTTTTGTAAAAGTACGTTTTGAATGACTTGTTTTACGTCATTTCCGGTGTCCAAAAGGAAGAAAAAGTAAGATTAGTCTTTTCTTTCGCAAAGTGAACGCACCTACTGTCGTAACTGAAGAATGGTCCTTTAAATATGTCGTGATCCGACTTTAATGAGAATTAAACCGTGGTTTACTTTGATACCTGAAAATACAAATGAATAAACGAATTAGTTTATGTTTAATATATTTTATTTGCATAAAATCAATCAAGTAACACTGGTCTCGAGTCTGTAATGGCGGACATGGGGAAATGCTAAATTGTGATTGAATTGGAAAAATCCAATTATTACAACTTAAGACTTCTATTCTAGCTTGTTAGTTGTCTAGGGGGGAATTAATTGAAAGGGTAGTGTATAACCACTGGCCTTTCAGATTTAACTCGAATTGTGATTTGGGAGAAAACAATAGTCCACGTGGTTGCGACTATTGTTCTGCGCGCTTCGCAAAATGGTGAGTATTATTTCTATTCCCGAATTAGTCGGGCTAGAAATACTTCGTTCGATTCGTTTACAAAGTGGTTTCTCCACTCGTGTAGTTGATATTTTACTTTCAAACAATTCAGCTTGACTTGCATCTACCTCGGTCACTCCGTGTATAATTACTGCGAATTGATCGTCGATGGTGTGTTGGTGTTTGGATTTGTCTCTTTTCATTCAGTCGAGACTTAAATAGGAAAAAGACATGTGACCGGAACAAGAAGAGATTATTCAAAATCTTTGCTGCCCAGACTTGTCACTTGATGCTTAAGAATATAGGTCAGACAAGGTGAGTAATGTCGTGAACCGACTTTATGGCATGTTATAATTACTGTAGTACCTGAAAAGTAACTTATGATTAATGAAATAACCACAAGTTGTTTTAATTTAATAAAATCTTTATTTGCATAAAAAGTATAATTATTATTAGTGACCATGGGATCACCACAAATATTATTTGAATACTTGAATTTTTGTAAATGTGTGGAATTAACTTCAGATGCCGTCAGTTAGTGATTGATGCAGGTGCAGTGCCATGTATGTGCTTCAGTTGTGTTGACCCAGTTTAAACTGAACCTTCAATAAGAAGCTGCCTGGACGATGTCAAACATCACTACTGGACCACCACGTCAAATACAGGCCAACACACTGTCTTTGCAAATGAATGTTTTGGATAAACTATGCAATAGCGAAGAGAAAGTGGTGGTGTGACAACAAATCAATGGGTCAATGAAAGAGACAAATTTAAACAAATGTTAGCTAAATTTAGACAAATTTTAGCTAAATTTAGACAAATTTTAGCTAAATTTAGACAAATTTTAGCTAAATTTAGACAAATTTTAGCTAAATTTAGACAAATTTTAGCTAAATTTAGACAAATTTTAGCTAAATTTAGACAAATTTTAGCTAAATTTAGACAAATTTTAGCTAAATTTAGACAAATTTTAGCTAAATTTAGACAAATTTTAGCTAAATTTAGACAAATTTTAGCTAAATTTAGACAAATTTTAGCTAAATTTAGACAAATTTTAGCTAAATTTAGACAAATTTTAGCTAAATTTAGACAAATTTTAGCTAAATTTAGACAAATTTTAGCTAAATTTAGACAAATTTTAGCTAAATTTAGACAAATTTTAGCTAAATTTAGACAAATTTTAGCTAAATTTAGACAAATTTTAGCTAAATTTAGACAAATTTTAGCTAAATTTAGACAAATTTTAGCTAAATTTAGACAAATTTTAGCTAAATTTAGACAAATTTTAGCTAAATTTAGACAAATTTTAGCTAAATTTAGACAAATTTTAGCTAAATTTAGACAAATTTTAGCTAAATTTAGACAAATTTTAGCTAAATTTAGACAAATTTTAGCTAAATTTAGACAAATTTTAGCTAAATTTAGACAAATTTTAGCTAAATTTAGACAAATTTTAGCTAAATTTAGACAAATTTTAGCTAAATTTAGACAAATTTTAGCTAAATTTAGACAAATTTTAGCTAAATTTAGACAAATTTTAGCTAAATTTAGACAAATTTTAGCTAAATTTAGACAAATTTTAGCTAAATTTAGACAAATTTTAGCTAAATTTAGACAAATTTTAGCTAAATTTAGACAAATTTTAGCTAAATTTAGACAAATTTTAGCTAAATTTAGACAAATTTTAGCTAAATTTAGACAAATTTTAGCTAAATTTAGACAAATTTTAGCTAAATCATTAACGAATAGTCAACAAATTTGTGATTCTGTGTCACATAGTGCGCATATTTAGAGTGTATTTGCATTTACAGTAGATTAAAATACTGCATACTGTTTATGTATTGACTTTCCCTTTAAGTTTGTCTTTAAACGTGCTAGGGAGGATTTGCTGAATGATTTTTTTGGGGAATGCCTGGATAGCGAAGCCAATCTTGCATTTGAACACCTGGAGGCAAGATTACACATAAGTGCTTTGGGAAAAAAGGACTTGGTTTAATTTTCTTAATTGCCAAAGGGAGGAGTGCTGTTGTGATTTGCCTTTAGGATGATTTTCTTAACAGCCTTCATCAACTTCCTCCATCATTTTGCATGCAGTTGGTTGCCTCCAAGGAAGAGAAGTTTTGATTTTATTGTAGAAATTGTAGAATTGGAATGCCAACTGTGAATTAATGTTTCAAATAAACGTTTTTCAACCGACGAATAAAGTTGAAATGGACTTTTATTGATGCAAAAGATTGAAAATAACAAATGCTGTTTGAACTTCGAGTTGCATTGTTTGCAGGTTTTATTTAATTCAGGCCAAAATTTCCAGATAAAATAAAAATTTTATACAGAAAAAAACATTCAAGGGGAATGAATATAAAACTCAGTCAGTTTGGATTATTGATCCATCTGCTACAAAGTTTATTTTCTGCCCTGCAGTACTTTTATTCCGACTTGATTTTTGTTGTTCTGTTTTGTTCTTTGCATATTTTTTTATTTAATTTATATACTTATATTTGTTAAAACTGCAGTCTTAGCTCGGTATTAACGAAGTTTGGATTAACGACATAAAATGGTGCTAAAACAAATAAAGTAAGTACCAAGTGTTGGGATATTTGATGTGGAAAATCACCACTTGATGTCATTGTGTAATTAGTGTAGTTTGAGTTTTTTATATCCTGTGGTGACACTCCTACCATATATGGAGTGAACATCCTTCCTGTGTTTTTTCCCCACTCATTCACTTGATGTAGAACAGTGAGGTTGCTCTAAACTGTATTAAACTTCAACCGTTTTTACTTGATTCATAACACCAAGGCCTTTCGATCTTTCGATCATCGTCAGTAGAGGAAATGAGGAGGACTTTGGGAGCGTGAATGATTCAATAAGTGGGTTCAAGAGTGTCCATTAGGAGGAAAACAAAATGGCTGGATTCTTTTATCCTTTACCCAATGGCGAGGGTTGAGAATAATGAGAACTCTGGTTAATCCTTTGACTAGGGGCAGAGTGTATCTGCTAAACACGAAAGAAGTTGTCACTGGCAAGGTCACATTTGAAAATACAGTAGATGAATGATAATGTCCGATGAGGACAAAAAATGAGCGAGACAATGAGTCATTCTAGGCTGTGTTCCCAATGGTAGCCACTCACTCCCAGGTGTGCCTTTCTAGGATTCTGGGTTTGGGTCTACCCGTGATAGGGAGACTGGTTGCATTGGAGCCTGGTTTACAAGTGTCTGATGAGGAATGGCTCACTCTGCTGATCACCTGTTCCCATTAGAACACAGCAGCCAAGCGGCATTGGATCTGGTTAGTATTTGGATGGGTGACCTGCTGGGAACCTCAGTTGTTTTCTCATCTTTGTCTGACCAACTGATCAAGGTACTGTTTCTATTCTATGGCCAGAACATCTGCCACCTGCCTCTAACTGGTTTTCTGTGGTTTTCCCAGTTGTTGGACCCAACCTTGCATTTGGCAAACATTGGCAATGTTTGGCAACATTTGGCAAGGTTGGGTCCTTACTTAAGGTCCTTAAGCCTTAACCTGAAGAAAGTCGCCCCACAGACAATGGGTGTCCTGCCAACGGGGCTATGATCATGCTACAGTTAGTGCCACAAATACAAATACTTGGCTGCTCCTTTGTGCAAAAACTTTTATGGAGTCCCCCTCCTCCTCCCAAAATTTTTAAGTGTCACTCGGGAGCTTCGATTTTCAGAGGCCCCAGAATTAAAAAAATAAGGGCTGCAAGAAGAGCCCCCTCAGACCGGAAATTTGCGTTTGAGGCCCCAGATTCACACTTATTAAGTTGGCAATATTTTTGTCTTATGGTGGTTGGATGGCGCCCCATCGAAGTGTGGTGCACAACTTGCACACCTGCTTGTGGCAGCCCTAGTCACTCTGTCTAAATTTAGCCAAGGACCGGTGATAATAAAGTTATGTGCAAATCTTGTGCAGGGTGGAAATTAGAATACTATGAGAAATGAGAAAACGTGGAAAAAGTTTTTAAAAAAAACAGAGGAGAGCAGTTTGCTCTCCTCTGTTCTTGGTACTGGAATCACCCAGTAGCTTAAGTGACACGTGAGCCGGGTTTTGAACTGAAAGGAACAATGGCAAACCAATCACATGAGCACGATTTTATTCAACCTCGAATGCATCAGTGGTCGCAGCTGCTTCGTCGTTCGGAATAAATAAAAATAAATAAAACAAGTAAATATTAAAAACCAAGTTTTTGGAAAAAGGTTTTTATATTGGTGCTTCAAATTGCCGCCAAATTGTTTCGTGATTGCCGTGACAGTGCCAAAAAATGTTCTAAAAAAGAACTTTTTCTTAACAATATATGATGGCAGCTATACTCTGGTTCGACTCAAGAGTATGCCCTTCTAAGAGCCGCATCACTGGTGTAGTGATCCAAAAATGTAGACCCAAACACCATAACAAACATGAGTTTTTCATTCATATGTTCATAGAACTTTATTTAATAAGTTTAATAAGTATAATAAGTATAAAATAATCAAAATTATATCAACCTAAATGGTAATAACAATCACAAATCATAATAAAAATAAAAACTACTTTTTCTAGTGGTAGTAATAAAACTTGAGTTAGGAGTAATGCGGCTCTTAGAAGGGTATACTCTTGAGTCGAACCAGAGTATAGGAATTTTTATTTTAACCAGGTTTAGCCTGGTTTCAGAATTTAACGAATTGTTTTTGATACTGAAAACATCAAAAACCTCGGGGCGAACATTTTGGCATCCATTAAAGGACACGCGTTCCGCCAGGTGGCGCTCCGGTTTGATTACATTTCGCCGTAAATCAGCATTGTCTCCTTTTTAACTACTTTTAATATCAATTTTATCTTATTAATTGGAAAGTAGACCAAAAACTGCGCAAGAAAAGTCTACTTTCCTACATAAGATTTTATGATTAATTGTTTAATTTATTTTTCAAAATTACATAAACCGGAAGTTGAAACACGCACACACCTATTCATGTCAAGTTAAATAAAAGCTTTAAAAATAAAAACTGAATAAAGAACCATAAGAGCTAAACCAGTTTCTGATGTCTTTTTCTGTTAACAAGTGACGTGCGTCCGATGATATATAGTCCTAATAACGTCTGTCCACCCTCACAATGTTGCTGGTTATTATAAGAATAATAAGTCATGTTTGTACCATGTTTAATCGTGCTTAATTGACGATTGTGCCATATGATCTGCACATTATATTTCATAATTCATCAAGTGTCTACTTTGCTTGTGGTTAGATATTTCATTCAATACAGTATCTTGTACACATTTGGAATTTTTGAAAGTTGTAAACGCATCAGGGAATTCTTTTCGGTCAAGTTTACATACAGTTAGATTTTGGAATGAAATATGGAATATGTGGATAAATCCAATTATTGTAAAGTGATTGGAAAATATTGATTTACAATTTATTTTTCTGGATGGAAATGCTGAAATATATGAGTTTTATATTTTTTATTTTCCAGTATGTATTTCGTATTACCCCGCCTATTGCGGCATGCCGTTGGGCATGGGTTTATGACTGTTTTGAAACAATTCGTAAAAAGTCTATACCGGCATGCCGGTATAGACCGAAACATGCCGGTATAAGTGAAAATTGCTTAAAATGAACGAAAATTGCTTAAAATGAACGAAAATTGCTTAAAATGAACGAAAATTGCTTAAAATGAACGAAAATTGCTTAAAATGAACGAAAATTGCTTAAAATGAACGAAAATTGCTTAAAATGAACGAAAATTGCTTAAAATGAACGAAAATTGCTTAAAATGAACGAAAATTGCTTAAAATGAACGAAAATTGCTTAAAATGAACGAAAATTGCTTAAAATGAACGAAAATTGCTTAAAATAAACGAAAATTGGGTGAAAATTGCTTAAAATGAACGAAAATTGCTTAAAATGAACGAAAACGAATACAGTCAAAGCTAACAAACACTGTGCACCGGTGAAGAAGCAAACGTATAATGGGCGTATAATGGATGTTACCGATACGGTGAAAAAAAATTCGTACTCATTTACACCGGCATGCCGTTAAAAACGGGGTTTATCGGCATGCCGGTAATACTCGCACTACACCGGCATGCGGCAATAGGCGGGGTAATACGGTACCTGAATTGACATCAAATATACAATACGAGTAGTGCTGTAAATCATACGAATAGTTGCTTTTTTCAATACTGATCAATGAAGTTATTTACTGCGCATTTATCAAAAACATTACACTCGTACATGAAATTAGGTTAGTACTGACTAAACCTAGATAATAAGTTTTAATTTTCATCAATACCACTCAAACGTGAAAATAAAATGTAAATTAAAATTGCAATAAAATTAAGTTGCATTGACGAAAATTAAAACTTATCGATTGCCTATACAAGATAAAAATATGTAGATGCAGTAAGTAGCTACCAATTATTTATTTTCTATACTCATTTCAAATAGATGCATCGGCTTGCGGACACCCTGTATAACTTACTATAGTCATTGCCAAATTGAAACCGTTTTTTTTCGAGTTTTTTTTTGCTGGAAACACTTCAAACTCGTGACAAACCTACATCAATAGGTAAAAAAAATAGCAAGATTGCGATAAAAATAATAAAAGACAGGCCACGTAACATTCAATGACAACCTGTCAGAAAGCGAAGAAACAAAAGCGGATTTTTAAAAAAATTATCAGAAAAACCATGAACTGTAGACAAAAAAATTTGAATTAGTTACTGTGGAAGAGATCAGTTGGATGAAAATATTTATTAGCATGTTACAATTGGAAAGACTAGAAAAGAAAATTGAACTTGGGTGGCTGGTTTGACTTCTCCTGGGTCAATACTTGATTATTCAGGATGTTGACAGCCATGGCATATGGTAACGTGTATAATGTAATTAGGAAAGGCTTTCTCCTGCTTTCTATACTGCTGTTGTTCCAGATTTTCAACATTCGACTTGGAAGACCCACTGAAAGTGTGAAAGGCACGTTTCAAATAATTTATTAAACGAATAAGCAAAGTAAACATGGAATTTTCGATGTAGACATGGATGATATCATCAGTTGGGTTAAACCAAGAAACTTTAGCTGAAAAAAATAAAGCTGTACTATATTGTTATTTCTTTTTTGTTTTTGAATGATTAGGGCTAAATATTGGACCTAAAAACAACTATGCCTTGTAATGGGCACTAGGCTGCAACTTTTTTTAGCCCTGTTTGGTGAATAGTTGGACTCAGAATCTTTAATTATTGAATCTTGAAGCTGAGATCTGAGAATCTCATTAGATTAATTCTGAATCTTGTGAATCTTAATCAGATTCAGAATCCTTCTCACTAAATTACTGGTTGTCTTAGTCGGCTTGGAAGCCATAAGTTGGACATTCTGCTACTAGAGTCCAAATGATGTCTTGAATTGGACATTCATAGGATTTTCCAACAATGTATCTGATGGTAATTAATGTTTTGTACGACGTTTTAAAAGTTTAAATATTTTCCAAATTTGGACGCCCGTGTATTTATATTTTTCAAAATGAAGGTTGGCAAAATTTTTTTTTTTAAATTTCTGTTTTTTAGGGACATCCACTAGACATCCATGGACGCTAATGCAGTCTACTGAATGTCCCAAAGGTGTCAATTGGAGTCGAACCTCGTACAGAAAACTGGAGATGTGAGTTCGACTCCCAGCTCGTGACTCCTCGGAGTGCGAGCCTTGTCGTTTTTTTATTTTATATTAATTCTATCATGTTTTAAATTTTATAATCTGAATCCCTGAATCAAAAATCTGCTTTCCTTGTGTTAAGATAATTTAGTATCACTGCATAATGTTGGAATTTACAAAAGTTGTATAAAGGTAGTATGGAAATGTGTGTTTTGCAACTCCTTTTGGTCAAGTTGACAGATAATTTCTCGAGAAAATGTGGAAACGTGAGTCATTCCATGAAGATAAATTCAATTATGGTAAAGTGATCTTTCCTCATTGGAAAATATCGATTTAGAATGTGTTTTCATGCATGGAGATCTACATTTTTGTGTAGTAAATAAAGTGCTATGAATTGAGAATTTTCAATTACTTGACATCATTTTCCTGGTATCCAAATATTGTACACTACTTGAATTGACTTTAAATTTGGACGATGGGACCCAGGCCAGTCAGTCAATAAAATCCATACTTGCGCAAAACATAGATTTATTTATTTTATTTTTTTCTACCAATGAGCAAAATCTGAATTTCTATGTAGTATGCCTTTTGTTACATATTGTGACATCATTTTATCAGATATTGCTTAAGCACACTTTGTTATTGTAAATATTAACTGGATTCTATCTTCTATGGTGTCAAATATGTGTGATGTGATTGTATTGATGCACCTGGAGTGAGAAAACCCAATAGAAGGAATTAATCCGATCAAATCCTTTGGGAATTTAATTATTGTGAATCTAAATTGATTCATTTATACATTAACCTAAGGATTTTGATCCCCATTGTGTTTGAATAGAAATGTGGACTTAAGTTCAAAGTGTTAAGCGTCTCAGGGTTAATGAAAAGTAGAATGAAATGAAGTTGGGGTCTCGCGAAGAAATAATGAGAAAAAAATGGAGGGAAAAAATTGGACAAGTTTTCCACTAGACTACGTGACAAGTTGCAAAAATATCACCTGTTATTGGCAATAAATTGTGACCGGAGGAAATCAATACATGCTACCAATGTTCAACTGCTACAGACAGCGCAGAGTTGTGGGAAAATGCGGTGCCATAAAAGCAAGGAAATGTGTCAACACGACCGATATTTGAACTTCTTCAAACAATAACATTGGATATTGTTTACGTGATGGATTATTCCTTGGAAAATGTGAAATTTTTCAATAATTTCTTTTCCTATTCTTTCTTTTTTCCGAAGAAATTCCTAAAATTTTGACCATTTTGCTGTTTTTCTCGCTTGGGATGGAAAATTTATGTTGTTGTTGTTTCCTATTTGGAATTTTTCTATTATTGCTTGCTCATAAATTGCCAACTGACGAAACTGATGAAAAGTATAAGAATTCCAGTTGTGATTTTATCTCAATTCTTTTTATTAACATCAACGACATTTGCATGCAAAATTTGTGCAGATTTCATTATGTTTCTCTTGCGACTGCACAATTTCTTCTTTCAAACGCCTGGTTGTCATCTTGATTGAGACTCAAAGAAGAAAACAGCAGGAAATTATTATCCTTTATGGTTAGCCGATTTTTCGCTGAAATGCAAGCTTTATCGAATGTGTCATTCCATTCCACAAGATGGCAGCTGCCAATTTGTTTAATCTGCCTTTCCAATGCTTTTACGCTTTATTTATTAATTTCAATTTCCTACAGGAAATGTTGGCGATAGATGGTTCGTGTTGGCAAAAGGAGTAGGCCTATTGTGTTGCGCGTGAAAATGAAATGAAGTTTGATTTGTTGATTGATAACATCGGCAGATTTTTCTGCAGATATGTGATTTGCAGCTCCGGGACACCCAATATTTATTAAATGTGTATTGCTTTAAATTAGTCTTAGTCTGTCTCCAGAGCTTTTAGATAAAGGAGAAAAAAAAATTACGACATTTTTGATTAAATTTAATGGGGTTGCTACATCTTCGGAGAGACTGATCGACTGACTCACCGGCAAAAATGAATTTTTAATAAGAACCGTTTTATTTTTAAATTCTCAAATAAAGAGTAAAGACATACCATTGTAGATCCAAGCATGCCACTAAAAGTGGAAAAAATGGAAATATTTTATTTATGAGATGAATACTTTCTTCAACTCGCTTTCATGTGTCACCCGTATAATCCAATGAAAGAAAATGCAATTTTGTATTATTTGTGTTGTTCCAATTTCCCTTTTTGGCAGGGCGACCTGGTTTTGGAAATAAAAACCCGGGATTAAAAATTGCCCCAAAAAATTAGCCGTACAAACCGGAAACAATCACTCTGCGCACTTCCTTCAGATGTCGGAACCAGAACTGCCGACGTATTTAGGTTGAAGTGTGAACCAGCACTCTTTGATGTGAACATTTTAAGTTAACTCCATCTTGTTCTCAATAATCAAGAAGTTGTTGACTTTTCGTAGAAAGTTGGTGTACAGTCGTGGACAAAAAACTTCCCTTTAGTTGAGCTGAGATTCAATGACATCAATCTTGACTCGGTCTCTTGTCTTACCCTAACAACAGTATTAAAAGATAGACTTAAAAGAGCTAAACAAAAGGGAAGTTTTTTCTGTCCACAACTGTGCATGTATAATTTCGGCACAAATTAAACTACCTGTTCTGCTGAGCAATTGGACAATTTTTGAAAATCGGGACATTTTTCTGCCCCAAGAAACATTTTTGGGACACTGGGACAAGGCATCCGAAACTTGAAAGTCTGGTCACCCTGCTTTTTGGACATTTTTATATTAATTTACAGATTCAAAATCTTGTAGTTTGTGTCAGTTATTTCCCCATACTTTGTTATCTGTGGGATTTTGTCACTGCAATTACAACAACTCTATTCACTCAATGAATCCACTAATTGTCATTGGTTGGGTACATTGCTGCTGGCTTCTTCACGCATCAGAAAAGAGCAAAAAAACTCGATCATTTTATTAAGGGGCTAGCCTACCTTATTATTTTGACATGTTTTGGTCAATAGATGGCGCTGATTACTAAAACCAAATCACCTACAATATTATCACACACTAGAAAGTAGTGCATAAAAGGGGTTCCAACTTAATCCTTTCTTGGAATTAAAAGGGGTTGTGGGTATTAAAGGGGTCAAGTGTTTTTTATTTAAAAAATAAATAAATGCTATTCAGAATAAACTTTTGGCCAGAATTTTGATTTTTCAGTTGTGATAAAAAAAAATAGATTTTAATAAAAAAAATTTAATGTAATAATTTTGATTTTTTCAAAGGTTAATTACAATTATTATTGGCAAATAGTCGTGAATTTGCACAACTTTGCTGTGTATTTGCCGTGATTTTCTGGCAAATTTATCGTGAATTTGCGGAAAATTTGCTGTGAATTTGCGGAATATTTGCTGTGAATTTAGGGCAAGTTTACTTTGAATTTGCGGCGAATTTGGGACGAATTTGCGGCAAGTTTGGGACGTATTTGGGGCGAATTTGTGGCAAATTTGCGATGAATTTGGGGCGCATTTGCGGCAAGTTTGGGGCGAATTTGCTGCAAATTTGCGGCGAATTTGCGGCGAATTTGCGGCGAATTTGCGGCAAGTTTGGGGCGAATTTGCGGCAAGTTTGGGGCGAATTTGCGGCAAGTTTGGGGCGAATTTGCGGCAAGTTTGGGACGTATTTGCCGTGAATTTGTGGCAAATTTGCGGCGAATTTGCGACGAATTTGGGGCGAATTTGCGGCAAGTTTGGGGCCAATTTGCGGCAAGTTTGGGGCCAATTTGCGGCAAGTTTGGAGCGAATTTGCCGTGAATTTGTGGCAAATTTGCGGCGAATTTGGGGCGAATTTGCGACGAATTTGGGGCGAATTTGCGGCAAGTTTGGGGCGAATTTGCGGCAAGTTTGGGGCGAATTTGCGGCAAGTTTGGGACGTATTTGCCGTGAATTTGTGGCAAATTTGGGGCGAATTTGCGGCGAATTTGCCGTGAATTTGCCGTGAATTTGCCGTGATTTGATGCAAATTTGGGTCAGATTATGTACAATTTTGAAACGATTTGTTGCGACTTTTGGGAAACTTCTTGCCCATTCTTATTGGCAAGAAGTTGTGATAATTTATATGATTTCACGTGAGTTTATTCGATACATTTACAATTTGAAATGAATTTATTCAAAATATTTACAATTTGAAATAAATTTATTCAAAATATTTCCAATTTGAAATGAATTTATTCAAAATATTTACAATTTGAAATGAATTTATTCAAAATATTTATGAATTTCCATTACTTTATTAGATATTTTTACAATTTTTACTTTTTGCGTTTCCTATCTTGCTTTGGCTGTATATTTTCATTACCCGTTGTTTGGTGATTGTTTTCTTCTGTTTGCTCATCAATTATTTCGTCTTGATTTCTTTTCTTTTGTAATGCAATATTTTTATTTTCTTTCTGTTTGGTTTGAGCATTTAGAATATAGTCAGGGTCTCGTATCGGCATATTCCTTGTATGCCTGGGGTCCACAATTTCGGGCAACAAACAGTTTAAATAAAATTTGTCCAATTGTTCCTTCATGTTGTTTTCCCAAAATGCGTCATCTCTTACAATTTCTTCAACTGACATTCCCAAAGGTGTCCATAAAACAAAATAACACTTTAATTTTCTAGTAATGTGCAGCTGTCCCTGAATTTGGTAATAATACTCATGGGTCGGTTTTAGGAATAGCTTGCCGTTTTGAATTGAGCAGTAAGTGATTTTTTTTCCCTCAACTGCCTGCAAAGGTGTCAAATTCTTCGCACATGATGGGCACTTCACTTCAACAATTGCATCTGTTCCAATTATGGCATCAGGACTGGCTCCCAAGTATCCCTTCTCCAGATCCACAAATAGCCCACATGCAATTGTTTTCAACCCATACACTTGTTCAAACTTTGCTATAGCAAATGGCTCACTGTCATTTCCATAACGCATGCCCTGAGTTTTTACAGCAGAATATAAAATGGTATGAACATTGGTTTTGCATGAAGTTGAAGGCCTCATTTTACAGATTTTTCCGTACACTGAGGCTGTCAATCTTCGTTGTCGTTCCTGCAGCCAAACAGGTGACATGGCTTGACCAACAGTTATCTTTTCTATGTCGTTCCTCTGATCTAAAGAGACTTGTAAACTTTTCAGTATCTTCTTTTTTTCCTCTTCATAGATTGTGGTGTCCATGTCAGGTTGTTGGGCATTCTTTCCATAATCTGCATCTCCCATTGGTAGAATGTTTGAAGTTTTCTTTCGTGGTTTCAGAGCAGCAGCCTTTCGTGCTTCAATGTTATAGTTTTTTTTATCTTGACGTCTGCTAATAAATGAAGCAGTGAATTTCCTAGGACTGCGGTTAAACATCACTTCATGAACTCTGCCGTGTAGGTTGTTGTTGGAGTTGATTGAAACTACAGCAGCTTCACAACGACTTTGGTATGAGTGCCCACGACTGAAGTTAACTCGTTTTCCTCCTATAAACTTTGCTATTACTGAATTCGCATTTTCCACTATATTGTTAGTCACATCGTGGATTAAGCTAAAAGCATTATTATGCACTCTTTCCACTACTTTTAGCATCTCTGAAAAAAGTCCTGTTGCTGACAATTGCTGTACGAGGTTTGTTTCACTTTCTTTTGGCCCAGAGCAAAAATAATTAGCACAGTTAGTGTGGTCACCAAACACGTGATACGGGCCATTTTTAACATCCTTCTTCAGTAATTGTGTTCTTTCAGAAAGTGTTAATTCATTTTGTTGCTTTCGATACTGAACTGCTTTTTGCACAGCAGTTCTAAGACGGAGTACTTGTCCACTAATAATTCGTCGTAGTGCTGGTGTTCCCAGCTTGGTGTTGCCTGCAATATCTCTGATCTTATTACAATAGTTTCGCAGAATGTGATTTCGACATTCTATTTTTTCAATGATCAAAGCATGTCCGTACGGCATTGCATCCAAAAGTCTTTTGTAGACACTACTATCTCCATCTCCGATAAGCCGAGCGAATCTGACGCCATGCATTTCCAAACTTCGTTGAAAGCCTTCAACAATTCCATCGGCTTCCATCCCACCAGAACTACCTGTCCAGTTTTTGTAACATCGATGTTCAGGTGTAGTTTCTTGCTTTGTGTCATAAAAGGTACAAGTCGAGCAGTACTTATTCCTTATTGCAGCAAACAGAATTTTTTTAGTTCTGGCACCCATTATTATTGCCTGAAATGTGCAAAAATTAAGAAATTTTAAAAAAAGTATAAAAAATAAATTTCCGATTGTTACCACGCCAGATGAAGAGTTGTATTTCGTTCCGTAAGAACGAGTTGCCCAAGAACCATCAGCAATCACAGTTATCAGTGGAATTCCATCAGTGTCCAAATCACTGCTTGCAGTAGCAAGTTCTGCTTCTTCTTTCCCAGCTGAAATCATTTCTTCCATTGCTGCTTTCTGATACACATTTCCCAGAGTTGCCTGAGTCTTATTGTATGTTTGTTTTGCCATAACTGGCACATCAAGCACAGCCAGGACTTCTTCTAATTGGGAATAGCCACCTCCTGTTGTTAATATTCCCGAAACTGCAGATTCATTCGAATTCATTTTCCCATCATCGATGGGTTCACTCCGTATCTTCTTACGTAAATTACACAGTTTGCACACAAATGTCCAAACTGTATGCAGCCCTTCCCTGCTTTCATTGACAAGGTCCATATCTTTAAATGAGCAGTCAAATGGATCGTGATCTGATATGGTTTTGATAGCAGAAAATACATGTCCTATGTCAACAATACGTCGACCCAAGTAACTGAAAAAAAATAATTTTGTAACACAGTAAAAGAATTGACTTTGTGATGTATGAATACCTTTCACTTTCTTGGCTGTATGAACCAGCAACTTCATCACTGATTGGTGTATTCATCTCTATAGGAGAGTCACCTCCTTGATTTCGACCAGGCCTAGGTGTTGAACATAACTCTCCAATTTTAAGATGTGCACTGTCAAATTCATCAGTAGAATTTGGCAATTGAAATGAATGATCACTTCCATGATCAACAGCACATTCATTTGCAATTGGAGTATTCTCATTTTGAAAACTCAAATGTGACAGTAGCATTGAATCCATTTCTGACTGCCCATCAATTTCAATGCTTTCAGGATCCTCGAATTCACTATTAATTTTTTTTTAAAATACAAATTAATGTTGGGTCAATTATTTTTAAAGTTTTTATATTTTTATATTTGTCTTGCATAAAATCGCACCTAATCTGGCCCAAAATTGCCACCAAAACTGGTCCAAATGCATAAAATCGCACCAAATCTGGCCCAAAATCGTACCAAATTCGACCCAAAATCGCACCTAACCTGGCCCAAAATTTCAACCAAAACTGGTCCAAAATTGTATAAAAGTGTCCCCAAAATCTCAGAAACATTGACCAAAAATAGTTTAAATTATTGGCCAAAATCGAACAAAATTTTGCACAAAACAGCTAATTTCATTGCCATAATCGTACAACTTCTTGCCAACAATAAAGGGCAAGAAGTTCCCCAAAATCGCAGCAAATCTTGGCCTAAATTGCACCAAAACTGGCCCAAGATGGCACATAATCTCTGGCCCAAGATTGCACATAATCTGGCCAAAAATCGCAACAAATTCTACCCAAAATCGCAACAAATCTTGCACAAAATCACAACAAATCTTGTACAAAATCGGTTGAAATCATTCCCAAAATCACACGATTACTTGCCAATAATAATTCACGGCTTATTGCCGCATATTCACAGCATATTTGTTGCCAAACATCTCATAAATATTGGCCAAAAATCGCTTTGAAACTGGCCAAAAAGCGCCTGAAAACAGACCCGAAACGCATAAAAAATGGCCAAAAATTGGAAGAAATCTTGCCCAAAATCGTATGACATTTGGTACAAAAACAAATAAAATCTTTGACAAAATTTTTATATCTTTATTTCTGTCTTGCCTAAAAATCGTATAAAATATTCCCAAAAATCGCACCAGAATTGGTGGTCAAACATCGCATAAATATTGGCCAAAAAGCGCATGAAAACAGCTGTTGTGACCATCGCTGCCATACAACGCGTGTGTGTTGCAATTTGTGCAATTTGTGTTTTGTTTGGTGATTTTTATTAAAATTTATAAATATAAATATACAAATGCATTTGCAATTTTTTTTTACGGAAATTAGTAGAAAACCGGCCGACAGTAGACAGCTGATGGCCGCGACAGCTGACTGCCGACAGTCGACGTCCAACAGTCGAAAACGTATGGCCAACATCGAAAACGTACGGCCGCAAATTCGTGTCAAATTTGCCGCCAATCTCAAACAAATTCCCCGCCAATCTCAAACAAATTTCCCTCAAAAACGTGTCAAATTTGCCGCCAATCTCAAACAAATTCCCCTCAAAAACGTGTCAAATTTGCGCAAAAACGTGTCAAATTTGCCGCCAATCTCAAACAAATTCCCCGCCAATCTCAAACAAATTTCCCTCAAAAACGTGTCAAATTTGCCGCCAATCTCCAACAAATTCCCCTCAAAAACGTGTCAAATTTGCCGCCAATCTCCAACAAATTCCCCGCCAATCTCAAACAAATTCCCCTCAAATTCCCCTGCAAACACCTATAAAATTTGCCGGAAAAACGTGTCGCATGAAAACTGGCCAAAACTCGCATGAAAACTAGCCAAAAAGTGCATAAAAACAGCTGTCGACAGTCGACGTCCAACAGTCGAAAACGTATGGCCCGCCAATCTCAAACAAATTCCCCGCCAATCGGCAGTCAGCTGTCGTGACCATCGCTGCCATACACCGAGTGTGTGTTGCAATTTGTGCAATTTATGTTTTGTTTCGTGATTTTTATTACAATTTATAAAAAAAAATATATATATACAAATGCCGCGACAGCTGACGGCCGACAGTCGTCGGCCAACAGTTGAAAACGTATGGCTGACATCGAAAACGTACGGCCGACATCGAAAACGTACGGCCGACAGTCGAAAGCTGACGGTCGACAGTCAAAAACGTACGGCCGACAGTCAATGTAGTGATTGCCAAAGAAATGAGCGGTGACGAAGTGATTGCCAAAGAAATGAGCGGTGACGAAGTGATTGCCAAAGCAATGATTGGCGACGAAGAGATTGACGATGAAATGATGGCGCCGAAGTAATCCATCAATAAATTTGGGTGAAAATTTAGGGTTTTTTTTGGTTAGGCATCGAAATAATCGGCACCAAAGTGACCCGACATCCAAAAATATGACCCAGAATTAAAATAATATAAAATTTCAAATAAATAAATTACTTTTTAGTTTTTGGTAAGCCATAAAACTTTTTTAAGTGGTTACAGGTCCTCTTCTTTCGCCGAGCACTTTGCCAGATTCTTGCTTTTGTACTTTTTCTTTTTGACATTTTTTATGATTGCAATGGTCGTATTGAATCAAAAGAAAAAAAAATGATCTGTGAAATCATATGACTGAAAAATCACATGACTAAAAAATCACGTGACTAAATCATATTCCTACGCATGCTAAAGTAGTGTATCGGTACACTTCACTAATAGGTGGCAGCACAATCACATCTAAAACATTTGCTTCGTAATTTCAAGTTTACAGTAACAATTTCAAAAATTTTCATAAATAAAAATTAATGCAACATATAAAATTGTTTTATCTAGGTTTCTATTACTTCTATTTTTAAAAAAAATAAAATTTTTTTTTTTAAAATCATGTTCTAATTTTAATGATTGAAAAACAAATTGAACAAATATCACAAATGTAACATAATATAAACATTCAGTTTATTAATTAGTATTTAGAAAAAAAAAAAAGAAAAAAAAATATGCAATAGTCATTTAGCTATGACGAAACTAAGACCGCCTTGTAGCATCAGAAAACAGGCAAGATGGCGGGTAGGCTAGCCCCTTAAAAGAGGGTGCTGATCATATTAGAGCGCTGCAGAGAAGCGTCTCAAGAACTTGTCAACTTAATTGAAAGAGGGTGCTGATCACGTTGGAGCGAACTTAATACTATTGTGTTTTATAGCCTCGATTGATGAAGATTGAGATCACGATGTAAAAGAATAAGCAGCCATTCTTGTTACGGAATTAACATAACTGGATTTATTAACAAAAATTAACCTAGGGGTGCTGGACGCATGCGCGTCATACACATTAACAAAAGAACAAGATTTGACCAATGGAGTTGAACACTACCAATTAATTTAGTTTAAGCAGACATGTTTGTTGCTAGACCGCCAAGTTTCAACTTATTTCTAAAGCGTGTGCCGTGATTGGATGAGATGATCACCTAATCATTTTGGTAAAGCAGCCAGCCATTGACAATTAGTGGATACTTTGCGAGAGTATAATTTATGTCTATTTAAACGAGCCGTACACATTTGCTAAGCACGTTAGTTTGTGTCAGAGATCAGAGATGCATTAAACCAATAGGCGCGTTCAAATCGGTCCAGTGATTGCCAAACTATGCGCCGCGGCGCCCTGGGGCGCCTTGACTGGCCTACGGGGGCGCTGCGAAATGTTACAATGTGAGAAAACATTGAAATGATGTGTAGTGAACAACAGGCTCATCTATCTCACTAATTATTTGTGATAAATTTGCGTTTAATTTTTTATAACTAATTGCACTGCACACTACAACTGCCAGGTACAGTTTGTATTATCCTTTCTGCACCTTGTGCTGATATTTCTGCTTGCATTCAAAAAGAAATTATCAGCGCAATGTGCAGAAAGGCTACAAAACTATGGTTTGACTTGGGCGCCCTGGAAAAAAAAATCTTTAAATATTAAGTGTGCCGTGAACCGAAAAAGTTTGGGAATCACTGGGTTAAGCAAATGAGGTGTTGAGGGATGCAAATTATTTTTGCTAGCACCCAAAATTTCTAAACAGCATTTTCTCGGCGGACCAATAATCGAATAGTTCGGAGTTGTAGTCCCAAACGCGGTTTGGCCCGAAGTGAAAACGAGGTTATCAACTTAAAACATTTAAGCGGATTTATCCTCACCAATTTGAACGCACCTACTTGTAATGTATTCAGCTCTAAGCCTCATCTAGCTGCATTTGCTTTTTCAAGAAGTGCATCTGCAAGGTGGTTCCGGCAGAGGGATACACTTAGTTATTTCTTGTACTCTTGTTAATGCATTTTTATCTTTTTCCCCCCTCAACTTTTTATGTTGGGAATAAAGGTTACGAGTGGTCATTTCATTTTTACAGCTATTTTAAAAACACTTGCACTCAAAAGTAACTAAAACACTCAACCAAAGCAAATTTTAAATACAAAAAAAAACGGGGAAAAAATCATTTAAAAGAATTGTTTAGTGATTTTTATTTTATTGTGGATTTCATTTCAATCTCGATTTGTAGCCAAGCAAGACTAAAGGGAAAGTCTAAAGTCCAGCTAGATTTGTGATGATCTTTTCTGTTGTGTTTAATCCGTGACAATGAATTCTGTTTTATGGAATGACCTGTTCTGTTTCCATTTGACCACAGTGCAGCAGCATTGCTCTGATTCAAGTCCATCTAGCACCTTTAACTGGTTTTTCGCTGGTTTCGCTTAGCAAGTAGTTTTCCGTGCAAATGCAAGGCTGAGTCCGTCTAAAAAGGTCGACTCACTGGATGTTCCTGACATGATCTAATATCCTGGCCAGGCATTATGCCTTTGCGGTCATGACTATGGTAAGCCCAAGTCCAATCAATCAATCAATCCGCGTGGCCAGTTTATTGATTCTCAAATGGATCGATCAAAATGCTCGCGAATAAATAAGCAGGTCTCACAGTATCAACATTATACTGTATATAAATAAATAAATAAATTACCTAGAATTAACTGTAATCCAAACATCAAACACTACGTGCATTTAAAGTTTCTGAATATATGGTTTCCGGTGTTTCGTGTTTGTGTAAACAGCAAAAAACAGGAGGCGGGAGGAAACAGGCCTAACTACCCATGTGTGCGAGATTATTCCATAGTTTTGACCGTCTCAAAAAAAGTATTTTAACACATTTTGAATAAAATTAAATATATATTGCCTTATTTCTTCGATTCTAAGTCGCACCCGATTTAGGCTTGGTTTTTTGGAAAAAAAAGGTTAGCACATATATTTGTTGTTAAAGTGCTATGGCCCTTATAAAGTGCCATAACCTTATCCTATTTGTACATCTTTCTTACAATAATAACAGAGAAGCACACAATATTTAAACAATGAGCATACAGTTTGTTCAAAATTTAGCCACAGGTGCTGGTATTTATTCATCTTGTCCATCCGAATCAATGACATAGTCTGATTCATTAGACTAATTATGTAAAAACATGCGATTCTAAGACGCACCCCACATTTTTAGACTTGGTTTATTTAAAAAAAGTGCATCTTAGAATTGAAGAAATGCTGTACGAGAAAAAGTACAGCGTACCGCTATCGGTAATCGGTACCGCTGAAAAAATCCACAAAAGTACTGCGCGCCGGACTGTGGTACTTTTTTGCTGTAGCGGCCCAACGTTGCCAACAAACAAACGATTACTCTGTACTACCGTATATAAGTTACATTCGATTCTAAGACTGACTTTCCCCCCCAAATAAACATCTCTAAAAACGAGGAGTGTACTCGAATCGAATAAATACGGTCTATATTTAATTTTATTCAAACTGTGTACGGTACATTTTTTTGAAGACACCTTGTTGTTTAGTTTTTGGGTTTACAATAAACAGCAATTTTAATTCCTTCATTTTCACCCGATACACGAATGACTTTGTTTCAGCCTGGTTGGACCTAATATTAGACTCAAAACCGCTAAATAACGACTGGAATTAGGAAATCAATTTGGCATCAAGATACCTACCGGGTGCGAACTGCAGTTGTGGTTATTGTTTTCGCAATATTTCATGATGGCTTACGGCTGCTTTTGGTGTCCATTCTATTTGTGCAGACAATAAAAACAGCAAAAACTAACAGGTCAACATTTTTGCATCCACATGTGAAGCAAAGGGCAGCGACCCGGACATCTGATCGAAACGCAAAATAATAAAATCCGATAAAAATTGAAATTTAGACGTTTAGTCGGAACACTTTGGTCGTAAACACTGAACAAAAATGTTTGGGGTTTTTCGTGTTTTTTCATATTTTGGATACCAAAAAATAAGTCGATTTCGTGTCTACAAACAAAAACAGCATTTGGTTCATTTTTTATTTAAATTACATTTTGATTGAATTACCGGTAAAGCCATTTTTTCATACAACCTGAACCATCTTTTAGAAAATCCACTTGTTAAAAAAGACCAGGATGCAAGTTTGTTGTTAATGCTGCAGAAAAAGTCGAGAGGACTTACCCACAAGAAGCGGCAGGCCACCAGTGAATATGAATATGTGAAGTCGCAGAAAACGTTTACAAATACAATTACCGTCTGAAGAAGATATTAAGTTGCTCACTGCGTCCTGGGACACCGTGTAGCAGAAACAAAGCGTGCGGGGAGGCATGGCGGAGTAAATGTAAAACCCGATTCGATTCCCACGAGATCTATCCACCAGACAGCGGAATATTTCCACAACTTTGTCTGAAAGAAAAAATGAAAAAAAGAAGTTATCTAACCACACGAGGGGAAGACTGCAATTAAATTTTTAACTCGCGAATCATTTAACCGCTCATTGAGTTTTTTCCCGAAATTATGCGAGTGTAGTTTAATTTTTTTATTCTCTAATCTCATTGGTAGACTTGCGGTGACGTCACGCAACATGGTTGTCACGCCAAGTAAGAGCGGAGCGAAGGCGAGCGCGAGTCTGAGAGATGTGGCAGTCGTTAGACGGCGTAACGACTTGTGCTGCTGTTCGTCGTGGTTGAATTCAATTCGCCGGCATCGGGGCGAGCGTGTTCGGTGTAGCAGACAGCGGATCGTCGTGCATCTAGGAAAACATGGTGCGGCACGTGAAAGCGCGCTTCTACTTTGTCCTCGCTTATTCCTGGCTGGTTTTGAATTTCGGTAAGTGCATTTTTCATATTTTAAGCCACAGTTTCTTTAATCAAGGTATTTAAAAGAAGAAAAAAAATAAAGGGAAAAGTAAAAGTTGGGCATCGTGAAAAGGGGATTAGATGAAACGGGCGCGAATTAACATATAAATGAAAAAATATAAAGGGAATCAATTTTTTCGAAAGATATTTCTACACATGATTTACAGGTTTTATTAGAAACGTCAAAGGAAAAGTTTGTTGTAAAGTTTGAAATGTATTTGACCGTTAACTGGAGCGTTATTATTATTATTATTATTATTATTATTATTATTATTATTTATTATTATTTTAAACCCAGATTTCTGGGGGCCCCGTTTCAGTTGATCAGTTTTCTAAGAAATAAAAACAAAATAAAACATTTTTTGTGTTTATTTTGGTTTTATTTTATAAATTTTATAATTTTATAATTTATTAGAAAAAAAAATTGGGCCCCATTTGGTGGCAGTGGGCAAGGCCCAGGGGGCCCCAAGCAGCTTAATGTGGCGTGCTGGAGAATATTTTGTTTTATTTAATTTTGTCAAATTTGCTTTTCTTTGAGGTCACATTGGAGGCCTTTTACCTTTGCTGGCTTTGCTTGGTTGGTCACCCATGGGAGAAAATTTCTAAGGAAGTGTTATGTTGTAACATTATTGTCACAAACAATGTTAACTGATCCCAGCACAAAACATTAGGTCTTTGATTAATTCATTCAAGGAATTGGCCTTTTACTTATTGACTTATTGTTACTATCAGAACTGGGCCAGTGTAATAATGAAAATATATAGGCTGATAGATATGATGTGGCTCAGCAAGTTTCTGCTTGAAAAACTTTTTCTTTTTATGTTTGTTTTGAAGAGGTTTTGGACTCCTTCAAAGGAAGGGTTGCCAGGTTCTGGGAGGACATTTCTGCTCACATTTCTTTTTTTAAATTTAAAATTAAAAAAAAAAAAAAATTTAAAATTTCTTAAATCATTATATCGTGCTTTGTACCGTTTGTACCCAAAATTTGTACTCCGTTAGAACTAAGCTTAGAATAAATCACGATTTTTCAATGTGCTGTATGCCAACTGCACACTTTTGCAAATTTGAATTTCTTTCTTCAGAAGCGGAATATAGGCTACTATAAGCATGCATTTCAAGACGCAAACATTTCTCAAACACGAATTTAAAGATTGATTAATGACATTAATGGCGCTAAAATCTAACAAAAGCAAAACAAATAGTTTTTCTACGAAAGGATTTTCGATGTTCAGTTTGGTTTGAACGTAGAAAATTGAAAGGGACTTAATTTATTTCAGTTTGGTTTCAGTTTTCATATAATCCTAACTAAACTGCAAGCTAACCTGCATTGGAGAATAGTAAATTGTAAGGACGGAGAGAAATGTTAAGCGGCATCCAGTTACTTGCATGTCTCAGGATGGATCTTTGATCAGGGAGACACCCTAGCCGTCCTTCAAGCTAATTTGAACAATTAAGCCTATTTCATCCAGATAATTATCCTAAGTTATTTTATTTTGCATTGTCATCACTGCTTTATTACATTAATTGTGCATTAAAAGGACATAATTGCCAGCTTTCTCTTCCTTCGGATGAAAATTATATTTTGTACACTTTATTGCATCTTGGAAAGGTCAATTCTTGCATCCAAAAATGCATTTTTACAACAAACAAAAATGTCGGAGATGGACAATAATGTTAGCGTATCTACGGGTGGTCAAGGGTCAAACTGTAAATCTGTTGCTGAGCCACCTTTTTTTAAGTTACGCAGAACTGATCTCTTCAGAGTTCAGACCACAACCATTCTTAATGTCATTGTCAAAAAATGTCATTACTTGAGCTCCAGAGCCATGTAACCATAATGCCATAATAATAGGGGCATTGTTTACGGGGTCAAAGGCCTAACTTAGACTGCGGTAACTGTTGGATGTTAGCCTGTCTATTATGAGAGGATTGAGATCAGACAACACTGCTTTAAAACCACACACAGTGCATTAATAACTTTGAGTTTAGTATGAAAGGTGTGCTGAGACTAGGTTAATTTTTGACTCGGATATATTTGACTCGGGATATATTTGTGAGACACAATAGGGGAGGAATAAATTGATCAATATAGGGAATTTAATAATGTAGGGAGAAATATCACTTGACATCTCATGCTTGATTGCAAACATAAAGAGGCGGCAGCTTTTTTAATCTTCGCGGAGGAAACGACGGATGGATGGATTTATTCATTTACTGTTTTGTACTTTGATAGTGCATTTGAAAGAAGGCAATGTCTGCTGCCAGGGGAAAATTATATGGAATTTTAATTTACACTAACCGAAATAGTCCTAATTTGCCTGTACCTGTCCAAATCCTAATACCCCCTTTGCACAAGAAAGTTTGGGCTAGGCTCACTTGAAACTAGTACTTGAATGATTTTGCCTATAATAATTAATACTCCACATAAATTATTAGTGCACTAATTTTAATGTTTTTGGCACCAAAAAAATAAAAAAATAAATTTGGCAGTACTGTTTTTGGCACCATTTAATCTGAAGACTATACTCTGTCCATGTGTAACTTGGGTCTATTTCCGATTGGCTGAGCCTCATAACTCACTCTTTGCTGCCACCAGGAAAAATAGTTCAGAGTGGTTTTAAATTTGTTTGATGATTTTAATCATTGAAATGATGTAATGTTGTTTGTATTTTCTAAGAAAATGTATCTTGAAGTCATAAAATAAAGATTTATGTTGGTTTATTTTAACATTCCTGTTTATTAAGCTTCTTCCATATTAGCTTCTTCCAGGGAACAAAACAATTTTCAATTTTTTTATTGGTTGTTTTGTCTGGAAAGCAGTCAAAATGGCAATCATTGTTTTGATCTATTTTTGGTATCACTACACAAGTGAAAAGGCTCAGCCAATTGGAAATAGGCCCAAGTTACACATGGACAGAGTATAGCACTATTTTTGCTAATTTTTGCACTAATGTGTTTAATGATTTCCTGGTGTTTTTGTAACGATTTCAGATACCCAGGTTAGCATACTGCCAATTGATAATCAACTGACCATGCTGCGGGCAGTTATCTAGTTGATATACGTAACCGGCTTAGATTTAGAAAAATTTAAACTGTAGATAATTTTGGGCTAGATGCGTTTGCACTAAAAAACAGACCTACCGTACCATATTTCTTCGATTTTAAGACGCACTTTTTACCTCGTACAAACATCTAAACAGGGGTGCATCTTACAGTCAATGGCATCTTCAGGTGGGTTCACACTTGGAAGTAAAGTAAAGTAAAGTAAACATTGAAGAAATAGAAGTAAGGTAATGCAAGTATGTTCACACTTGTTTGAAGTTGAAGTAAGGATTATCCATTGAGAATTAAGGGGCAAGAAATATGATTGATTTAAATGTTAAATGTGAGTGTTCTGCAATCAGAAGTTTACAACTAGAAAACTTGGAATCCACCATCATAACTTACTCATCTACTTAAATGTTTCTACATTGCCAGTGGAAAAATTCACAAAGTTCATTGCTTTGCAATGACAAGCCAGTTTCTCTTAAAGTTGTTCAATGAGGTTTAAATCTGGAGCTTGCAATGGCCACTTTAGAAGTTAAATATATTTGGTCTTCTTCTAGTCTTTGACATATGTTTCGTTGGACTTTGTCATCACTTGTGGTGGGGCATTTTGGTTGACCAGATCCAGCTTGCGCTTCAAATCATCCTGCTTTCGAAAATCACACACTGTGCTTGCATTTAACACGGTGATTGTCAAGCTTGTTGCACGCAAAAGAAATAAAGCGACAATATTTCTGTAGTATGGGATTCAAACCAAAAGTGACCTAAGGAAGGGACAAGGTCAGTTGATGGTTGAATGAAATAATTTGGTGAAAAATGGTCAAACAATGTTTTATGTTTTCATTCTGAAATACGACAAGTTGAAAAAAGATCTTCGCATAAATTCCCCGTAGTTGCAACTCACTATGATTTAATACAGAGTATGTACAGTAGATATGCTGGACTGTATCTACCACCGCAGAAGTCTGTTCTGGTTTTCAACTTATCTTTTAAAGCTGAATTGACATAAGGATTATATTTGTAATTTTTCAAAATCTGTAGTGCAGAGGTGGGAAATTAGAGATTACATTTTTTGTCCTTATAAAATTGACCCAGATTACCTGATTACAGATTCGTTCGTTGGTGTGATCGATTACAGATTAAACAAAACTGATCAAATTAAATAATATGACTGCCTCAACTTGATATATTGCATTGCAACAGCGCAATAATAAAGCCACTAAATCAGCGAGTGAGGAGTAGATTGGTCTCAAGAACTAAAAGATGATTGGTTCCGTCTGTGTGTGCGGAAGCAATTTCATTGGCGGAAGGAAACTATGATGACGTCATCATTTATCAACGTTGCAATGTGATGTAATTGCAAAATTTGACGTCAATGTTATCGCGAAAGCGCTTAAACGGTGAATTTCTTGTTAGCAATATTTCATTAGCACAAAGTCTTTCTAAGGGTTGGAAGCTTTAGGGTGTGATGGTCAGTTTCAAGGGCAATTATTTTGCAAGTATAAAATGTATATTTAGATAAAATTCATGGTTTACATCCTGCCCCCAAATTTCTGGTTGAGAAAAAAGAAAACAATCGGCTCAGACTCCATGAAATCCAGAGCCGGGACCGAGAGTCGAACCCAGATCTTCCGTTTGCTGGACGGGTGCTTTACCAATTAAGCTATCCGGGAGTCCAACAGAATCACGAACCAAAACACAAGATTGACGTGAAATATAAGTGGCTATGGTCTTTGTCGGATTGTGATTCTGTTGGAGTCCCGGGTGCATATTGGCAGAACACCCGATCAGCAAATGGAGAATCTTAGTTGGAATCTCAGTTCTGGACTTGACGGAGTCAAATTCAAAACCAATTCGTTTTTTCAGTCAGAAATTTGAGGACATGAATTTTCAGTAAATACAAAACGATGTTTCCTGCATTGAAGAACCTACTTGTAAAGTTGAAACCATAAAAGATACTGGTAGCTGAAAATTGCCAATTACAAAGTTTTAATTTAATATTTGGACTTAATAAAGTGATTTTTAATGACATTAATAATGCTGCTCTAAAAACATCAAACAATTAATCAAACCGTAGGCCTTTCGATCTAATGATCATCTTCAATGGTCAAGTGATTATGGCAGCTAACATATTTGAGAAAAGTCTTGGGAAGGAAAGAAAGAAAGAAAGAAAGAATGAACACGGAGAAGACAAAGTTACGAATAAGCCTTGTACAGGAGAACATGTTAAATGATATTTACCTTATAAGTTTTAAGATATAACAAATTGGAATGGACATTTAAGGTAGAAGGAAGATTCCCAAAAGATCATCATCGGATAGCTGGTGCAAAGTCGGAAATCTAACTTTGCCTATATTTTTGCCGCTTACTAAAAGTTAGAAATAATATAGTAACAGTCAGGTAGTTGTAATTTATCCAATTTGTCGTTCAGTCGACTGAAAAATTCTCTAATTTGCCTAACAAAGCAGAAAGAGACCGTTTTGAAGACAGGCAAGCACGAAATTGAGTTAGAAGAAGACGAAGAAGAAGAAGAAGAAGAAACATAAAAAAAAATAAAAAATAGAATAAAAAAAAGACGAGGAAAGGTAAAAAGAGAGAAAAGAAAAAAGAAAATACTTCCTTTCCTTTTTTAGTCCCTGAAGACCTGGAGTTCCACTGTCTTCATCCATAATACATGGATATTGGGAGCTTCCAGATCTACTTTATTGAATACTTTTAAAAGCCGCTTTAGATGCCTTATGGATTGACTCCAACGGATACTCTGCGTCTGTCCACGGTATTCATTGACTATCAATTATGTAAGGGTCTTAAAAGTCCAATTCTGTTTTAAACAGTCTTAGAATTTTATGAGAATGGAATTTCATGACAAATAAAAGCACAAGTGCAATTTATTCCGTTTAATATTCTACGAGAGTATTGTACCGAATGGGAAGGAAATGAAAAATCTTTAACCTTTTGTAACACCAATTATGTGTAATGAGCCGATACAATAAATAGGTTCTCACCGGAATATCAACATCATGTCAACAGTGGATAAAATAAATGGATCCAAGCTGTGATTGGTTTCATAAATTAATCTACACGCATGCTACTTTTTAAACAACAAGTGCTTTTTTTCAACGCTGTTTAGCTGCAATAAATTTAAACACAACAAAAAGCTTTTTTTCCACGTGCACTGCATTTTGACATGTCAGGTAATGCGAGATGTACTGCAATAACGCAGAGCTACAGCTAATTTGTAGTTTGGTCAATTTTAACAAATTTTGCACTTTTGGATTACGTTGTCACGTGATACCAGTTTCACCAATCATGTTTTGCGAAAGCACAAAAGAGGAAAAATACAACAGATCGTTTTTTCGATTTTTGCAGTGATTTTGAGACTTGTCAAACTCAAAACAAAATGGAGGCGGACAAGCTCGATCTAAGTGTTCGTTATAATTATGGCAGTGGCTATGTTCACGTTGGACGTGAACGTATTATTTTCATGACGCGCTGTGATTGGCTGAGATCCATTCATGTCGATTCGTTTCCTCAACATTAGTTTTCTCAAATTTGATGTTCTTGAGGATTTAGCTTATTTTTTCTTACCTAACCTAATCCGTTTTTAGAAAAGTAGACCGAACTGTGTATTTTCAGTTCGTATTTCAATGCATCACTCAACCAATCACAGCACGTCATGAAAATACTACGTTCACGTTGGACGTGAACGTAGCCACTTCGTATAAATAATTCGCAATGTATCGGTACTGAAGAACATGTAATTGTGAATTTGTAATGGCTGGGCTGGCTGAACCAAAGAACAACTCAAATTGTAACTATGAAAATGTTGATAACTTATTTTTAAATTTTAAATTTTTTTCTGTGTCACGTTTTGAGGTTGGTTGGTCGAGCGATATTTTCAGAATTTTTGAATCACACACGAGGCAAAATGTTGCAGTTGAATTTGACGGCATCAAAAATGATTGATTTTATGATTACTACAAAATCACAAAATTACAGAATTGTACATTTAATGAAACCTCTAATTGCTGACATTTAGATTCGAGGCCATTTTGCATAAAAATAGTGCGATGGGGTCAGGGGTGTGGATGACGTCATTGGGCAGAAAGTGATGTGATGAAATGGCTAGAGTCCATTTTTTTTCTGCCAAAATAAGAGCAGATTGAAAGCGTAGCAGATTGAAAGCTGGAGAGAAAACTCTGACTTTTTTTCTCTATTTCAACCAAGTGGGAATTCAGCATTATTGTAAAGACAACAAATAAGCGGTTGAATGTCTTTTTAAAGAAATGATTAAATATTTAATACAATTTCATTTAAAACAAATTATAATTAGTGCTTGTAAATTAATTATTTAATATTGGAATTGGGAAAACAGAGCTGAAAGCGAGATGGAAAGGAAGTTAATGAATTTTCATTTAAATTGTAAACCAGCGAAGAAAATGTTTGAAATTATCAGCTTCAAGTTGGAGTTAATTGAAAGAGAGCAAATAATTATACATTACCGTACGTTGGTTCGGATAGAAAAGGTAGTGTTTGAAGGAACAGAATAAGTAATTGTAATTGTGAATTCAGTTTGAAATTCAAATGTTTTGTTTTACTTTATGGTTGGCAGCAATCAAGAGAATTTTAGATGAAGCACTCCACTCCACTCATTAAATTGAGCGATGCTTTCAGTAACGCAGAATCCTAATCAAACCGTTGACACGATTTATAGGTTGCAAGTTGTGACCGTTTGTTGCTCAACCGATTTCGCATTTTATTGTGGCATTCATTAAATCATACGCCTCATTTATAAGGGCTGCACTAATCACATTGCACTCGTTACCATTCCACATGCAACAACACGTGCTTTCGCTCGAAAAAGTATGAATCTTGAGAATTAAGTAACGTGATTGAAATGAATTTGAAAGTCAATTTTATTTCTTTTCTTTTATATTTCATTTTTATTTTTTTTTAAGTTTAATGAGTTTTTAAGAAATTAGACCACAACATTCAACAACAATGGGATATTTGGTCATGTGATGACGTGACTACGACATGACTACCGTAGTTGCGAAGTTCTTAATCGCTATATGATAAGCTTAAGTATGAATCACATGTTTATATACGAATAGAGTGACTAATCTGAAAAGGTAATGAGTGGTGTCGAATTGAGCTATAACACAATAGGTGCGTTTAATTCCAAATTAAAAAACACATTCTCTCGGGGAGGCGCATCTGCCGCGACACAATATACGGCGACAACAATCTAATGTGACAAATTTAAAAAAAAAATTAACAACAATATACCTCGAAACAGTCTAGCGCGACTTCGCGACTCCACCTACCGCGACACAATATACAGCGAAAAACTGCACAAATGCACTTTTTTTTATATATTAAGATTCAAGGATTAAATCACCAGAATTCAGGTGCAAATGGCACAAATCCAGGTGCAATTGGCACAAAATGGCACAAATTCAGATGGAAATGGTACAAATTCAGGTGCAAATGGCACAAATTCAGGTGCAAATGGCACAAATTCAGGTGCAAATGGCACAAATTCAGGTGCAAATGGCACAACTTCAGGTGGAATGGCATGAATTTAGGTGCAAATGACCTATTTGGAACTGATTTCGGACGTGAAGAGTTGCACAGAACCCGTTATTTAATGTCTGGTTACCACGATTGATTTACGTTGAACTTCATCAGATAAATGATTTTCAACAATGGCTATTGATTTTGGAATTTATCCAGGTTTAATTACTTTTTATTAGATTTGAGTACTTTTAAATGTAGAAATTTAACGGATTCCTTGGATGCCTCGGATTGTTCCAGAGGTCAATATTCTCAAGTGGAATCTTTGGGACTTGTATGTAGCTCATATATGGGAGATTATGAGATTTTAGCTTTATAAGGGTAGTCTCTCTTTGTGCTGCATGCCACAAACTCTTCAGCAGCTGCCCATCCAATGGCTTACTTTATGATGTAGCTAGCTGCCTGTGTCTAATATATGCCAAGGCTGAAACAGACTATAAAGTATTCTAATGTTTTTCGGTGCATTGAACGTGATTTTGTTTTATTATTGTGCTGTGTTTTGGAGTGTTTTTCTGATTATCCATTGAGCGTAATCGTTCATTATGATTTCAAATGGTTCAACAGCTTTCTACGAGTACTTGCAATAAAGCTTGAATAGAGACTAAAACAATGCATTGAGAAAATTTAATGAATACATGCAGATTAGCTTGATTTGGCGACCTGAGGCTGGAGCGGGAACAAAGTGACTGCTTTCAGAATGTCTCATAAAACACTCTCGTTTGTTTGCTAAAACATTATATTCTAAGTGCGTGTCTTTTGGCGTGTTTTAAGGTGGTAAACACAATCGACGGAAGAAGTGACATCACGAGACACGAACTCTTAAAACATGACTTTTTGAAAGCAGTTAAGAGTTTTTATTCTCATAGATAACTGCGGATTATCTTTGGCGAGTTCTGTCTCACTGAAACCATTAAATTAGCGTCAACAGAGACAAAGCAAGCTAACTTGTGTTTGCAGCTGACTGTGAGTGGTCCAAGATGGAAGCAGAAGAAACATGCATCTCGACGCGCACTTTCTTTAAGATAATAATAAAGTGATTTTTAATTACATTAATGTCGTTCTAGATGCAAACAAGAAATCAAAACCAAAGGTCTTTCGATCAAACGATCATCTTCAGTGGTTGAACGCTTAGAATCGTTCGATCACTGAAGGGCACCATTAAATCCCGTCCGCACTACACAGGCTAGATAGAACTTGAGCTATCTTAGCTCAACAAAAATTAGCCTAGCTTAAGTTGTTAAGCCAGACCGTTCGCACTACTAGCATATTTTAAGGCTCATCCAGACACTACTCAGCACAAGTCCAGACATTACCAGGAATAGTTAATGCCAACAAATTAAATTTTATCGAATTTTTTTTAAAATTTAATTAGAGAATCTGCAATTTAAAAAAATCAAATAAAAATTGTGCATATTCATCTAAATTCAGAAGCCAAATTATTTACAGAGTATTTATTTATTATTTTCCACATGGTTGATGTGTTAGCCATGATGGTTTGCCCTGCAATGGCAATGCATTCTGGGTAGCATGATATCACAAGCTAGTAAAGCTAGCTTGTAACTAGCTTATCCAGTTCCCAAAACTAGATAATTATATCTAGTTTCAAAACTGATAAGCTAGCTTAGGATACGCTAGCTGTGTTCGCACTACATTTATACAACTAGTTTTAAAGAGTTAAGCTAGCTTTACTCAGTAGTGTGAACGGGGTATTACTGTCATTAAAATCACTTTATTAAGATGGTGGCACGATCTGAAATGAAGGACGAAATTGAACGACTAATCTGCCTTCCCTCGTTGAAATTCCATTAAAAATGTATTTAGATTTTGCATTAAACTTTGAAAGAAGAAGTGTGATGACGGAGGGAAACAGGAAATTAATTGAAAGGCGTAAGGCGTAAATACTGCGAGGTGTGGTGCTATTGAGGTTGCAATTCAATTCAAAAAGTTTGCAAAATGGTTGAGTGACTACGGCGACATCTGTCGCTGAAAAATGTCTTTGGCCGGCTGATGATGCGTGCAGGTGTGCTTGGTCATAAATTCTGGCTAAAGTTTTGACAGAACGTTTTATCATTTGAATAACAGATCGAAGAGATTAGGGAAGCAAACTAAAACAAGAGAAAAAATTTACAATTTTCACCGCGAATGGAATATTTTCTTTCGCTGTCACTTTTTTATCAAAATCACTCAAAGAAATTGCCAGCGTCTTTTTTAATATTGATGTAAGACGTTAATGGTATTTAAGTGGATCCACTGGAAGTTTAGTGTTAATAGCATTAATATTTATTAAATATGGCGTGGAACATGTTTAGCAAGCACCTGCTGACCCGCCGCATCAATATGGTGAAATGACGTCACATATTTGTGACGACGCATTATGCTCTGTTTCAAAAAACTTGTGACAAAATCTCATTGGCTATGTAATGTAATGTAATGAACGTTGAACTTACGCTACGTTTATTTTGTTAAATAAGGAAAACAATATATTTTTGTGAAAAACGGAAATTGTAGTTGCGGCGACGATGGCATCGAATAAATACGGCATACTCTGGCTAACTACAAATTGGGCCTTTCTCCCATTGGCCGAGCCATTTCACTTGTAGACCTTACTGTAAAAACTGGTGTTTTAAAGGGATGCGCCAATTGGGGAGAATTGGAGGTGGCGCCATGTTTGGCCACCAGAGGGTCACTTCGGTGACCCACAATGTAAATGGGAAAGTCTACTTGTGTAATTAGGACAGGAAGTGTATTTTGCATATCCTGTTTTATGAATAAATAATCACTGTTCAATGTAACCCCTGTATGTGCGTGTGCTTCTTTTCCCAATCTCCAAATTCAGTTTAAATCCTGTGCCATCGGTGATCCAAGGTAATTTCGAACAATTCCAAATACAAAATTGAGTTGATACTGCAACACTTACCTCCAGAATTGCACTCCACGTACAGACATTGTAATCGAGAAGAAAAAATTCAAAAACTGTTTGCTTTCGTGACAAAGCAACCAATAAACTGAACTAACCGAACAAACGTATTTTGATATAAAAACAGCATAAAACATTATTTTATGAATTCAAAAAACATTTTATTATAAAATACCAATAAAATTTCCTCATTTTAATCATTCGAATAATCCAAAAAATAAAATAATAACAAACTACTTTTGCTGGTGGTAGCACAGTAGGAGTAATGAGGCTTGGCCAATGGGAGAAAGGCCCAATTTGTAGTTAGCCAGAGTATAGTTGTATTTCTTTTCTAGCTACCGTGTGTACATTTGTAATTTCTTTCTGTGTTAGGCTTTTCCGTCTTTTCGTTAATTTTCTTCAATTTTTTATTTTGATAAAATCACTGCATTTTTGGGTTTATGAGTTGTGGTGACACACGATAGAAATGTAAAGTTTGTTAAATATCTTTTGCTTTTACAATTTTCATCTTTAATTCTATACTTGTTACTTTATATTCCTTTTAGGGCACAATTTTAGACAGGTTTTTCAGAAGTAGCAAGTACAGCTTGATATTTCTCAGGCAACAAGCATAGATGTGTTGATAGAAAGAAGTGAGTGCACATTTCTCTTTAGAGAGTCACCATAAACCCCTTGGTGATGGCAGTGAGCAGCATATGGAAAAAGGCACACATTCTGGGTTCTAAATAAAAATTCTCAATCTGAACAAGTCTTTAGACTCCAATCTGCATATATGGCTATTCAAGGAAAGTAAAGAAATAAAATAAAAGATTGGAAAAAAAATGGCAGCATTTTTTATGGTTTTTGTATCTTTAGAGAATAGGATGCTGTGATTTGTGTGGGCTCTGGGAACTAGGTTTGGGTGTAAGTTAAGATGAAAATATGAAGACAGTATCAAGTTGTTGGATGGTGTTTTTTTTTATAAAGGGTCAGTTCAGATGTGATAAAAATGTCAAACGTTCAATTTTGCGCGCTATTTTTTTTAATTTTTATATTTATTTTCATGTTATATCTATGGTGAAATCTCTAGATAAAATTTTCTGTCATGTTTTCCATCAATAATAAATAATCTCAATGTTTTAAAATTTAGTTTTTCATCTACTGAATAAGTTTACCTGATATTTAGGTTATCCGGCAAAATTGTGTTTCCATAACGACGGATCATAATTATCAAGCTTAAGAATAGATAAATAACCGATTACGTGATTCGTCTCAACCAATAAGGAAGAGCTCAATTTCAATAAGACCACTTACAAATTCAAATAAACATAAAATGTTGTGGTCCAAAATTGTACCTGATTTGGACTTACCGGTCAAGATTAGTTCAATAAATAAGTAGCTTTACCGTACTACCCGGCTTATCCCGGAGTTTTTATTTTATCCATCACATATATTAATTTCAATGAAAAATTTATCATCTCAATTTTTCTATTTGATTTTTGGAAACTTAAGCTTAGTACTCGTAAGCAGTTTCTTACGTAGGAAACCAGTCTGCCCATAGATATTTCGCCTACAGAAAAAACTGGTACTCACAAGTTTCATTCCAGTCTTGGAATGTCTGTGAGATATGTTCTGTGTCATAAAAAACTAACTTTCTGGCATGTCGATGCAACGGAAAGCTGATCTTTGCTTCCAGACACAGAAACTTCTGTGGCACAGAACGTAGCGATCGGTTTTGACAATTTGTGACCGGTCGTAATTTTTTTTAACCAGTCTCAAATATGGCAGCAATCAGTTCTGCTAACAAATGCAAACAACTGTATATTCTATTTATAAAAACAGATTATTAATTTATAAATAAAATTAAAAATTAAAAACAAACTAGCAATCCTATTCATCCTAACTCCAAAAGTAGCCTTAAAAATTTTTAGTGGCATCCATCTTGTTTCTTTTTTATGGCCATTCACCATTTCTTTTCTGTTGCATAGAGCTGTGAGTAACTCAAAAAGTCTGGTGTGACAGACTGGCACATGTTCTGCTACCAGATGATTCTGATAGGCTTTTCTGTCAAGTCTATACACACAGAAAAGTCTGTTGGCATACACTTCTGTAAGCAGATGATTTTATGAGGACTAAGCTATAGTGTATAAACATCTAAGGAATTAAAAACTGTGGTCACTTTTGGAAAATTCCTACTATTTCCAATCAACCGTGGCCAAAAATAATAAAGCTTTCAAAATGAGATCGTTTTTGGGCAAATGGAAAAATGTCTGCAGTGTGTTTCAAAACCAGTAGAAAGAGTATAAAATTCTACATAAGTTAGGTAACATGTTTAAAACATTCAAATTGGTCTGGTTTTGACTGAGAACCGAAATTTAAAAACGGTGATGATGGCTTCCTTGCGTGACAATGGTAGGGAATGGCTCACAACTTGGTATAACTCGTCAATAGAACAACGTAGCAATCTGAAAATTGTTGCATTGACCTAGAAATTCCATAGAGAATAATAAGCGTTCCAAATTTCATGACGCTTGAGCTGAGCGTTGGAGAGCAATTACTATTGCAGACATTAGAGGACTTTGCTTGAGACTGTAGTTAAGATCACTAGTTGCTGTTTAGCATCTCTTGCGGCGGATTTGTGCATTTTTCGAACTATTTTTTTTAATTGTGCAAAACTCGAGATGTACAAATAAAAAAGTGTATAATTTAATAATGGAGTTCTGGTCCCTGAAAATGCCAAATAAAAACAGTTTGTTTATGCCGTTATGTGTGACATCTTAAGTTGGAGACAATTAGAGGTGTTTATAGTGATGAAACACTTTGCACTGACTGTGAGACCACTTCCAAACCCTGTTAAAACTGATTAGAAATTTAATTGTGATGGAAATGCATTGAGTAATATGTTTTGTTAATATTTTGAAATTTCACACACAAAGTTACAACGAGAGTAAATCTCAGGTTGCAGGTCAGGAGGCCTAATCCATTCTCATGTTTAAAGTAACGGTGCGGAAAAATGACAAACTAATAAAAGTTGATTTCGCATACTCGTAGCATCTGCATCTTCCGTGTGAACTCTTATTACATCAGCACAGCATCTAATAATTGCCGAAGCCAATGACCGAATAATCAAGTGCTAAATGCGGAATAATTTCTGTGAATTGAGCACTTGGTCGGTGAGATGAATTGACAATCAGGATATCTCGATTTGTTGAAATGAAAACACGCAGATATGATTTTTCGACAAAAAAATATTTTTTTCAAACATTTTGGGACCCCATAACATTAATAACTTTTTCCCGAGCCAGCAAAATTGGAGCAATATACAAATTGTTGTTTTGTCCTTTTTGTCAAAACTCGTGGGTAGATAGCACTAATGCTCCCCTTTTAAATACACAAAAACTAATGGCCTCTATGGCGTAAACAACCAGTGAATTAAATGGGAAATTTGAATTGACACGAGAATAGTTGAAACCCGATAGATCGACGTTTAAAGAACGGGAAATGTAAAGCAAGCCCTCCTCTCCTCTCCTCTCCTCTCCTGCTGCAAGGAATGCGGGCTTGTTGATGGGTTGCTTGAGAGTGTGTTTATCACATTTCCGATTGATATGCTGATGTGATGCCCGTGTAATTTGAAAATGAACAAAGAATTTGGTTGAGTGTCTCCTTCAACTCACGTCTATTACATTTATTGGGGCATAGATCATTTTGATTGCACTTGAGAAAGGAATATTCATCTACTGACTTATTTCCACTATCAATATCAATGTCGTTGGAAAAATTAAAGTGTGGGTGCTCGCTTTGAAGATCTTGCAAAACACATACGAATTCTTTCATTAAAATTCCAGAGAATGGGCTGACGATGTTTGGTGATAATCTCAAGTCTTCAATGACTCTTGGACTACCCGTTGTGCTGACAACCTAGCACTCTTCAATTCTGTGCCGCGAGTCGATTTTTGGTGGCTTTTAATGAAATAGTTTTTTTTTAAAGATACAAAAGTTAAAAGTTATAAGAAATTGCAAAAGTGAAGAGAAAACAAGGCGCAAAAGCAATGTGCTTCCATCTAACTTGAGGAGATTACCAGATTACCTCGCTTTAAGCGGCATGCCGATAAGTGAAATTGCCAACTTTTGGAAATGCTGGTAAAAATGGCATTTACCGGCAGTGGTCAAACTCGGCATGCCACTTAAAGCGGGGTAATACGGTCTGAAGATGACATTTTCTAGCTACCGTCTTTACCTGAAAATAAGACCATGGTGTTGTATTCTTTGAAAACTGTAATTTGTGAAACATTGTTGAAAAATTTGAATATAGCATCACTTCAGCTTATTGCATTTGAATATACCCCCATGGTGTTATATTTGAATATACTCCTACAATGTTATATTCGGATTTTTGATTGTTTTCAAATACAACACCATGGTGTTATATTCAGATTTGTTAAAAATATTAAAAATATTAGTATATTGTTGTTTTTGTTAATTTATATATCTCTTTTGTTTTTTTAATCAGAGTTATAAATACAAATTAATAGAGTAAATAACAATTTTACTTTTTCGACAAACTTACATGATATTGGCTGAATATAACACCATCGTGTTGTATTGGAATACAACACCACGCATGGTCTTATTTTCGGGTAAAGACGGTATAGTCAATAAGTATCACTTTCTAAAAAGAAAGTTTGTCATAATGTTTTTTAAGGAAACTCCTGCTGTTGAGGATAACAAGAGGTATATTTTTTTATTTTCTATTTACTATTTCTTTCTTTGGGACATTCTATGGGGAGGTTTCTTGATACGCCAACGTTTGCATCTGCACTGAAAAGTGGGGAAACCACAGCAATCTCAGGTGGAAGCAGATGGCAGGAGCTTGAGTCAGGGTGAAGTTAAATAGATCGGATGTTGGGGATATTATGAAATTGAAGCTTATCGGACTTCTACTTTAGCGTATAATTATTTTAATCTTTAGTATAATTTTTCTAAACTGGAAAGATTTTAAATTTCCTTATTTTCTTCTGAATTGAAATTCACTCATCTTTTCAAATTACACACTCAACTTTAGTCTTACAAACTTTCCCTGTTAAATTTAGAATTCTCGATTTATACCTAAGGTAAATGCAGCATTTCAAGTCACCTTGTCTCATCACTCTAAAAAAATGTTTAAACAGGCACAGGAAAAGCCGTTGGCACAAAATTGGCAAATATTGAGATATTGAATTAGTTTAATTAATTCAATTCTTCAACATTTTTTTTGTTTTAAATTTTTTATTATGCAAAAAACTTTATTTTTTCATCTGCCTTGGGATTTCCTGTGTGACAAATACTGAGTGGTTTTCTGTTTATCACTTTTTAAGTAAGTGTTGAAGAAATGTATAAATTTTCTTTATAAATTTATTCACACAAATGGCCGAGACATTTCATTGTTGAGTGCATTATTTACAAGCTTCCTTAATATTTTACCTCATGCTGGAACAGTGTGAACAATAAACCAATTTGTCTTTGTGTGAACTGGTTTAAAGCGAAAATAGCACTTCGAAGAAATTTTTTGAAATGAAATGTTTTCTTTTTGAGATTAAAGATCAATGGGTGAGAGAGAGCCTGAGAGGGCAAACTAGACTGAGAGCATGGTGTGATTGTTTTAAGCATAGTCACACGTCAATACTACGTAAAAGGATGTTACAGTGTACTCTATGTAGCCTGGACATAGCTCGGGTCCCAAAAAGAGGGAATTTAACATTGCTGTGTATAAGTTGGGTCCGGCAAACTTGACCAGACCACACAGCTGTCTGGATGAGCACTGTCTGGTCTGTAGAGAGTTTTAGGAGTCCCAGGAGCAGGCGTGTAGGTTCTTGCAGGAGAAGGGCGCAGCCTCATCCACAAATATCCAAATTAAACTTTTCTTTCAAGCAATTTAAAAAAAATTTAGACATTTTTTTTTCAATTAGGGCCCCAAAAAGGGTTTCTGAGTCTCCCCTAATGCGAATAATAAAGCATCCGACTGGCACTCGGGGAATCTGGGTTCAACTATCGACTGGGTTTTTTTGCTATTTGTTTATCTCTAATTAGTGGGTTGCAGTAATTTCGCCCGCAGTAAAGGTTTAAACAGTATTTGATTTTTGTATGTAATGTAAGTTAGAGGTTTAGAGAGAGCTTTGGATAGGGTGTAGGGCAGCGTCAGGTGTGGTGAATGAGAAATGCAATTTCCCACAACATGCAAAAATTAAGAAATTCGTTGGTTAGTCTACATCGTTTATATTGTTTTAATCTGTTTTAATCGAAGAAAGAATTGATTACAGCTTTCTGGAAGTTCAAAAAGCTCCGCATATTTGTTGAATAAGCTCAAATTAATTTATGATTTTATTAATTACTGTAATAAATAGGCCCATAACCTATAACCAAAATATATATTGAAATTATGTCGCAGTGTGTTTTGAAACGCGTTGGCTTACACGAGAATGCGTTTTGTAATACATTTTTGTTGGAAATAAATGGAATCCTTGTTTGAATTGACGTGTGCTTTATTGCAAAGCTCGAGTCGGACTGACTGAAGTTGAAAGTGACCGCCAAGATACATTACATCAGAAGGTCGCATTAACTGATGCGACGACTGGTATCAAAAACAAAAAACACATACAACATGCATCACAAATCGTAATAAATATTGTAAAATGTGTTATGAAGTGCATTCCCAACATTATTATTTATCGAAGATAAATGCATTTAAAAGCATTTTCAAAATGAATTTTTTCAATCGCATTATGAAATGCATTATTTAGTGTAGAAATAATAGATTACCATTTTGCGAAATGCTGTACATTTTGGAATGCATTAATTGAAAAGCAATAGATTGTAAAATATATTTTTGAACCATACGGAATGCACAATAAATTTGACATGCCATCAACAATTGACCACATTGTTGTTGAATTTTGTAGCAGACGGCACATTTTATTGTTACATTTTGTGTCAAATCAGTTGATGCGATGAGAAATATTTGAGCTTACCTTGCAAAATCATACAGTGTCATCGGTCTAACGTATATTCAAAATGGACGCTGAATTTCACACGCATGATCGGTTGTTTGTAATTATAAAGAATCGGTTTATGAAAAGTGACTAAACACCTTTTAAAATGTTATTGGATTTTGCAATCTATGTGTGCTGCACATTATTTAGATTGGCATTTAGATCGATTATTTCTGCCCATTCCACACTTTGAATCGATCATAGTTTATCATCACTTAAACACGGGTGGCATGTTTGAATTTGGTCACGACCCCAAATGCTCAAACATTTTTCTGGGAAATGTAAAAAAAAAATTTTTTAAATAATTTTTTTTTTTGCTTTGGATGACTATGGATGGCACAAGAGTTGACTCAGGACTTCGTGTGACTTTGTGAGTGTGCTTTTGAAATCGGAGTTACAGATAGGAATGTATCTTTGGTTTTTGTTTGATCTCTTTTTTAACAAGTTGAACGTATAGAAAGAAAAATAGAAAAAGAGTATAAAAAAGTACAAAAACAGGTTAATGAAGAATGATTGAGGTACAGCAAAAGTCACTTCTTCACTCTATCATATTTTTTTGTTGTGTTCAGTTTTTTCTAAGGTTCAATAAGATATTGCAATGTTTTGTTGTTATTGTTTTATTTTCGTATTTTTTTTCAGTTTTTTTCAGTTTTTTTTTTTTTTTTTTTTTGGTTTGCATGTGCAACCAAGCAACTGCAGGATTTATGCAAGACATGCAGGTAGATTTTGATTTGCAATGATTCACATGCGCGGATGTGAAAAGGTGCAGTGGTTACAATGATATGTGGTGGTTTATTTAAAATGGCACTAAAATGGGATGATGTGTAAAGAAAGCTTTACGCCGTATTAGGGTTACCCTATGTTTGCCATAAGAAAAGAGGACGCTTATTCAAACCTAAATTTATGGGCCTGTCCCTATTTTCGGTATCCGGGGAGGGGGAGGGGCAAGCCACTTCTCCGAATCGAGAAAAAATTTCCATTTTAATGCTCCAAAAATGGCTTTTAACTCTAAAAAATATCTCTTACTCACCCAACCCGGCTCATTTTTTACCCCAAGCTTTTCAAAAAAATGTTTGAAAATGATTTTATTCTCTTAAGTATTTCATAATTACTGTATGAAGAAATTTAAGCAATTTGGTATTTGGTGAAAGAAGAGTGACAAAAATAATTGACATTGTATTCAAAAGTAGTGGGTAAACAAAGGAATATTTTTTGGATAACGAACAATAAAGTTCGTTATGATGTTAAATCAAAATACTTGAAATTTCAGAAAGAAAAAAAACTAAAACACTTTAGGAGGTCAAAATTGATCTTAGGTTGGGGTGGGGAGGGTTAAAATGAACACGGAGTAACAAATTGTTCATAAAATTTTTGGTGGTTTGAACATCAAACAGAAATTACTGAACTGTTTAAGCAATGTTGAACACAAAAAAAGGACCAACGGTAACTGTGAGCGTTCTGCATTAATATTAGGATAATTTCATATTATATTGCAATATCAGAGTACACTTTATTATTTACAGACAAGTATATTACGAACTTCCGGTATACTTTAAATTTAATCAATAATAGGTACATTACGAATAGTACCTATTAGATTACCATAGTACAAAAAAGTTCCCGTAGGTTGTTTGTTGTTGTGAGAAGTTACATTTGTATTAAATTTGGTTTGTTCGTGAGATGAAATAGAAACGGATCGACGGCCATTTTGGTTTACCTAATGATTAGCAGGCAAATTTGACAAAGTCACACATGACATGTTTTTCAGAAAAGTAAAATTCGGTTTTTCACTTTGGCAATCAACGGTTTAGTGTTTTCAATTTGAAAAAGAATAAGCTTAGGTTGGAGGGATTTTGTCAGATTTTCACTTTTATAAATTTCATTTTTCTCTTCTCAAGCCACAATAATGGCTTCTGGGATAAAATAAAGTTGAAATCTCATCTGAGAAAGGCCTACCGGAACGAACTGGCAATAACCTCAATCCTTTCTTGACCCCATTCATATCGCATGAATGGACTATGGAGGCCTCCATAGTCCAACTAAAAACAAAAAAAATCATTTCAATTTTCTTTAAAATAAATTCTCTTTTCGACACTCTGTTTCGGCTTGTTTAAACCCATCTGTCCGCGGAAGAGTGAAGGCGGAAGAAAAAAATGATCAAAGTTTGAAACATTTTTATTTTATTTTTTTTTCACTTTTACTTGTAGTGTTGTTAGGAATTCGATAAACTTGTAAAACTCTTGGTTTTATTTTATTCAAATAATTTAAGATATTGGGTCTGCCTTTCTAAGCTTAGGGGCAAGTTTTGCTCTTTTTTTCTACTGCCAAAAACGCTTCAACTAAATTTTGAGGTAAATAATGCCATCTGCCGCACACACCGGGCAACTTGCTGTTTTTATCAATATCTGACGGAGAAAATAAAACATCATTTTCACCATTGTTCCATATTACTACTCAATAAAAAGGTGCCTGGAAATTGAGTATTTTTATTTATTTGTGATTGCAAGTTTTAGGACTTATGGTGAGAGTGAACTACGTACAAAAATTGAGTAATCAGCTAATCACTTATTTTTCAATTTTCAAAACTACTTTGCAGCAAAAAATTATAAAAACTGACTAAATCTGAACCAAAGTGTGAATTTCTAACTGAACTTCTCAGGAACACAAGTATTTATTGTAACATTTTAGGGGTTTAAACAAGTAAAAACAAGAATATGGGTCAAACTGAACAAGCGTCATCCAATCTTAATAGAAAAGCGCCTCCCGAATGTTGGTTTCTCTGTTGTTTCCACACTCCCTTCTACTCTAGCCAATCCTGGCTAGTTTTCACATTATTAGCAAGAAGAAAAGTTGAACATTTGACCTGAACCACTTTTCTCTGCTTTAGGTTTGATTTTGTTGAATTCTTGTTTTCAATTCTGTCGCGCATTGTTATCGAACAAGCTTTTTGTTTGTTTGTTTGGTTTATTTCTATTTTCTGAATTGCTATAAATTGTTGAATTGACAGTTGTCAATTCTGTCGTGCAGAAATTGTTATCGAACGATTCTTTTCCATGTTTCAGTTGTAAAGTATTTATGGTTGTTAAGTATTCAGCTGATTGCAGGCTTGGGAGGGATCGTGTGGATTGTAAAACGTGTGGGATAATATCATCATTTATTTGTTATTCATACAATTAATGTTTTGCATAATATCGAAACGATATTTCCAATTCAACGCCATTTAACGTTTGAAATGAACGTAATCGCCCTTAATTCAAGCATGAGTTAAATGATGACTTGCTGACTTTTTACATTGTTAACATTCATAAGTTTTGCGCTTACGTCAAGTATGTGTGAACTAACCTGATAAGGTGATTTATTTTATTGGTCGGTTTGTAAGCCGCGTAAGACCGGCCAAATAATTGAATCCATTGCAGGCCGCAATCAATGGCAGTTTCTCATACATAACTATGGAAATGTAAATATAATTTGGTGAAATGTAAAAATTCTAAATGCGGCTGAAACGACGAACGAGGTGGAAAGAAGTGTGAATTTGTTTTTTGTCACGTTGCCAAGGTGATGTTTGGTGTGCCCTTTAATCTGCAAGAAAAATGAATAATTGAAATGTAAAGGCGAGCTTAATTCATTAAATTAACCAAAGACATGGCATTTTGGCAACAAACAAACAATCCAAGTATAATATTTTGAAACAAAAGTAGATGTTATGTGAAAAACAAGTCCAAACTTAAAAGTGCCTTTGAGCTAGAGTTGGGAAATGGAAATGGAAAAAGAAATCTACGTTAAGTCATTCTCACCTGGTCCTGGTTTCATTATAACCTGACACTGCGAGGCAAAGTGAAAGAGGAAACAAATTTAATTTACTAAAATGCTCGCTTGCGGTTTTCGCCAGATGCAAATCTTCTCCTGTTGCTTCGGCGCTTAATTCTCTTTTACTCATTTCTCTCGTGTTTTTTTTTCTTTTTTTCTTTTTTTTTTCGGAATTTTATTCCATTTCAAAGAGATAAAAAAGTTTAATTATTGGCATTTTCAAAAGTCACAAGATTTTTACATTTCTCGGCTATTTTTCCTTATTTTGTGCGCTGTTACTGCAACTAACTTATTGCAACGGTTATTACTTGTGGGTTAGAAAAAGTCAACTTATAACCTTATAAGGGAGCCAATCCGCTGCTAGTATCTTATGATTTTGCCAACATGGCGCCTGATTTATTTTATCACTCTAAGTTTAATAAAATTCATATCTCATCAATCTCGGGATTAATTTAAACATCACCTTGCTTAATGTGCTCCTAACAACACGAACAATTCATATGCTTGGCCAAACTGAGCTCACTACAGCAACAAGTTTGACAGAATCTGTTACAGTGGCATGACCAGGAGGGTGCAGTGGTGCACATGCACACACCCCTGCACCCCCGCAAAACTAAGGAGAAAAAAAACATTAAAAATGGTGATTCAGGGTCCTAAATTTGCAAAATTTTCCAAGCAAAAAAGGGGGACATGTGGCCTTTGGGAAGTTTGTGCCTCATGCGCTTCTTTTTAAATTTTGTACACACTGCCGCTAGAATAGTTGCGGGCGCACTAACGTTTCCGGTCAACCGGTTGATTGATCTGCATATCTTGCTGCACATGCTGTTGCTAACTTGCAAATGCAGAAATGTATGAATTTCTACTAGAGTTATGAGGTTCAAGCTTGACTTTTTTAAAATCGGCTTCCATATTAATGAACAATGGTTGCGGCCAAAGAATAATTGCAGCAGTCCCTGAAACTGACATGAAAAAGGAGGTCTTTGATGCATTTAGTGTGAAGAGAGCTTTTGTATCTCCCATGTACATTTTTGAATACAAGCTGTTACATAGCATTGATCGAAAGCGGGTTCTCTTGATGCCATTTAAAAGTGATAAATTATCAAGCGCAATTATGACTTATCAGTGTTTAGTGACAATGGAAATTGGCAATTGCAAATGTTAAATATGCTAGCTAGTAATTATAGTCGTTTTATACCATTATGCTTACATTAAATAGTAATGTACTTCGTATGTGCAAAAATACAACCCTTAGAAAGTTGCAAATTTATTCAGAAATAATGATTTTTTTTTTTTAACTTTTGGTATAGAAACGGAGTAGCTAATGAAATTTGAACAAGAAAACATTCAATAGAAATTATTTTATTGCAGCATTTCAATTTAATTTGTCGTAGTTGATTTTTTGTTAGCATTTTTGGTTTATTTTCTTTCCATTAGAGCAGGGGATCTCAAACTTTTTTAACATTCCGACACACTTCATCCTCTGCACATTGAATTTTTTCAGTGATGCTTATATTGACTATAGCTAGAAAAAGTCATCTCATAACCTCCTCTACAATTTAGATGGAAGCACATTGCTATTGCGCCTTGTTTTATTGCCGTTTTATTTTTTTCTCTTCGCTTTCGCAATTTCTTATATGATTTTTAATTTTTATATCGGTCAAAAAGGTGGATTGAAATAAAAAGAAAATTAACTGAAAATACAATCAAACACCTGGTGTTTTATTTTTTATTTTTTGATTACAATTCTGGTGTTATGGGCTACTTTTTGTGCCACTACACCAGTGATACGGCTTGAATTAGGACAACGTTGTATCAGCTCAGAGTATAGACGGGGTTTCACCAACGGCAACAGATTCATTCTTTCTTCGTAATAATCTCCGTCCAAATTATGCAAAAATTCCATGGCTGTTTTAGTCGAATTCTGCAGCATTCTTCAGAAGGGAATTTTCGGTCGGCTTTTTCGAAACAAAAAAGAAGAAGAAGAAGAAGAAAGGAGGAGAAAAAAGAAAACAGTAAAAATTGAAATGAAACAATAAAAACTTCAAGCCACGTCTTACGAGTAACATCCTTTTCCCTTTTCTTGTCTCGCTCGCAGCACTTCTTTTACATATTCACTTTCAGTACAACTTGAGGCCACAGATTTTGATGTATTGTTTCAACTGGTCCCCTATCGATAATTTTGACAATTTTTCTCATTTCACCACCGCCTCTTCCATCCGGGGATTTTGTGGTGCATTCTATCAGCCTTAGGCCCTAGATTGGAGACACTGTTTTCCATGCAGATTACATTCTTTGATGGTGTGGAGCATGTACGTGACTGCCAAGTCACGTGGTAGCACTCGAGGACATTTCTTGTCACAAGGAATCATAGGCAGAAGATGTATGAAACTCCTACCTCGGGAATAACACACACATTGACATGTGATGACACTGTTGAACATAAAAACCGCCCATGATTTCTTTCGCCTCAACCTGTAATTGGGGAATCAAATGCAAAATTGCACTTTTTTGCATTTGCGTTTATTTTAAACGCTAAATTAGCATTTTTTTTATTTCATTTTTGTAAAAGTCGAGTTTAATATATATATATATATATTTTTTTGATTTAGTGAGACGTGTTAGTTGATTTATATGAGTTACTCCACACTTGCACCGATGCTCAACTTATTTTTTCCTGCCCATATTTTGCCACCATTTGCTCTCACAATGTTCAGCCAAATCCATTCATCAACACAACCTCTGGCACACTTTGGGCTTAACAAAAAATTGAAGCAACTTCACATAACTACACAATACATCACATGACTGCACAAAAACTCTAAACACGATTAAGTTTTTTTTTTTTTTTTTTTTTTTTTATGTGGTGGAAGAAAAGTGAAAACTGAAAAGGTTATAAGGGGAATGGTAGTTGGGATGAATTATTAAGAGAATGGGCTGTGAAGGATGAGTTTGGGGTATTGCAGTTAATTTAGAATTAAATGATATTAATAACTGCCCCAATCGCAGGCAAAAACTATTAAATATTTGAAGAAAAAAAGAAACAAATTAAATTGAGATGAAAAAATGGAACTACATTCTCACCTCAAGTGCAATTAATTGCCCACAGGTGCTTTCGAGAAGTCGTTTAGACCAGCGCTTCTCAAACTATCTTATTTATAATGTAATGCAGGGGTTCTCAAACTTTTTAGCATTGCGACCCATTTTTAAGACGGGCAATCTTTCGCGCCCCACTTCATCATCGGTGCATTAAATTTTTCAAAATGAACTATGACATAGATTGTTACTATTTTCCCATCCTACAAAATTCATCACTTTGGGGAATTACAATAGCTACAAACTTCCATTTTTGGGAGTTTTGACTGGTTACAAAAATGGAGAATTTTGGATGGCTTTTGTAGATTTTGAGTTTTTTGTGAACATTTTAGAGGATTTTGTAGCTTTTGCTAGCCTGCGGTGTATTGCAACCAATCACTGGCAGTAAGTTGGAATTGGAATTGGCAAAAATTGAAAAAAATCTGGGAACGAAAATTTTGGGCGACAAAGTGATTGAACACTGTTGCGCCCCACCAGTGAGGCGCGCCTTACAGTTTGAGAAATGCCGATGTAATAGACCAGTATTTTTTGTCCCAATATGGTATGGACCGGTATCATATTTTGTCCGATGGTGCTGCAGACCAGTAACCTCACATTGCTCTACTTAGCCTATGTAATCTTTGCGTTTCAATGGCAGAGTGGTGGACAGCCAACTTTTTGCTCGCAGACCTGCACTGGTCTGCTGATTTAGTCTTCTAAATAGTATTTTTAACTCGCCAAGGCAAAGGGCTAGATGCATTTAGGGACAATCACTTTCTTGAAGAGGAAAAATTTTGCTGAAAATTTGTGACTTTTTTTCACAGTGCCGTGTGGAGTGTGTGGACGCGTAACAATCGGGTAATTAACTTCATCATCTCGGATAAAATTTGTAGTTATTGGTTATTTGTTTAATTAATTATTCTAAATTGAAATTTCTGCTCCTTAAGATTCCAGCGTAACTATTAAGCTGGCTTTGCTGCATTAGTCAAGAGCGCTTCAGCTAAAAGCTTTCGGCTTTTATCATTGCATCGAAAGGTTAAACAAGCCGTTTTCATGCTCGTTTAAACCCCAATTTTTCGAAAGCAAATTGGAATTTATCTTGATTAGACATGATTAGCCCTGATTTGCTGTGGCTTTTCTTGATGTATCACGATTTTTTTTCTATTACCACTTTGGACGTCGAGGTTTGGCTGATTTATAGCTGATTTTCTGGATTTGCAAATCACAAATGAGAGAGTGCAGTAGGATTTGCTGAATTGTTGGCCCCTTTGTCGTTAAAATCAAAAGCGGAGACACAAACGACCTCTGTCGGCATTTACGATTCGATTGTAGACGCGATTTAACCAGCCATAATTCGTTTTCATTCGGTCCTTCGAGGCGATTTATACATTCTCGTCGCTATTAATCCACAGCGGGTTTCCCAAACTATTTTATTTTCAAACCTCAGCTTTAAGAATTTATTTCTATTTTTTCATTCGATAAATTTATTAGCGAATCTGCGGTAAATAAAATTAGCACTACATTAAAGTTTACTTAGATAATTTAATTTTTCACCAAATGTGATTACTGCGCATTTTCTAGCTGCTGTTGTTGAATGCTTTTCTCTTGGACGTGAGCGCCTTTTTTTTTCTTTTCTTTTTTTTTTTTTGTTTGTTATAATTTCATTTGACATGCGCACACTAGACACTCAATTGTGTCTCATTTTATAACCCCCTATATAAACATAAGCCTAGGTGGCTGATATTTTGACCCGTATGAAAAAAGAATAGGAATGGAATTTCTAACACTTTCGTGCGCGTTTATTAAACCTAGACATTGCAAAAGTCATAAAGGGAGGCAACGACCTGCCATCAAAAATATCACAACCCATGCCATGAATGCCTAAAAGATTGAGGAATCTAACTTCAAGTTCTCACATTACTACTTTCAGATTTTTTTTATTTTTTTTTAAATAATATAAAATTTCCATATTTCTCGTACTTGTTAGAAAAACTTGATTTGCTCTGGTTTTCTGTTTTTTCTTGGAAAATTTATCATTGTTGTTTGTCACTTGTCAAGAATGTCGTGTTCCTGTGATTTGATTACGGTAGAATGCTTAAAATTTTTTTTTTTTATTTTTTTTATTTTTTTTAGTGGTGATGTACAAGTAAGTTTGTTAGAAAAGTTTTCAAGACACATGAAGAAGTGTTGAGAGTTAGTCTTTTATTGGAGTGGATATAGCCATCAGGTCTTGTGTGTTGGTTTGCGCATTTCACCTTAAGCAACTGTGGATAGATAAAAAGTAGTACTGATAAGGCAGAATTTCTAGTGGGTTGAAGGTTTGTCTGTCCCTGCTTGTGTAGCCAGCAAATAAAACGAGGAAATTGCAAAAATTGTGCAGTTTTAAATGCTAGTTTTTTACGAATTAAATGGGATTTCACTTACAATATTAGATGTTAAATGAAGTAATGTGTAATTTTGTAACTGGTAATCGTGTAATAAATGTAGAAGTGCAAAATTGTTAGAATTGCAACATTTCGAAATTTCTTTACTATTGCTTCATTTGATGGATTATTTCGTTTAATTGAGCTTTTAATTGAGCTTTCTATATGATTTCACAGTTTGGTTAACTCAAAACACTAATTTCATTGAATTTGGATGGGTTTGTGGCTTGTAATTCATCCATAATTGCATTACACGTTTCGATATCAAACAGAATGTTAAAGGGTTGTTGCAATGGTTGTTTTAAGTTAAAAATAAAATAACTGAAAAATTGTCAAGAACTCATCTTTCTAATTAATTTTAACTGGTTCATTTAACCTTCCGTAGTTACCTGACCCAACTGTGTTGACCCAATGTAAATCCAGAGCTTCTTTACTTTTCATGCTGACAGCCTTTCTGTGAACAGACCAGCATTGTGAATAATAGGCTTAACCTTGCGAATCTGATTATTTCACAGATAGTGTCACCACCGATGATTTTGGCCATTATTAACTTAGGAACTACATTTGTACGGTTAGAAATACATGTTTACACGTAGAAATAATACATGTTTACACTTAGAAATAATACATGTTTACACTTAGAAATAATACATGTTTACGCTTACAGTACAAGTAGAAATACATTTTTACACTTTGAAATACATTTTTACACTTTGAAATACATTTTTACAGTTAGAAATATATTTTTATACAGAAATATTTTTATATCATTATTGAAGATGTAACTTTGAGTTCTATAAAAAATGATGAGTAAATTATGAATGTCACTGTCATTATTCATTATTCAGCTCAACTGAGGTGATTATAAAAATAGAAACGTCGGCCATTTGCACTTGTGCAGTTTAATTGGTGACACCTTGCGTCCAATAGAAGAAACAAACGACAAGGTGGATAATAGGGCGGTGCCGGGGAGAGGTAGAGGGAGAACAGGCCTTTATTGAAATGTTAATTCCTCGCTTGCTGGTCAACCAGGAGTCAATGGGCCGTCTTCATTTCATTTCAGCAATCCCTGCGCACTCATCCAAACTAACGCATAACGTGTTGAATGTACTGAGTCTACTGGCACATCTAGCAACACATTCTGCAGTATTAAGCTTTCGAGGCAGATGTGTAAACTCTTTCCGCCTGCTCTTTACATTTTAAATTCGTCCACATTTGCCCTGGGCTAATTTAAGAATGAGAAATCTTTGCACGTGAAGCATTTGTCACCACAAGTGCACGCACACTGGGCATTAAATATTCAATTTACTTCCTGTCTATTCTCAAGATTAACAATTGTTGCGACTACAGGATATTCACAAGTTTCATTCTTATTTAATATTTATCTTGTGCTTGTTAACAGGACTCAAGCGGAGACAAAAAGTGTTCAAATATAAAAAGATCCAACTGTGCAAATGAAATATTGTATTATGTATTTTTATGAAAATTCACCAGAAAATGTGGGAAAAGATGGGAAAAAAAGTTCCAAAACTTGAAAAAATGAAAAAAGTAGATGAGAAAACGCCAAAACTAGATGAAGAGACTGGCGAAAAAGATTCTAATTCAACATTTTCAAAAGCATTTAAAAAATCGATTTTTTTTTTTTTTGTTTTTTTTGGTGTTATATTCGGGGGAAGAGGGTAGGTGTGTTTTCTTAGTTTTTCTTGTAAAAACGTGAAAATAGGAATTTTATATTTTTATCGGAAATCCGGAAAAGTGAAGTTTAATACTTTTTTATTAACTGCCCAAAGAGTCAGAGACATCGAGTTTGATTTGGGACGTGTAATGTTTTTCCTGGTGCTGAAAGGGATTTTTATTAGTTATTGGACAGAGATTTTATTGCGGCTCTAACATTCAACTTGCTACATAATATCAGGACTTAGAACCATTGGTCCCGGTTACATTAAACTGTTGACTTTCGTGTCATCCGCAGAAATTTATTGATCAAATATTTTATTTGTCTCGCTGGTGGACATTGAATTGGCAGTTGTAATTAGTCTAACTCATTTAACTATGCAGGAAATGCATAAACTTTTCCATTTGTCTTCTCCGTCTATCCGTCGCGGCTTTTCGACACCACGACTGTCTTTCAATCCGTCCTTAACCTTCCAATAGCTAATTACAGAAATGGGAAAGTAACTGTAATTCTTTTATTTATAAGAATTTATTCATTATACATTATTAACCCTCTATGGTGCAACAGCATACTTATCATTTTTTGCTTTTCTATATTTTGCTCAAAATTTCTGACTTTGTTTAAACAATCATGAAGTACTTGTATGTCCGGTAAAAAATTTGGGATGTTTTGTGCATTTTTCGTTTATTTATCAACATTGAAATTTCTGTTCCTTAGAAATTCCAGCATAACTTTAAGTTGGCTTTTCCCAATTTTACCAAAGCGTTTCTACTTACCGTACCGCCCCGTTTAATAGCCCGGGTTCATTAAGGCATCGGCCCCGTTTTAACGCCTGGCAGTTATCGACCCAAAATTCTATACGCGCCCGATCCGTATTAACGCCAGGTTTGAAGTTGGCGCCGGGCAAACATAACGTGTTTTCACACGTTCGGTCAAAAAACATTAATTTTTCTGATAAATTATTATTATTATTATTTTTTATTGATTTTAGACTTTTTTTGGATAATCACCGGGTCCGTATAAACGCCGGGTTTCAAATTAGCGCCGGGGGGGACGACCTAAAAAAATTAAACGCCCGGGCTATTAAACGGGGCGGTACAGTAGTACTTTGCTTAGTACTTCCAGGTTTTACCAGCAGACGGCGTGACATGTGGAAACATGTGATTCATCAAATGTTGTTTCCAAACTAGCGCCACATTTGACAAAAATACACTAAAGTGCTTTTGTGTCGGTCTTTTTCCTTCTACATTTAATTTTTGCGCACCCAAATACTGTACGTACTACACTGTGGGAACCAAAGTGTCGTCTTCAAACATTGCCTATCTGAGGGAGGGTTAATGACAATTGACAACGTCGTAGTTTCAAAAAGTGAGATTCAGCACGAAAAGTCATTTCGTGTAAGTTGACATTTACACAACCAATTGCACTGGCCGTTTAGTGTAAATTAGTTTTTGAACCCACCTATTGATTTTGTGGGGTAACTGAATTCATCATGGCATAACTATAAAAGTTAGGCTTGACTTTAGTGCGCATGCTCACGCGCCAATGCACCTTTATTCGCCAAGAATTTTACATTTTTGGTCTGCAAGTGGGTACTCAGGATCTGTTTTATACTTCCCACTTGAGGTGGAATTAATTACAATTCTAACCGCACATGATGATGGCAAACACGAACTGTTTAATTAAAATAAAGTTAAAATAAAAAAGAGAAATTGAAGTAGTAAAAAAAAAATTTGCTTTTTTTTTATATTTTCTATTTTAGATTTTTAAAGAGAAAACTCTTGGAAACAACATAGAAAAGATTGAAAACTTTGTAAGTTTCGCAAGCAAGAAACCATAAACTTTGTTATGCACCATAGTTTGTCTTCACTGTTAGATGGCACACCAGGGCACCAAAATGGTTGATCATAAATTTTGGTTGGTGGCAACCGTTTTGGGCTCGGTTAGATGAGGGAAAAGGTAGATGAAGGAAATGCTAGAATAGAATGTAAGGGAAGGTTGCAAGAATTGTTCAATTTCATTTTTTCTTTTCTTTTTTTAACTTTACTTTTCTTTTTATATGTCTTTGATTCTTGCTATGAGATGGTGCTGTGCTGCGCTGTTGGTGCTGCACCCAGAAAGGTGGGAGGGATTTGAGATTTGCTCTGTTGAAACATCAATGTTTGGTTTGTAAAATAAAATCATAAAAAATAAAAAGAAATAAAGAAAAATGTTAGTGGGGAAGGAAGAAGAAAGAAAATGCATTCATAAACTGTCTGCTGCAAGGATATTCAAAATGGTTGCAAAGTGAAAAGTGCAGAGTCCCCAGAACGTGGCAGTGGTTTGTTTGGTGATGTGAAGGTGACAGGAAGGAAATATCAACCGAGGAGAAAATGCCATGTAAGCAGGTGATGTAACGTGTGTGTGTACAATATATGTTTATATATATAGCCAGCTTGAAATGAAATAAAGCAGTTGGTTCAGAAAATATTTATTACTTGCACAAAGAAAATTGTTTGGATGGATGAAAAAGTGCTTTGCTAGGACTATGACTATAACTTGGACGAAACAAGTGTGAAGTAGTTAAAAAAAAAAGATATTCATCAAATTTTTGACAATATTTATTTCAATTGTCAGTTTGTGGTGAGCACGAATTGTCAATGGAAAATTGGAATTGTCATGCTTAAATTTTAAAACAAGTAAATATAAAAAACTACGCTTTTGGAAAAAGGCTTTTAAATTGGTTTTTCAAATTGCCGTTTACGAGCCGAAAATTGCAAACTAGTGAACTTTTTCACATTAAAATTGAAAAACAAAATGTATGGGCAGATAAATCAAGATTAACCTGGTTTCAGAATTTATTGGAATCTTTTGAATGTCGAAAACATCAAAATTCGTATCGGGCGAACATTTTGGCATCCATTAAAGGACACAAGTTCCGCCAGGTGATGCTCTGGTTTGGTTACGTTTCGCTGTAAATCGCTATTTTTTCCCTTTTAACTACTTTTAATTTTAATCTTATCATATTAATTGGAAAGTAGACCAAAAACTGCATCAGAAAAGTCTACTTTCAAATCTTATGATTAATTTTTTTTTTTTTTTTTTTTTTTTCAAAATTACATAAACCGGAAGTTGAAACACACACACACACACACACACACAAACAAACATTCATGTCAAGTTAAATAAAAGCCTTTAAAAAGCAATTACTGCGTAATAATTTAATCAGTGGCTGCATTCGAAAAGTTGTGTTACAAGTTTTTTAGGTGTTTGTGCTTTTGTTATAAAAACACAAATACCTAAAACGCTTTTTTCAAAGAAAAAAAGAAGACTTTGAATGCAGCTAGTGTCAATGAATGATTTTGTAAGGTCAGACAAGCGTAGCCTGGTGTCAGGAGTCAAGTGACTCAAATGACAGACAAAAAGATTTAATACTGGGACATCAGTATTGTGTGTAGCCATTACAATGACGTCTCAGCACAAGTAATAAAAACCAAAAACAGAAGACTAAAAACATGCTCAACTACTGTACGAATTTGTGAGACTTTGTGTTTTTTTATAATTTAGTTTTTGGGTTTTACAAGTAAACGGCAATTTGAATTTTTTCATTTTCATTATTAGCCAACTTGTTACACAATTCTGTTTTTAATCACGTTTTTAGGTGGTGGACGCTTCACTTTCAAGTATTAAAACAATTGGAAATTCCATCCCAAACTAATTCCTGTGGCAGCCATTTTGAATTTGGTTGTAAAAAGTAAAACCACTGTAGTTGTGGTTTTGGGCTTTTGATGGTTGATGACTTTCTTTTTCTTGTTTTTTTTTTGTGTCCATAAACACCAAGCTCATTCATAACGTCATTATACGTTAAATGTAAAATTTTACATGTTAAATTTTACATTTTGACATATAGGTAAGATAAAATAGAAACTACGGGTGCACGTAATGTTAAAATTAAGAAATAAATTCTTCATATTTGTGAGAATGAATTTTATTGATTTATTGTTTAATTTTTTTTCCTTGCAACAATTCTCATTATATGTTGAAAGACTACAAATAACGATAACGGGATAAATAAAACATGCACACAAATGGAGCATTAGAGAATAAATCAAAGGAAAGAATATAAAAATTTATCTCAGATCAGCCTACAAATGTAACAAATTGCTTTAACGAAACAGCAAACAAATTGCCAATTTTATGGCATTGATGCAGAAATGTTTCAGAAGAAGAAAAAAAATTGATTCTTTATATTTTTTCTTTCTTTTTCTTTTTTTAACTTGGTAGAGATGCTATTGTCAGCTACAATTGAAGTTGGCTTCTTGTCACAAACAGATATTGTTCCACTGTGATTTGTGATAGTTGCAACAATGTGAATGTGACCTTTAGGGTCGTATTTGTAGCAAGAAAAGAATGCAATTTTCTTGCTATAATTCAAAATAAAGTGACAGTAAAAGAATTCCTATTCGTGTCTTCATTTCACTTTTATTAAAAAAAATATATACGTGAAGAATCAATTATTATATATATATATATATATATATTAAATTTAAAAGAAAAAAATTGAATTTTTGCACAAAACATGCAAAATAAAAATATAAATTCACTTGGATGCATTATGCACTTAAAAGATAAAGGATTTGAATTTTTATATTTATTTATTTTTCACACAAATTTCTCGTATTTTCCAATACTTTTCCCCCATGCAAATTCATTCATTATGAATCATTTGAAAATATATATGAAAAAAAAAAATATATATATATATATATATATATAAAGTTGAAAGTGATTTTGTGGTGAGGTTTATTTTCTTCCTTCCTATTTAATTCAATTGCAGTGAGTCCTGCTTTATTGATTTATTACTTTTTCACCAACTTGAAATTGAATCATGTTTAATTCAATGTATAAATTACTAAATAGCCCTAAATTACTCCACTTTTCTTAATATAATAATAATAAAAATTAAAAAAAGAAAATAATAATAATCTTGTTTTTTCCATGCAATTAAGCTTATTATAAAAATGTTGAAATTGAATTTATCTTTAATGTAATTAATGTTGGACATTTGAGGTCAGGAGCAGCCATATTTAAGTAGAGATTTACCTTACCACATGTGGATTGAGGCAGGATCAAGGAGCTTACAAGGTGGTGTCTTGTTTGTTTTCTTGCTCACAGTGTGGGTATCAAGTTATTAGACGCTTCTTTTCATTTAGTTTAGGGATTAACAGGTGAAATGTTTATTCAGGCGTGCTTGTAATTGTCTGCTTTAAAAGAGGAAAAAGCAATAAAAAAGTTGCAATGCAACTTCTCGTAATTAAGCTCCAACATGTATAATGTGCTTTAAGTATTTATATAATTTTTTTTGCCGGCTTTCTAAATTGAAATATTTATTTTAATATTGGCGAAAATGTTTCCCAACTGCCAAAATTCAAATTTGATGCCATGATGAAACAATTTAATATTTTTTTTATTGGAATATTTTAATAAAGGGAGGTGATTTTGGTTGAGTTTCAGAGTTAATAAGAAAATAAATTTGCATAAACCAATTCAGAAGAAATTGTAAGTCTAATTTCCTGCTAACACAGTTATGTTAAATCAATGTTGGAAGAGGGAATGAAAAAACTAAGCGAACTAACTCTGATTTAATAATATACAGTAAGCATGTGCACATTTCACTGATTGTTGTTTCAGTTGTTGACCCCTCGCTCTCTCTCTGTGTGTGTGTCTGTGTCTTTGTGTGTGAGAGAGAGAAAGGACAAACCACAGAGCGAGCCGACTTGTTTCTCTGATTAATTGCAACTGATTAATTAATGTGCATGATGAGATTACGTTGCTCTTCCTTGTACAACATTTTTTTCTTCTTCTTTTTCTGTTTATCTTTATGGATATTTGTATTCAATTGGGGAATTATTTGCAACTCTTAAAACTAAGCCTGCTATTTCCAATTGTGTCTTTTCTTGTGCAATTGTCCATTGGAATGCTGCAGGGACTAAAATTGTATTACTTCTCATTGGTTATTCTGATGCTGATTTAGATTTCAACTTGTTGGCCGGTGTGGCAGTTTCTTGGCAGATATAGAGAAAATTCATGGGTTTTTTTTTCAACTACAAATTTGGGGGGATAGACCATGAGTTTTCACTAAATACAAAAATGATGCTTCCTGCATTGAAGAATCTAAAATATGGCAGGTATAGAAGCTCTGGTAGAGAAGTCCTGCTTAGTGAGCGAAGCGAAAAATGAGGGTGGGTGGTGGTTGGTGTGTCGTTTGTCGCTGAATTTGGTTTCGTTGCTTTTGTGGTGGAGCCGAGTTGTCAGTGACAATCAGCATGCCTTGGAGATCTCTAAAGCTAGCTTCACACAGTTCAAATTAGCAGTAGGAAATAACGGTAATGCAAGAGCAAGGTGCATTGTGGGAGAGAAATGTGGTAGGCATAGGCCATAAAGTAGTGGGGCAATCAGAAAAGGAGAGAAAATGCTTAACTGCAAGGAAAAGTAAAAAGGAGGGAATATGACTGTTTTTGATACGTAACAAATCTATCAAAAGTGTTAGCCTACAATTCATATTTTGTCTGCAGTGTCGTGTGCAATATAAATTATTATTGTACAGGGGTGTATACAAAGTCTTTAGACAATTTGAAAAAATCATTAAAATTACAACAGAAGTCATATTTTTGAAATGTGTACATAATGTAAAGTAAATAGTAAACTTTTTTTCAAATAATTAATCTATTTGTATATTGGCCCCATTTATTGCACAGACGACATCTAAACGATATTCAATTTCTGTCCTCCTTAACATAGCTTCATCAATGGACTTAATGGCTGCAGTTAACTTTGCTCAAGGTTTTCATTTATATTCCTTACTTTAGTATGGTCCACGATATCTTTCATATAACCCCACAAGAAGAAGTCCAGGAGTGTTATGTCTGGGAAACGAGGAGGTCAAGGATTCAGTCCACCTCAGGTTTTTATGGAGAACTTTGTGAATTGTTGTTTCTTGTGGAGAAGCCATTTAGCAGAAAGAATATACAAGTACTTCTGAACTGCACTTACTGTGGGTATATCTATCTACCTTTAAGTACGTTCTCGTGCTTTTCTGATTTCCTCTAGTGGTAGCTCCAAAAAGCAAGTGAGGAAGTAGCAGTAAGCAGTCAATCACAAATGATACTGCAGTTACATGATCAATTCCTATCACGCAGCCACAAATGTGCTTAGATTCAAACCAAAAGAAGTCTATAAACTTCAATAGATACCACTAATAATAATGAAAAAAATAAGAAAATATTCAAACAAATAACTTACTGTAGGTTCGTTCTATTCTGGCAGCATAAGTGACTTGTTCGTAAATGCCTTACAGATGGCATGATGAAAATATCGTCTTGACTTGAATTATAAAAGTTATGCTGCAGTAATTACTAAAGTTTGATGGGTTTTTCGCTGAAACAGTGCTCAATAGGCCAAGGAGCAGTTGACAAAAACTCTCTGCGATTTTCAATGCATTGGATGATTTTTCATGAGTTTCTTTATTGAGTTTCAGTGTTTGGATTTTATATAATTACAATCTCGTCTAAAGCACAGGCCCTAAAGCACTCTGGGTGCGTTATTGCTGCTAAAAGGATTTTTTCCCTTTCATATATTATTATTTGACTTTTTCTGGAGTCAACAACAATCAAATTCAACTCAATGAGTTTGCAATTTTTAGTTTGATATTACATTCATTATTTTTCTGTTCGAACATCTTATAACCCAATACCTATATATGAATTTTGATGTGGACCATAACTTGTGATCCGTGTGGTGATATGAAGTGTATTTTTATGTATTTGTTACCACCACTTAGAAATATTTATTATTTTTAATTACTCTGGTTTGGCACATGCGAGTACTGACCGTGTTACGTTTCATGTGATTTGGGACATTTTCTGCTATCTTTGCTACATTTGCAAAGCCAGTCCTGTATATCAACCACAGTAGATACACGCATTTCTACTATTATTCAGTGATCTCTGCTAACGAGCAGTGCTCTCACTCGCCGCCGTCAGTGAGAACCACCGTGAGCATCTTCGGAGTCAGCCATCATCGCCTGAGTTAGTTTTTAGTTTTTGGCGGGAAACAACGTTCCCGCCATTTTTGCGTTCAACAACCGTTATACTGTATGCATTTCATTATTTATCTCTTTTTTTGTTTCTAGTTATTATTAGTATTTAGACTAGTTTATTGTTTAAAAAATTACCGTAATTAAAAAAGTACCAATTATGTTTACATGTGCAGAATTGTGTTTTACATGTGAGTTTATAAGTTATAATAAATGTGTAATATTGAACTTGTTTTTGACTGCTAAAAACGTCATTGGAATGTGTATGATAATCCCTCTTTTATTAAAACACAAAATAAAGAAAATGATTTACTTTTTCAACTACAAGTAGAAGCGCGTCGTTCCATACGTTTATTTTTCGCCTAAAATATTCAGTTTAAACCCATCAAAACATATATTTATGTCAAGATCCAATCGTTTAAAGAGAATTAAGAGATCACCAGTGTAATAACATTCCAAAGCAAAGAAATGGCAGGCTTCTGTTCTGACGCTAAAGAAATTAAATTGACGAAAAGTGTAAAATTCAAAAGGAAAAGTATAGGAATTGCAACAATATAGATTTTTTGGAGAGATGGCTTCTTGCCCTTCATGCACCACAAAGCATTAATTTTTAATGGCGCTTGTGATTTGCTTCTCTGACTTTTTGATATCCATCATTGAAAAAAAGACAAAATGCAAACTAATCTAATTTGGATTGGAGGGAAAGGAATTGTAGCAAACGCAGCAAAAACCAGAAACAATAAGTTGCTGATTCTTCAACTTATTATTTCAATTCTCTATCACAAAAAAAAAGAAAAAAAAAAGAAAATCTCGTAATCTGTGAAAACTGAAAAGTGCGTCTTTTGTGTGCACTGACAAAGTCTAGTGTTGTGAAGCAACAAAAAAAATTTCAATTAATTTGAATCCCAAAAGATTATGTGATATGTCACCAATCTAGACTATCCCAACTTCATTTATTACATACATAATGCACAAGGGATCAATGATTCTTATGTAATCATTTCCTGTAGACATTGGGGAAATGCCTCTTTGATGGCTTTCTGACATTTTATTACACTGGATGGTAATGATGATGATGTCATTTTGGATTTCACAATTTTTTTGGCGCTGTGATGTTAACATGGTAAATTAATATGCTCTCTTTCTTAATTAGATGAAGGTAAATATTTGGCTTGCGAAAGTTGTTTTTGAGTGTACTTGAAAGGAAGATTAGGTATTAGGAATTAGTCGGGTGTTTTTCACTAAGATTGCTATCTTGGTGGGTAAATAGTTTATGGTCGAGTCAAACATGCATGCATGATATGATATAGGTAAACCGACCACAAAGTCCAGAACAAACACACTTCACGCGTGACTTGAGCTACACCGAAGAGCAAATACAAGTACTTGTAGTGCAGCAGTCTGAAGTATAGTGTAAAGTTTCTTTTGTCGAATTCGGATACAGAGTAAAGAAAGTAAAGAAATTGGAACAAAGAGATGAGTTTGGATGGTAAAGATTGAGTCATGTAGCTGTGTTGGCACAGATTAAGGCAAAGTGAATGTGGGTAATTGGGACTGAGAAGGATAATCCATGTGAGCACCCAAACCAATTGGCATTTTTAAAATTCATCTGATTCGTTGAATTTTTTATACGTAAATTCTATTTTAACACACACAAAGTGCATTTTTAAATAAAATGTGCATTTTTACACAAAAATATGCATTTTTTTTCACAAAAATATGCATTTTTTTCACAAAAATATGCATTTTTTTCACAAAAATATGCATTTTTTTCACAAAAATATGCATTTTTTTCACAAAAATATGCATTTTTTTCACAAAAATATGCATTTTTTTCACAAAAATATGCATTTTTTTCACAAAAATATGCATTTTTTTCACAAAAATATGCATTTTTTTCACAAAAATATGCATTTTTTTCACAAAAATATGCATTTTTTTCACAAAAATATGCATTTTTTTCACAAAAATATGCATTTTTTTCACAAAAATATGCATTTTTTACACAAAAATATGCATTTTTTACACAAAAATATGCATTTTTTACACAAAAATATGCATTTTTTACACAAAAATATGCATTTTTTTCACAAAAATAATGCATTTTTTTCAAAAAAAATATGCATTTGTACAGAAGAAAACAGCATTTTTACAGAAAAAAATATGCATTTTTACACAAAGAAAGCAGACTTTTACATAACAAAATTGAATTTTATTTCACACACATTACACTTTGACCCAAAGACATCGCATTTTAACCCAAAAAAATTGCATTCAAAACCAAAAGTTTGAATTTTTGCGCCGACAAATTGCAAAAATCTGAATTTTTACCGCAATAAAATTTCGCCTACTTTCCATCGATTAACTAGTCTTGCAGAAGAACTTCGAGACTATAAAACAAATCAAATTAGGAACTCACATACTATTTTATTAAAAAGCTTTTCCTGATAGGAAAAATTTAAAACACGATCCAGAGTTAGTGTCTCCAATCAAATTTTGGCTATTTCAAAATTTACAATTTTATTCAAAGGAAAAGTTTTGTTCACACTTTTCTTGCCGCCTGGCTGGCCATAGGCTGCCCTCATGGGGGGGGCATGTGGTATAATAGGAACCAAGGAGATCAGCAGGGGCAGAATGAATGGGAAGCAAGAGCTCAAGCACGCCAGACAGATTGAAGCGTAACAACCCCGGTGTGAACCCATCACAATTTAACGCACTCCCAAATATTAAACAATTGAAACTTTTTAAATCTGCCAGATTGTGGAATAAAAAATCTGTCAAATATTAAACAATTACTAAATATTAAACGTGCCAAATATTAAAGCTGGCAAGTAGTTTGCTCCAGTGAAACAGTTAGCGAATGGGCTGAGAAAGTTGTTTGATTGTCATGTGGTTAGGCCTCCACGAGGCACGCTTTATATGATTTGTGACGGTGGATGGCCGACCACAGAGTAGAACTGCTACAGGCACGTAAAATATACGGACAATATCATTAACGATGATGCTAGAATGAGAATAAAGAGGTTGTTGCCTAATTCCTAGCAAACACATTTTATTCAAAATCAACTAACTTGTATACATATTCGTGTCGCAGCTAAACTTAAACTGACCCGAAAGACATTAAATCTCTCCGGTTGGACATAAAGTTTGGAGCGTATTCTCATTTGACACCATTTAAACAATACCATAAAAGCACGCTTAATGAAACTGTAAACAAAGCTTACTACTCTATTCGAAGAAAATTTATACGTTGACCTTTGAGCTGTTAAGTGCAGCCAAAGATTTTCTCAAACTTTAACTGTCAGCATCCAGCAGTGTCTTGACACTTAAAACAACTACAAAGCCCCTGAAACATTAATTACAAATATGCTACTTAGAGCAAAATTTGGCAGATTCTGGTCAATTTCTTTGTCAATTGATGTCACTAAGCAGCACATTCTTGTGACAACCACAAGTGTAGGTTGTCCTAGTGAAATGAAACCCTCAATGGGCAATTATAAAGAAAAAAAGCCATGAATACGAATCGAGTGACAATTGTGCTCTACACTGGCACTGCAGATTGTTAAACTCAATTTTTTTCCTTCTCTTTTTCTCGATAAAACAATAAGAATGTCAACTTTATTAATCGAAGCTCTTGTGGGTTGGCGAAGTGAGTTTGAGGCGGGCCTTAAACTTGAGACAAGGCGTCCCGAGAGATTTCGAAGGTGCAGGCACATTCCTAGCAACTTTAGCCTTCGCTATTAGCGCAGTGTCCCTGGTGGCAATTTGGTGCAAAATTTCACTCTTCTTATCCATATTCGTGTCTTTGACCTGCGCTCTAGTGAGACGAGTGGTTGTCATAGAAACCTAAGAAGTGGGATCTCGTTAAATTCTCGCGGGAATTATGTTTAAGTGGTTGAGTTGAAACCCGAGTTTGCAATTACGTGTTTGCGAGCATTTTTGACGGCGGGTTAAGCGCTTCTTGTTTATCTAATATTTGTTGTTCGGTTTAAAACTTCAAACAGAGGATTAATTGTTTATTCTTTTTATTTTTTTTATTTTTTGTTTGAGTTTGGTTTTAGTTTTGCCTCGTTCCCAATTGAATTAATTCGAGAAAGTCAGGAAACATTTTATTCGCATCGTGTATTTTTAGATTTAAAAAAAATAGAAAAAAAAGAAAGAAAAAGATGTTTCTAACGTGTAATTAGTTCCATTTCCAGACCATTTTATGTTATTTTACCTAGCGAACCAACGTCATGCAAAATTAATTAGGCATTAGCTAATTTGAATGGCTTTCAAGCATGAACATTATCACAAATGTACTTGTTTTTTTTTTTTAATTTGAGTTTTTAATTTCTTATTTTTCAAGTACGAGTAAAAAAAAATTACCTTCTTCATTTTATATTCGTAGTTGTTCATCGATAATTGAATTAGCGTTAAGCCCTCCTTCAGTTTTGGCTTCGTCTCCAATTACCGCCTGGTCTGATGCAAACATTACGTGTGTAAACGTATGCGGGAGGTGAAGGGTTTACTTAGGCCTGTATTCAACACAATTCCAAGTCCTAGTGTTAGCTTATCTGTGTAACAGTTTATCTTGTAACTGTGTAACAATTTATCTTGTAACTGTGTAACAATTTATCTTGTAACTGAGTAACAATTTATCTTGTAACTGAGTAATAAATTGGTTAAGTATATGCTTATAGTTTGCTTACATAAATAAAAAAATAAGTGGCTTATTATTGAATGCTCCTTAATAAAATATTATGACTACGGTAATGGCGCGCGGGCTTGTGCGCAGCTGAGATATGAATGATTGTTTAACTTAGCACGCGCAAATCGCATCATTATTGCTTAAGAAAGGTTGAGAAATATAAGTTGGTGAACTCAAACTTGAAAAGACAAATCACTTAAAGAAGTAATTGTCGATTGAAGATGCTAAAAACTGAAGTTAAAACTAAAAAGATGGCTTGCTTACAACATGCGTAAATCAATACGGAGAAATAAATAAATAAATAAATAGCCAATAGCAGGTCATTTCAATATAAATGGCAATCCAACCACACTGGTCACGTCTTGGTTGTATATTTAGGTTCAATTTTATAATTAAATGTGTAAAACTTTAAGTACCTACAAAACTAAATTTTCTTTTTCTTCTTTTCTCCTTCATCACATTTTGTTTATTTCTTGGCCTAAAATGATTTTTTTAGGCCCAATTTTGAGGCATAAGTTCAGCCATGTTTGCGGATTGAGCTCCCATAATGCAATGGAGCAGCATTCGGGCAATCACAGCATCGACGTAGCCCGTAGGCGCTATGAGGAATTTCACATGATGTTTCAGGCCTTTGCACCCTGGGTCTTGGCTTTGACGAAGTACAGGTCGAAAATTCAAAATTAGTCACAAACATAGATCTTTTGGACCTCTTTGACTATTTAATTGCTTGTCGAGCGGGGGTGTATATCGCCGTTTTGGAGAGTTCTGGTCGTAAACCACCAACAAGCTGCGAAAAACAAGTTGTTGCTGTTATAGCTTGACTGAGCATGCCCAGTTTTGTTATCAGCAGCATCTGGTGAGGATTACTGGAGAAATAGTAACGGAGCTTTTCTAATAGATTTTGGAGGAGAATAGTTCAGTCAGTTTAGTATCCACATCGATTACTAGCATCAGATGGAAGAAGATTCCTTCGAGTTTAAGTTGTATTTTTGTATTAAGATATGTGAAAATTATTATACTCAATTGTATACTTGTAAATCATGAGTTGAACTCTGTGGAGGACCATGGACCAACCAAACTGATTGTGGGTTTTTTTTAAATTTTTTTAAAGGATTTTTAAGAAAAAATGAATGAGTTTAATTGCAATGAAGAGTTAGTGGTTTGCTAAATGGAGCAAATTAGAAAAAAGAAAAAAATGTAGAACTAAGTGGCAAATCATTCCCTTCAGACCACATTGGTCATCAAATGGTCTTTTTAAGGCCTCCACACCTTTTCATGCAACCTAGAGCGTCCCCATCACCTTTAATGAAACTCAAGAGACAAATAGGGACACTTGGTTCAAATGACTCAAGCTGAGCTTGCACAAATTCTACTCTCTTCAACTTCTTCATTGCCCCCAATAATTGCAGCTTTAAGGCAAGTGTTTGAGACAACATTCATCTAGTTTTTTTTTTTTAATTTATTAAATTTATAATATCAACACTTGTAAATTTGGGGTTTGAAAATGACACATTGCTGTTGGGTTTTTTCCTCCAGACTGGGACGAAGACAAAATACCAACCTTTGGGGTTTTCGCTGAAAACTGAATTACTGGAAAGCTTGTATGAAGTGAAACATGCTTTTTTATGGTCAGATGCACGTGGATTTATCTGACGACAATGATTCAACACAAACTTGAGATCAAAATACAGTTGAATGTTGAAATCAATTTTTTTTTTAATAAATTTTTTTTTTTCAATTGAATTATGCCATTTTGTAAAATACCCAATGAGTATTTGTTTGACAAATTAATGAATTTGTTCATAAAATGAAAAATGAAGAGAAGGAAGAAAAGTAAAAGTGATATTTTCCACTAACAAGGGGAAGGTACTAATAACATACTCACCAATTTTAAAATTAATTATGTGAGATAACAATTACAAGTAGTTCTTTAACCATTTCAAAGCATTTTGCTCCATAAGCTAGAGTTAACTAACAATGTCATTGTCAAAGTAGAACTTTGTTGGCTGAGGGAGTTCATTTTTCATGCAAATAGGCTGAGTAAAAAGGTAAAAAAGTAATTTGATATCACATGACATATGACAGCACAACTTTGTTCACCAACATGACTGCCTGCATGAAGGCAGCAAAGCTTACTTAAATAAATACATCTGCATTGTGGCGTCTCACAAGTCAAACCCATGCAGTATTTGCTAACCATGGTTCGGAAATTTTGTTTGTACAGTATGCAGCCACAATATTGACCGGAAGCGAAAAAGAACTTAGAGTTGCCATTAACTGTAGGCATACGCTTCTTACTGGCAATCCCTCAGTTCGCAGACTAGTTAGTGTATTTAAGTTTATAGTCTACAACATACTACTTATACTCTGTCTGACCTTAAGAATAGAGAAAACTCCAGCCTTATTACTCCTGATTGGGAAGTGTGTGATCGCGATCATACTATTCACACAAAGAATTTCATTAAAAACAACAACGAAGTGTTTAATAAAACCTGATGTATTATTAAAACCTGGTGTATTGCTCTACTTTTAGGTATCACTACACCAGTGAAAAGGTCTCGACCAATGGGAGTTTTCTCTATTCTTAAGGTCAGACAGAGTATACTGTACTGTACTGTACGTAAAAACAGAAAGTTGATTAAGAATCAATAAAATCAATAAAAAATCGAAAAACCGCTGTTCGAACGACCGACCTTCTACCATACTGTATACTTATTCTTGATTTAGGTAAAAATATAAATAACAAGAAAAAACATATAAAGAAAACTAGTATATATCTTACTAATAACAAATTATGTTGAGGATGATTGAAATGAGAGGTCAAGCATATTGAGCTGAGAACTAACAAGTGAACTTTATTCGGGGTCAAGCTACAAGGTGGCGCTGGGGGTACAGCGCCTGAGGCAAAGATAACGTCACTACACAAAACATGCAGTGAAGTCCGAACACAGCATCATTCCCCATTAATGGCACATTAATCAAATCTCAAATACAATAATAAAATTCATTCACGATAGACAATGTACCAATTCGATTAATAAAGCAAATACACTTAATCATTGTTATTATATCCGTAAAATTGTGTCGGGTTGCGAATGCGCTGAGGGTGACGATACGGCACAACAGGAGTATTGGTCGGAACAGGAGGAGGTGTAGGAGCTGGAGAAGCATCACGAACGTTTGGGAGGTTGGGTGAATTGGGAGGAGCAACTAGGACTTGCGGTTGTACAACTGGCGGTGTGTTACCGAGGTTTGAGTCGTCACTTATCAAAGGAAAATGTCCGCGATTCCCTCCCCCCTCCGGAGTTTGAGCGTGCAAAGTCTGGCGTTTTCGGAGCTGGTCCGCATGTCGGTTCCAAATTATGGCATTTCCGACGGCCACATCGTACGTGGTGGACGATGTCTTCTGCGATATTATTCCAGGAACCCATCTCGCGGCGTGCAAATAGTCGCGCGCGAACACCAATTCCCCAGGCTCGAAGGAACGACGCGTTTCCACAGTTGTTGGCTCCGGCATTAAGCGGGGGTTCAACAAATGTAATCTAGTTCGAACAGTTCGTTGTAGAAATGCCTCGGACGGCGTAGTCCGTGTAGAAACGTGCGGCGTCGAGCGATAGGCAATCAAAAATTGGTCAACGGCTTCTGAAATGCTCAAATTCAAATTTAAAAATTTTCCGACTTGGTTTTTAAATGTCTTCACGAAGCCTTCCACTGCTCCGTTGGTAGCTGGGTGGAAAGGCGGTGAACGAGTTTGTCGGATGCCGTTCCGTGACAAGAAGTCAACAAATTCCGCTGAAGTGAATTGCGGCCCATTGTCGGAATGAACGTGGATCGGCAAGCCGTGACGTTTAAACCAACATTTTAAAACCGCAATTGTTGCTTTCGAGGTAGTGGCGGTCATCATACGAACTTCGCACCACTTGGTGCGCGCATCCACGGCCAACAGGAACATCTTGCCATGAAAGGGGCCGGCGAAATCGAGGTGGATTCGCCCCCAAATTTCGTCGGGAATGGGCCAACGCAAGTCGGACGTCTTCGGCGGATCCGGGAGTGCGCGCTGGCACACGTCGCACGAACGCACCATCGACTCAATGTCACGGTCGATTGACGGCCACCAAACTGTTGAACGAGCGAGCGACTTGGTGCGCACGATTCCAAAATGTCCTGCGTGCAACTCCGCCAGGACCGCACGGCGAAGCTGTTCTGGCACGACTAAACGCTCCGTCAAGAACAAGAATGGTCCATGCGTGGAGAAGGCGAACCTGTGCTTATAAAAATTTTTTAAGTCAGGTGTTGTCGATTTCCATTCGTCTCGGATGCACTGCAGAACTGCTTGCAATTGGGCGTCTGCGTCGTATGCTGCACGCAAGGCTGCTTGCGATACTGGAAACTGCGAAAGAGAAACGGAAAAAATTTTGTTAACGTGCATGTCGAGGTCTTCTCGACCGTCGACTACGGGTTGAGGATTGCGAAACAATCCGTCTGCAATTTGGTTGTCGACAGCAGGCACATGCTCGATAGCATAATCGTAGGCACTCAGGAAAATTGCCCACCGGTGCAGGCGAGCTGCGACAATTTGATTGCATCCTTTCTTCTCTCCGAAAATGGCCACCAGCGGTTTGTGGTCAGTTCGTAAAATGAATTTTCTCCCAAACAGGTGGTGATGGAAGCGGCGAACGCCATAAACGATCGCCAGACCTTCACGGTCGATTTGCGCATAATTTTTCTGCGCGCTGGACAAGAGGGAACTAGCAAAGGCAATTGGACGATGGATTCCATTTTCTATGTGGGAAATAAAGGCGCCCACACCGACCGGCGAGGCATCAACGGTCAGATAAAGTTGCTTCTTCGCGTCGTAGTGTGCCAGCGCTGAATCGACGGTTACTGCAGCCTTGACCTTCGTCCAGGCCTTGTGTTGTTCCGGTCCCCATGTCCACGGAGTATCGTCGCGCGTGAGGCGGTAAAGCGGCTCTAATAAAGTGGATAAATTATTAATAAATTTGCCATAATAGTTTATGAGCCCCAGGAACGATTTGAGCGATAAAACGTCGGTGGGCTGCATGGCGTTGCGTAGTGGAGCCAATTTTGAGTCCACTGGCGTGATTCCTAGCTTGGAAATGTTCAGCCCCAAAAACTGCACACAAGCACGCAAAAACTTGCACTTCTTCCTATTTAATGTTAAATTGGCTTTGTTAAATGCACCCAATAATTGATCCAGGTTGCATAAGTGCGTTGCGTTTGTTGCACCAGTCACGGCCGAATCATCAATGAACGGCTGCGTACTCTCGACTTTGGCTGTTAATTTGTCCATCTCGCGTTGGAAGATTGCCGGCGCGCTGGATATCCCGTAAAAAAGTCTATTTACTGTGAAGAGACCCAAGTGGGTATTAATTGTGCACACCAATTTACTCTCTGCATCCAACTCCAGCTGGTTGTAGGCGTGATTCATATCTAGAGTAGAATACGTCTCACCGCCCGACAACTTCGCTGCAACGTCTTCAAACAGAGGCAAAGGGTAAGAATTGGGGAGAACCGCCTTATTTATGGTTTTATTATAGCAACCCGCTATCTTTAGTGTTCCGTCTGATTTAAGGACATGCGTAATGGGTGTCGCCCATTTAGAAGAAGCGACAGGAGTTATGATACCTAAATCCTGCAGTCGGCGCAGCTCTTCCTCCAGTCGTGGCTTCATCGCGAGTGGAACTGGATAATTCTTCAAGAATATCGGTTGAACTGCCGGATCGATGTCGATGTGGACCTTGTGGACATTGTAGCAACCGATTTCGTCCCGGAACACGTTAGCATGACGTACCAAAATCGTGTCCAAACCGTCGGACGACGTCTTATCGAGCTTCTCGGGCGATGGCGTCGATGTGGACAACGAAAATACTTCCGCGCCCACCAGTTGACCAGTGGCCGACAGCAAACCAAATGCTTCGAGCCAGTCGCGGCCAAGGAGTGGAATGGGACCGTGAGTCGCCACACACAACGGCAAACGAAAATCGCGATCACGATGACGAACCGGAACTTCGCAAACCCCTTCCATTCGGAGTGTTGTGCCGCCGTACGTGTTCATCTGGATCGGAAGGGGCTGCAATGGAAAATTTGAAAAATATTTAGTATAAGTTTTGAGATTTATAAATGTAGCGCCTGCTCCCGTGTCCATTTCCATTAGGAGATTGACATTAGCAATTTTAATGGCCAAAATAATTGGTTGTGTGGCTTTAATGCCAATCGCGTTGACGGTCGTCGTCACATCCGGCTCGACAGCGTAGTACGTGAGCTGTTGTGGCATCTCGACTGCATGGACTGGAGCTGGTGACTTCAAGACCGACCGGCAAACTGGTTTGATGTGGCCAGTTTTTCCGCATCCGTGGCACGTGGCATCGCGAAAGCGGCACGCTTCACGCGTGTGCGACTTACTGCCGCAAGCAGAACACGCCGACACATTTCCTTTCGAGTTGGATGGTTGGCGGCCTGGTTGAAACGAGGTAGTGCCCCTCGAGGAGCGTTTTCTACCCCTTGACGCATCGTGACGTGGTTTGGAGTCGTGGTGGAGTTTGTGCACCGGCAGCGCCGATGCATTCTGCGTCGCGATCGTCGAAAATTCCTTTTGCGACACTTCAGTTGCGGCAGCGAACTCGACCGCGTCGTCGAACGTCAAATCTTTTTTTAACGTGAGCGCCTGTTGCACTTGCTCATTCTGGAGGCCACAAAGAAAGCGATTTCTTAATTCGTTGGTTTTATCGGTGAACTCACAGTTTTGGGCCAGGTCCTGAAGAGCGAGAGAATACTCCAGCACGGTTTCATTCGGCAGTCGATCACGGCGGTGAAAACGGCGAATTTCTCCCAGCACGAGCGGCTTCGCGCGTGCATTTTTCTGCATCAAGGCCACAAGGTCCGCGTACTTCAATTCGGCAGCTTCCTTCGGCGCCGCGAGCGTGTCCAGCTGCTTGAAGGTCGGCATGCCGACGTACGCCAAGAGCGTATGGACCTTCTCCTGGTCATCGACGATCTTATTGCAAGCAAAAATACTTGTCATACGCTTGCAATACAGGCCCCAATCCTCTGTTGGATCGTATTCCCGCGGTGTCCCTTTTAGAGCTGACATATTGATGGCAAAAGTCGGCGTTGAGTACGAAAACGCGAGGAAAACGTGACAATGGAACGTAGGCCTAACGTCGGGACGGCGTGGTCAGCAACGGGCCGAAAAAGCGCTCAAAAAGTTCGAAAAACACGAAAAAACTTGCGTCGCTACTGGATTCATTAGTTGAACGTGGATTTCGGATCCTATCTCGTCGCCATTTAGTATATATCTTACTAATAACAAATTATGTTGAGGATGATTGAAATGAGAGGTCAAGCATATTGAGCTGAGAACTAACAAGTGAACTTTATTCGGGGTCAAGCTACAAGGTGGCGCTGGGGGTACAGCGCCTGAGGCAAAGATAACGTCACTACACAAAACATGCAGTGAAGTCCGAACACAGCAAAAACTATAGGTGAAGGTTTTTACCATCAGAGGGTGCTAGCTACGCCGGAAGTTGAAGCAAACAAAACTAATACGTCAAGTTAAATAAAAGCCTTTAAAAAAGAGTTAACCAATGAGCAAATTGATTGCACAAGCAGCGGATTATATTTTTGACTATGCCTTTCATAAAAGCAATTAACAAGTCGTTTACTCATGGCATCTCCGTTGTAATTTAATCAAATTTGTAAGCAAAAGTGGAATAAAGTGTTTATTGACCAAAAACTTCACTTATCCTCAAATAAGACCTAATTTGCATAAAGCATGGTTTATTGCTTAAATTAGCCTTAATTAAGTTAATGAAGAGCACCTAATAAAGGGTTAAATGAAATGATGGACACGAATTCAATTCATCCTTAATTTTCTAATCAAGATATTTCCCCCTTTTCTTTAACTCATTAAGATTATTCCTCCCTTGAGGAAAAAGAAGAGATGATTGTGGAGTCGAAAACTGTGGTCAAATTTCCCCAATGAGTTTGCGAGTGAGCAAAAGGGTTAAACTGGTGTCCCATTTAAGTAAATTAAAGACGAAATTAAATTAGACTTTTACTTCCTTCTTCCTTTACAACTACAGCTTTCTTGTTGCATGGGAATGATTTGCTTATTTGGATTATTCAGCTAAATCAACCTTTTTTTCAATATTTATTTATTTTATATTTATTTATTTATTTATTTATTTATTTACCGTTTTTGGTTATATTTAATGATGGAAATATGGAAATTGGATTTAATAATTCAAAATGCATCACCTTTATGGCAGATAAGCATACAAGTTGTTGAATTCTTATAAATGAAATGACAAATTGCTTTGTTCTTTTTTTTTGTTTTTTTTTTGTGTCTCCCACTGCAATTTAATCTTACTTTTGTGTCCTTTTTCGTTTGAAAGAGCCAATATTCTTAAAGATAGGCTTATCGCAAATGGATTTTTGTGTTTTTCAGCATTCTCTCCTAAAATGAAATCTGCACTTTCTCTATTTTTTTTTTTTTGTTTTAACATTTCATACCACCAGGGAATGAGAAAGAAAAGTATTTTATTATTGAAGATGAAATAGCAAATAAAGAAATGTGATTTTAACAGTCAATTTACAGTATGATTAATGTTGATATCTCATTTTTTTACTTTTTTTTTTTAATTAAATTTTTTTTTCTATCTATTTTTGTTTATTTTATCAGTTGAAAGCACAGCAGGAAGTTGGTTGTTGTGTAAAGCTGTTTTCACAATCCAGCAGGAGCAAGGGGAAGTAGTAAAGGGGATTAGTATTCATTGCAAGAGGTATCAGTTGGGTGCGATCAAGTTTTTCTCGCAGAGGAATTAAAACGAGATATTTAAGCGAAACGGTGATAAAAGATGGTGCAAGCGACAACTTGGGTCTTACGCACTAAGACTTAACATAATAAATAAGCACAAAATACGAACTGGGGCTCACATGGAACAGGTGATAAATTTCATAAATATTGCAATTGTTGTGTAATATCAACAGAAGAATTACAACGCTATTACTTATTAAACGAGTCATGTGATTTGAGTTTAGCGAAAACCAGCTTTTAGTTTTACCAGCCAAATCCCAAAAAAATGGCTGCCACACAAGTTGGGGCGGGATCGAACTTCAATTGAGTTGTGTATTGAGTTGCCTATTGTTAATTAATATCTGAATTAATAAATTGTGAAAGAGTAGATACATTTTTAAACCCAACACATAATAGAATTGTGTTGAAACAAGTGGGCCGTAGGTTGTTTGATCGGTGAGATTGTGCTAGGTGAAATGAAGGAAAACTAAACCAAAATGATATCAGAATTAAACCTTCGTAGTTCTAGGCATGTTTTCGTCTTCTGTTTCTGCACGAAAACCATAAAACAGAAAGTTTGAATGCATGTATTGATTTGTCAGTTGAAAACAAACCTGAACGCATGCAAAACGACGGAAACGTCGTTTTAGGGTTTTTGGAATGCAACTACTGTTTCGGCTTGCCGATAAAAGAAAAGTTAGTGTTCAAATGAAGAATGTTCTCGTTTGATTTCCATTTAAATGGAAAACTTATTTTATTTTTTTTTGTTTTTATATATATAAAAAAAACCATACGATAAAAAAATGACAGTAATTTAAATTGCAATGATTCTTGATATGGAAGGAAATTGAGAAAAAAGTACAGTCGGTTGCACCGCAATCATCTTTGCACCCACTGTTGCAATCGTGCTGACGTCATAAGCGGAAGCCGTGTCAATTTCCTGTAACTTATAGTCTGAGCCTGCTGTTATCTTGCTATGTGTGTGTGGGCGTGTTTCTTTTTTATTTTAAATTATTCTTGTAATTGCATACTCTTTCTTGTGTATAAAAAGTGTTCCTTGAGAAAACAAACCGTGGGTGCACAAAAACCTGCAAATAGCTTGCAAATCGAAAGGAGATCCAGATCTTTCTTCCACGGCTGCTATTTGACCTTTTTGACCTTGGGATTACGGTGTAAAATTAAATTTAAGAGATTTGGATTTTTGGAATCTCGGTTTCGATTGACAGACAACTTCTGCAAACTTGAGTGAAGAAAAACGATGGCAGATATCTCATCTTTTACATGTCTCCAGGCAAGGTGTCCTCAGTTTGGTTCGTTTAATATTCTGAAGAAAACGTTGCATAATTAAGTTGACGCAAACTGGATGATATGCTGAAATAAACATTCGACGGTGATGACTCACTCGATTAAGAAGATGGAAATATGACATCTTATAATCTTCTTTTTTCTTTTTTTTTTTTTTTTTGGTGGAGATGTGCGTTTGGATTTTTATCTCACTTTCCATCTAAATAATTTCTAACTTGAAAATGTATCACATGTTCTGAGACATGGCAGAATTTCAATAGACCGACTTACTGGTTTGGAATCGTCGATAGCGTAAAAGGTTCACCAGTGACGGACAATTTTCTAATGCCATTTACCAATATCTAAGATTTTGTATTTTTGTTTTGTCAATTTTAAAAGATATTTATGGAGCTCGGTTTAAGATGTCGGTCTTACAGGCTAACAAATTACTAAAAGTGTAAGCCTTGGTTAATGTATCTCCTTTTGTATTTACCTTAGTTTTTAGTGTAACCCATATTTCATTGTATATTACCCACAATACAAATACAATACAATATAAATGATGCAATTAGTCAACTTATTGACGACATTGCAGTTACAACTGTGACAAGATGGCTCCCACATTACTTGTATTTCCTGGAATTGGTTGGCTAGGTAATAGGAAATTAACGGTCAACCATATTGAGATATTGTCGTTTGATCGGGCGCGGAAATAGCAGATGACAGAAAGGAAAAACGGTATTCAAAGTGTTTATTTACGGGCAAGAAACGCTTCAGCGGCGCCCAAACAGGGACTTAAAAAATGGAGGCAGAAATATTCGAATATGGAAATTGTAGAGGTCTTACTGCCTCATTTTCATTCGAGTAGAAAGTAAAGCGCAAATGGAAAAGCGGAGGAGGTTATGTGGAATTGAATCCTCACTTTTTCCTCTTTTCGTGCACGAAATTCTATCTGATCGATACTTTGTGGCATTTCCAATTAATGCCACTAGGTTTCTCTTTTTATTCTAAGTTTACTTCCTTTTTTTAATGGTTACAATACTTTTTTGTTTGAAAAAAAAAAAAAAAAAAAAAAAAAAAAAGATTTTCTTTATGGTCCATTTGTAACATTCTTCCATTCTTCCTTTTTGAGTTTTATTTCATTTTTTGGGCAGAATGAATTATGTTTGAAATTTTCTTTTCTTTCTTTTTATCCCGATGACTTCCATTGGAAAATCGTAATCTTCACCTGTTTCTTTCACACCAAACTTTGCCCAACTTGATGAATGTTGTTTATTTCTTAATTCAATTTCTTATCATTATTACTATTATTATTACTATAATTTCAGATTTATTTGCGTTAGCTGAACAGCAACCAATACAACAGCCAGTTGCACAACAGCCACAAAACCAACAGCAATTTCAACAACCCCAAGTTCAACAGCAATTTCAACCACCTCAAGTTCAACAGCAATTTCAACAACCTCAAATTCAACAGCAATTTCAGCAACCACAAAACCCACAACAATTCCAACAACCACAAAACCCACAACAGTTTCAGCAGCCTCAGAATCAACAGCAATTCCAACAACCACAAAACCCACAACAGTTTCAACAACCACAAAATCAGCCGTTTCAGCAGCCGCAACAACAGCAACAGCAATTTGGAATTTGCGAACGCGACATGAAGCGATGCATCGAACCACTTCAAGAATTCACAAATACCAAATTTGCAACAACAGCCGAACAGTTGCAGAAAGTCTGCCCGTAAGTATCCACGACAAAGCTGCCGAATTATTTCTGTAATGTGGCTACAGTCGAGCCTCCTATAATGAATTGGTTCGTTATAACAAAAGTTCGTTATATCAAATTACTTAATTACGGCCCAATCACCCAACTAAGCCATTTTTAAGTATTCGTTATATCGCGGTTCGTTATAATGAGGCTCCAGGACGCCAAGATCTTGTTTGTGTGTTTTCTTACTTTGCTTATTGATTGTCTGTCAAGGGATTACGAGGGATTTGCAATTACGTGCATTAAATATGCTTATTTAGTAAAAAATGATTTAGTTAGCCTTCAATTTATTTTTCAGCGCCATGCTGGACAATTTGCATTGCGTGGACGAATTTGCCACTCACTGCGTGCCCATGACCGAGAGAGCGGCCATTCTATCTCTATACCAAGGAATTCGCAAGATTATCAATGGCCTGTGCACAGAAGGACAATTCAGGCAAGGTACGTACAGAGAGAGACTAAGCTTAGATGAATTTCAGTTTGCAATTCACATGTTATGGCTCCGCAGAGATTGAGGGGACTCAGATTCAAAATGGAAATTGCTCCTCTTTTTATTCGCCAGCAGAAGAGAAAAGAAACCTTTTATTATCATTTATATATATTTTCCGCCCTTTTTCTTCCATCTGGTGTTTTAAATTCGATATGAAAACACTTTTTTGTACCTATTTATTTGCTTTATTGATTGTATTTAAAGGCAAAAAGTGTGAATCGAGTTGGCTTTATTGTGGAGTGTGATTTGATGCTCCTGATGGTGCGGTTGTCAGCTTGTCCAACAATCCTCAGATGGCATGTGAGACCTGCACCAAATGTGTCTTGTTTATCTAAATAATGATCAGGCTGTAGGAGAGAAACTCCCTTCCCAGTATGGAAATCAGGGGCAGGGGAGAGGAGAGAAGAAGAGAAGAGAAGAGAAAAGAAGAGAAGAGAAGAGAAGTGTGTCTGAGATTGTCAAGTCACCTTTTAGGGAATAATTTCCAAACTTAAGGTTGGGTTACCCATTCACAGTTTGAAATTGCTTTCTTACAATTTTAACTCACAATTTCCAACAAGATCTTTTGCAGTTTGGATTAGCATTGTCTGGGATATTGGAATCCAATATTAATTTAACTTTTCGGGCAGAGATAAGGGATAGACAGAGTCCTATACTTTGTTTTCACTTTTTAATAGCATTCAAGCAAAGTCAATACAATTTACAAAGAATAATTTACCAAACATTCTACATCTTAATGAGCGCCGATGAATTTGTTTTCTTCGGTTGTTTGGGATGTAGAGCGGCTAAAATCCGGTTTTGGTTTATTGGGAATAAAAATTAATACCGTATTTTACCGATTAAGAGTCGCCCTCAAATTGTAGCCGCGGCTGAGACACCAAGAATACCATATTTTCGCAAAAGTACAGTATTGTTTCTGTATTTAACCTCACGTACGATGAACTGTACATTAAACAAATGTAACAAATGAAAAACCCAAGTTGTAATTGCTGACAAAAATGGCCGTTTTGAATAAGAGCCGCGGCTGTTAATCGATAAAATACGGTAATAATATTGTATTCCTGCAATTAACAAAAGGAAAGTGACAAAAGCTATTGCAGCAAAAGGGACCAACGGAGTCACTCTTCTTTCTTTTGCATTTTTTTTTGAGATAGTGATATGTCTGTCTGCGCATGCGTCATGCAATAGTCCTATATAACAATTAAGTGCGTTCATTCAAAGTATATTTTCTTTCTTATGGAAAAAGAAGAAAAGAAAAGATTTTTTTTTTTTGAATTTGAATACACCTATTGTAAATAAAAATTCAATCAGAACTTCAGGAGTCGCAGAAAAATATTGAAGGTGTCGTCGAATGGGAAAAATTTCAAAGTTTCACTCAGTGTCGGAAGAGGGCAGCAAATTTTGTGTCCTAGCTTGCCACCATCTGTGAAACAGCTGATTAGCTTATGTCAATCAATCAGTATTAATCTGCAAATGAAGCAAATGCTGCAGCGAATGTGGTAGGAATTGGGGCCGTCATCTAACGCGACATTATCTACCGCGACTCGGGAAACTGCCACTATGTGTGTTTTTGGTTTTTCTCTGGAAGATGTTGCCTGAATAGTACTGTATGTAGTCTTTCAACAAAGTTGTTGTAAGTAATGACCAAATTTTCGTCACTGCTGCCTTCCGTAAGGCATTTAAGGAGAATGCGTTTCACTTATCATACCAGAATTGAAGACACCTAGTGTGACAAATGGCAACTTTTTGTGTAAGTCTAAGGATGGAAGAACTATTGGATTTTTCTACATCATCACCAGATGATGCCACTGACACCATCTTGCTACCTTGCTTGATTTCTGCAAGCGGTACTAGATGAAAGCACTTTTGGAAATCGCAGGGAAGCTAACTGTACTCTATTTCATGAAATTTGTGACAGACTCCCATTGGCTATGTGGTGATCTCGATCTGATTTTAAATAAAATAATATCACCACTTAAGAATATCTTGTATTATTAATTACTTTAGTTTGGCACGTAACTAGGGGGAGGAAACTCCCCAGGAACGCTTTACCCCAAATTGGCTGGGTGAACTATTAATTAACCATTTTGGTGCAACAATTCCAAACTAATAACACACGTTGTCATTGCTCTGCCATTTGCAAGTACTGTTCATGTTCCATTTGGGTGAATTGAGACCCTTGCTTGCTTGCTTTGCTAAGCTTTGCAAAGCCAGCTTTCATTGCTCCGTGTGTATCAACCGCTGTTGCACACACACTTCCGAGTTAAGTGTTAGTAAACTCTGTTTTGGGGAAAACAGAACTCTTACTCGCCGTCACCATCGCCGAGGACCGCCGTGAACCACTTCGGAGTTGTCGCCATTGCCATCGCCCGTATGAGTAACGAGGGAGAAGACGCCCTGCCATTGCGCGCACAATAAGTCGTTATTGCACAGCAGGGCTGGTTTGGCACATGCCAAACCAGAGCAATTAAAAATACAAAATAGAAAATATTTCTAAGTGGTGTTAATACATTTTATTTAACAAAAAGAATCGAGATTATCACAACTTGTATAAAATATTTTTTTTATTTTTTTTATTTTTTACTTTTATTTACTAGTTTTGTTGGTACACCATTAGCTAAAGTAAATTAAAAATGGATGTCTGAATGTGATAAAAATCGACAAGAATTGTAATTAATTTGTTAATAATTGAAATATTTGTTATAGACGTGTCATTGTGATTGGGTTTGTGTCTCCACCAGATACAAGATTAATCTGTGCCAATTCACTTAGGAATAAGGAGACACCTACTGCTTTCAAGGCTTCTGGCTTTTATTTATAGTTGTCTAGAGGCAGCATGATGACACCTAGCTTCTCCTTCTTCCCATGTTTATGCCCACCAAAAATGGTTCTAGTTTTTGAAAAGACTTTGCTGGTGCTATCCTCAAGAAGGATCAGCTGTTCTCTCCCAGAAGAAATGTCAGGAAATGTTGACCCATGCAAAATTGAATAATGAGTTGTGAACTTTTGATGTGTGAACTTTTGTGGTTTTTCACACAAGCAATGCAGGAAAGTGAATTAGAAACACCTGTGTAACACTGTGATCATTTGCTTCTTAAATTAGACAAAGCTTTATAAAAGTTAAATGTGTAACTAATTTCTCTTAATCTAAAACTTGTGACAATTTCCATTGGTTATTGACCTGTTCACACCCATTACATCATGGATACAAATGAACAATAGAAAAGTATGCTGTGATTCGGGTTATTTCACAGTTGGAATGCTAATTTAATAGACATAGATCTGGAAATTAAAGAATTAATGGTGGTTGTGTAGGGGTAAAATAAATACAAGGTAAGTATGATAAAATAAACCACTAATTTTATTCGGATTAATACAAATGATTAAGCTAAATACTAATAATAAGGAATGAAATTAACAAACTGAAATGCAATAAAGAAAATGCACACAACGGCTGGTTGTGCGCGAAAATGGCAGGAACGTTGTTTCACTCCAAAAATACACTCGCTCGGGCGGCGATGTCGAACTCCGACGATCCTCACAGTGGTTGACGATGGCGGAGGTGAGTGAGAGCACTGCTCGTTAACAGTGATCACTGGAATTCAGCGGAAATGCACGTATCAACTGTGGTTGATACACGCGAAAGCGCTGGCTTTGCAAACTTAGCAAAGATAGCAGGATGTCTCAAATCACCTCAACGTTAACACAGTCAATACTTGCAGTGGCAGAGCAGTGACAAAATGTGTTGTTTGTTTGTAGGTAAATTCAAGAGTTGGTCTCAGCCTCAAATGAGCACATTTTGGTTCAACAAAGGAATTGTTGCACCAAAGCGGTTAATTTGCAGCTCAGCCCAGCCAAAGTGGGGTGAAGTGTACCTAGGGAGTTTTCACCCCCGAGACATAGCAAGCTGGTTTGGTGTTTTCCAAACCAGAGTAATCAAAAAATAACAAATATTTCTTACGTGGTGATAACAACTTTATGTAAATGTAAAATGGGATCACCACAGCAAAAAGAATACGTCGATTTAAAATAGATTCAAACTTAACCAGTTAGTCCGATCTGGGTAATGTTTCGGACAGAGTTTAAGTTTCTGTCCTAGTCTCCAACTCTTTTCCGGCCACTTCAAATATGTTTAGCATTAAATTTATTGTATCATTTATGTTAATTGGAATTTGTAAGCAGTTAATAATGTATTCTAGGAATATTTTAGTGAGTATTTAACAGCTATTTTGAAATTGAGCTCTTCCTTATACCTTGTTTACACCAATGGATGTAGTTTGGCTGGATCAGATATCATACAACTGAATCGAGTTCCAATATTCACCCAGATTATGTTGTGTTCACACCAAAAAGTTGATTCAATCAAACAAAACCGGGTTTTAGTAGCAACAGGTTTTAGGAACATTTCGCTACAACAGCTGCCAACATGATTCGAATTTATTCATTTTCATTGTTATTTATTTATTCTTTAAATTTATTTTAAATATACTAATTCTAAAATCTAAATGTACAAATACACGTTGGATTTTGTTATCGAATTATGCGAACAATGGAAAGCTACAGACTTGTGCCTGCACAGCCTGTTTCCAATCCGGATCGAATCACCGAACCGAGTTGTGGGAACTCGATTGGCAAACGGAGTTGTTGGACACACGGATCTAGATCCGTGAACTGAGGTCAGTGTTCACACCAATAGTGGATCCATATCCGTAGCTTCGGATGAGATTCAAAACCTTGGTGTAAACAAGGTATTATTGATTGAAAGGGATCACATGATCAGGTTATATGTATTCTTCAGCTCGTGCGTGATACGTCCAACCATTGAGTTTGTATTAAGTTTTCTGAAACAGAGCTTAAAGACAAGTTAGTCGCATGTGTTGTTCAATTTGAATTTGGGAGCCATTTTCTAAATTGTTTGACTGCAGTTCGAGCATTTCACCGATACATTCTCCATAAATGATCACCATTAGCCCATTGCCATTTGGAATTTTACATAATTTTGAACATTTGCTTTGAAATATAGTGAATTCATTACACAAATGATTGACCGTTAATTCCATCATTGGATTTTGTTCAGCTGCCCCTCAGCTTTCCAGCAAGGCTTTGCGCTACAACTTTGTGATTGGAAATTCTGCTCTTGCTTTAATGGTTTCTCCAATTTCAACCATCTTTTTTGATTATTTTCAGAATATCTACGATACGCACCCTGTCTGTGGGAAGATCAAAATGAGTATGACAAGTGTGCAGTGCATTACTCAAACAAAGTGAAACAAGCCGAGTCAGTCGGTTACGCGGATGATGAAATTACGAAGCAAGTGTGCTGGTAATGAGCTAAGATTAATTGACATACGTGCTCTGGGCCTAATCTTAAGTGTCATAGGGGAAAATAAAAAAAATAAAAAAATAATGAATTAATAAAAAAAAGTCTTAACTTTTTTAAGGACAAGTTTTTGCAGTTAACTTTTCTCACTTTCTTTTAATGAATGGGATTTGTAGCGAGTTTAGAAAATTAATTAACTAGGATTTTTTGTTTGTTTTGTTTTGCAATTAGTGCCTTCCACAATTTAGTGGACTGTTCTAAGAAGATTTACCTGCTCAAATGTGGAGCTGAAACTGCCCAATACATGGAGAGATACCTGGACTTAATTGCTGGCCCTGTTATTAAGGTATTTGTTAAATGATTCCGTAAGTAAATTAAAACGTACAAGATTTCAATACATCTGACTGTATACTACATTCATTGACAATCAGCAGCATGCCGGTAAGGGATGATTTAGTGCAGTGGCGCATGGGATCCTTGAGCAATGGAAAAATTTCATTTTCCAGATTATAAATTTATTTTTGGACCAAAAATTTATTATTATGTCCATAAATTCATATTTAGGCCCAAAAAATCATTCTGAAACAAAAAAAAATCATTTTTAGGCCCAAAACAATCATTTTTAGGCCCAAAATCATTTTTAGGTCAAAAACATTAAATTTTTCCGTGAAAAATGAACCAAAATGTCTACACCACTGCACGTTTTCTGGATCTGCCCCTGCATGCCGGTATTAACCAAGTCAAGTATACTGGCTTGCCAGTCGAAGGTAGGGCACGTCCCAAAAGTTTGGATTTTTACTTTGAACGGATCTAGATTGGCTGGATCTAGTCTCGCCCAATCAGATCTAACTGATATTCAAACAAATATTCTCCCGGATTCTGTTGTTTTCACACCAAAGTTGATTTAATCAATAAATCAATGTGGCCAGTAAAACTTTATTTTTGCTGGTTTCTTGTATTTCTTGCTGCCATTTAAAAATAAATTCGCAATGTGTTCTTACAACCGATCGATACAGACTTGTGCCTGCATGACTGTACAGGAACAAATCTGTATCTATCCGAATCAATCCGGATCCAATCGTCGAATCGAGTTGTGGGAACTCGATTGGCGAAAGGAGTGTTCACACCAATCGTGGATCTAGATCCGCAACGTCGGATGAGATCCAAAACCTTGATGTGAACATGGTATTGGGTGCAGCTGAACATAAATCATACATTTAATGATAAACAATTATCTCTGTGCACTGCAATTGTGTAATAAACTGCAAAAGCAAAACTGATGGGATTATGCCTTGCATTTACTTTTAATCTAGCAAACTGGAACATATTAAAGAAAAATCAAATAAACATGTAATAAAACAATTTTTTTCTCACACTTATCCTCTACAAGACAAAAAAGCAGCTAAAAAATAATAAATAAAAGAAACCAGAAACAGAACACAAATCCGTTGTCACCTGCTTAAATTCTTTTATGTCCTCTGAAGTAACTGGAACCCATAAATCGTTGTAAAAACCAGCACCAGGGTGGCCAAGTCTTAATTTCCCAATATTTGACGTTATGTTTTCATCACTTGGGGAAAAAAGTTGAAATCAATATCAACAAATCCTGATTTTTTTTTTCCTTCCATTAGCAATCTTGTGCACCATATCAGTATGCGGCCATGTGTTCAACAGCACCAAAACTTAGTTATAATTCAGTAATATTAAATATTGTATTGTTATTAATTATTACTGTAAGAAATTTGTACAAATGTTAAAATTGAGTTTTCAGCATGTAAAAAAAAATATTTTATTTTATAATTTTTTTTTTAAATTTTTTATTCTAGGCTCAATTTTTAATTTTTTTTTAAATTCTTAAATTTTTTTTTTTTGAAGAAAACAAAAATGTTATTTTACTTTTTACGGAGTTTTGGGAGGTTTATGGACTTACTGTTGAATAAAATATGCAAAAAAATATATGGATAAGAAGTGTATGGTTATTATAAAAAAAAGATATTTAGACAATGCATTTAAAAACTCAAATCTGTATAGCACTGAATGGTTTAGGATATTTTTATATTGAAATAAAAATTGTTTCAATTAAATAAGTGGACACAGACAATTATTGTTTCACTCCCCTAATTGGTTTTTAAGTTTGATATGCTGTAATAATACACAGAAATCCATTTGTAATTGATTTTTTTTTAATTTTTTTTTATTTGAATGTTAAAATGTCTGAGTTGGTTTGGTGACTCCAGAGATTGAACCTGGCTTGAACTTGCCTTTGTGAGTGTTGAACTTTGCAACTTTGCACCATTTTTCATTCTTTTAATCTGGCTGATTTTAATTTAGCTGTCAGTAGGAATGGCTAAAGTGTCTACCTTTTCCACTTTCTGTGCAACTATTCCACTACTAAATTGTTGCTGGGCTTAAATTTAAAGCAAAACCATCTTGATGTGGATTTTTCAGCACAAAGAAACTTCTAGTCTTCAACAGGTATGAATTTAATGAGATGTAATTGAAATAACTTTTATTATATTATGCAATAGTTGCAAATTCGAAGTGGCTACGCTCACGTCCGACGTGAACGTTTTATTTTCATGACGCGCTGTGATTGGTTGAGAGATGCATTGAAATACATTGATGAAAATCCTCATTTCGTCGACTTTGCTAAAAACGGATAAGGTTATAGGTCTGGGGGGGGGGGGGTCAAGGGGGTCATGAAAATAATACGTTCACGTCGGAGATGAACGTAGCCACTGCCTTCTCTCTCATTTAGCTGCTCAACAATCCTCATTTCCTTGATTTTAAATCAATTTAAAAGCAAAAGGGAAGGACTGCTAATTACATCTGGCGGCGGAAATGAGCATCAAACTATCAATTATTCCTGTTTTTGTCAAAAGAGGTCGCGACTTTCTAAATTCTCACCAATCTACTATTTGCTTTGTATAACTTCTGCACTTGAAACGATAATTTATTAGCGTTGATGCGAAATGCTGAAATGCAATGCAAAACGAAAGATGTCAACCATCAAAACTGCTTGCTATAATAATTCCTTTCGTTCTGATGCAATACCGTAATGGAAGTGCAGTAAAGCATTCGCCCAGTCAATAACCCTAACGTCCGGTCCATCTGATTATGGCGCGACAAATCAAAAGGTCAACGCTGGGAGATCCCTTCCAATTCATATCTTTTCTCGTCGCTGTATTGGTTGCTGTAAATTAGTCCACAATTCTCTCACCAAATTGTACTAACCAGTGTTTATTTCTTTTCAGATTTTTAGTATTCGTTTCTTGATTTTGTCAATTCTTTTGTATTTAATGAGTGGTGAACTATTCAACACTAAATCAGACTCCTCCGAGAACTTCTGAATACGATTACTCCAGTTATGAGAAGACAACAACAGCAGCTGTGATTGTGGATTCTGAAATTTCACCGCAAAGCTAAAGAGACGGGGTATTGGGTATTGGGTATTCACACAGTTTTTACCATTTTACACTTTGCACAAAAACAAAAAAATGTGATTGAGTTGTAAAACAGACAATGGAAGACATCTAGAAAAATCCTGAAATCCAAAACTGGACAGATTTCGAATTTGTTAACAAAACTATAGAATTTAGGCCCTACAAGACCGGATTTAAAAATTCCTAGATTTTTCTTTCAATTGGGGCTTCGATAAAGGCTGCAAGAAGGACTTTCCCAGAACGTAAGCGGCAAAAACGGCAGTTCCTGTGTGGGTTTACACATTATCACCGAGAACTTGGAAAAGCACAGAAAACTCAGTTGCAGTTGAGTGGCAGATGTTCTTGTCAATCAGATTGAGATTCCCAGCAAGCGTCGACAAGGCCCAATGCTTCTTAACTTCTAAGTTCTTATGGAAATGGGATCAGCCGAGATCAGCACAGTGTGTCCAACATTTTTCCTTCTCATATAGTTTGACTTTGTAATTATTTTGGAGTCAAGATTTGACCCGAGCATTTGAAATACTAGTGTTAACCGCCGAGGAAAAAAGAGCTCCCGTAGCAATTAGAAACAAAATGGTTATAGGCACGTCTCAATCATCTCGGATATCTCAGACAAGTATCAACTATTCTTCTAGGGATTCATCGAGATGTCACAGTCTTAGAAAACAAAAATGGGTATTGTATATTTGTCACACCTTCCATGCCTGACCCTAAAAACATGCCATACCAACAGAGAAGGATAGCTTGTCAATTATTTTTTTAGACCTGAGACTGACAAGTGAGAGTAGTGTCTCTCGGTGACTGGGTCACCAAACAATAGTAAAGGCGAACCCGTGGAATGTCACTGCGCATCCATACGATTCAAAAATATAATGGGGGCGGAAAACTTCTGCTAGTACAATTTTCCCTTGCAAGGTGAGTGTTCTAGGTACCTCACCGCATCATAATGGCAGCTGGAGTTGTGAGATGTTGCGTTCGACTTTGGTTAATTTTTTTCGGAGACGTAAGTCAAAGCGGTTTGGCTATTTTCTAATGACTGATTTAAGGTGCGGCACAAAAAATTATGAACACGTGAAATTTGTTTGTTTTGAATTGATCTCTCATTTTATGGTTTTCTAACCTATTCCAATCGTTTTTTCACATCAAAATAAGCAAGAAACCTTGTTTTTTTAACATGGAAACTTTTATTTTTCTCTCGCAATCAACTAAAATGAAAAAACACCCTGGTTCAAAAAATTATGAACAGTTGGTTAACAATGATTTATGACAATGTAGGCAATTATTTAGTACCATTTAATACCAAATAAAGTTACCCTACTTTAGTATAACTATGTACACTCTGTCTAACATGGAATTAATTAGTGATTTTAATGTGGTGTTAACTTGGTCTCCGACGCATTTTCCATTTGACTGTAAATAAAAATCAGTCTGCTCGAAAAATTGCTAATGAATTGAGTGTAAATGTATAAAATACCACATTTACTTGAGTTTTGAAGAAGAATGACAGTAGTAAGTAGATGAAAAAGAAGGCAAAACCCCTCCTAAAAAAGAAGCACAAAGAAGACAGATTAAAGTGGGCAAAAAAATATCAAACCTGGGAAGCAGAATGGAGAAAAATAATTTTCTGTGATGAAAAAAGTTCAACCTTAATGACCCAGATGGCAATAAATGCTATTGGCATAATTTAAATAAAGAAGAGGAGTATTTTTCAAAGGTCTTCTTTGTGCTTCTTTTTTAGGAAGGGTTTTGCCTTCTTTTTCATCTACTTACTATTGTCATTCTTCTTCAAAACTCAAGTAAATGTGGTATTTTATACATTTACACTCAATTCTTTAGCAATTTTTCGAGCAGACTGATTTTTATTTACAGTCAAATGAAAAATGCGTCGGAGACCATGTTAACACCACATTAAAATCACTAATTAATTCCATGTTAGACAGGGTGTACATAGTTATACTAAAGTAGGGTAACTTTATTTGGTATTAAATGGTACTAAATCATTGCCTACATTGTCATAAATCATTGTTAACCAACTGTTCATAATTTTTTGAACCAGGGTGTTTTTTCATTTTAGTTGATTGCGAGAGAAAAATAAAAGTTTCCATGTTAAAAAACAAGGTTTCTTGCTTATTTTGATGTGAAAAAACGATTGGAATAGGTTAGAAAACCATAAAATGACGAGATCAATTCAAAACAAACAAATTTCACGTGTTCATAATTTTTTGTGCCGCACCTTAAATGAACAATGTGCGGCAGTTAAATTTTGTTTCCTAACACAGCCTCCCATAACAACTGTTTCAGGAACCAATTTAGATTAGGTTATGTTAAGTTTATTGCAATGCATTTTGTGGCTTAGCTAGGGCTTTTGGCTCCCGTCACACAAGTGTTGGTGTTGGTGATAGCTTTGCTGTGATTTTTTATTGATCTGATAGCTTTGCTGTGATTTTTAATTGATTTGCTACGATTTATAGTTGATTTGCTATGATTCATAAGTGATTTCCCATGATTTGCCATAATTTGCTATGATTTGCTATGATTCGTAAGTGATTTCCCATGATTTGTCATAATTTGCTATGATTTGCAACTGATTTGAAAGTGGACCCACTTGACTTCCGTACTTTGTGGTAAAAAGGATAGGTGCTGCCCTCGTCCGCCACTATTATTAATTTGCGTATTGCGTTCGTTGGTTTGTTAGTCGTCTTTTTAGGTTGAACCTACAACACGGATTAACTAAATTTTGATTAATTTCAATTCAATCGAGATTCCGAAAATGGTTCAAGGGACGCGCAGAGCGCCAGGCGGCAAAAGTTTACCGGGGGTCAAGTTGAATCGCAAATCGGCAGTGTCCAAGCGAAAAGTCTTGTTGGCCAAGAAGGGTAAACTAGAAACTATAAACGTGTTTTTTCTTCTTTTTCTTCGTTTTTCTTTTTTTTCTTTTTTATCTATTATTTAATTTAATTAATCGAGTAATTATTATTTTTGATATTTATTTCTAGTTTCAAAGACTGGGAGTAAATCATCACGCAAACCGAACTCCGCAGCAAAAGTTCAACAAGTAAGAAAAAAAAATTAACATAAAAAAAAAAAAAAAAAAAAAAAAACACAAATGGCAAATGCTTAATTTGAAATTAAATACGAAATTGTCATTTTATTTTGAAAATTGAAATTCTAGAAACTCCAGTTCGAAATTAATTCGCGAATCGAGCAGGAATTGCGTGCAAAAGCAACTCAGGATGGAAGTACATTTAAGGTTTTCATTTCTTTTCTTTTTCGTGGGTTTTGTTCTGACGAATTAAAATTTCTTGCCAGATTTTGTCACTGCCGCAAAACAAAGCGACCAAGAATCAACAAAAGGCGAATACAACGATCGGGAAAAAAAAGAAACGCGGAAGTGCTGCATTGGATGCGCCTGGGACTTCAACTTCAACGAGGACGAACGACGATTTTAATGCAGATTAGCTGACTTAGAATTAGAATATAATTGAAGAGAAATTAAAATTGAAGAACAATTATTTTGTACTTTGATGTTCTTTTTTATGTACAGTAGTCCCTCGTTACGATGCTATTCTTGTAATTGGTATGGGGTCCGATTATTTCGTCGATGAAATGAATCGAACTAAAAACCAATCTAAAATGTGTTGTGGTGGGAAATCATTTCTTCTCAGAGCCAGTCCTTGTCCTCGACATTTTTAATGCTGCAATGATTGTTACTAAGTTAATTAAAACATTTATTTCAAAACAAGTGGCTCGGACTTTAGTTTGTAACGAAAAAGTGCTGTAAAATATTTCAATCCACCAATACCAAACATCTCGCTAATGAAAAATATCCTCGCAGTTTCTTATTAAATCAACAAGTATGATACTCTGTTTAAAACATTGCAAAAATTCAATACAGTACAAATTTGCATATTGGGCACTGGGTAAGCGAATAATATGTTGCTTGTGTTCGAACACTTCACTAAGACATGTAAATTATCTAGTTAAAATGCTCTGTTTATTCTTTATTTAGCTGGAATAAAGGGCTACCACCGCATCATAAATTAGAAAGCTAACACTTGCAAATAATTGCAAACAAATTTATTATTATCTTCGATTTTTTTTAATGAATATTTGATACCAGTTGAGTAACCTGATTTATTGTTTCATTCTTGACGGCGATTTTTGTTGAGATTCCATTTGCCATCGAGCCAATATGTGCGGTCGGTGTTGGATATAAAACCATTTTTGTCGGTGCAATCGGGATTCTCTCCGCAAGATCTGACATTGTTTTAGAGTGCAAGCCTTGGCTGGCTGTTTGTTTAATAAGATGATTGTTATGTTTTTTAACAGCTCGATTTTTGTATTGTGTTATGGCTTTCAAACACAGTTAGGCCTCCTAATGAAGAATCAAAATGTGCACTTTTGAACATTTTTGCTGCGGTTGTTCTGTAGAAACTGGAGCCATCATCTCAGCTGTTATAAGTGCAGTAAGCCAACTAATGATTCAATTGAATGTTACCACTTACTATCTTTGAAACACATTTAGATTAAATCAGTATTAGTGACAGTTTCTGGTTTAAACTCGATTTTAACCTACCTTGCGTTTTCTAAGAGCATGGAAGTTCAACAACTTGATCAGAGAGTGAGCAATGATGTCCCATTTGGTGAGCATAATTATAAATTATCATTTGTCGTGTCTTTTATGTTTTATCTCTGTTTTATCTCTATTTTTCAGTTGTCAACAAATTCATTTCCATCGCTGTAACCGTTTACATTTGTGTCATTTTGAGTCTGATTGTAGCTGAAATTTTTTTACTCGTAGGAATAATGAATGTAAGAATAAGAAGGAATTTTAATTAGATTGATTTATGACATTGTATATTTGTAGGAAAAATTTTCATTTATCTTTGTTTGGTTGATTGTGGAGATAATTTACATCGCATACAGCATCGTCAACACAGCACTCGGTGTTTTCATTTCGACATTATGGCCTGATATAAGTAAAACCATTCAAGTACAGTCTTAGAATTTTTACTCTCAAGTCTCAATCAATCGATTAATTTGATTTCTATTTTTTAAATAGTATTTATTATTTGCTTTATCGGTTCCTAGTTTAATATCAATGGTAAAATTCAATAAATCGATTCTCATTTTGGAGATATCCTTCATCGCACATCTTTGCAGATATATCTCTGGCTAATTGTGTACAGTTATCACAATTTATTAAAAGGAATTGTTCCTGACAATGCATCATCAATGACAAGTTCAAATTCATAATTATAATTTTAAAATGTATTTTTTTTTCTCATAGTAAAACAAATTTAGATACAATAAACGTGTGCTTGGACTTTTATTTTCCTCGTTCACAATTGAATTGTTGCCTATAGGTGGCAGCACAAAACAAAATGGCTCCCAAATTAAAACTTTAGTTGTGCATTGACATTAGAAATGGGTGCCAAAGCAGCTGCTGGAATCACTGGCGTTTGACACTACTGAAGTCTTTAAGTGTAGTTAAATTTAAAAACTACGGATTCATATTATTCTTCTGTTGACAGCTGTAGTTGTTTATGTAATGGATCCATATGTCCACATACCAGAAACTGATCATGCTACAAAAAATCGTATATTGAATTAATTATTGATTCGTACGGTTTAAAAGACTGTTTCTTTTTTTGTTTTTCATCATTTCAGAGATATTAGCACTTGCTTGAGTTTATTTGGCAGTTTCCATTTTCACAGTTATTGGATTGGTTTCTTTAGTCATGGGTATTATAGAAGTAAGATCTGTTTTGAGTAAATCTGTATTCAAAATAAAATACAAATTTGTGCAATAGAAAAGGGCTGACTTGGTATTGATGTGGTTGGTTTTTATTACTTTCCAAATTATCATATGTGCAGCTGTTTGTATATTTTGGGAGAAGTGAGTAGATAACATGTGGATGTTTTCTTTTTAAATTCTAATTGAACTGTGTTTTCAGCTTATAGTTTCTTAGCCAATTCTTTTTACATCACTCCTATTGGTAGCAAAATAGATGTTTGTATACAAATGTATATTTTTCTATTGAAGTATTTTATGTTTTTTAAACATTTATTTGTGGATTGTAACTATCAATTATTGTTTTAACTTTCAATAGAGAGAGGCTGCCCGGAAAAACAAAGACTTTTTAGTGGAAATGGTGAATAGATGAAATAAATAGTTGTGCAGAGAATTCTAAATTTCAATCCCAAAAAAATCAATTGTGTGACACAGACCAAAAAAATTAAAAAATCGTTTATAATCCAAGTGATTTTTCGCGTGCTCTTTGAGCATTGCATCGCGTGTGGCGTTTGGAGCGACATTTTGCTTTGCGCGATGCAGGGAAGTCAAAGGGGGGGGGGGGGGAGGGGTGCTTTTTAGTTTGAACCTGCAGATGAATGAGGCTTAACGAATATAATTTTTCAGGTTTTACACGTGATGGTAAGTCGTCAGAATGCAATTTGAATGTAAGATATTTCAATGTTGTGTACGGTAATGTTGGAATTACGAAATTTGTAAAGGTTTTGGGGAAATTTGAGCTGTGCAATTCTTTTCGGTCAAGATTACGTAGTATTTCTGGATAAAATAAGGAACGGTGAGTTCTTTCTCATAGTTAAGATTAGATTGTAAAACATAATCCACGTAGCGCACGGTGAATGCTAACACGCGAATTCATCTTTAGAACTTTAATTGAAATAAACAATTTCAATTAACAACCAACCATCACTTTAGCCCAAAATGTAAACTTGTTTGCAGGTTTTATGTATACTTTTCTGTTTTATTAGGTTATTTGCTTCTGCTTAAACAGTTTGGGCATTTTGTATTTAAATTTCGCTCTAAAGTAGGACAAATTAGGCCTAGAATCAGTAGGTGATTTTTTTTCTTGTTTACTGCGTACAAGAAATTAAATGACAATTAAGTATCATATTTTTGATTTCGTTCAAACAATGTGATAATACGTACTCAACAATAGACATTTGCAGCATTAAAACTGACACCTAAAATGGTGGAAGGATAATGTTTGATGTGTAACCTGAAATATTACTGTTGCAATTTCCCTTTACGGGATGGCGTCATATCTGCAGCAATTGCAAATGCTGTAAAAATATTACACAACAAATATGATTACTAATGTTTATTTATTTATTTATTTATCACACACTCCATGTATTTCTTTAGGCAGAAGTTATATTTTTAGCAGTCATATTATTGAAAAGTAAATCTGAATCCACACTCTTGAGCAAAGATATTTTTCTAACTCATGGTAACACATTGAAATTGATATTGTTGTTAACAGTAACCTGTTAACTCATTATTTCTAGATTACCTTCGAGAAAAACAAGAAATTGTTGAAGTGATTTATGTAGTAACTCTTATATTAACAGCATTATGCTTTGGTCTAATAACTATTGGAATTGCCCAGGTATTTCATCGTAACAGAGAATTTATCAATCAATACAGAGTGTTATGCAAATCTTTTTTTCTTTTTTTTTTTGTGTACAGAAAACTCCAATGCTTCTCATAGCATGGTTAAGTCTACATCTGATTAAATTTGTATTGTACAGTGCTGTTGCATTGCTTAGTATAATGAGAGGGGTATTATGAAGAAATATAAAATAAAATAAATTATTTTAATAATAATTTTAATTTTAATTTTAATTGCAAAGTATTTAGCACATTTAGTGACTATTTGTTACTTGTCGTTTTCGGTAAGACTAGACTGGCAATATTTCGTATGTAATACGTTAATTTTTGCTATTTAGGTGTATCTTTGGATTATTGTGTTTAGTTATCTGCACGAAGTCCAAGAGCACGGCAAATTTGACTCTGCTGGTTACATTCCGAGTTATTTACCAAATTCAACTCAGTCTCCATCCCCATGGTGGACTGAGCAAAACATGCCATCCGGTGTGTATTTTCCAGCCGGAACTGTTTGTGTTTCTCACCAGCCTCCTGAAGCAATAACTATATCAGAGTACAGACGAAAAGAACCACCCCACTTAAAGGCAATTTCGTATCGTGCCACTTGGGGAAACCAAAGTTCACATTCGAACCCGAGATACATGACGAGGCACATGCCACCATCTTCAACAACGCTAACTAAATTTTAACACCAAATGTATTATAAATTAAAAATTCAAGCAATTGTGTAATGCAGTTGGAACTGCCGTGTTTCTTGTAGCTGGATTTCAATGGTAGTACAAAATAAAGGAGATATTTGTATGCAAATTGTCATTTATTCTGTTAATTACAATTACCACGAGTATTTAAAAGCTAAGCTATCATGTTGTACATTGAAAAAGCAATGCTAATACGGAGTACTATTTTTTAAAATATATTTTTATACCTTTTCAGTAGTAAGACTGTTTTTTTCTTTAAGTTCGCGATGGTAACTTAGTACAACTGTCCACATGTAAAGCTGCAAAGAAAAGCTACGGCATTAATCAAACGACCTTAGTTTGATGCTAATTATGAATACTTACACAAAACCCAAGAGGAACAATCATCACAAAGTAGGTGTAATACTGAAACAGTTTTAAAAAATAATGCATTAATTAATCAATGCAATTTTAGAGACCGTACAACGTGTCAAAATACACTTCTTACTCGGACAGTTATGGCTAATGTGACACAAACACCAACAATGATTATTTTCAAGAGGAAGCAAACCAACCATGGCACCAATAATCCTGGACGGCTCTGAAAACAAGGTGAGAAAAATAGAAATTTATAATTTTTATGGTGGATTGAAACAAAATTTTATTATTTATTATTTTTTTTTTAAATAAATACCTTTTTAATTGCGATAATCAAGCAGACGAATGAGACAATTCCAAAAACGCCCGCAATGAGATAAAGTCCGGCTTTGCTGTAATCGCCTAAAATGGAAACGGGATGAGTCAAGAGCTATTTTTTTGCTCGCACGGCGCTCTCATACAATTAATAAAATTGAAAAAAAGAAGAAAGACATTCCGGATGTCGAAGATAAAAGAATTTAAATCAGGGAACGTCCAGAAAATTATTTTATTTGAAAATATTAGTAGTGGATTTATTTCAACGTGAAAAGTTAAAAGAATAAGCAATAAATAACACACGTCTTGCTAAATTGGGATATCCGTCTTTATCCGCACGAATCCCATAGTAAATGAGAACGGCAGCTCCAATCAGAGTTAATATAACATTGACCTGTAGTTGAAAATAAATAGCAAACATGAGCGTGTTGCGACACTTATATCTATAGTTAAAGGTAGACTATATGGTCATATGACGAATTAATCAATATGTAATTAGAGTAATTACTCACTAAATTCAGCACAGCTGCAGTGATGGCACCAGCGCGGAGCGAACAACCGCAGCAAAACTTGTTAAACTGGCACATGATTTAAGCGTTCAAATGGTGAAGAACAGTTAGAAAACAAGCTTTGTGTGGGAAATTTACTGTCACTCTAAACCGATCATGCGCAATCATTTGCAAGAATAAATAAAAGTTGTAAAGCATTCAATTAAGAGGTTAAAAGACAATTTTCTCATTTTCTTGTCAAGGATTATACAGAGACAGTTGAAGAAAAAAATCAAACAATTATGTTCAATTGAAATTTTGAGTTAATGTAATGTGCAGTGGGAACGTTCAACATGAAATTTTAAATAAGTTTAAAACGTAATAAAAGTTAATTGGAGATTTTTGCAAGAAATAAAATTCATGTTTTTTTTGTAAACTTAATTTTATACTGTAAAACAAAATGCTTTTTGTTTGGTTTTACAGTTTTTAATTTTATTAGTTTGTTGTAACTATCTTATTTGAAATTTGAAATTTGAAATATGAAATCAAATTGTCTTTAAATGAAATGAAATGTCAAATTGAGTTTACATTTGTCCTTGAGTGGTTGCGCATGTGCAAAAGTTGAGAAGCGAGAAAGTCAGATTGATGATTATTGTCGCCAATTGATCATTGAAACCAACTCTTATCATGTGCAGAGTAAACTCGTTTTGTTGTGGCTGCTCTTTAAACGCAGGAGCTATCACAGCTGCAATTTTAACTTTAGTGAGTACTTGGAATAATTTTCTTAAACATTTCCTCACATAATGAGACCAAATTTCCCAATTTTTGTCAAAGCTCAAAGTAGTTACATCAGTCATAGGTGCTGGCATGTATTTTAATTTAGCTTCTGATTACGAGAAGCAACAGCGCGACGCAGCAGCTAAAGGTAAGTAAATAAGATGGAAATTATTCATCAAATTATTCTTAAATTGTTCTTTAATTTGCAGAAGAAAGAATTCTTGGTGGACTTTGGATCTTTATAGCCATTCTTGGCACTATAAACTTTGTTTGCTTGGTACTTGCCATTAAGCAGGTAAAATTGCTGAAATTGCATTTCTTAAAGTGATGATTTTATCATTTCATCATTTCTTAATGTTGTTATGGATATATATATATATATAACTTTGTATTGATCTATTGTATTTTTAGTATCAGCCTGTTTTTTGTCTGCCATGGTTGATTTGTACGATAATACAAATTCTTGTTGTTGCAATTTGTTTAATCATCAGTTTAGTTGCAAAAGTAAGTAAATATTTAATTTCTGTTGAATCGTTGCTGGTGGTTTTAATTTTTACTTGCAATTTGTAATTGTGTTGCAGGATTTTGCAAACCTGATTTTAATTGCAGGATTAGCATTTTGGGTAATTTTTCACGTTGTTGTTGTTGTTTTTTATTTTGAAATAGATACATTTCAGATTTATATATGGGTTGTTGTTTGGAGCTTCTATCAAGAGTTGAAAGTAAACAGAACTGTTTTTATGCAGTAATAGCGAAATTATTCTATAAATTATTATGGCTGTGTACATCAATTTGATATTTCAAATAAAACATATTTTTTGACAATGTTGAAAACTACGTTAAATAATATATTTTTCTTTTACCTGAACTCTTGGTTAACGACAAAGCTGAAGTGTCACCATGTAGCTGAGCAATCCTATAAAAAGAATTAGTTATTTTTATCCATTCCATAAAATTACATCTTTTCCCGCACACTTTTCTAAATTAATCAATAAAAGAAACTAAATTTACTGTAATACAAAGCTGAGTTGATCACAGGTGATATTCAGCAATACACAGTATACAGATGTTTCTTGGATGAATGTGCTTTTTCTTTGTACTTGGCTCAGTTGGCTCTTTAGTAGTTTTTGTTAAATAAACATACCGTACGCTTAATTTCTCTTCTTGCTCTGTCTGTTTTATTCATCATGAGATGACCAGTGAGTAGACACCTTCTCTCCCCTCTCCAGTTGCGATCATTCTCCTGGTTCTTCCTGCCTGGATCGAAAAGGAATTATTTGGGATTCTTCTTATCAATGCCGACTCTTCAAACAGCTGTCAAAGGTCAAACAGGATATTTTCAGTCCAGCATTCAGTTCGGCCATTTTGCCTGTGGCGGAATTTGAAACACAGTAATGAAACACAGTAATGAATTTTCATAAATTTATAATTTAGATGTTGTAATCATGGCAAATATATATATATATATTTTTTTGTAAATAAAACAGCTAAAGGACTTTTTATTTTTCTAATTCACTATCTACCCTCTCCAAAAAATAAAACACAAATCAAAGTACCCTCTAATTTTGCTGCAATAAATTGTCCCAAACCACATATAATTTAAAATCCAACACCCAAATTTCCACATATGCCTCAAGTATGTCACATGCAAGGATTCTCTTCCCTTTCTTAGTTTTTTACGTAGATTCCGACATCCCGTTTCTGAACTCTTCTCCATCCAATGTCGTCTAGAAATATTAAATTTAAGCAACTTTCTGCCTCCTAGTGCTAAATGCTCTCACCAGATGTCGTTAGAGGTATGGCAATTGGCGAAATTTTCGTCAATTTTCGTCAATTTCTGATTCCACTGGTTTTTACTTCTTCTTTGACCTTTTCTAGTCAATTTTTTCCCACAATCTTCTCCTGTGGTTGCTTTTCCATTTTATTCACTAGAAACCTTTTTTTTCAGGGTTTTCTTGGATTCCCATTTCACTATATTGTCACCAGTTGGCGCTGCTTTTGTTCTGGTACATGTATCGATTTTGCTATTTTTTATTCCAATTCATTAATTCATTCAGTTTTTTCTTTACAATTATCTAAATTATGAACTTTCTTAAGTTACCTATAAATTTCAAGACCTTATGTTTTTTTTTTCAAATTAAAAACTGTTTTTGAATACTCACACACTTTTCTACCAATGATACTTTCCAAAGTACTATATAAACCGAGTTAAAACCTTCTGTTGTTGGTGGGTGGTAAATGGGAGCAATGCAACTGAGACATTGTGTTTGACAATGGTCTTTGGCGTTGGCTCACCAGTAGAAATATGTTTGTGTCCGTATTTAGCTTGTAGCTTGTAGCTTGTCTATTCAGGACGACTGCTCCTATCTATCTATCTATCTATCTTTTTGATAATTAATCGTTAACCTAACCATGTATTGGGCAGCATCGCCCAATCGGAGGTTAATCGGAGGCTCAACCTTTGAAAGTCGAGAAAACTCCATTGGCCCGTAGCTTACAAGTCAGTGAGTGTGGCAGTAGCAGCTGTGCGTCTTGCGTATTTTTGCTCATTTCCTGTGCGAATTTGCGATTAATCGCAATGCGATTTTTTTTCCGGTGAATATCGCAACTACTTAAGTCGCTAGCTCTCGTTTGCGATATATCGCATATCGCGATTATTGCGATTATTGCGATATTGCGATTATTGCGATATTGCGATTATTGCGATATTGCGATTATTGCGATTATTGCACTTACTGCGATTATTGCGACAACTGCGATTACTGCGAAATTGCGATTATTCACGATTTTTACGATTTTTTTTGGCAATTTTTCACGATTTTTACGAATTTTTTGGCTATTTTTCACGATTTTTACAAAGTTTGAATTAAAAATTGAGATAATAAATTGATTAGAGGTGTTACTGGCCGATATTTGTTGTTGGCATTGCGATATTGCGATATCTTGCGATATTGCGATATCTTGCGATATTGCGATATCTTGCGATTATTGCAATTATTGCGATATTGCGATTATATCGCGATATATCTGCGATATAATCGCAACAATCCAATATCGCAATCGCATTCGCAACAATCCAATATCGCACAGGCCTATTCAGCACCTTTGCGGCACTTTGCGTTGGTCTCCAGAACCGATTTGCAAAAGAAATAAAGCCCACCAGATAATTTGTACGGACCTAACCACATTTATTGGCTCATGTGAGAAGCGCATCAACATCTTCAATAGAATCGTCATTTTATTTGAAGAAATTGCCAATTTCAGCTTACGTTGGTTGCACTTTTAAAAATGCTTAATATTTTGCCTAGTTTTCATTAAAAAAATGAATCGTTCTAACCGTTTAATTTCGACTTTCTGTGGTCGTATGTTTGTTGCGTGTTAGTAATCAATGAAAGGACTCGACTTTAAATTCACAGATGATATTAAAAATGTACAGTAATGCAAACAAATATAATAAATCGGGTATTTCAACTGCCGCTCTGCAGATTCAATAGCGTCATCGTTTCCGTTATGTAGGGGATCGTGTTGATGCTGGTCGATATACCAACAACGTACGCCTTTTCCAACAGCGTGCACGCGTTTTCTAAAACGCAAAAACGAGGAAAATATTAGAAAAAACTTTCGACGGAACTTTAAAGAATTTAATCGAATAAACCTTGCGACAGAATGACGAACTCTGCAAGCCGTTCCAGCGCAGACGTGACCACTTCCTGTAGATCGCTGTCCAAACAACTGAGAAACGAGTTGAGGAATTCCTGCGACGAACTCGGTTTGTACTTCATGTAGCGTAAAATCAAATTGTGCGTCAAATTCCTGCACGATTCGTTCGTATCCATCAATAACTTCTTCAAATCGTCCTGCAATTAATACAATTAGTTAAAACCTTAATTGAATTAATCAATTAAAATAATCACGTGCCACGAAATGTTGCAGCACTTCGGCATTTCTGTTGGACAAACTGTCGATTTCTTGCAACGACGACAAAACTTCTGCAAAATAGATTCAAGTTTTTAGAATTAAAAGTCTATTTAAACACAAATAAAAGTTTTTTAAAACCTTCGTTCGTCGACGCCTTCGTGAGTCGGTTGAGGACCGGCACGTATTGTGCCTGGGTCCTCGTGGGGGCCGTTTGAGTCGGAGTGAACGCGAGCACGGTCGGTTTAACGTCCTCTTCGACGTCGTCGTTTTGCGTCGGCAACGAAATTCCGGCCAAAAGCAAGCGGAGACTCGGCATGTCGGACTGCACGCTCGATAAGTCGCTATTGAAAACGAGAGACTTAATATTTGAATTGTTTTAAAATTAAAATTAAAATTCGTACTGAAATAAAGCGGAATGCTTTTGGATGTATCGGACCGAACGTTGGTTGTCGTTTGTCACAAAATTGTGCAACAAAGTCAAAAAGCGGTTAATCAGTTCCCGTAACTCCTTGTTGTGCATCCCGTGATTCTAAAAAAAAAAAAAATTAATCGATCAATCAATCAATAAAATCAAATCAATTTACTTTAATGAGGTCGAAATATGACTCGAAAGTGTCTTTGAGCGCAGAATCGTATTCTTTCATGAACAAATACGGCTGCAACAGTTCCAAAATTCCGAGCACACAGCTGAAAAAATGGAAATGGTTGCGCGATTTAAACGCGTAGAATTCCAATTGGGTCCTCCCGCGAAGCAGCGCCGACAGCATCGTCAGTTGCCTGCAATTAGCAACACAAAAAATCAACTATGGATTAATCGACAAAAACTCACGTCGCCAAATCACTCACCTCAGCGTGAGAATCGGATGACAGGTGGCCATTTTGCGACAGGCGAGTTCGATGTCCTGTATTTTCTCCGTCCACTCTTTGCCCGCTTCGGTGCTCGCGAGCGCCGTCAAAAGCGCCTGCGAAATCACGTCCATGTTGCTCGAACAGCAGAGCGTGCCGTCGCTGGCCGTCAGGAATTTATTCACGTCGTCGATGATGAAAGCGATCTTGGGGATCTGGAGGTAAATCTGCTGCAGCAGAGAGTTGGCGGCGGCGAAAAAGTCGCATTTCTCCTCGAATTTCGTCAGGTATTTCACGATCGCGGGCAGAATGGTTTCGTTGTTGTTGCAACAGTGCAGCAGCAAGTGCTGCCGCTTCTCGAATAACTTGCGTTTGTCGTCGCCGCTCAAATGCAGCGCTTCCCGCAACACGTAGTCGACGATGCTCACGACTTGCGTCTCCGAAAGCCGCAGAAGATTCTCACCGTCGTAATGCTGAACAATTTCGTAAGAAACAATTACAAAATTAAATTAAATTAAATTACGCAAATAGCAAATACTTTTGGCACGTGTTTGTCCCTTCCCTGCCACAACTTGGGGATGTAGATGTAGGCGGAAACGAAATCGAGAACCGCGCTCGGGTCGTATCTGAAATCAAAATCAAAAACGAATAGAATAAAATCAATCGAACATGCCAGTTTTAAGCTCGTCAAATTACTTTTCGACGTGTTCGGCTCTTAGAATCCTTTCGAAACACTGCTGGAGCGTTTTCCAGTTACTCTGGTGCGTCAAGAGCGCCAGGAGGTATGGCCTGAACGACATGTCGACGTGTTTAGCGTTCAATTTCTTGGCAAAGAGCAAATCCTGCTGCAAGCCGGGGATTCTGCTGATGATCTCGGGTTCCAGCAGCTGCAGCCAACCGATGAACAACGGCGTGGCCGATGCGTTTTCGGCGTCGGACTCGAGGAGCAATTTGACGAGCGCCGATATCATTTGGTCGGACGCATTCGACTTCATCCCGCGCAGTAAAATGTCGTTCAAGTTCTTTTCCAGTTGCGTCGGGTGCTCTCGAATCGTCGATTTTATGGCGTCGATAAAATATTTTTCGTGTTTTTCCACTTTTCCGGCTCTGACCGTTTCCCGTTTCTTCGCAATCGGCGCAATTTGTTGCAGGATGACGCGCAAAGACGAATGCAACTTCGTTTTATGTTCCAGTAAGCTTTTGCTGATTGATTCCAATTGTTTCTTGTACTTGTCTTTGTTGTTTTTCTAAAAAACAAAAAAAATCAAAAAATTTATACAAATTATACAAATTGAAATTTGAATTGAATAAATTACCAAAGATAATTGAAGCACTCTGAACATCGAGCAGGAGAATGAAGAAAATCTGGAAAATCCTTTGACTATTTTGGTTGAATCTGGACCGAAGATCAAGGAGTTTAAAACGTCGAGGGTTTTGGTGGTGATGGGTTTTTTGCTGGTTACGGCTTCGACGAGCAGCGTTTTGTGCAAGGAGCGGAAAAAGACGCTTTGTTCGGGCGTTGGCCCGGTTCGGGAATCGCTTTCGGCTTTGAATAAAGATGTTAAGTCGTGGGGTAGAGCGCCGAGCTGGATGGATGTTATAGGTGCAGCAGGTGCTAGCACTGGAGTTTTCTTGGGAATGAATATTTCAGGTTCGTCATCAACTTCTGTAAAATTTGATTACAATTCAGTTTAAATACAACTTGAATTAAATATTTCGCATTTAAAAAAGTTCAAAATAAACATTTTTCAACTGAAAGAAAAAACGTCCAACGGAACAATTTCCGTATGAAAAATAAAAAAAACATTCGAAATATCATTTTTCATATGGGAAAACCTTAAATTTCACAATATAAACGATAAAAATATCATTTTCACACTTTTATGTGTAAAAATATTCAAGAATCATTTTTCATGCATAAAAACGTTCAAGAAATCGTTTTTCATGTGAAAAGAATGTTCAAGAAATCATTTTTCATGCATAAAAACGTTCAAGAAATCGTTTTTCATGTGAAAAAAACGTTCAAGGAATCGTTTTTCATGTGAAAAAACGTTCAAGAAAACGTTTTTCATGTGAAAAAACATTCAAAATATCATTTTTCCGATCAAACCAAAACAAAAATGACAAATGTTTCGAAAGAAATTAATTACTAGGTGACGTGGAGACTTCATCTTCAAGAAACTCGACAAACTTCAAACCGCCCACAGCACCTCGTTGTCGCTGCACCTCAACCAACTGCAGCATATATCCTTTATCGGCCACAACTGACTCCATCTCATAACCCGCATACTGCACCGTCGTATCCAGCGCTTGCAACAGCTTACTAAATCGATTAAAAAACAAGAAATTCAATTTTACAAATTCAAAAAATTAATAAAATCATCAACTCAAATTGAATGCAATGCTAGAATACCTAACAGTTGCAACGGGAATTCCAAACGACTGAATAAAAAGAACAAGTTGACTCGGATCGAGATCACGCAAAGCTGCATCCACTAAAATTTCAACACTTGATCTTATCATTCGAAGTTTGAGCCAATCGGGCAGCAGCAACGCCTCCTCCGACGTGTCGGCCAAATAGGCGATCGGCGGATCGCAGTTGGCCGGAAACCACGTCTCCAACATCTCCGCGAACAATGACTCCTCTAATTCAAAACAAACAACAAAGCAATTAGCGTAAAAACAAACCAATCCCCCAACAAAATAACCACTCGTGGGTCCGTAAGTCAGCAAAATGACCATCGCGTGCACCACCAAAATGTGCATCGTCGCCGCTTCGCCCGTTATCCACTGAATGATAATTTTATCTTGCGACTCCGACTGAAAATTGAAAACAAAAAAAAATTTAATTTTAATCGATTGTTTTTATCGCTCGCTCGCTCACCCATTGCTGCTCGACCTGTTCCCTGGCCTTGCGCACGTATTTGAGGAAAATGATCATGAGCGCGCGTAAATTCGAGTTGCGGCGCTCCGCATTGGCCGCTCCCGACGGCAAGATGTAATTCAAGATGGTCGTCCTTTCGACTATCAGCTGCGCCATGTTGAGCGCCAGGTCGGCCAAGTCGTGCAGGAGCTCGTCCGGCGCGTAGTTGGCCAGGTATTGCACGTAGGCGCTGATCACCCACGGGTCGGTTTCGATCTGACACGCCTGCCGCAGCGAAACGCTCGTCGCTGCGCGGATCGACTCGAAATGCGGCAGCCGGGGCAGGTAATGAGTCAGCCACCTTTGTCCGCGCAGATCGGACTCCTTTTCCGGCTCGTCCTCGGCTTTTTCCGGCGTCACGACGAGCGTCAGACCCTGACAACAAAGAAAAGCTTGTTTTCAAACTCAAACTCAAAGCGATGATGCTTTTTTAGCGTTTACTTTCATGGCCTGTGTTCGAGCGATCGACTGCTGGGAGCTGAGTCGACGGAGGAAATAGTCAACCACTTCGGCCGTGGGTCGCGAATCTTCGTCGGACTCGTAGAGGAGGCTCTGCAGGTGTTTCAGCAGTTGTTTCTGCTTTCTTTCTTTCTGTTTGTTTGGTCAAATCATTTCATTATTTTCGGACAATTTCTCAATAGTTCTTATTTTTTTTAATTACTTCGCGTTTTTTGGCTTTCTCGGCCTTGTCGGCTTTGCTGTTCTCCTTGGAGGAGCTCTCTTTGGCGTCCTCTTTGTCGCTCGACGTGGATTGGCCCAGCGATTGGTCGGCGGGTTCGTTTAGCAGAAATTCGCAAAGACATTGCACCGGGAGCACGGAAAAGGCACCTTCGCTGGATTCGACCAAATCAGCCAACCAGGGCATCGATTGAGAGGTGCCCTGCAATTCAAAGTGGAATACAATTTTCATTTTTAGTCACTCATTTCTAATTTCTGGGCTAGAGAGAGACGGGGCAGTGGCATTCGAATAAAACATCTTTTTTGTTTATATTAATAATGCTTCGTGCACGTAAATTTGCTCTATTTAATTTGGCAGAATTTTTTCTAAAAATGCATCGTTACACTCATAGTTTTTGAAATCAATTATTTGTCAATTACCTGTCTTTCTATGATTTCCAACAAAAAATCGGGGTTGCGACTGCGGCAGAGCAAATGTCCCAATTTCAAGCTCTCGTTTAAATTCGTCAATTGATCCAAAATTTGTTGCGGCGGTCGTCTAGCAACGCCTCTGAAAATCGCATTTTGTGCATGAGTAAACAGCAATTTTCCAACCAACGTCCAATAAACACATACCCCGGATCCAAAGTGGTCAGTTGATCCGCCAATAAACTGTTACTTTCAGTGATGGCCACTTTAGTCGACGCCGAGGCCAAGTGATTTTCGAATTCTACGATTTGTTGCTTCTCCAAATGCGCAATCTGACATAAAAAGAAATTATAAAATCAAATAAAAATTGTAAATTTTCAATATTAACTTGTAATTCTTGGCTTTTAAGATCATCGGCTTTCTCCCCGACCGCCATTGTCGGCGGCGGAAACGTAAAATGACTGAAAAAAATGAGAAAACCATTCAAATAATTCAATTAAAACGAAAAATTCGATCAACTCACTTAGTGATGCACATCTCGATGAAATTCCTCAACGTCGGGTACTTGCCCCACGCTTCGTAGCCGAACGTGGCCGGATTGTGCGCGGTCACAATCAACAACAATTTCCACGCTTTCCAGTACAAATTCGAAACCGCCAGATTCGGTGGCTTGTACCTAAAATAATTAATGATTAAAAAAGACAATTTGCTTTTTGCTTCGTTCAATTTCTATACCCGGATGGCAGAGAGATGTTTTCGGGGTAGCGATAGGCGCAAATATTAAACAACACGTCGATCATGTCGATCCTGTCCACTTGGATCACTTGAAACTCCTCAGAATACAAACTCGCGGCTCGCTTGATCAGCTGATCGACCAGCTCGTGCGCGTCGGGCGACGAAATCGGGTGGTCTTTCGACAAACCCATAATCATGAGCCGCATCAAAGTGTCTTCCAACACCGGAATCTCCGAGGCCAAGCGCAGCATCATCATCCGATCGTTTTCGGGTGGCCAATTGTCCTTGTTGTAGTATTGATCCGACTGCTCCATGAACAGAACTTTGTGTACACTAAACAAACAATTAAGTTATCTTTCACAATTTTATATTTCTTTTTTTTTTTTAAATTGTATTTACCAATGCATGAAATCATTTTTCGCCGGTTTGAACATGTTAGGCACGATCGTCTGCAACCACCACACGGCGTCGCGTTGAATCGACGCGATCATTTGCTGATAATTCCTTAAATTGTTCAAATCTGTAATGAAAAACAAATAAATGTTCAATTTGTTTGTATGTTTAGATGTACAAATCACCTTTTCGGTCGCCTCTCGCAACCGCCGACGCGGATTCTCGAACGTTCGGCGTTATGGACATGAAAACGCACAAAGTGATTAAATCCGCCACGGAATGAAACAACCGTTCCTGTTCATTTAGAATTAAATTTAAAAAATTAAATCAAATAAATAAAAACATAAAAAAAATATATTTTTGATTAATTGTTTACTTTAATGACGGCGTCGAGCTCTTTAAATTGAGCTTCTTTGCGGTCCTGCATCAAACCCAAGCAAAACGAGCTATAATTTAGATCGTGGCGCAACGAACGAACAATTTCGCGGAACAAGGCTCTCAGCGCCCTCAGGTAATCGTCTTTGTTCGTAAGCAAATCTTGGAAAACCTCGGCCAGCAATTTGGCCGACTGTTCCGGAGCGAATTGAAACATGACGCCGAGCAGCGCCATGTTGTTCGGGTTCCTCGAGTTCGACAATTCGTTGTAGATCGTATGTTTCAACAACGTTCCCAAATTATCGTTGTGCTGATTCAATAATTCCCTACCAAAAAAAAATTAATAATAATAAACAAAAATTAAAAATATTTCATTTTTTTTTGTAAAAATTACCGGATACAAAACAAATAATGATTGATGAGCGGTTTAGTTTTCAACCGTATTTTAATCAACTGGCTTATGACTTCGACGTCCTGTTGATTGTGTTGATTGCAATTCAAGCACACCGACAAGAGCAACTCTTGAGCGGGTCGCATCAACTTAAAACAACAAGAAATTTTTTTTAAAATTTTGAATATGTTAAATGTAAATGTTTAGTGTTTGTTTACTTTTGGGTTTTGTAACCACAACTCCATCCGAGTGGCGGCGATGAGGCGAACCTCGCTGAAGCCGCTCGCGGTGGTGAGGACGCGGAGAACGTTTCGCGAGAAATTGTCCATCGGTTGGCGTCGCTGAATCTGTTCTCGGATGATCTCGAGAATGTAGTTTTCGGCTTGTTCTTGAATGTGTGTGTAGCGGGGCACGATGACCACGTCCTGTTTTTCTCTCGACTCTGTGCTGGTCACGCTCTCTGAAGTGTCGTCTTCGTCCATTTGGATGGTCGGTGGACTAGCACCTGTTGGGGAAAAGAAACCTCGTGAGCTTTGTTTGTTTTCGGGCTTCTTTTTTAGTGGGTCACTTACAAACTTCAAGTTTGAAACCAAATTCAGGTTGCATCATGTTTTTCGGTGGCGTTTTTGTGTTGAAAGCGGTTTGGATGTTGTCGACGAAACCTTTGCAGTCGTCGTGGTCGACCCAAATTCGTTCACCTAAAGCATCCTCAAGATACACCTGAAACCATTTTTACATTTTCAATTTAATTTGCAATTTAAATTTAATTTTTTTAATTAATTTTTTAATTTTTCATTTTCCATTGAATTTTTTTATGTTTCATTGAAAAATCTTCATTTTTCATTGAAATTTTAGATTTATGCTACGGAGTATTGTTCAATTTTGCAACAACAACCGCAAATATACTCGATTTTCATATACAAATTGCAATTATTTTCGATTTCTGATTAAAAATTAAAATGATCAATTTGCGTTGAAAAAATTGAAAAAATTACAGTTAAAAACAAATCCGGCCACTGCTGTTTTTCATCCTGAAAAGCAGCCATCAGCAAATTCGCGCACAAAACAGAAACGCTCGCATTCCCCTTCGTTTTAAAATTCAGTGTTGCATCGCGTTTAAGCAGAGTACATGCAGCCTACAAAAAAAAGTAATAAAAAGTAATAAAAAGTAAAAAAAAGCACAAATACAAGTGTCGAGCGAACCTCAACGCAAAAATCATGACAGAAGAGCGCGGGCCTCGTCTTGGCGAGAAACATCAAACTCAAATACATGGCCGGCTCAGGCTTGGCCCTATTTGAGCGCAGATTTTTAATGGCGCCGCAAACCAACGCCACCATTTTCTCCTCGTTCCCACTCTCTTCAGCGTCGTGCACTTGATTCAAAAACGCCGACGGTTCAACTGCAGAAAACAAAAATTACACAAATCAATCGACCGAATTGAATTAAATTAATTCAAACCCTCGATAGCGACGGTATCCCAAGCGTCGTATTTCTTGGCATCTTTTTCCTTCTTCGAACCCGACGGACGTGCGAATGAAGTAGTCGCGGCTAATTTCGGCTTCTTCGTCACCAAACTGGACGATTGTCCACCGGGCGCTTCTCTTTTTCTCTCCGAACTTGACGTCGAGAGCGATTTCGGAGCGACTAATTTCGGTTCCACGGATTCGGTCGGCGTCGACCGCGACGATTTGGCACCTAAAATCAAAGCAGGACGTCGCAAGTGCAATTATAATCATTTTTTCTTCGTTTTCGTCTTACCCAATGCTATGAAATCGCCGGGTGGTGGCAATGCGGCTAAACAATTTGGCAATATCGGTTAGTTTGTCTATTTTTTCCTTTTATTTGTCGGATACCTTTTGTTTTTGGCCCCCGCTTGGCGGGAGGTTTCCCTCGTTCCATTTGATTGTAGTATTACGATCTTCTAGACGAGCTAAGTCGGTTAAGTCAGTTTATTCACCGGCTCTTTGCACTTTGTTGTTGTTTGGAGCGGCCATGATGGGCTGCTGCGCTCGCCCTCTGGTGGTGAGTAAGTGAGGTTCTTTCTTTTTTATTCTACGGCGTTTAATTTCGGATTCGGTTTTCAAAACTTGAAAGAAATTTCAAATTCAAATCTAAAAATGTTCAATTTTTTATTCTTGGCAGCCCTCTTTCCCTTTGGCTACTTTACTAAATTTTCGGAAAAATCTGTCTGGTTAAATAATCTTTTCACATTGTGCAATCACAAAATAAAAAGCTGTTCCCACAATCAGAATTCTCAATAATAATTATCAACTATCAGTAATCAGTTTATCTCACAGTGTTTATCAGTAAAAATGACTATTTTGAGGTGTTTGGTTATAAGTTAACTTGATAGATGATGGTATTTAATCAGACTTCACTTCACTAGAAGAAGAAGACCACTTTTCATATTTCAGTCATGAATCTAGTTGCACTTATTTTTGCTTTTGCTGTCAGTGTTGCTCTTGTTAGCACAACCAAAGGTCAGTTTCTGTTCAATGTTAAAAATTTGGAGTAATAAGTAGTAAATATATTTTTTTTCTAGCTGATACAAAAACTGTGCTGTGTTACTGGGGGTCATGGTCAGTGTACAGATGGGGTGAAGGTGAATTGAAAGCTAATCACATAAATCCTCACACCTGTACACATTTAGTGTATGCATTTGCTGGTCTCAATGAGAGAAATCAAATCTATTCCTTGGATCCTTGGAATGATCTTCCGTCAAACGAGGCAGGACATAAAGGTACGCTTGTCAGCAGTGGCATAGAACTCCTATTAGGTCTAGGTAGAACTTTTAGCCAAATCTTGGACAAAGCCGAATGCCGAATGCCGAATGTCGAATGCCAAATCCCAAATCTCATTCAATTTTTTAGAATTCATTTTATTTTATAAATAAAAAATCAATGTCTAACCTTCCCAAATCCGTAGTGTTCGTCCAAGAGCTAGCTTAGCTTATACTAGTAGCTTTAGCTTAGTTTATCCAGTTCTCAAAACTAGATAATTATATCTAGTTTCAAAACTGATAAGCTAGCTTAGGATAAGCTAGCTGTGTTCGCACTACATTTATACAACTAGTTTTAAAGAGTTAAGCTAGCTTTACTCTGTAGTGTGAATGGGGTGAGAACAAAATTTGTGGTTAAGCCACTGCTGGCCCATAATGTGGCTTTTGTCGCTTTTCTTAGTTTTAATGCTTTTTTTTAGATAACTACCGTAACCTTGTTGCACTGAGAGGAAAAAATGCAAATCTAAAAGTGCTGCTGTCAATTGGTGGTTGGAATCAAGGCTCTTCAAAATTTTCCAAAATGGTGTATTACGAAAACTCTCGCAATGCGTTTGTTTCATCCGTGATGAATTTCCTTGGTCGGTACAACTTTGACGGACTCGACATTGCGTGGCAATGGCCGAATCAGAGAGGAGGCATGAGCTATGACAAAGCAAGCTACGTCTTGCTTCTTCAGGTAAATTCTAGTGTGTACACTATCAAATTTCTACATCCGTTTGTTACTTACAGAAACTTCGCGAAGAATTTAAGTCTAAGAACTATGTCCTGTCAATTGCTGCTCCAGCTATTTATTCTGAGTCCGGCTATGATTTACCACAAATCATGAAGTAAGTTGAAGTTGAGTTCTGTCTGATCATAAAAGCTTTGGGAATCCCTGTTCTGTTCCCAACAAATTAATCAATTTTTACACACACTCTGGTGGGTCAAGTTGAAAACATTATTCTGGAGCGGAGCCTTAAAATTAAACTGAGACACATACCGTACTGGATACGTTGGAAAATTCTATGTTAAAATCTGTATTCCATGCTGTAATTAACTTTACCAATATTCTTTTGATTTTTAGGTATGTTGATTTCGTTTCTGTTTATGCGTACGATTATATTGTGAATACACATACACTGCATCATGGAAGTCCTCTGTACAATTATGATCAGTATACATCCAGTGTTGTAAGTAAAATCAAAGAACAACTAATCGAGTGACTAATTTGAGTTAAAACCCAATTAAAGAGTAATAGTATCAAGTACTACTTAAATCATGGTGCAAAAGCCGATCAATTACTTCTTGGAGTTACTTTGTACGCACGAACGTATAAATTGCAAAATCCTCAGCACACCAATGTCGGAGATGCATCAGCTGGAGGAGGAGACCAAGGTCCCTTTACACAAGAAACAGGACTTCTTGCATGGTTTGAAGTAAGTAAAGTGTATAAAAAGAGTTAAAAATGCTCATTTATTGTTTATTTTCTAAATAGTTGTGTTCTAAACTTAAACACGAAGGTTTTACTGAAATAAACAATAGCACCGATAAGACTACGTATGCTTTTAATAATTTTGAATGGGTCAGTTATGAGAGCAAATTCAGCTTATTAGAAAAGGTATGCGCCAATATGGACAATAAGCACTTGCAATGTAATCATCTGTTTTCATATAGGTGGCATACGCCAAACAGAACAACTTAGCTGGTTTAACTGTATGGTCAATGGATAACGATGACAATCATAACATCTGTGGAGATTCCTTATCGTCAGCTATATCTAAAGCTTTATAAGAAATGATTTTTTTTAATACAATATAATACCGATACTTGTGAAGTCTATCGAATAATAAAAAATAATAATCAATTTCTGTTTGGAGTCACAAATAAATATTGAAGTGTATTATGACTAGTTAAATAAGTATTGTCATTGTATTTTCAATCAGTAGTAGGTTTATTTAAAATGAACTAACTAAACTAGTTTGAAATGGGTGATTCATTCATTTTCCCCATTTTCCACAATCTGTGTAAAGTCGGACAATAAGACAATAAGTCATTATTGTCATCATCATTTGGTCCATCAGGCGCACTTGTAGGAGCACGAGACAAGGCATCTGCTAAAACGTTTAGTGGACCCTTGTTGTACTGAATTTAAAAAAAATAACTCATTAGCTCCATTTGCCAACGAGCTCATCTTCCAGCTGGTTCTGCCAGCTGCATTAACCACTTCGATGCTTGATGATTCTAGGTAAAGATGAAATTTGCATAATGCCCACACCACTGCCAAACATTCCAGTTCAGTGGCGCTGTAATTCTTTTCAGCAGGTTGTAAGCTTCGGCTTGCATACACGCATGGTGCTTCAACGTTTTCACCATCGATGTTTTCAGTTGCATAAGGGCCTGCGCCCAGTCCTTGTCTGCTTGAACGATGAATGAAGCATATAAATTTGACATTTTCATCGTTTCAGCATTGGTCAATGAATTCTTTATTGCATCAAATGCTTCTTGATGTTCTGTTTTCCATGTGAAAGCAGCATCTTTTTTTCAAAAGTGGCCTCAGTGGTTCTGAGTTGGTGGCCAAATTTTTAATTAGGCGATGAAAGAAATTCACCATGCCTAAGAATCTTTGAAGTTCTTTTAGATTCGTGGGAGCTAATAGTTCTTTTATTGCTGCGACTTTTTGTGGGTCAACAATGATTCCCTTTGTGCTTAAATGAAATCCCAAGAAAATCAATTCTTATTGGTATAATTTCATTTTGCCTGGATGAGCATCCGTTGTTCTTAACTTAGTTTAGTGTGACCATTATTAGTATTTAGCCTATTTCCATTAAGGGGAAGGAGGGAGCAGAGTGGTGTAGAGAAAGAAGAGCGCTGGGTCTCAACTGAGACAGACATGTGTAGAGAAGTCCTGAAGCCAGCAAGAGCAGTCGTGCTCTGTGCTGTCGCTGCTCTCCTCCCTATTCACCACATTGACGCTCAGTGATGAGATGTCTTATCCACCACAGCCTCCATGAGCAGTTGCTTGGGCTGCATGGGTCAGTATGGCAGAAGAGCTAAGTCCAACCAGTCAGGTCATTCTTGGGGATCCCTCCCTGTGTTTGACGGATCGGTTGCTGGTGTGGCGTACCTTCGCGGCACCGCCAACATGTGGGTAGACGGGAGACTCCCTAGACAACGAGATTAATAAAGGCCAACAACCCAACAATCTGGAGTCCCTTGTCTTATTTTACGTGAAAATGCGTCCCACCCCATGGTATCCAGTACCCAGGCTACCATGGCTAAGATCATACTGTCACAAACTAAGTGTATTAAATTAGCATTTCAACAGTGAATAACCCAGATCATTGCAGTATGACCAATGTGTTTCCAGTTCAATTTCAAAATTTAGACTGACGAAACAAGGAACAATTCCCTATCACAGGAAGTTCAATTCCTGTAAAGCATAGGGGTTTGCACTCAAATCCCCATGGCAACCTGACTCAACAGTTAAAATCCAAGTAAAAAATAAAAACATGAAAAATAAAATATTTTTTGTAGAAAACTTTTTTACATCCCTAAAATGTGATTTTGGGATCACCTCAACACAATGCAATTTAATTATAAAGAGTCAGAAGACTATGTAGTGCTCTCACTTATATTTATTCATATTTAGGTTATCACCACTGAAATATTTATTTTCTCAGGCTTTGCGCATACCAAGCCAGGCTGCTATGTCTAAGAGGTAAAAACTCCCTAAACAAAGCACTGCGGTTAAACGGTCACTAACTGTTTCGGTGCAATAATGATGTTGTTGCACCGAATTTCGCTCTCTGCGCAGATCTGCTGAGCAGATTTGGAGTGTGGCAGGTCAATTCTCCGAATCTCTGTCCCACTATCATTTCACTACAAAACAAACTGCACATTCTGTTACTGCTTTGTCAATTGCAAAGTATGAACCTGTGCCATATTTTAGTGAATTGAGACCTCTTTGCTGTATTTGCCAAGTCTGCAAATGCAGCCTTTCTTGTGTGTATCAGCACAAGTTGTTGATACAACCATTGTGTTCTGTGACTACGATCAGAGCACTCACCACCGATCGAGGACCACCATCGTTGCTCCGGAATCATCGCCATCATTGTGTGCGTGAGTGTGAGTGAGGACGACGTTTCTACTGTTGGGATATTTAATGTGGAAAATCACCACTTGATGTCATTAATAGTGTAGCTTGAGTATTTTTTGCCTGTGTATCCTGTGGTGACACTCATACCATATATGGAGTGCTCACTTCCTGTGTTCCCCACTCATCTGCTCAATGTGTAACTGTGAGGACACACATTTCATTGTATTAAACTCAACCGTATTTATCTTGAATCATAACAAATGGTAGCAGAGAGGAAGGTTGAACACACATCAGCCACATTGAATTGAAGAAAAACGGTATTGAGACCGAAATTTGAGCAGATTCGAGGCGGCGATCGAGAGCAGACACGAGGCGAAAATCGGGAGCAACGCCGCGCCATCTTGAAGCGCACGATACGAGACAAGAAGCAACTTCAACAAAAGCAGTGACAAACAATTCGAGGTGAATTAAACAATATTGAGATTGTGTCACAGCATCGAGACGGAAGAAAAAGCTGAACAATACGTGCAATTCAAACAACGAGACGAGAAACCAACAAAGATGAGCGATAACGGTAATTGGAGTCTGGCAAACATTGAGCCATTAAATGATGCAAACTATTTCCTATGGGAATCAAGAGTGGAGGGAGTCCTCAGGGCCAAGAAATTGTGGAAAGAAGTTATAATTGGAGCCGAACCGCAGCGAGGAGTCCAAGGAGAAGCAGATTGTGATGCAAAAGAGAAAACTTGGAACGATTGGGACGACAAAAACGCGGCGGCCCACTTCACGATGATCAGTACAATGACTGCACCACAAGTCTTGAAGTACTCAAACACAAAAGGAGCAAAAGCACTTTGGGATCTGGTAAAAACCAACATGGCGGCAAAAACCCAAGAGTTACAAATGAGGAGTGCCTGCGAGCTAACACAGCTGAAAATGAACAGCAAAGAGGATGTGGACACCTACATGAACAGGGCCGAAGCAATAATCAACCGCTGTGCAAAACTTGGAAAAAATATTGATGATTACGAGAGCAAGTTTTACGTGACGAAGGGACTGAGACGAGAATTTGACGCGAATGTGCGCGCAATTGAGGTGCAGGGCAATTTGGCCATGTCAAAAATTCGTGACATACTAAAAATGGAGGAAGGACGAATTTCAGCCCGAAAAGAAGACAAAAATGCGACAACAAATGAAACCGCACTCAAGACACGTGAGTGGGGGCAGAAACCAAAGCGCACGTGCTTCAACTGTGGCCGTGGAGGGCATATGGCCCGAGAATGCTACAGCGAGGCAAAATGTTTCAACTGCCAGGAGTTTGGTCACTTATCGAAAGATTGTCCGAAACCGAAGCGAGAGTTCAAAAGTAGCGACTCAAGAGGACGTGGTCGAGGCAGAGGCGGTCAGCGAGGTCGCGGCAGAGAAAAGAGCGAAACCGCAATGACGGCGTACGAGGAAAAAGAAGAATTCACGCTAATGACGTATGAGATGGATGAAAATACCAATGATGAAGAGACAAATGAAGAAAGCGATTGGGTATTGGATTCCGGAGCGACAAGCCACATGACGGCACTAGATGCGAAACATTTTGACATATTTGATGAAGATGAGAAGAATATCGGAATGGCGAAGAAAGGAAAAAGCATGAAATCGATTGGAATGGGCGAGATTGTGCTCGAACACGACGGGAAAAATTCCAGATTGAAGAAAGTGTTGAGCGTGCCGCAAATTGGAAGCAATTTGTTATCAGTATCGAAAATTGTCGATAATGGACTAAAAGTCACATTCTCCAAAACGAGCGCAACAATTGACGATGAGAATGGAGAAGAAGTTATGACGGTACCAAGAAAGGGAGACATGTTTGTGTTGCACGCGAACATTAAACAATGCGAGAAGTCGTACAAAGCGGAGGAAAAAAGCGACAATTGGCACGTGAGACTGGGACACTTAAATTACGTACAACACCCTGCGAGAGATGAAAAATGAAGAACTGGCATATGGCTTACAAATTAGCAGCAAAGATGGCGGCGTGTGTGAACCATGCATTGCGGGAAAAATGAAAAAGACGTCGCACAAGTCGGTAACAGACCGCCAATCGTCAAGCATCATGGAATTATGGCACATTGACCTAATTGGACCAATCGGACCCGAATCTCGAGGAGGCGCAAACTATGTGATGACTGTAGTGGACGATTGGAGCCGGATGTTGATGATAAAGACATTAAATGCAAAAAGCGATGCGAGAGAAAAATTGACGGAATTAATCACGTGCATGGAACGACAGACCGACAAGAAGCTAAAGAAATTGAGGAGCGACAATGGCGGCGAGTTCTTGTCCAAAAGTATGAAAGAATGGACGACAAAAAGAGGCATTGAACATCAGCTGACCACAGCATTTAACCCAGCCAGCAACGGCGTCGCAGAACGAGCGAACCGGACAATCCTCGAGATGCTGAGAGCAATTTTGAAAGACTGCAAACTGCCAAAGATTTTTTGGGCGGAGTGTGCATCGACAGTGGCACACATCCGCAACCGATGCAAATCGTCAGTCCATGGACGCACACCATTTGAGATATGGTTTGGGAGAAAGCCAAATTTAAAATATTTGAGAAGATTTGGATGTATAGCATATGTGCTAATCAAGGATCACAAACGAAAGAAATTGGATCCCAAGGCAGAAAAAGCAGTATTCATTGGATACTCGAATACAAGGAAGGCGTGCCGAATTTATCACCCGGAAAGCGATTCAATTAGTGAAGAAATTGACGTGAAATTTGACGAGAGTAAAACGGGCGCAGATTTGTTGAATGGAGAAATCAAAGATGGTGAAGAGATTGAAACAGTCAAAATCGATCTGAATTGCGAAGAAAATGAAGACGAATCAGACGATGCCGAGGAAGAAGAGCAAAACGAGATAAATGAAGAAGAAAATGAAACAAATGAAACAGAGGATAACACGGAAGAAAACGACACTGAGGTCGAACGTGACAAACCACCACAGAGGGGGCGACCAGCAGGGGTGACCAGGGAAATGAAGTTGGTCGCCGATAAAGTGCAAAGAGAAGAACACGAGAAGAGACTAGTTGACCAAGGGGCACGAAGATCTGAAAGAATCAAGACGAAGCAAATGGCATTACTAGTAGAAGAAATCTTAACGCCGAAAAATTTCCACGAAGCGACAAACTCTCATCACGCGACAGACTGGAAGGCTGCGATGGATGACGAGATGAGCTCGATGAAACAACACGGAGTGTGGAAAATTGGAAAATTGCCAAAAGGAAAGAAGGCGGTGAAATCCAAGTGGGTTTATAAAGTCAAGTTAAATTCCGAGGGGGAACCGGAAAGATTCCGAGCAAGACTTGTAGCCACTGGGTACTCGCAGAAATTCGGGGATGATTACGAGCTGACCTTTGCCCCGGTCATCAGAATAGAGACTTTGAGAATGCTGATCAATGTAGCAGCAAAAATTAACAGACCATTAAAACAACATGACGTCAAAGCCGCATATCTGCACGGCAAGTTAAAAGAATTAATATTTATGATACAGCCAGAGGGATACGTGGAAAAAGGAAAGAGTTTTGTGTGTCAACTAATTAAGAGCATCTATGGATTAAAACAGGCAGGGAGATGTTGGTTTGAGATGTTGGACAAAACATTGAAGAAAATTGGATTCAAACCATTGCCAGAGGACCCATGCCTTTACGTGATTTTTATTGATGGCAACTTTATGTTCCTCGGCGTGTACGTGGACGACGACCTGTCCTTGGCATCCACGAACGAATTTGAGATGGAATTAATGTCGAAAATGAAGGAAGAAATTGAGTTCGTGAGCATAGGCAGACTGGAATACATCCTGGGAATCCAAGTCGAATACAGAGATGGAAGAATCAGCATCCACCAAGGCGGATACATCAGAAGATTGGTGGAGAGTGAAGAATTGGAAGCATGTAACGCCGCGATAACTCCGGTGAACCCCAATCAAAACTTGGACGAATTTGAAGAAAGCGAGAAGTTGACGCAACACAGTACTAAGAGCTGCTGGGCAAGATGATTATAGTTACTCACGTAACTTAAATAAATGAATTATTCGCAAAACTTATCTCGAAGAACGGATGGAGTCGGATTTAAGTTCGAAAGTTGTAGACGCAAAAAGCACACGACCGATTGTTACATTTACAAAATAAGAACTGATATTTTATTCAAAATTTTAGGTATATAAAACAAAAGGATTAAGCTAATCCTTAAATTCCAAGAATACAGATCTGGGTCACAGGTGAGCTTTTTCACCTGCGCCACGGTGGCAAAAAACACAATCAAACTGGTTCACCTTGGAAATCGCCAGTTTCCACAGTCCCCCCGTCCCGGCGGACTGGAACTTCGGTTTCCACTTCGAGGTTGCATAGTCTCTGGATGGGTCTTCGAAGACGTGTCCCGTTGGACATCTGAATTTCGCAGGAACGAATCAAGCCGTCACGACCCTCCTTCACGGAGGTGATGCGCCCGAGTTTCCACGTAAGTCGCGGCCGGTTTTGGTCCTCGATGATCACAATATCTCCCACGTTAAATTTCGTACGACTGGTGACGCCTCGGTGTTGGCGTAATTCGATTAAGTATTCCTTCGTCCAACGGTCCCAAAATCGTTGGATAAGCGTTTGTCGGTATTTCCACGCTCTTAAGATGTCATCTTTTGATCCCGGATTGGTGGAATATTTCGGCGCGGTCGGCAGAAATGAAATGCGTTTTCCTAAGAGAAAATGAGAGGGGGAAAGGGGTAATTCTTCATGAGGAATGTCATAAACATAAGTTAATGGTCTGGAGTTCACAACAGCTTCAGCTTCTGCTAGTACGGTTACGAGTCCCTCATAATCGAGTGAGTTTTTCCCAATCGTTTTCTTCAGCGCCAACTTCACGGAACGCACCATGCGCTCCCAAAAGCCGCCCCACCACGGTGCGGTCTCGACAATATATTTCCATGTTATCCGTTTTTCCGTAATAAATCCTTGAAATTGTTCTTCTGGTAAATACTTCAAAAACAAATTAATCTCCTTGTCTGCTCTCTTGAACGTTTTGGCGTTATCGGAGAATATAGTTTTGGGAATTCCTCTTCTAGAGATAAAACGCTTTACACAGTCAATAAATTTATCGGTACTCAAGTTGGAGAGCAATTCCAGGTGGACTGCACGCGTTACCGCACATGTAAACAGGGCAATATACACTTTGTTACCCAATTTGGTGTAGAGAGGACCAGCAAAATCAACTCCGCAAATTTCGAACGGTTCACTCGGCGTAACACGATCAATGGGCAGCAATCCCCACTTTTCTTTGGCTAAACGTCCTTGTATTTTTCGACAGCAAACACACTTATGGATGATTCCCTTGATTGTTTTCCTCGCACGGGCGATCCAGAATCTCTCTCGAAGTCCACTCAATGTGTCGGCCAGTCCACTGTGTAAAGCTCGTTCGTGTTCGCCTAAAACAATCAATTTAGTTATAAAATGTTCGTTTGGTAATAAAAGGGGTTCGCGTGTATTTCGGTCGATTTCTGCTAATCCCCATCGATGTGTTGCACGCAACAATCCCTTCTCATCTAGTATTGGCGACAACTTTATGATTGTTGACAACTTTTCGATTTGTTTCTGCCTTGACAAGCACTCGATCTCTTTTGGAAATTTGCTTTTCTGTAAATAGTTCACCCAATAAAGTTCAGCAAGTTCAATTTCCTCGTTTGTCAGCGCATCTCCATTTCTATTTTTCGTCTTTAGATTCGCAATATATCTAAAAACCCAGGCTGTAACTCGTTTCAGCTTCTTCCACGTACTAAATCGAGTGTAATCGATATCTGGTTCAGCAACTGTTATTAATGTCATATTGTTACGTGGATCCTGGGCTTCAATCCGAGTTCCACGCAACTGTATTTTGACTGAGTGATAAAGAAAGAATGAGGCGTGTTTCTATTTTAAATTCCAAATCTGAACTTTATTAGATCGGACAGACAAAGTCTGTTCGACCTTCATTAATTATGCGCTCTACAAATCGGATTAAATCATCAACAATAACTTTGAATGAAATGGCATTTACATTATATTAATTCAGTACAATCAAACAAACACTTAACAACTGGGTGATAAATTATCTAAGTTAAATAAATGTCAAAACCCAAGTCGGCAGCCGTACTCAGTATCGAGCGACATTAGACTGGTAAAATAATTTGGTGTGTTCTGTAAAGCAACATAAGATTAAGTGAGCTGTCTTGGAGTGGGTCAGTTCATAGGAAATCTCCTATTCCACCCTTAATCGAATTGATCAATCTAACAGACGACGATGACGGTTTCCAATCGCCACGCCATCTGTTGCCGAAATTTAGCAACATTAAACTAATAATGACTCAAATTACGTGCTACGAATCGCGCATTAATCGACACGGTTCGTACACGTGACAATATTCACTTCCCTGTCGTCGTCCTCGATGATTGGATCCACGTTCACGTCCTCATTTGGCCATCTCGATTCGTTGTCTGCAAGCCACTCCGGTCCTTTTAACCAAAATGGTTCTTCGGTGAGCTGTTTTACGTTCACTCCCCTCGTAACCAGGTCGGCTGGATTATCTTTCCCTGGGCAGTGGCGCCAATCGTCTCTCAATGTATTCTCAACAATTTCCCGTACACGATTGTACACGAACGTCGCTGGTCTGTTCTTGGTGTCGCGGATCCAATGCAATACGATCTTTGAGTCGGTCCAGATCGTGAAGTCTTCGCATCCGAGTGTCTGCTTTAAAGTCTGGATTAATCTTGATGCTAGTAAAGCACCCATCAGCTCCAACTTTGGCAGTGTTAACTCTTTAACCGGTGCAACTCTACATTTTGAAATAATAAAATCAATATTAACAGCATTTGTTTCGTCCAGAACTCGAGTGTAGGCTACTACGCCATACGCTCTCGGACTGGCATCACAGAAGATGTGAATCCTTTTTCCATAATTTCCTCCCCAATTTAACAATTTGCGCTCTAAATTTAAATTTTCGAGGTATGGTATGTGAACATACCAATTTTCCCACTTTATCTTCACATATTCTGGAATGACGTCATCCCACCCAACATTTAGTTTCCAAAGTTCCTGAAAAATAATTTTAGCAGTTATCACAAAGGGGTTCGCCATTCCCAACGGGTCAAAAATCATTGCAGTTATTCTAACGATAAATCTTTTGGTATACTTTGTTAAATTAATCTCATTTAATAATTCTGAAATATCTAGTCCTAAATTATCTAATTTCAAATCCCATACTATTCCTAACACTTTAGTTTTCCCCTGAAAAGTTTCTACGTCACAATTCGGGTCATCTTTAACAATTACAGCTTGGAGTTTCACATTGTTCGTTTTCCACTTGGTTAAGTTCATATTTGCGGCTTGCAAAATATCTCGGCTCTCATTGTAGGTTTGTATTAGCTTGTTCGAACTGTTCTCATTTGTTACAAAATCATCCACATATAAATCTTCTTTTAGTTTAGCACAAGTTTCAGGGTATTGTTCTTCAAATTTGTCAACATGTTCTTTAATTGTTGCATTTAACAAAAATGGACTGGGACCTGTTCCAAATGGGACTCGAGTTTGCCGCAGTTCAATTAATTTTACCGACTCTTCACCGTTCCACCCATCCTCGATCCGATAAAATTGTGTCACGTCGCGTTCGTCTGTCTTGAGGTGTATTCGATGGAAAGCCTTCTCAATGTCCCCGATTGCGCCATATTTGCCGGTTCGGAACTTCAAAACAATGTTTATTAGATGAGGTAACATATTCGGGCCCTTACTCAAACAGTCGTTTAGTGACAAACATCCCTTTGCGTGTGACGACGCATCGTAAACAATTCGTAACTTTGTTGTGGCTCGAGTTTCATCAATTACTGGTCGGTGAGGGATATAATACGGGTTGTTTGGTTTCGAATCCTTTGGTACTCTCTCCACGACTCTGGAAATCAGCTGTTCGTCGATCACTTTTTTATAGTCTAAATACAATTTGGGATTTTTGCGAAAACGATTAATTAAACTCCACAAACGCTTTTTCGCAACATCTCGATTGTCGCTCAATTCCTTGCGGTCGATCTTCCACAGGAATCCTACTTCGTAATGGTCGTCTACCCACTCAATCTGGTCTTTGAATCGCTTCAGTGTGTCCACTTCATCGATTCCTGGTTCTACAGTTTCGTGGCGAATCCCAATCGACTCCAAGTTCCAGAATTTCTCTAAAAGTTCGTTTGTATTATCGGCAACAATCACTTTATTTACCCGCACCAAAGACGACATTGTTGTTTCTGTCTTCCCAGCTGATCCGTGCAGTGTCCAACCAAAGATGGTTTCGATCGCCATTAAATTCTCGTCGATACGTTGTTGTTTTCCCGTTGTAACTCGCCAAAAGTTGTCGACGCCGATCAAAATGGACACTCCATCGTCTCGTTGAATGTTGTTATCGTAGGCCAGTTTTATGTTGTATTTCTTCAGTTGTTCCAACACTTGTTCATCAGGCTTTCCTCGTAATGTCGGTGTGATCCAGGGTGACTCAAGCGCTTCGATTTCTAAACTGAAATTCTTATCTTCACAATTATTCAAGTTTAACTTCACCTGTTTTCGTTTGGTAATGGTTGGCTCAGTGGATCCGAAAGTCAAGAGGGCGAGGGATTGTTCTCCAGTTTTTTCCAGTTGTAATTCGTGCGACAGTTTTTCTGTGATGAAGCTTCTTTGTGATCCCCCATCCAAAAAACACTGGACTTTCCTCTTCTTCCCGTTTCCATTGGCTTCTAGGACGACGACCTGCAGGAACATTACGTTTTCCGCAGGTGTTGATTCTTGTACAGACGACGTAATGGTGTCCTTTGGTTTTTCTTCGTCGGTTTTGTCGCATAAATACGTGTGGTGTTTTTGTTCGCATTTCCGACATTTAAATCTCGTATTACACTGACGCGCTTGGTGATTCTCCTTCAGGCATCGATAACAGCGTCGGGCTTTGAAACACGCTTCTTTTCTTTTTTCTACGGACAACGGACAGTCTGGACTCTTGTGTTCTGTTTTCTCGCAAAACGTGCACTTGTAAACGATGTTCGATAAAGCTGAAGCAGAACTGTGGGTATTAGACTTGTAATTGGTTTTCTTCACCTCTTCCTTTTTGGTATTCGGGGTTTCCATCGATTCTTGTTGCGGTTTACTGGTTTTATCTGTGACTTCCGTACGTTCGCGCATCGCTACTTCGAATCTAAAAAAATCCAAAAATTCTTTAACAACCCAAGGTGCATCTCCTCGTGGACGTGCAAAATCATGTTGTATGCTGGTTGGCACAGCACGTGCGAGTATTGGGCATAATAATGGTCCGAAAGTTTCTGCCGGCACTCCGAGGTTCTCTAGACTCTTGATGTGGAGGTCGCAAAAATCGTAAAGCTTCCGTAGGGCTGCCACATCTTCTACTCGCTTAACTGACGGCATCTCGAGCAGCTTGGCCATATGAGCACCGACAATCTGCTCCTTCTGTCCAAAACGATTAGTCAAAAGCGATATTGCGGTGTCGTAGTTGAGTTCCGTCACGGTGAGTCCGCTAATTGCGTTTGCTGCGAGTCCCTCGACGAGTGAGCGCAGATATACAAATTTGGCTGTTTTAGGCAGGGAAGTGTTATTATGCACGCTCAATTCAAAATCTGACCAGAACCCCGTCCAGGTTTCCGGCGTGCCTTTAAACTTGGCAACTTCTAGTTTTGGTAATTTCATCACGGTACATTGTGGTTGGATTGGGTTTAACGGGAGGTTTGCATTCAAATTTACGAGTGGTACTTGCGGTGGTATTTGCTGTGGTGGTGTTTGTTTCATTTGGTTGAGTTCTTTTAGGGCGACTTCCAGTGTAATTCTTGCGGCCGTCATCTCGTCTTGAAATTCTTCCGCATCTGTCTCGTCTTGATCCACTTCATTGACGTCTGTAATTCCGTCGGCGATTAAAACGTCCAATTTGTCGATCTTCACTCGTTTCGTGGTCAACTGCGCCTGTAGACATAATAATTTGACTTCATTTAGTGGATCTTCACCCATTTCTTTGTTGATTTTGGTGAAAAGCGCTCGCACGCTCTTTCTCGCTGATTCTCTTTGTGCGCGGTTTCTTGTTAAATCGTCCATTCTACTCGTCCTGGTTCGTTTTTCTTGAAGAATTCCCGGGTTTCGGCACCATATAGTTACTCACGTAACTTAAATAAATGAATTATTCGCAAAACTTATCTCGAAGAACGGATGGAGTCGGATTTAAGTTCGAAAGTTGTAGACGCAAAAAGCACACGACCGATTGTTACATTTACAAAATAAGAACTGATATTTTATTCAAAATTTTAGGTATATAAAACAAAAGGATTAAGCTAATCCTTAAATTCCAAGAATACAGATCTGGGTCACAGGTGAGCTTTTTCACCTGCGCCACGGTGGCAAAAAACACAATCAAACTGGTTCACCTTGGAAACCGCCAGTTTCCACAATGATGTACCTTGCCACACACACGAGACCAGATCTAAGTTTCCCGATGAGCCTGTTATCTCAGTATAACAAGGATCCACGAAAAATTCATTTTATCGCATTGAAGCGAGTGTTGAGATACTTGAAAGGGACAATCAAATATACAAGTTGAATTACGGCAGAGAAGAGAGCAACATCCACGGTTATTCATGTTAAGAATCAATGTGTCCAACCTTTTGAGCTATGTGTTTTGCCTCTTAGTTCATCATTAATGTTATCTAACTTGTCGCGTCCTACTTGGTATAGGTTTAAATAGCGCTAACGTGTAATACTTTACCTGTGATCAATTATGCAAATACCCAAATGAATACCAAATGTATGTAAATAAACAGGTAATTTATTCACCAGGCTTTATGCCTTTAAAATACACTCAGTAATAATTCTAGAGTCGACGTGGTCAGCGTCGAACAAAGGATTTCTCAAGATGGCGTCGTCGATTCCGCGTGGTCGGCGGAACAAAGGCGGCGTCTCGAGTTGTCGTTAATTCGTCACGGATTCGTCTTCACGGACGCGGTGGAATGCTCTTTCGAGTCTTCTATCCGTGCCTGTTGTCTAGGGTTTGGTTTAGCGTCGCAGAGGCCTCGTCTAGGAACTTTGGGGTTCCCTACAAAGCACTCGGACACTTACTTCGGCGAATAATCGTCTGGGCGATTATTCTGGGTGATTTCACAAGGGCTATTCTCGTGCTTTCGCAGGAATAGCTCGCAAGTGACTTCGTGAGAGTTACAGTTTGCACTTTACTCAGCGATCCTCGATCAATCCTAACTTGTAGTTGAAGTTGGCCTGACGGTGAGGTAGTTGCTGTGTTCTTGGTGTCGTTTGTGTAAGTTCTGTCTTTAGGCGGGAAACACAGCCTTTTATGCAGTGGGGTGAAGGGCCGGCGATCAACCAATGGGGGCTGACCACCAGCCGCTTCCTCCCCCTCGGGGCACACACCTACCATGGGGAGGTGGAGCCAACTCGGGGGGGAACGACTCTTTAATCATAGTGACTCATAGGACAAGTATCCGCCCTGGGGGGACACTTATCCAACTGGGTCACCACACGTCCCTCCTCCAGCTTCGATCTCGGATCGGAGCGATCTCAATTTTCTCATCGCTCTCCTCTGCGAAGAGCCGGCAGCACTCCTCTGCATGGGCGGAGGATCACGGGTGGCACTGCCGGTGGCGGCGGTGGTAAATCCGGGGGCAGAGAGGTTGTCAGATCCGCAGGATTTTGTCGCTCGTTGATGAAGTACTGCGGGTGACTGCCGGCTGGCTCGCCAACCAACCCCGTACGCTCATGGATCCAAATCCGGGTAGACGCGGGGAATCGATCGGGGACGAGTCGGATCCTTCGCGACTCGGCGCTCGATCCGGGTTTCCTGTGGGCCCGTAGGATACGGCGATGGAAGACGGCGTCCATGGTGGATCGGGCTTCTCTGTTTAGCCATTTGAGGATTGATTCGCCGTGATCGTCGGAGTCAATGATGCGTTGTCGCGTGAACTCCGACATCTGAAGGAAGGGGTATTCCACTCCCAGCCTCAAATAAAGCTGCGCTGCTGGGGGCGGCGGAGGCGATGGTGGGAGCGGAATCTCCATTGGGCTCTCCAACGGTGGCGTAGCCGGCTCTGCAGAGAGAGCGGCCAGCCCTGCCGCTGGTGGTGAAGGAGAGGGCAGCGGAGGAGTTCGGGGTCCTCGCTTGGAACGCTTCGGAATCAATATGGGTCGATTCGCGTGTCGCTTCTCCTTCGGGAATACCGGCTTTGGGGTCGGTATGTATGGTTGGACCGCCGCCTCTGGGGGGGCGGTCTCGATGGCCTGTGGAAGGCTCGCCGCCGTTCCCGGTATCTCCGGAACCTCCCGAATTGTTCGCAACAAGGAAGGGTGGACTCCGGGGTTCCGGTAGCGGAATGCTAACGAACGCATCTTTGAAAACTGTAGGCCTGGGTTTTCCGTATTTCTGGCCAGGTCGAAGCGCAGCGAGGCGGGCTCAGGAGTCCATCCGGCCCATACCTGGTACAACGCCCGAGGAAGGTGAACTCCCTCACGGTCGACGATTGTCCAGGCCGCCATAGCCTGCCGACTGTCCAAGAAGACGCCCAGGGATAGCAGCTGGGCCATGACGTTCGTCACTGCCAAATTCAAACTGCTCCGATGGCAGGGGTGAGCGCGGTCCGGATTGCCACTGAATTGTTGTGACAGCGTCCGCATCTGTTCGATCGCCCAATTGATGTGGTGGGTTTGGGCGGCGTCGGCCTGTCGTATGGCCAACTCGGCAATCGCGGGGTTCTCGTATTCGGCCAGATATTCTTGTAGCTCGCTGAGTGGGGGATAGGCCGCTTCACGCCGGCATCGAGCGTCCATCTCTCGCTGGGCGTACCATTCGGCGTTGCGATAAGGTCGACACACTCGTGGCGTTGGGGGTGACGGTGGACGGCCCAGTCCGGGTAGATTATCGTATCTGACCCGCTTCGGAGCTGGATCCCCCACCGGAATCATCCGGGGAGGGGTCCAAGCGGTCACGGCTGGGTTTGTACCCTCGAGGAGTGGCGGCCATCGCGATTGCACTTGTGGGGGCACAAGCGCGGTGGGCACAGCCGGTGTTGAGCCCGACGGCCGGTTGGCCGCGTATCCTCGGAAGGCGTTCTTCAATGCTACGGCCAGATCCTGTTTTGTAACCGGCCCATCTTTGTCCGACTCATCTGGGGACATTTGCTCTTCCGTCAACTCTCCCAAATCAATCTCTGCTTGGCGCCTGGACGGTCCAGCCGTGGGTCCGAGACTCTGGGGTTCGGACCGTTTCGCGGCGGCCATCTCTCGCTCCTTCTCTAATCCCTTAGCTATCAGGGATTGTGCTCGCAACTTCTGACGTACTTTGCGCTTTCGATTCCTCCGGGTGCTGGCTGCGACGGATCTTCGTTGGGCCGTCCTCTGGGGGACGTCCGTCGGAGAATTCGGTCTCTGGTGTGATGAGACGGTTCGTCGCGACGAGGATTGATCTGACGACTGTGTGGTAATCGCCATGAACAACGAGGATCTTTTCTTTCCTCGATCTTGGTGTGTCTCGGTCCTCGCAGCCCAGTGGGCGGAAGATTCGACCGTTCGCTCAGCCCGCGCGTCGTCTGGCGAGGCAGGCTCGAGCGTTACTACTCGGCGACACTCCGAGCGCACGACAACTCGAGTTCGGGAACTGGAGCTGCTCGAGCGGCTGCGGTAGTCGCGACTCGTTGACGGGCCGGCCTCTGTTGGGGAGACGGCCTGTCTTCTTCGTGCGGGTCCGCGCGGGGCGGACTCCGCCGGACGCTTCGATCTTCTGTGATGGCGGCGACTTCCCAGGATACCAGCGTGGTATAACTGCCACATCTCAGACTGCGTGGCCGTAAAATTCGCCGGCGGTATCCATCTGGGTGTCAGATGATCTTCTTCGATGTCGCGAAGCCATCTACGGATTTCTTCGGGGGAGAAACCGTTTCTCTCGAGAACTCGGGTTACTCCGTGAGTCTCGGTGCGCTTTAAGCGTTTGATCTCGTCGTCCACTATTCTCTGGCGGGCTGCCAAGGTCGGGGCCTCGCTCCACCTATGGGAGGTGTGCAGCTCGGCCACCGTGCCTGGGTAAGCCTCTTCCAGGTACCCGGAGTAAACGGGGCTCGGCGGATCCGCATCGGGTGGGATCCGCGGCCCCACTCGCTCCCTCATCTCCTTCGTCATGCACTCGACCAGCGTTTTTGATCGCTCGAATTTTTCCTCGAGGGTCCTGGAATACATCAATCGGATTTTCCAGGCGCTGGTCTCTGCAGGATAGGCCTGCCGCAGGTAAATCGGCAGGGCTCCGCGAAAGATGTTGTTGGCGGTTGACGCCGTCGGAGGCAGGGCGTCCCACGATTCTAGCGGGTCGACCTGAATAATTTTAGATCACAAGATTAATATAATAAATCCCAGTTAACGATGGGGATCAGAAATATGCTCAAGATCGACGGTGGCAGCAACTCCTTTCTTTTGTTGCGGCCGTCGGTCTTATTTTCTTGTTTCGCAGTTCTGCGATGATCTCCGCCGTCGTAGCGCTGATCCAACACTACTTTTGAACTCAGGTGATCCGCTTTTTTGGAAGGGGTCGCAGGCAAAACCGATCGTTAAATTTTAATTTCTTACGTTAAACTTTTTTATTTTAACTCTAATCGTATTTTAATTTATTACGATGTTTAAATTTAAAAGAAAGAAAACCTTTAGTTTTGGTTTTGGTTTGCCACGACGCCATTCCGCGAACACTTCCTTTGTTCTAGTTTTTTGGCGGCCTTGACTCCGAGGTGAATCTGGGTCCACTCTCGGGTTTTTAGCCAGCCTTAAATCAACAATAAAACAGAAAGAAATATATCAGTCACAAGTCACGCTCCAATCTGGGTTGGATGCAACAGATTCAAAGAATTATGTGATTTCTCTGGGGAAATCACACTAATTTACCTGCAACGGCGGTTGTTCGTCCCAATTCTCATCTTCTTCTGCATTTACGATTAGGCCGTCGCTCTCGTCTCTCGACGATGCGCTCGGCTCTAATCGTGGGTTGCGTCGATCGGCCATTTCAATTTAGGAAAGAGAAGTTTTTGTTTGAGAGGTCTTTGTTTTCTCTTTGGGGAGAAGCAAAAAACACGTCTCGTCGTGTTAAAAACAGTCGGAAACTGGGCCTATCGACGCTGAGAATTGTGGGTCTCGAACGCGTCTCGTATTTTGCGAGATCCGCCGTGCTGGCAATGACGCTACGGGGTCGACCGCGTGGTTTCGTTGTCACGTGGTCGCCCGATACGTCATAACTTCTCGTCTGTTAGTGGTGACTGCGACAATTCGTTGCGAAGTTTGGACTTAGCCAAATTTTCGCGTCTCAACATGTGCAGCAGCTCTCGTAAGTAAATCTTTTTATTTTACAAGGCCTCCGCTCCATGTTATCACATTTTCTTTTATTTTTAGTTCTTCCCCACGACTTTGCCGTCCCGAATGAACGGATTATTGCTTCGTCGTGGTCGAAGGTTGATTTTCGACGTGCTCGTAGATCGTGACTCTACTTGCTCGTTCATCTCCGATGTGTTGGCATTTTTCTCATTATTAATTTTTTTATTTTCCATTTCAGAAGTACATTCTTCTGCTTCCTCCCTCTCCGAAATTGCTTGCTCCGGCTGAGCTGGAGCCTCGTCGGCTGGGGATTCGGCGTCGAAGAATTCATCCTCGCTCTCCGCTATATTTTCAGCTTCATTTGTTTTTTGGAACGTGTCGACCACGGTGCCCCCTTGGCCGCTGTGTGTCTGACCTTCCAGCCAAATTTCCTGTGGAAATTCTGGCAGATATGGCCTTAAATCTCGGCCATGTATCGACTGAAAATTTTTGTTGTCCTCTAGGCGGCGTAGTTGGTATGCGTTGCCTCCGTGTTCGGCCACAATTACGTAGGGACCGTCCCTCTTGTCGGCTAAACCGGCGGCGATGCCCCTCGCTGCATTGGACAACGTGTGTGCCTCCTTCCACACTAGATCATTCACTTTAAAGTTCGCGAAAGCGAGATCGCCTTCTTTATCTGCGATTCTCTCTCTCATGTTGAAAATATGCGCCATCATATGCTGGTACGTGTCGGATATAGTCTGTTCCAACCGGCACACGTACTCATGTGGGCTCGACGGGTCTAATACGTTAACAGCTTCGGCAACGCGTGGGTCCCATGGCATCCTTAATTCGCGGGCGAAGTTGAGGTACGCCGGTGAGAATTCGCGTGTTCTTGACACGGTTGAGCGAATGCTGAAAGCGATTTCTCGCAGGTATTCGTCCCATCGATTGTGAATATCGGTGAATACTGTCAGCGCATATTTTATGTCTTTATTTAATCTCTCGACTGGGTTTGTCTGAGGATTATATGTGGAGGTGTTCGATGCATCCATTTTAAATTTCCTACAGAAGTCCTTATATATTCTTGATCGGAATTGGGGGCCGTTATCCGAAATGAGTTTTCTGGGAAACCCAAATCGCATTGCCACGTCGTAAAGGCACTCGACTATGTTTTCAGCCGAGGGCTTCGCGAGGGCGTACAGCTCCGGCCATCGGGTGGCCACGTCCATAATTACGAGAATATACATGTTCTTGTTTCCCGTTGTGGGCTTGGGGCCCATCAAGTCTATGCTTAAGCAGTCAAACGGTGCGTAGGGTCCGAGAGACATGGCGTTTCTGGCTACTTTATCTCGCGGTCTGCATGCTTGGCACCGGGGGCAGTGTCGGATAAATTTCGTTATCTTTTGCCGCGCGCCCGGCCAGAAGAAAAGTTGTTTTACTCGATAAAGGGTTCTCGCTATGCCGGAATGGCTGGCGAGCGGGTGTCCGTGCATCAGCCACAACAGTCGGTTGTGCAGTGATGCCGGTACGACCACTTTCACCGAGTTTCCCGCTCCACTGAGGTCATCTTGAAATGTCGGGTGGTATTTTACCAGGAGTTCATCATCTATGAGGTAGCTTGTTGCTTCTTTGACGAACTGTTTCCGGCGGTGTGGGTTTGTCATCCCTTCCGGAAATTCGCCGTTCAGCAAATATTGTGTTATAATTTGACATTTTGTGTCTGCTGCCTGGTGTTCGACGAACTCACGTCTCGTGGGTGGAGCATATTGCGTTTTTTCTTCAATTTTTGCTGTGAAGGCGCGTAGTAGTGTTTTGTGGGTTTCTCCGGGGGGCGGAGGTTGAATTGCGGACGTTGAATCGCTCGTCCCAGCTGGCTGGTACGTTCGAGTCCAAAAACCACAAAACGTTCTATCTTCGGGCTCCATCACCGGCAGCTCGTTCGCCTTTCGCAAACGCCATATTCTCCGTGGAGTCGGGCAGTACAAGAGGTGGGTGTCGTCCTCGCCGTCGTCGTCTGGTCCTTGGGGGTCAGAGGCTGGGGCTCTCGAGAGGGCGTCGGCCACATGATTGTACTTCCCGGGGCGGTACGTAATTGTTATATCGCACGCCATTAACTCCAGTTGCCATCGTGCGAGTCGGCCGGAGGGTTCCTTGAGCTTCATCAACCAGCTTAGTGCCTGGTGATCTGTCTGAACCTCGAAGTTCGTGTACTCCAGATAGTCGCGAAATTTCCGAACTGCCCAAATTACGGCTAGGCATTCTAGTTCCGTTGCCGTATAATTTTTCTCCGCGCCCTGTATTTTTCTGCTTATAAACATACAGGGTACTTCTTGCGAGATTCCGTTGTACACGTGGGTCTGCAGAAGGGCTGCACCCAGTCCGATTTTACTCGCGTCGGTGTGCAACACGAACGGTCGGTTTAGGTCCGGCAATGGCATCTTTTCGACGTCAGCCAGCATTTGCTTGATAGTGCTAAATGCGGCCTCGCACTGGACCGTCCACTCAAACTCTTTATCCGTTCGTAAGAGATCCGTTATAGGCGCGGCCACCTCAGCCAGACCAGAGAGTAGTCGGCCGAAGAAATTGACCATGCCCATGAATCTTTGGACACCTTTTATATCTTCGGGGGCGGGGAATCCGTTTATTGCTTTGACCTTTTCGGGGTCAATCGCGATTCCTTCGACTCCTATTCGATATCCTAGGAAGGCAAGCTCTTTTCTGCAGAACTTGCTCTTCCCTGGATGGATGTGGAGTCCCGCCTTGGCTAGGCGGGAGACCACTCTGTCGATGTGGTCTATATGCTCTTCGAATGTGTCCGACGTTATTATTATGTCGTCGAGATACGCCCACACGAAGTCGTGCAGCATATCTCCCAACACGCTTTCGATCAGTTTCTGGAACGTGCTCGGGGCGTTTACAAGCCCGAACGGCATCACGTTGAACATTAGTCTTCCTATCGGGGAGTAGAAAGCCGTTTTTAGTTTGTCTTCGGGTTTTAGCTCCACTTGCCAATACCCCTTTGACAGGTCCATGGTGGTTACCCACTTGAACGGGCTCAGTTCCCGGAGGATCGAGTCTATAGACGGCATCTGAATCGGGTCTATAACTGTTATCGCATTCAGGGGGCGATAATCAATGCATAGTCGAGGCTCCGAGCCTGGACGCATTACCAGGACGATCCGCATCGCGTATTCGCCCAGCGCTTGAGTTACTATGCCCTTGTCGAGCATGTCTTGGCACATCTGCGTCACAATGTCTCTTTTCTGGGGGTTCATCCCCTTGTAAGGCACTCGAATCGGCTTGTCTGTGGTTAAGACTATTTCGTGGGTTGCTTCCGTCGTTCGACCAGGTGTCTTGGTCAGAATTCTTTCATGTTTTCGAAGCACTCGCCTTAGTAGCGATGCCTCGTTAACACGCAGTGCTGCCTCCTCGACCAGTGTGTCCACGACGTTACTCCTCTGTAATTCCAGAGTGAAGGCTGCGAAATCGTAATCTTGGACGAATTTTCGCAATCCTCTTCCGTATTCCTCTTTGTCCTTGGCTTCGTCCAGTAATTTTTGGGGAACTACGGGGACTGACCGTTCTCCCTCGGGACTTATCCAGTTCCATGAACGGGTTATCGGGTTTGGCTGAATTTTCAGTTTTGCCATGATATCCATCCCTAAGAGGAATACTTTGTCGTGGGATGGCAAGACTATGAAGGGGTGGGACAGGTTCCCCCCCTTCCAGTCGATCATGATGCGAACTACGCCCCTCGGCTTGACGTAGCCGTTGGCGGTGAGCAATTCTACGTTCGCGTTCACTTGTGCCACCTTCTTTCCAATATCCAAGTCTTTTACTATATCTTCGGATATGAATGAACGATCCGCTCCTGAATCCAGTAGACCGAACAATTTTTGGTTTTCTATCTCCACTGGCAGCATACACAGAGTTTCGCAATGTGCTTTCGTGACATTGCAGTGAAATACGCGTAATGTCTGGGGCTCAACCTCCAGATTGAACGGAAGGTCCGTCCAATCCATGTCGACCTCCGGTTTCGTTCTCACTTGCATACTCGTTAACGTCACTTCTTCCTCCTTCTTCGGAACGATCTGTATGCGGTCTTTGATCTGTGCCTCTGCCAAGGCATGACCTGCGGGTCCAGTGTGATATTTCTTCTTTTTAATTTCCGCGGCTGGCGCAGACGAAGCTGAATTTATTTCGGCGACGCCTGCGCTTGGAAGTTTTTTGCCAGATCAGTTCTTAACTCCATCATCATTTTCATCATGGTTTGCATGATGTCCTTTTCTTTGACGGTTTTCTCACATTTATCTGAGTAGTGACCGTATTCTCCGCAGCTGTAACATTTGATGTTACTTTTATCCCCTGTGGGAGTGAATCCCGGTTTTTTCGGGACGAAGGGCGTCGGGAATCGTCTTTTTCCTCCCAATGCCCCTCTCGCTTTTGTTGCCTGCACGTGTGCTCTGAATTGTGCGATTGCTAAGGCCCGGTGTGCATGGTGCAAATAGGGACCTTGATCGTCGCATCCCGTCGACAAGTTTTCGAGGTGCTCATTTAGGGCTTCCTCGTCGCTTGATGCTGGCTCCTCTTCTTTAGCCGTGGCGAGAGGTGTTGTCTCTTCGACTTTCTCCATCTGGGTGGAGTCCGTCGAGGTCACCTGCATCGCCGTTGCTGCCGGTGCTTTCTTTGGGGCAGCTATCGGGTTGGCTGGAAGAATACTGCCTGCTTTAGGCGTCAGCATTCGTCCGAAGGATGCTTCGGTGAGACTCATTATGCCGCTCAAATATTCACTTGGCCTCATTAATTTTTCTGAGGTCTTGTGGCGTTCGGCGCTCGTCTGCAACCGCTTCTCGTGCGCGTCAGCTTCTTCCGGGGGCAGAGTGGCGTAATACCGCTGTTCTATTTCTAACGTGTTTGTTAGAAGATAGTTACTGACATCTTGGTAATCGCCAGTGCGGGGTGCACGCATGTCTAGCAGAATTCTTTGCGAGTGGGCCGATAATCCTCCGTAAAAGATCATCGTAAAACCAGCGGGGTTTATTTCGTACGGCGCTCTTGCAAACAGGAGTTTCGCTCGGGCGTCGTAGTCGGCTAATGTTTCTCCTGGGGCTTGCCGTAGACCACGTAATTTGTTACTGATCTCGTCTGGAGTCTCGCCGTATCGGAGATCGAAACGGACGAGAAAATCGTCCCAGGTTGGGTTTTTCAGTCCCTGATACCATTCTCGAGCTGACCCCGTGGTTAGCTCCACTAGACCGTGGGTTAGCATGTCGGCGACGGTGGCTTTTGTCGCTTTCTTGATACGCATTACTTCGTCTAGGAAGCGGTCTCCGGCCTTCCACGAACCGTCGAATCGTGTTTGTATGTAGTGTTGCCAACGGATGTTACCCGTGGCTTCGCTGCTTGGTTCGTTTCGTACGCCATATTTACGCTTAACCCTTTCTCCAGCGCGATTATGTTCGTCGCCTGGATGGCCTAGATCGATTCCTTCTCTTCTGAAAGAGTTCAGCAGGGCTCGGCCTAGCTCAGACATCGTGTAATGTCGGCCAGATGAGTCCTGAAAGTTCCCTTCCTCCGAACGAGGGTTGGAGCTCCGGGAGGAGCGGTCTGAAGCATTCGGCCGGTTCGACCGGTGCCCATCGCTGTCTTCTTGACTCCTCCCTGTAGACGGTCGACTCGGATGGTCGTCGTCCGACGAATCGGAGGGCTCGGAGGGATCTCCTTGGGGGTGAAACCTCGGCCCTCTCGGTGGGGTCTCTCCGCCAGCCTTCTTCTGTTTCGAGCCTCCGGATGGCGGCGGCTCCCCTCCGTCGTTGTTCTCGTAAAAAGAATGCCATCTGTTTTCCTCGCTTTCGGGGCGTTCCCGATTTTTATTTGCGTTTTTCTTTTCGAGTAACGCGTCGATGGCTGCTCCCGTCTCGGATCTTTTTGAGGGGTGACGGTCCTTTGTTTTTGGGACCGACTCGTCTCTCTTTTGAGATTTCCCCCTTTTCGCCGTTTTTGCCGGCTTTGTTGCACCTTCTCCTGTGTCGGTATCAGAGCCGCTGGGGGGTTCTGGTTTCCGTTTCAGGTTTTCTTCATTTTTCTTCCTGTCCGAGACGTCTTGTGCGTACTCTTTCTGGAACTTTTCTGTCTCCTTCTCCCAGTTTTCGGCTTCCCATCTTTTTTGCTCATCTATTATAGCTTGTTTCTTCGCTTTGTACTCTTCGGTCCATCTGACTCGATCCCACTCTTCTTTCTCTTTCAGAAACTGTTCTTTTTCTTTTCTGGCTTCCTCTTCTCTCAACCTCTCGCGATGTTGTTCTTCCCATTTCTGATGTTGTAGAATGGCCTCTTTTCGCAACATTTGTAGTTTTTCTGTTTTTCTTTGAGCTATTAGCGCTTGAAATTGGTCCTCGTACTCTTGAGCTTCTCGATGTCGCCCTTCTACTGTTGCGTTCCATTCTTTTCGAATTTTAGCTTCTCGTTCTTCCCTCATTTTTTGGACCAGTTTCTCTGTTCTCTCGGTGGTTCTTCTCTCGCGTTGCTCCCTTTCTTCCTCTTCCTTCCAGAGTTCTCGCCGCTCTGCGCTCAGCCTTCGTTGGCGACTAGTCGCTTCTTGTCTGGCTTCCTCGCGGGCCTTCTCTCTGGATTCGTGAAGTGTTCGGTTGGGGTCTGGCGCGAAACCTCCGGTGTCACTGGGCGTTACCTGGGGCATGGGCGTCTCCGCTGCTGGTCTTGCGACCGGCGTCGGGGCTTGTGCCGCACAGATAGCGTCAGTGAGTAGGGTAATCGATTCCCAGACTGACGTTCCTACTGGAATGTCTATCATCGCTTTTAGCTGGGCAGCTTGCTGCGTCAACCGAATTAGGTGAGATACTTCGAAGGAAACAACTGCAGGACTCGCCGTAACTCGGGGGGTTATCGGGGTCCCGCCGTCGTTTTTCCGTGGGGTTTGTTTTACGGACGTCTGAGCCGTTGGTGGCGATGGGTCTGTGCCGATCGTGACCGTTCTTTTCGGAGCTTCATCCGTCTCCTCGGTCATCAATATCGATACTCGTCCTGGTGATATCTCGCGAATTTCTTCTCGATTTTCTATGGCTTCCGGATCGGTATCCTCGAAGGGTTGCATATTCAAGGGAACCCGCTCTCGCTCTGGCCCGTCTAGGGCCGCGAGCGATGCAGCTTGCTCCTCTTTCTGCGCCTTCGCTCTCCTTTTATTCGCTCGGGCTTTCGCCTTTGCGGACATTTCAGGGACGGGACCATCCGACCTTAGGTGGTAGTCGGAGGTCCTTTTTCCCTTCTCGGGCATTCTCTGCTCGGTGTCAGACGTGGATTGCTCATCTTTGTCTGACATTTTCTTTCGGTAATTCTACGGTTTGGGTTATCTTATTGAGAGATCACAAGTTCAGATTTGAGATTTATTTCTAAATCCCGGACAGGCCCCCACGTGTCGCGTCCTACTTGGTATAGGTTTAAATAGCGCTAACGTGTAATACTTTACCTGTGATCAATTATGCAAATACCCAAATGAATACCAAATGTATGTAAATAAACAGGTAATTTATTCACCAGGCTTTATGCCTTTAAAATACACTCAGTAATAATTCTAGAGTCGACGTGGTCAGCGTCGAACAAAGGATTTCTCAAGATGGCGTCGTCGATTCCGCGTGGTCGGCGGAACAAAGGCGGCGTCTCGAGTTGTCGTTAATTCGTCACGGATTCGTCTTCACGGACGCGGTGGAATGCTCTTTCGAGTCTTCTATCCGTGCCTGTTGTCTAGGGTTTGGTTTAGCGTCGCAGAGGCCTCGTCTAGGAACTTTGGGGTTCCCTACAAAGCACTCGGACACTTACTTCGGCGAATAATCGTCTGGGCGATTATTCTGTTGGTCAAAAGACCAATTTGTATCGATGAATATATTCGTTATTTCCTAGATTTCCCATTATGTTTAGGTATACAGCGTATTCTTGTCATTATTTGATTGATTTCGATGTTACTATTCTTTTTGCGCTGTCCCGTATGTAATTCCATACTCCTGTACCTTTTAGACTATGATTTGTTCTCCAATTCAATGATTTGTTCACACCTAATGTTAATTTCCGGCACCAGGGTGCCATTATCACTGTATCCATAAATCCAAGATGGCGCGATCCTTTGATTCCAGCTCCTTGGATATTTTCCACCTGTTTTGTAATGTATATTTCGTTTTATAAAGTGTTTTATATATTTTTGACATTGTGTTGGGTCTATTCATTGCTTTAGAGCAGCCCACAGTGCGTATAAGCGACCTTACGTCGCGCACTTTGTTTGCAAGCGATACGGATCGTATCGCCGCCGTCCGCGCGTGTAGCGCGGCTCCAAACACGCTTCCAATCGGTGATAACCGATATTTTGCGCATTCTCTGTCTACATTGGTAGCAGAGGATGGTTGTTCAGTGAACAACCGTTCTATTTACCTAATTTTTCGACGCTTTTTCGCAAAATTCGCGAATTTGCGCCGATATTTTTATTTTCAGATTTTCGGCGGCCATTTTGTCTCGATTTTCGTCGCGCCTGCGACGCCGACGTTTTACCGACGTTCACAGACGACCAGGGTCGTCAATCACACCATTATTTGTCTAATTTTCTCCGAAATTACGCGGGATTCGCGAATTTCGAGAGAAATATTTTATATTTTCAGATTATTTGTCGATTTTCCTTTCGCCAGTGTCGAAGTGACACTTTTCAACGAGAAACGGATCGAATTCCGCTGTGTATACCCCGGCGTATGCACAGTATCGTCGATCTATTATTTTCCGGACGAAGAGCCTCGATTTATCGAGAAGAAATTCGGATTTTTCAATCCGAATTTGCGCTTTTTCCAGTTTTTCGAGAAAACTGCGCCGTGCCTTCATTTGCACGAGGATCGCAACCGCGATCGATTCACCTATTTCTCCTTCTGTCGAAATACTATTGTTAATTTTAAGATATTATTAAGGCTTTTGGGGGTTCCTTTAGAATCGTGTTTGCCCTTGGATCGAGTCCGGTCAAGCTTACACGTATTCTCCGGTTGTGCTTGTCGTGGTACAAGTGAGGTTTCCCGCGGCTCCAGGAAGCCGATCGGACCCTCTCAGACTGGCAACCGGAGGTTATTTGATTCCTTCAGAAGGAATTGCCCAATTTGTGGTTTTTCGCATCGAACACCGAGGGAATCGTGCAGTGAAGTGCTCCGAATTGTGAAAAGTGCTCCAATCTCGTGCGACATTTCAGTGCCTCTCTCTGAGCCTGTGTGATTTTCGCGTTGTGTTACGCTCTTCGCGAATCGATCTACGATGCAGAAAGCGGCCAACTCGAACAGTTTAATTCCGGTTCTCGGTGTCGACAATTATGAACAATGGCGATTGTCGATGCAGTTTCTCTTAAAATCGGAAGGGCTTTGGCGTCACGTAACGGAGGATAAGGAGGCAGAGCACATTGCCACCCTGACGCCAAAAGAACTTGATCGCTTTATGGTGAAGAAGGACAAGGCCCTAGGCCACATATACATCCATGTGAGCCCCGCCAAGCGTACAGTTTTGGAAACCTGTAACACGCCAAAGGAGGCGTGGGACAAGTTGGCGAAAACCTACGCACCCAGCTCTAGAGCCCGTCAAGCGGCGATGCGCTGGGAGTTTCTCAGCCTCCAACTCCAACCTGGCGAAGATATGCCGGACTTCATTGCCCGCGTCGACAATTACGTGCGGCAACTAAGCGATGTCAACGAGATTATTAGCCCGGTTCACCACGCATACCAGTATTTGAAGTGTCTGCCGCCTGAATATGCTCAGGCAACATTTGCCATATACCACTGGCCGGATCCCCAATTCACGCCGAAGGATGTCGCCGAGCAGCTGATTTCCGAGCACATGCGGCTCAAATCCATCGGGTTGCTCGGAACGAGCCAATCATCAGCTCACACGTCTATGAAGGGACAATTCCGACCCCGAAATAAATCCGGACCTCGTGATATCTCGACAGTGAAGTGTTTTAATTGCGACCAGCTCGGACATTACGCGAACCGATGTCCACGTCCACCCCGTCAACAACAGGGACAACCTACGGTTTCACTCCAACGTAATTCTCGGAGCAAGAGTCGCCGGCGCAACAAGAACGCTGCTGCGAAGGCCAACAACGCGCGTCCCCGAGAAAGCTCGCATCCACACCGAGAGGGGACATATTTTGTCAATGCGCCGCAGGTTATCCAACGTCCAGTCGCTCATTTTATGCAATCCAATGAGTGGATTCTGGATTGCGGCGCTACAGATCACGTATCTCACGTGCGTGCCGGTTTCACCGAGTTCACCGATGTCATTCCATTCGACATCGAGTTGGGACAGGGAAAGTCCCAAGTGACGGGAAAAGGAACGGTTCGTTTGCTAATGGCGATCGATAAGACCCGGTGCACCGTGAATTTAACAAACGTCCTTTACGCGCCGAATTTCGAGGCAAACTTGATTTCGGTTTCGAAGATAGACAAGGCGCGACATCATATCCACATTTTCAATAGTGAGATACATGTTTACGAATCGGACATTCGCAGCCCTCTTATTCGTGCAAAGGAGAGAGGAGGTCTTTATTATGTGGACGGTTTGTGTACAAATCCGACATTTGCGACAACGGTTTCTCCCACTGTACAACCGACTCCAACGCTACCGCCGCAAATGTACGTGACTACGGAAGAGGATTTCATTAAAATTCCCAAACCGAAAAAGGGAAAAGGACAGCAACGAGAAATTACGGATTTTCGGATTGAAATGCCGCTAGTTGAACCCGTGAAGCAAATTCCCGTCCAACAAGCTCCCATTCCAACCAATCCGATTCCTCCTCCTATCCCTACTCAAATCCACAACGATTTGACCACCCTTCCTTCCTATGCGAATGCCCTACAGTCAATCCCAACGGCAACTCCTATTGCAATTCCAAATGCAAATTCCTTTCCTCCCCTTGGCAACCCGTCTCAACCTAAAAAGAAGGTCATCGCCAATCCAGCCTCCGTCAAGGACGCCACCGGCTTATGGCATAGCCGTCTTGGCCACCTTCATACGAATGGAATGAAGCTATTGGCCGCAAACGACCAAGTTTACGGAATGTCACCAGGGGAAGTGAGCAGGGAATTGGCCTGCAACGACTGCAGAATAGCCAAATCGACAAAAGCTTCTCATAAGCCTGATCCTAATCCCTCGACTACGAAGCCTTTGGACCTTCTCCACATGGATATTTGGGGGCCAGCCCCAGTTCCATCGTTTGGAGGAGCACGTTTTGTCCTTACCGTCATCGACGACGCAACACGCTATTGCTGGATTATACCGCTAGCCCAGAAATCGCAGGTTTTCGCAACCTTTAAGGACTTCGTTGCTCGAGTTGAGAGAATCCAGGACACGCAAATAAAAGCGATTCGGACTGATCGAGGCGGAGAGTTTATGTCAAACGAGTTTCTCCGATATCTACAAGCCAAGGGCATCCAAGGTCAACGGACAAATCCGTCGTCACCACAGATGAACGGCACGGCCGAGCGCATAAACCGGACAATGGCCGACAACTTTCGTGCAGTCTTATCCGAGACTAAGTTGCCGGAGGCGCTCTGGGCCGAGCTAGCGGTCACGTTTGCCTACATCAAGAATCGGAGCCCTCATTCTCGACTTAACAATCAAGTTCCGTATATCCTTTGGCGACAGAGAGCCCTTTCGTTACGACATCTACGAAAAGTCGGTTCCAAGTGCTGGGTGCACTACACCGCACCAGGACGCAAGAAGCTGGATCCGCGGGCCTGGGAGGGATATTTAGTCGGCTACGCTTCAGGGACCCGTGGATACAGAATTTGGAACCCAACTGACAACCAAGTCTACGAATCTATTCACGTTAAGATCGATGAGCGGCAGTCGTATCGGAAATCCATCAAAATTTCGACGCAGCAGCCGCAACAATCGTTTACTGGTCCCGGACAGCAAACCGTTACATTTGATGATAACCTACATTACCATCAGTGGCCGAAAGGATCTGATTCCGAGGCGTCAGAACATTCTGCGAACGATTCCGAACGTGTGTCGACGGCATCCGCTTCGATGCACACGCCTCTGGCTTTTCCGCACATCCACATACCACCACCGACAACTCCGGAACGGGCATTGCTGGATTTATGTGCGACATTACCTCCAGGTTCTGCGTCTCTTCGTCAATCCCATCACATTTCGTACGAAGAAGAACGCGACACCGACCATGACATCCGAGAGATGGACGAATTGTCGATTTATCCTGAAACATCCGAACACGTTGATGCGTCAGCGGAACAATCGGCACGACCATCGCCTCCGACGACTCCTCGTACATCCGCTCCGCCATCACCTCAGCGATCGGCAGCGCCTTCTCTTCCCCGTGAAACACCGGTACCGACGCCGAGATTTATTACGACGCGTCGTCAGCAACGTGTTGATGATCAAGCTGCGCAAGGGCTGCAAATTTTCGACCCCGATCCCAATTCACCAGCGACTGCGCGCCACACTACTCATAAGTGGCGATTCGTCGGTGGAGATGGCGAGTGCCGTGAATGGGTACGCGAGGAACACCTGAGAAAGGATCAAAAACCCGGGAAGATCTTAATTGATGTCTATTATTTTCCAACTCCGAAGATCCGTCTAAGATCTTATCACGACATCGAGGAGTATTGTATGTTGAACAATATTGATTACGACCCCGGACTGTTTTTCTTCGGTAATCTCGAACACAAATTGCCAACTCTTCCGGGCGTTCGTCATGCGGCTCATCTGTGCCGAACCGAGCCGGCTTCATTCGCCGAAATTCCCAAGTTCAACGACGCTCCGAAATGGCGTGAAGCAATCGGAGAGGAACTCGATATGTTCAAAGAGCGAGAAATCTATAAAGAAGTTCCCCGACCACCCGACACCACTATTCTTGGCTGCAAGTGGATTTTTAAACTCAAAACCGATGCAGCCGGAACCGTCACCCGATACCGAGCACGCTTAGTAGCACAAGGTTTTTATCAAACCCTCGGAGTCGATTTTGATGAGGTGTTTAGCCCAGTCGTGAACTTCATATTGATCCGTCTGTTTTTCTGTCTTCTCGTCGTATTGCGTGGTTGGCAGGACGCCCACCTCGACGTGAAAGGTGCGTACCTGTACGGGGAATTAAAGCATAACGTATACATGAGAATCCCTGCAGGTGCCACATGCACTGATCCAAATAACGTGTGGCTTCTTCTCAAATCACTTTACGGCCTCCACCAATCCGGGAGACAATGGTTCGAGAAACTCGACGAGACGCTTCGGGCCCTCGGATTTCGAAGACTGCCAGCATGTAATTGTGTTTACGTGTTCGGGAATACAGCTGTTATGCTGGTCTACGTGGACGACATCGTCGTGTTTTACGCGTCCGACAGCGTTTTCAAACAGCTAATCCGTCTCATCTCTTCGAAATTCGATATAGTCAACCTCGGACCGATCACGAAGTTATTAGGCGTCGAGTTTATCCGCGACGCCGGACGCACGTTCATAACGCAACGTGCTTATATCGCCAAACTGGTTAAGAAATTCGGGGCGTCGACCAATAATCTCGTCAAGACACCAGTGACACCGGGAACGACACTCGTTAGAGGATCGACCGAAAACTTGGAAGATTTTCCATACCGATCTCTAATCGGTTCACTTCTGTTTTTGGCATCGAGAACTCGTCCCGACATACTCTATTCCGTCATTGCTTTGGCACAGTACAACACGTGCTATAATCGAACCCACATCCGCGCCTTGTTGCAGGTTTTGCAGTACGTAGCAAACACTGCAGAACTTTGCATCGAATTATCCGGTTGCTCTTCTAGTCAACTATCTGCATTCACCGACGCGTCGTGGGCAAGCGATCCGGAGACATCGTTGAGCTTCGGCGGATACATCGTATACGTTGGAAATGTCCCCATTGGCTGGTCCTGTCGTAAACAGTCGACCGTAGCGTGCTCAACCATGGAAGCCGAATTCATCGCCCTGGTTGAGTGCGTGAAGGAGATTTTCTGGCTCGACAGCGTGTACACCGAATTCCCGATACTCAATCGTCTATCCCGACCTATCGTGTATTCCGACGCCCTGGCCTCGATTCAATTTACGTCCAATGACATCGAGAACGCGAAGACGAAACATATTCGCGTGAAGTTTCACTGGCTCAGGGAGTGGTTTACTGCGGGAGTCTTCGATCTTCGAAAGGTAGCCGGCGAAGTTAATACCGCCGACATATTCACAAAGTGGCTATCTTCGGAACGTTTACGATCATTGATTTCGAGGATCTTCCGAGTATGAACAGACCGTGACATTCCTATTTTTGTTTATCACAGTTTCGAGGATCATCGGGTTTCTGTGGGAATACCGAGCTTAGTTAAGTGATAACCACGACAGTACCCGGCCCGATGATTCGACTTTATTATTTTCTTTTCTCGTCAATTATCAACTGTAATTCCAGTCTACGTTCATCTTGTCCCCTGATAAATATTTCCATCGAAGAGGGGATTTGTTGGTCAAAAGACCAATTTGTATCGATGAATATATTCGTTATTTCCTAGATTTCCCATTATGTTTAGGTATACAGCGTATTCTTGTCATTATTTGATTGATTTCGATGTTACTATTCTTTTTGCGCTGTCCCGTATGTAATTCCATACTCCTGTACCTTTTAGACTATGATTTGTTCTCCAATTCAATGATTTGTTCACACCTAATGTTAATTTCCGGCACCAGGGTGCCATTATCACTGTATCCATAAATCCAAGATGGCGCGATCCTTTGATTCCAGCTCCTTGGATATTTTCCACCTGTTTTGTAATGTATATTTCGTTTTATAAAGTGTTTTATATATTTTTGACATTGTGTTGGGTCTATTCATTGCTTTAGAGCAGCCCACAGTGCGTATAAGCGACCTTACGTCGCGCACTTTGTTTGCAAGCGATACGGATCGTATCGCCGCCGTCCGCGCGTGTAGCGCGGCTCCAAACACGCTTCCAATCGGTGATAACCGATATTTTGCGCATTCTCTGTCTACATATTCTGGGTGATTTCACAAGGGCTATTCTCGTGCTTTCGCAGGAATAGCTCGCAAGTGACTTCGTGAGAGTTACAGTTTGCACTTTACTCAGCGATCCTCGATCAATCCTAACTTGTAGTTGAAGTTGGCCTGACGGTGAGGTAGTTGCTGTGTTCTTGGTGTCGTTTGTGTAAGTTCTGTCTTTAGGCGGGAAACACAGCCTTTTATGCAGTGGGGTGAAGGGCCGGCGATCAACCAATGGGGGCTGACCACCAGCCGCTTCCTCCCCCTCGGGGCACACACCTACCATGGGGAGGTGGAGCCAACTCGGGGGGGAACGACTCTTTAATCATAGTGACTCATAGGACAAGTATCCGCCCTGGGGGGACACTTATCCAACTGGGTCACCACAAACTGTATGGCTCCAATGGAGCTCTGTATATATTTATTGTAATGATTTGTTCTTTTGATTCTGTTATGTTATATGAGTTGCTAGAATCAGGTTTATGTAAGCAAGGTTTGTTCTGTACCTTTTATGGAGTGAAGTGACTCTCTCTGCCAAAAAGCCGAATAAAGTGGCAGCCATTTTGTGTGTGGTTTTAAGCCAAGCTTAAAAAGATGCCTGTTCTTTTCAACACTCATCCAACGCTCGAATGGAACCCAACAATGGTAGCAGAGGGTGGTTCCTCAGTTGTGGTGAGTGTTGACAACGTTTGAAAAACGTTTGGAAACATTTTCGGCCATTTTTTCGAGTCCCGGAGCACGTCGCGCAGACGTGCGGACATCGAGAATCGAGACGCCGCCGACGCGAACCGAGATTCGCGGGCTCTGCAAAGCAGTGAAGCCCAGATCGCTAACGAGCGCAGCAGCGACGATCGCGACGACGTTTCCAAGATGTTTTGGGCTGGGAAATTAACGGCAATCGTCGGAAACGAGTGGGCGGACGGCGTGGATCGGCGAGACGGAAAACAAAGTGTTTTCTCAACGGAAAAGTGTTGGATCAGCGTGGATAATTAGCACGGACAGTAAGGGCAAATTTCGTCTTGATTTGGAATTTATTTGGCGGAATTTTAAGCCTCTTTATTTGTGAAATGAGAGGAATAGTTCCTACGATGACGCCACAATCCAAGATGGCGGCGTTCATCGTTTTTCACAAGTAGATGCAGTTTTGGACGGTTTCGTGGCAGAGAAGCCCTCGATTGTTGATATAATCAACAAGGAAGTGCACGAGCACCGTTGGAAAGCACCAACGAACGTTTTGGGCGCGGATTTTCGACGAGAGGTCGGATTTTCGTCGGCAACGTTATTTTTGAATCGGTGAACAGTGTTTTGGACGAGAAACGAAGGATTTGCAACGGAATTCGATTGGTTTTTGCGTGGAATCAACGTTGGATTGCCTCTGTGGACAGTAAGAATTATTTCCGAATTATTGTGATTGTTTTTAGGCGGAAATATAGGCCACTTTATTGCAAATCGACCGAAAATGTTCACAATGACGACGTCACGATTCAAGATGGCGGCGCCCATCGGTTTTGGCATGCAAGCACTGCAGTGAACTGTTTCATGCAGCAAGTGTTCCCCATCGCCGTAATAAACGTCGTGGGAACACAATACATCGTTGGAAAGCGACAACGATTATTTTCGAACGAAATCTGGATCGATTATTCGACGGGAAGTCGAGTTTTTGACGGAAACGATCGGCGACGCGGAACACGATCGTTTAGTAACGTCTCGACGACGTTATCAACGGTATTTCGACTGTGAAGAGCCACAGATTGAACCCCGGTGTTCACTGTGAAGGCGCGGACGTGCGTGTTACGTTTTTGCCCACGTTGACACGGAGGCGTGCACGTGGAAGGCACGACAGCGTCCTTTCCGTGCTCATTCACCGTTGGAGCAGCAGTTCAACGCTGAAAACAACGCGGAAAACATCTTCACATCGCTTAAAAAGTGTATTTGGGTCTAAATTATTTGTCAATAGTTGATAGGTTTTTGTTTGGGCAAGTTAGATTATTCTGCACCCTTCGAGCATTCGCTCACGTGCAGTCTTATTCCGTTCTGGGCTTGTCCGCGGTACAAGGCAGTCGTCCCGCGCCACCAGGTTGGCGATCGGAAGCTGTCAGGACGACCAGATTCGGGTTTCAATCCTTCTTAAAAAGATTCCCCCGGGAAGTTGTGCATTTTTCGCCTTCTATTTTGTGGGAAAAGTGTCTAGTGATTTGTGCTACGGTATTTTTGTGGACAGAGCCACAATTTGCAACAAATAGTGAATTGTTGTGTGCAAAACAGTGTTTCGTGCAGCAACAATGTCTTTAAAAGACAGTGGAAAATTGTTCAAAACCCGAGGACGTTTGCCGGGATTTAAAGCCGATTTTGACAATTGGCATGTTGCGTGTGCACGCCAAGGACGGCAACGGGTCAGAGGACAGTTTCCTGACCAATTGTGTAATGATAATGATGCAAATGTACGGAGAAATCGAATTATTTGGAATCAAAATGTGGATAAAATCCACGTTTATAACCTGGAGGACCAGGGGACAGCTTTTGGCGGTGGAATCAACAGTTATAATGTCAACACGGACAGTTATGGCGGAAGTGATTGGCAACGCCAAAGGATTCCGCAACATTCTAAGAATGGACGTGATAATTCGAGGTTTTGCGAGGCATTAAATGCCAAAAGTGGACTTTATTGCGGGAACAGACTGGAATCTTCGACGCAGACGTGTGTCACCTGTTGTTTCAATTGTGGCGGAGTGGGTCATCTCGCCAGGGAGTGTCCCTCGGTTCGGAAACAAAGAAATCTCCCCTCATCTAGGATGCGGCATTTAACACAGGCTTATGAAAGATTTTGCAGCAAAAGAAACTGTTCCGACGTGCACACGTGTGAATAGGATGTGCAGTCATTCAGCAATAAGGACATGGAGAATTTTAAAAATTCTACAACCAAGGAAGATAATATATCTGGAAATATTATTTGGTATTGTGATAGCCAGGTCTCCAACCATGTGGCATCTTGTGAAAAGTGGTTTCAAAATTTTAGGCCTTTAAACAAATTTTTAAATAAGTTGGAAGTCAGGGGTATTGGTGATATCCGACTGATCTCCTTTAATGGAAATCAGAAGGCAAATTTATTTTTAAAGGATGTTTGGTTTGTGCCCAAAACTAGGAGAAATTTAATTTCTTTGGGACAATTGGATCAAATAGGCCTAACCACTAATATTGCACATGGGAGACTGGCTGTTTACAAAAATAAAATCAGCAAACCATTTTTGGTGGCACAAAGGAATGAGAATAATGAGTTCACGGTTGATTGTTGCACCATGGTTTCAAATGTGAGTGCAACCGCGCCCTTTGTAGCAAAGCATGCGGTTGATACAGCTGATTTAAATTCTGATTTTGACAAGAATGTATCGCTATTAACACATTTTATTATTAAGAGCGCACTAACTCACAAACCAAATAGTTTGGCTAAAGCGATTGGAGATTCGATTAGGGCAATTTGTGAAACACATATGTGTAATGTGGGAAAGACAGCGAGTAGCGACGTGCTAAGCACGGACAATGAAAATCAGAATTGCGACATGGTTGATTCGAATGGGGTTTCGAATGCCATGGATAATTTGAGTGAGATCTTAATCAATAATGGACAACATGGGGAAACTCAACATAGACACGGGAGTTTTGAATACTTGAACAAGGTTCAAATGAACGGTTGGAAGGGGAGCAGGAAATGTGACCATGCGACTGCATTTAAATGTAGCAATCCCCTTAATTCTGATATGGAAAATCAGAAACATTTTTCAAGGAAGACTAAAAAGTCTACGGATTCTGTAAATTTGGGCAGAGTCCCAATTACTAACAATGAGGGGGAGAGGTCATATAGCATGACGAGAATTGTTAGCAATTGTTTTGAGACCAAGGACGGTAAAGGGTTTTTAGGGAAATCCGAGTTTACAAAAAGGTCTGAGAAAAGAAAAGACAGAGCTCTTCCTCTTTATTTGTGGCAGACGCGTTTAGGACATCTGCATAAAGAGAACGTTCTTGGCATGAATCAGTCAAATAGAGTTTTTGGTGTCCTATTAGAGGATAAAGAGATTGCCTCCCACACATCTTGTGTAGTGACAGAAACTACAAAGCCGGATATGCCCCCAACACAGAAAGTTTACCTCGGGGAGGTTTTGGATTTGATATATCTAAGTGTTTGGGATGTCCCACACAAAATGGGAGAACAATACATGGTTTTAGTTGATGATTGTTCGCAGTATATCTGGATTAGGCATTCAAAGAATGGGAAAGGTATAATTGATATGTTTCAGGATTGGGTAAAGGAAACTGAGCATGAGATGGATTATTCCCCAAAAGAATTAATTGAATGGGTTGAAATTGCCGAATGTATCGGGATCGAGATTACAGGAATAGAATCCACCAACCCTGACATTTATTCCATCTCTGAGAGCACCAACAATGACATTGTAACGGGGGTAAACACTTTACTACGGGAAAATAGGTTTCCAAACACTTTATGGATGGAACTTGCCAATACGATGGCATATTTGCGGAATCGTGTTCCAAAAGTGGGTTTACATATGGAGGCCCCTTATAATGTATTGTATTCGCGACCGGTATCAGTGAGACACCTTCGGTGTATTGGATCGAAGGTTAGAGTTCTAACTCGTATTAGGAATACGAAACGTCTCAAGCATACCTGGGAGGGCGCATTAGTCGGATATGCCGACTTTGAAAAGGCTTATCGGATCTGGGATCCGAAACGAGACAAAGTTTTCTCTTTGGTTAAGTTAACGGTGTACGAACGGGATTATTGGTTCGAGGGAGAAATAGAAATCCCTAAGGAAGTTGTTAAAGCGGAAGATAATGATTCTATGGATCCGCACACTCTTCCTGAGAATAAGACAGAAGAGGTCTCAACCATTGTTGTACAGCCTACTTTTCCATCCCCAGAAGTTTCGTCTTTAGTAAAGACATTGGAAAAGGAAATTCCCCCAACACCAGTGCATACATTGGTTAGTATAAGCGAGCCCAAAGTTGTTGAACTAGAGGGGGAAGTGCAAACACTATTTGATGCAAATGAGTGCAAAGCTATTGAAACAGAGGGGAAAATTAAAGGGACCAAGAGAAAGAAAAGAAAGAATAAACCAAACAAAACAAACAAAGATGTTGTATTAACAACAAAAGTTGATGAATGCCAATCAACAACTTGCGAACCGATTTCTGATGGCAGTATTCTAGATACTGCATTTGAAAAGAATTTGATCAATGAGGGGGAAGACCAGGAAGGAAATTCTGATGGGTATTTTATCCATAATTGGGATTGTGATACCTTATGATTGAAATTTAGGAAGCGGAATGATCGGCTTGTGATTGGCAACCAGACCATCACGTGGGATGATGAGTTTATGTATGTTAAATGATAGAACTTTTCTCACGTGTATTTCTTTTCGGTTTAAGATTTAGAATCTGTTTTTTCAAATGATTGGACAGAGGGGGAATGTTAAGAATCAATGTGTCCAACCTTTTGAGCTATGTGTTTTGCCTCTTAGTTCATCATTAATGTTATCTAACTGTATGGCTCCAATAAAGCTCTGTATATATTTATTGTAATGATTTGTTCTTTTGATTCTGTTATGTTATATGAGTTGCTAGAATCAGGTTTATGTAAGCAAGATTTTGTGAGGTTTGTAATTTTCTAATTTTGTAATTTTGTAATGTTTTATTTTATAAAGTTTTCTAATTGTTAGTAATAATATCTTAAGTGTTAAATTCCCTTTTTTGTGTGTCATTGCTTAGTCATAGTATAATGTATCTTGCATGTGTGTCATTTTAAATATATATCATTTTACTTTCTCGATATTAGTTTTCTTGTTTGATTGAATCCTTATTACTAGTTAGTTGCTGTTTGAGCTTTGTTGAATAAACATCATAAAACACAGTTGTGCCCACGAGACTCTAAATTCATTTCTTCAACTTGGTTTTCATTAACCAAGACGGACCCACAGGAAGAGAAGACAGGAAACTTCACACTGGTGTCAGAAGTGGGATGCGCCACGAATAGATGCGCCACGAATAGATGCGCCACGAATAGATGCGCCACGAATAGATGCGATACGAATAGATGCCGATTGATTGCAATTGAAGCCATCTTAAGGATTCAGCATTTGAAGAACGTAAGGACAATTAGACAATTTTGAAGAAGAAATATCCAGCATCAAGGAAGAAAGAAGAAAGAAGAAAAGAACTTTTATCAATTTGGAAAAACAGACACTTTATCAAGCAAGAATTTCAAGTTACTTTAAAATTTGTTAAGTGATATTTAAAGTAAGATATTCTTTACTAGTTGTTAAAACTGTTTAGAAATAAGATTTTGCTTTGATTTGTTTATTTGATGTTTTGCTAGCTAGAATTGCTAAAGATTTCGCTTGATTTCAAGTGCTTTGCTTACAATAGTATAGTTAGAAAATTAAGTAGAGTAGTTATTTAAACAAAATGGCGAATAATGATGATAATGAAGCACCAGTTCGCCCACATGTCGGAACTTTAACAAATTTAGTACCCTTGTTCTTAGGTGACGATGCACAGCCGACGAAAGTAAAAGAATTTTTTAATAGGCTTGAACAAGTAGGAAAAATGGGAAATTGGGATGATGATTTCTTGATTGGAGTTGCTAAATGTAGAATGCAAGGTGCAGCAGGTCATTATGTATGGAATGAAGCAACATTGATGGCAGTAAATGATTACAAACAGTTTAGAAAATTAGTCATGGATCGATTTGACAAAAAACGATATATCACAAAAATGGGATTATTTATGGATTGTAAACAAAAACTAAATGAAGATGTCGAGACTTATGCAACCAGAGTCCAAACATTAGGCTATGACACATTAGAAATACCGGATGGAGAAGGCCCAGAACATGACGCTACAGTTAGAGTTTCAAAAGAGTTATTGAGTAAACAAATTAAATCACAGTTTGTGTCGGGCTTAAGAGAACCTGTCAGACGTTTTGTATTATCAAGAGATCCACAAACAATTGGAGAAGCAATTGATGTGGCAGTTCAAGAACAATTAAATGAAGCCTTACCAAGTAATAAAGCAAAAGTACAAGCTGTGGAAGGTTCAGGGAAAGAAATTGCAGTGGTGTTAGAAAGATTAGCCCAGGTAGAAATGAATTTAGCCAAACAAAGTTTGGAAAACACCCAAAAACAACCGATACAAGAAACAAGACCTTTCAGAGGAAGAGGGAGAGGAATGGCAAGTCCATCCGGAATAACTTGTTATAATTGTCAGAAAACAGGTCATATTGCAAGAAACTGCAGACAAATTTCTGAAGGTCAAAATTATAGACAAGATTCAAGAAGTCAATCATATAATTCAAGGCCATATTTCAATGCTGCGTCACAACAACAGCGATTTTCTGCTCCCAGATATCCATTACATAACTCCTTTGTTCGAAGGCCAAATAGTACTCCATTTACACCTGCAACTGAGTATAGACTTCCAAGATCAAATGACATTCGTTGTTATTGTTGTGGACAGGCGGGTCACATGATTAGATGGTGCCCTCAGAGAGAGACATTTAACCAAACTCAGCCAAAAAACGGGGATGGGCCCCCTACCCAGTAAGGACTTGGGGGGCAGATCATAAAATGAATAATTATCATGATATGTGTCATAAAACACCTTTGCAAACAGAAATTAAAACAAAAGAAAATCTAATTTTTTCAACTGGCCAAGATATATATGTAATTTGCTCATTGTATTCCGTACCTTGTATTTTATTGGTTGATACTGGCTCTAAGGTGACATTGGTTTCAAACAAAATTTGGGATGAGATAAAAACTCAAGGTCATAAACTAAATTCATCTGATCATAAAGCTTTAAGTTTGCAATCCATTACAGGACATTCATTAGACATATCTGGAATTTATCAGTCACCATTATCAATTGGAAGTAAAGAATATGTAGTAAATATATATGCTTGCGATGACTCATATGCACATCCGGTTGATGGAGTTTTAGGAAAAGATATAATTCTTGAACATAATTTGGACATTATTTGGTCACAGAGAAAGATGCAAAATAATAATAATTGTTTTCCATTGTATGGTACTTTACAAGAAGCACAAGATGCTTTACAGAATTCAAAGTCAAGATCAGATCAAAATAAAACAACAGTATCAATAACATCAACACCAGAGGCAACACAAACAACATCACAAAAATATTTTGGAGGGGTCCCTATTCGCTTGACACGCAAATATACTCTTCCTGCTAGATCGGAATGTGTTTTATCTGCTAGAATAACCGATACAGCTCTTAAAGGTCAGATTGGAGTGGTTGAGTCAGGAGATTTTTGGCATAATGGAGCGTTGGTTGCTAGAGTATTGGTTACAGTAAATGATGATTCACAGATACCAATTAGAGTAATGAATGTAACAAATAAGCCAATTACATTGTGTAGGAATAGACCAGTTGGATGTTTAAATTCAGCAGAAGAAATAGAAAAACCTAGTAAAATAGAAAATAGAACAAGTTCTTGTATTTCTAAGATTGAGAATGAATCTATTGATTGGGAATCAGCCTTTGATGTCTCTCATTTGACAGCTGAACAGAAAATTCCATTAATGAAATTATTAAAAGAATACAGAGATGTCTTTGCATTTTCAGACAAAGAATTAGGTTTTTGTGAGGAAATTAAACATCACATAACTACAGGTGATGCAGCTCCAATTGCTCTGACTCCATATCGAATTCCGCATACCTTGAGAAAGGAAATGGATACTCAAATCCAAGACTTATGTGACAGAGGGATAATTAAACCATCCAATTCACCTTGGAGTGCTCCTGCATTGTTAGTTCGTAAACCAGATGGCTCTTATAGATTTGTCATAGACTATAGGAAGTTAAATGCAGTCACAAGGCTTGATTCTTATCCTTTACCTAATATTTCTGAGACTTTTGATATGCTAGGCTCAAGTCGTTATTTTAGTGTGATGGATTTTCTATCAGGATTTTGGCAGCTAGGGATGGAACCATCAGATTCAGAGAAAACTGCCTTTTCAACTACAGATGGACATTGGGAATGGAACCGAATGCCTATGGGTCTTAGCAATTCACCAGCTACTTGGCAGAGGCTGGCTGATTTCTTATTATTAGGATTAAAAGGATCTATTTGCTACGTTTATATGGATGACATAATTGTATTTAGTGATACATTTGAGTCACATTTGCAAAGGCTACAGATGGTATTTGACAGATTAAGAGAATCCAACTTAAAATTAAAGCCCAAAAAGTGTCAATTTGTGAGGTCTGAAGTGCACTATCTTGTTCACATTGTTTCTGCGGATGGAATTCGACCAAATCCAGAAAAGATCTCAGCAGTTGAGAAATTTCCTAGACCATTAGATGTAAAACAACTAAGAGGATTTCTTGGTTTGGTTGGTTATTTCAGAAGGCATGTAAAAAGTTTTGCAGACAGAGCAAAACCCCTGACTCAACTTACTAAAAAGGATAATCCATTTGTTTGGACAGAGCTATGTGAAAATAGTTTTCAAGATCTGAAGTTGGCATTAATAACAGCTCCTTTGCTTCGCTACCCAGATTTTACAAAAACATTTATAGTCACTTCAGATGCATCTCAAGAGGCCGTTGGTGCAATTCTGTCACAGGAATTTGAAGGAAAAGAACACCCGATTTGTTATGTTAGCAGGCAGTTAACTTCAGCTGAAACGAGATATTCCACAACAGAATTAGAGTGTCTTGCTGTAATTTTTGCAGTCAAGCAGTTTAGATGTTATTTGTATGGGAAACCATTTAAAATAATTACTGATCACAGACCCTTAAAATGGTTAATCAAGATTAAGGATCCTTCTTCACGATTAGCTAGATGGGCTTTGTTTTTATCTGAGTATACATATGAAATTGTTCACAGACCTGGTAAAATAAACCAAGGAGCAGATGCTTTAAGTAGAGTAAAAATTTCTAAAGTTGATGAATTTACACCAGCTTGGAGTAGAGAATTAGTAAAAGAAGAACAAATGAAAGATAGCATGTGGGGATCAGTTTACAAATATGTGTCTGGTGGAAAGGAAGGAATGTTTGATGACTCAGAACTTCCTGACGGAATAGATAATTTTTATCTAGATGAAGATGGTATTTTATACCATAAAAGGAAACTTGGAACAAAGACTGCAATACCAGAATATTGGCACCAAATGGTTGCACCCAGGTCCTTAATACCAGAAATTCTTAAGGCATATCATGATGCTCCTTTCTCAGGTCACAAGGGGACAAAGAAGACAAGGCAGAGAATTGAACCTTATTTTTTCTGGAAGAATATGAAACAAGATGTTCAAATTTATTGTGAACAGTGTCATTGGTGTCAACTGGCAAAAACACCTAATAGAAAACAAGCACCACTGGGAGATTTCCCACCAATTAGTTTTCCCTTTGAGAGAACGTCAATGGATATTCTTGGACCATTACCAGTTTCCTTAGAAAACAATAAGTACATACTTGTGTTCACTGATCATTTATCTCGCTATGCAGAGGCAATTCCAATGCCAAATCAGAAAGCAGATACAGTAGCAAAAGCATTTGTGCATAATATCATCTTACGACATGCTGTGCCGCGACAATTAATCACTGACCGTGGATCAAATTTTATGTCAAAGATGATGAAAGAAATTTATGATTGTTTGCATATTAAGAAGACCTATACGACTGCATACCATCCAGCCTCTAACGGGGTTACGGAAAGATATAATAAGACCTTGGCAGAACATTTGTTGCATTATATTAATAAGGACCAAAAGGATTGGGATGCATGGGTTCCTTTTGCTGTAGCAGCCTATAACACAACGATACATACAAGCACAAATGAAAGTCCCTATTTTCTTAGATATGGTCAACAACCACACTTGCCATTCTTGTTTGATCCAGCACCTAATCGACCACATTATGCATTAGAAACTAATTACAAAGAAGAATTGGTTAGGAAACTGCATTATGCTCACCAGTTGGCACAGGCTAGTTTATTAAAATCAGCTGAAGCTAGAAAGAAATATCATGATAAGAATTCAACAGAAGTCATTTTTGAAGTAGACAACTGGGTATATTTAAGTAATCCTGTAGTGAAGCCTGGGTTAGCAAGAAAACTTACTCATAAATGGAAGGGACCATATCGAATTGTAGAACAAACTTCACCTCTAAATTTTAAAATTCAAGGTTTATTTGAAAATGAAACACTTCATGTCCATGCAAATAGGTTAAAATTAGCAAAAGGTATTAATATTCAACTAGATAGTTCTACAAATCAGGTTGATCAAACTGATTCTTTAGATGATGTGTGGGATCAGGAATTAGACTTGATACTTCCGGCAAGACAAAGGGAACAGCCTGTTGTACCACAAGCACCAGTAGCTTTACCTCCAGCACAAAGTCATCATCAACTTCGTAGTAGAGGTCCGGTCCAAGAGTTACCTTGGGTTATGCCTTCTAATAGGCTTCGCCTAGTTTTAGAGGGGGAGGAAAGTGATAATGATTTAGATTTATTAGCTAGCCATATATATAATATCCATTAATTTTGCGCCGATCACAATTTTCTTACAGCTTTATTTTGTTATTGTTTCAGACTATGGGTCTCTATTTTGCTATGTTGTTTGGCACAGCCGTTATTGCGGTGCATTCTTTTCACATGGACCAGGGAGTCATATTTCAAAAGGAAGGAGATTACTTATTTACTGGAGATAGTTGGACAATAATGATAGATGTAGGATTTGAGGAATATGATGAAGCTATTTTGCAGGTATCAAGGAAATTACATGAATTCAAGGTTATACTTCAGAATTTAAAACAATCTACAAATTATGAGATATTACTTTCGAAAGCATTACAGAGTGAAATGGATGAATTAATAGATTCTGTTTTTAAAATGAGGGCGGAATTTTTCAACACTAGAGATAGGGTTACAATTCGAAGAGAAAAAAGAGGATTATTTAATATCGTAGGAAAGGCAATGAAGTTCTTATTTGGAACCCCAGAAGAAGATGATATAATAGCATTGTGTAACAGGGTAGATAAATTGGAATTAAGAGCAGGGAAAATTCACCATTTGTTAGAGGAACAAGCTACGGTTCTATCACATAACATAGAGCAAACTGAAATAAATAGAAAGACGCTTAAGAAACTAGCCCAAGAAGTTTTGAAATTCGAACAAAGATTAGAAATTCTTGAAAGATTATCATTTTTTAGCCCATGTATCAGAAAAATTGAGAGGACAGCTTTTGCCGTGTCACAGGAATTAGAGAATTTGAGAGAAGCCTTGAACCTATTATCACAGAGAAGGTTAAGCTCTTATTTCATTTCATCAAAAACCTTTTTGCAAGTATTGACAGAAATAAAAAAGCAATTACCAAAAAATTTAGATTTAATTGTGCCGTTAACAGAAGATAGTTTGTATCAATACTATGAGGGAGTAACTGTATACGCTATTGCTACTATAAACAAATTACGCTTGGGTGTCAAAATTCCACTCCGCTCCGTTCTAGGTCATTTCGAAATACACAGAATTTTAGCTTTGCCCATTTTTGACAATAAAACAGGTTTTTCAGTTTATTATTCAACCCTTTTCGAATTTATAGCTGTATCTGCAGATAATCAGGCTTATATGTTGTTAGATAATTATGCTGTGGCAAAGTGTCAAAAATATCGATTCCAAGTGTGCACACCTGAAGGTTCCATTTTAAGATATCCATATAAAAGTTGTGAGTATGCCTTGTTTTTAGGAGATATGAACACCATTTCAAAAAGTTGTGAAAGGAAAGTAATTTTGGGTCATTGGCCAACTTTTTATAAATTAAACCAAGAAGGGTTATGGATATATAGCATTGCATATGAACAAAAAGTAATAATAAATTGTCCTCAAGAAGAAGGATATGGAAATATAAAAACTTTGAAAACACTTGCCGTTGGAGTCGGTACTTTGACCTTGGCCCCTTCATGCACACTCATTGGGGAGGGATTTCAGCTATCATCCTTTTTTCATGGAACCGCATCTTTGAATTCCAAAAAACAAAATTTTTCTGTTCCAGTAAGGTCCCATAATTTGCTTGATTCAGAATTAATGCTTCTATCGGAATTAAAATTAAAAGCAAACACATCGATCATTCAATCCTTGATAACTGATATGGGGAGTAATTTTACAAGAGGAGATGGTGTGACCATGAGTCACATACGGATGGAATTGAGTAGAATGAATGAGGAGGAATCAGGAAACACGATACACAATAACTTTAGTTATCATGTTTTATCGATTGTCAATATTGTTTTGACCTCATTAATTATTCTTTTCATAGTGGGTAAAATCATATGTAATAATTGGAATGTAAGATATCAAGCCTTGAGACATAGAAATAGAAACAAAAGAAATAGGAAGAATAAAAGGCAAAGTATAGAAATAGATAATACTCGATTGGAAGAGGTAGATGAAATTAATGATGATAGAGGACAAAGTAGTCCTAATGTAACCATTGAAAGGGGAGACAGTTCAGGCAGAACTCCGAGAAGAATTATAGAAACTTGATTTCATAAACATTTTTTTTTGCTATGCTTAACACTGCTTTGCTCTGAAAATTGTAAGCTTGATGCATAAATTTTGTATTTCTGTTTTGATAATTATTTTAAAAAAAGAGTTGTTAGAGTTAGAAATATTGAATGTAAACAATTATAAAGTGCATAGAGTAAAAATTTAATCTACATGAAAATTGAGTGTGTATGTGAAAGTGACAATTGAAAAGGTGAAGTGAGAATTAGTGTGTCAGAGAACAGGAGACTGATAGTCGAAATTTGATCAGAAACTGGAGAGGAACAGAGTTCTACGGAAAGAAGTTGAAACAGGAATCATAACATTCATAATGTTGACTCTAATAGTGCTGGAGTTTGTTGCCTCTTTTTTGAATTTGTGTTCTCAGCTTGTGGCGAGATTACAGGCGCATTACCGATTATCGATAGAAGAAGACAGGAGAGCCGAAAGAGAGATCCCGAGGGGCAGACCCTTGAATCGACTGGAGGTTTCATTATCAAACGAAGGGGTAAGGTCCGTTTACTACGGAGAGGTGCCCCGAGGAGTGCAGGTAGTGCCCGAAAACCGAGACCGGACAACTGGACGGGGACGAGCGGTCGGAAGGTATGGCCCGACCCCAAGGTTGGGAAGACCCAGCGCTGAAGTGGCTCCGTCTGAGCGACGGGAGACAATAATAGAAGGAAGGAGGAGGGAAGAGCGCCGACGAGAAGAAGAGAGAATCCAGATGGAACAAGATGACGCTCTGGCCGCTTACGAGCTGGCCCTAGAAGAGGATGAGGAAGCTCCTGTGTGGGGACAAGAACAATAGGAAGACTATGTGTTAGAGTTTTATCTTCTCTTCTTTCTTTATTATTACTTTGTTTGCATTTATTTATTTTCATTTTTATTTTATTGTGTTTAAGTTAGTGTGTGTGTGTGTGTGATCTTATTACGTTATTATATTTAAAGAGTTTGAAGGGTTTGATTATGTAAAAAAAAAGTGTTTTTAGTATTAAGGGGGGGAGAGTGTGAGGTTTGTAATTTTCTAATTTTGTAATTTTGTAATGTTTTATTTTATAAAGTTTTCTAATTGTTAGTAATAATATCTTAAGTGTTAAATTCCCTTTTTTGTGTGTCATTGCTTAGTCATAGTATAATGTATCTTGCATGTGTGTCATTTTAAATATATATCATTTTACTTTCTCGATATTAGTTTTCTTGTTTGATTGAATCCTTATTACTAGTTAGTTGCTGTTTGAGCTTTGTTGAATAAACATCATAAAACACAGTTGTGCCCACGAGACTCTAAATTCATTTCTTCAACTTGGTTTTCATTAACCAAGACGGACCCACAGGAAGAGAAGACAGGAAACTTCACAATTTGTTCTGTACCTTTTATGGAGTGAAGTGACTCTCTCTGCCAAAAAGCCGAATAAAGTGGCAGCCATTTTGTGTGTGGTTTTAAGCCATGCTTAAAAAGATGTCTCTTCTGTCCAACACTCACCCAACGCTCGAATGGAACCCAACAATTCAGACGCGAGCTGGGACCGGACGGCGAACGCAAGATCGTTTTCGGGATTTATTGCGATGGATGGAAATTCCATCATTAACTGGAAGTGCCAGAAACAAGCGATAGTTGCGATGTCGAGTACAGAGAGTGAGCTGTTGGCGCTGACCGAAGGAGTGCGCGAACTAATTTGGCTGAAGCAACTCGCAATTGGATTGAATGCAGAAGGCGACGACGGAAATCCCACAACGATGCACTGCGACAGCCTGAATGCAGTGAAACTGTTGCGAGGCGGTGCGCAAAAGACAAGGACCAAGCACTTGAATCAAAAAGTGCATTTCATCAAACAAGAGATCGAGGATGGAAACATTATCGTGGACCATGTAGCTAGTAAGGAGATGTTGGCGGACTTTCTAACGAAGCCCTTAGCGGGACCAGCCCTCAACGGAATATTGGAAGCACTAGGACTAAAGACTGTGGGGGAATAATAACATTATTGTGTGCAGTGCTTAATTTTAATTTGTTCAAATTGATAGTTGCCTATTACCATGAGAAGAGAATTTGTTTTTGCTGAATTGTGTTTATCTAAATAGTTTGTTTGTAGTTAACGAAATCGAATTGTTGATTTTGGGGGAATTTGTTGGGATATTTAATGTGGAAAATCACCACTTGATGTCATTAATAGTGTAGCTTGAGTATTTTTTGCCTGTGTATCCTGTGGTGACACTCATACCATATATAAAGTGCTCACTTCCTGTGTTCCCCACTCATCTGCTCAATGTGTAACTGTGAGGACACACATTTCATTGTATTAAACTCAACCGTATTTATCTTGAATCATAACATCTACAACCGTTGTTGTACTTTTTCATTGTTCCTATTTCCGTTACTAGTTTAAAACTTAGCTTATTGTCATCCAAATAACTATAGTCATTTGTATTTTATGTAACCCTTGTAATAATTTCCCTAAAGATCAATTATTTACTTTTCAAACTCTAAGACTACTTAGTAGCATTTCTTCAGTGAATAACCTAGATCACTGCAACTATACATACAATCATAATTTTATTTTCAAGGCCAAATTCAGTTGAAATAACACACAAATAGATTCAATACTTCATTTGTTTTGGCGTTCCCTATAGAACACTAAATGTTTATTTTTATTGGACTGGCAGAGACTGGAAATGATGGTCGATTTCTGGACTCTGTAAAAAAAATAAAATAGATTAATTTTTTCTAAATGTGTAGTTTCAGCTTACTTTTTTTTGCATCAATTTTACAACTGTGAAGGATATGAAAAAAATGAATGTAATGACTCCAAGAACTATGAATACGTTGCTCAATACACCAACTATTTCTTGTGGTTTAAAGACACGGTTGGAAAATGAGTCTGCAAAATCACGGGGCCAGACAAAATTCTAATCGAAATTTATTGATTACTAATTACCGTCATTATTCATTATAGAAAGCTTACTTCATCAACCCAAAACAATGGAAACAACATGTCAGGCAAATCTTTAAAATCTCTGTAAAAAGAAATGATTATATATACATACAGTATGCTCAAAACCTCCACAATGTTGTCCTAACTCCTATTGCCTAAGCCGGTTAACGCCTAACTGGGGACTGTGCTCTACTATGCGGAAAAGTAGTTCTGTTTATTTTCAATGAATTTTAGTGTAAAAAGTGATTGGAATGATGGATTTTATTTATTTGATACTAAAATGTTTATTTTATTTGCTAAATAAGCTTTTTCCGCTTTTAATCAATCAAACAAAGTTAGCACAGTTTGTTGGTTTCTTTTGGCAGTTAAACAAAGGTTTCGTTTTTTTAGACTTCTAAACTCTATGTTTAGAAAGTCTCATGAAACGGTCATGTCCGTCTGTCCGTCTGTCACCAACGATTCCGCAAAAACTACCGCAGCTAGAGCCAAACGGACAACGGCATTAAATTCGCCATACCTATATTAGTATCCTAAGGTATTTTCAGACTTCTCCGACCTCCGGTTGAATTAATAAACCGGTTTTAGTGCGCTTTTAGCCGTGTATTCCATGAAAATTACGGAAATGACGTCATTTCCGTAATTTTCATGGACGGCTTAGGCGGCTTAGACGGCTTAGACTTGGGACAGACGGAAAACGGGAAACGGGAAACGGGAAATTATAACGACGGAATGCGAAGCTAAATGAAACGTTCGTTGTACGCGATCGGTTTACATCCCGGCGCCGGCGTATTACGCGCATTTGGCGGCTTTCTGGGCGAGGAAGCTTTTGAATGAGTTAATTGCGAAATTGGTTGTTTTGTGTCGTTAATTTATTATTATTATTTTTTAATTAGGGGCAGGGTTTAGAAGTCTAATATGTAATGCTTCCCTGCTTGTTTTTTATTGGTTGTTTTGCCCAGTTAGATTACAATTCCTGTGTTATTGAGCCTGCACAATGAGCGTTTCCAGCTGTATCCACCAAGTAGTGCAAAAACTCACTGATAAGTTAGGACATATTGACATTTAAATGATGTCACACAATCACCTTCACATCGTGGGTTTAGATGATTGTGTGACATCATTTAAATGTCAACATTTCCCAACTTATCAGTGAGTTTTTGCACTACCTGGTGGATACAGCCGAAAATGCTCATTCTGCAGGTGAGCTTCAAGCTGGACTAGGACGAATTTTATGTCCAAAACTGTACAACCAACTAAAAATTCACCCAATCAATTTGCAACTTGGTTACACTTACACTAAATACTACTTTAAAAATTTTTTTTTTTAATTTAGGCTTCAGTTTTTAGAATTTGGTCTTTACAAAATTAAATGTCAATGCCAACAGCCACCAATGATAGTGGACTGCCTTTTCGTTAGGTTTTTAGCATTTGGTAAAATGAACTACAAAATGATTGAACAAATAAGGAAAACTGAATACAAAAGAGATTCGATGTTTGGCAATTTAATAATTGATTACCAAAAAAAGATATTTTTCAATTGCACGTAAACATATAACTTACTTGAAATCAGACATGGGTCGAAGAGCTAAATTTATTTGTCCTCTTCTTTTAGTTCTTACAATGTAGCCTGTGGTCTGAAAGAAAAAAGAGGATGTTCACTAATTGCAAGCAACGACCCAACAACTTAAAAAAATAAGCACATGATGCAAATGTCAGACAACAAGCAACAACAAATGACGTCACCAAAAGCCAAATGATAAAACTATCACATTACACAAACCCAAACCACTGACAAGTTGATGTGTTTCCACCACTTGTTCATTGCAGATATAACATTTGCTGAATACCAATAATGATTAAGTTCAATGCTTACAGGTTCTATATCTACAAAGGTGTCATGGAGTTCTTTACTTTTGTCGACTCCAATTATAGCTTCATAATAGCTTTCATCAGCATTATAAAAGTGGGGAAGAGTTGTGAATAATGGGGCAATAAAGGCACCTGCAATGGAAATACTAAGGGTTAGACACGTTATATTATTGGTTCTTAGACGTTGTACCATTTTGACAAACTCCAAAGAAAAAGGTACCTCTTTTTAAACAACCGATGTCTTTAGAACAGAAACATTTGTTATCCGGTTCAACATCAGCAGATGCCAGCATTGAGAATGGCAAACTAAATCTGTATGCTGGGATTCCATGTATAGTCTCATCTTTTTCATATCTGAGATGTATAGATCTTTGAAAGAATTTATCTAGTTAATAGTCAAGTTATAGTAAAGAGTTAAAAGTAAATAGACTAGACCAATAAGTAGGTTTACCTGCATAATTCCGTGTCAAATAAATAAATGGTGTCATTCTTGCTGAGATATGACTTAAATTTAGAGCCATCTGAATAAGATATTGTTGTTAATAACACATTATTAATTTCAAGTGACAGTGTTACCAGTTCCATTAATCATATTACAATATTCTGAATCCCACAGTTTGGTATTACTGTCAAACACAAACAATTTCAATTTATACTGTTTCTTTGTTCCCTTAGAATTTTGTTTAAAGAGATGTTTATAAACAATGAAAGGGAACAAAATGGTAAGTGATCTTATCAAAAGGATGCTACCTGGTTTTCTATTGTTGCTGTAGTTTTTGTTTAAAAGAAAGAGTTCGTATTAACAGTAGGTCTGTGCGATAAGTCCTTCTGGCGAAAGCGAATGCGATATTGGATTGTTGCGATTTATTTGCGATATAATCGTAATAATCGCAATATCGCAAAGCATCGCAATGCATCGCAATTTATCGCGGACAACGAACGTACGTGTGACTTAAGATATTACCCGCAAGGGAGTGAAACGCATTGAGCCTGTCACCCAAAGAGTTAGAAGTTAGGTCCACATGTATTCTCAATTTCCTTAAAGTTTAAAAACGAAAGTCATGAGCACGCAAGAGGCATTTACTTACTTACTAGTTAGTTTAATACACATTTAGATGCATTAAATCCTCAAAAGACGAATTGACTTAACTTATGCTTATTCACCTGAAATGACGTTTTTTATATCACATCTCTGAGAAGTCAACTTAAAAGAATTCAAATATGGTACCATTTTTCTTCGATTCTAGGACGCCGTCGACTGTAAGACTCACCTCATTTTTAGAGATGTTAAATGGAGGAAATCAAAGAAATTCGATAAGAGGAGTAAGATTGAATGAAATTGAAATAAACCACTCGTAGAAGTAAGTGACTTACCTCTTCTGCACCTGCTATTGGCTATTGTTGCCATGTGTTAAGTTCAATTCAGTTCAGTTTTTAGGGTGTTCAAAATCACTTCTTCAACTAATTTAAGTGAATTCGTCTTTTGAGAATTAAATGAATTGAATGAACCTAATTGCGCCCACTGACTACAGCTTGTTGACCTATAGACTGTTATGGATATTGCTGTTGAAGTCATGATTTATGGTTCAGATTCTAGCCCCCATCACATCTTTTTTGGGCCACATGTACAATTTACACAAGTGAGCAGTTTCCTCAACCTGCTGTCACTGCCTCTCAACTTCAAACTTAGAATTTGAAACTAAGCAAAGATGGATCTTATCTAAATCTCTCAAATTCAAAAGTGAATTACGTTGACTTGTTCCACGTGTCAATTTCCATGAATTTGTCCTGATTACTGATTCCAGTGAAAATAGAAAATGTTCCATCAGAAGTATAGTTTTTCTGAAATGTTTTTTTTTATTTATTTATAATTCTTTTTTCAAAAAAGACGTTTGAGTAGCTGCATTCAAAAAGGCAAATTTTGTTCAAAGTTTGGTTAAGTCGTTTTTGGTGTGTTTATAAACAGTAAAAACACAACCGCTCAACCAAGCACAAGGTTACATTCACGCTCCAATCAAACTCAAAGCTTGCATGTGATGACACCCTGACATGTTTCAACTTGAGCTCGCAAAAACTGGCATAAACCACTTCAAAAATCATTACAGCCCAGCATGATTCTTCTTTTTGCAGCTTTTGATGATAGCTGTGTTCATAAAAACATGAAAAACTGTGAAAACATACACTTGAACACGCCTACATGTAGTTTACTGTAAAATTGAGTTAAATTTGTTTTGTTGTTTAAATGTTATGTGCAGGCGGCCCACTGTTACTGAAAGCAGACTAAATCTGTCGCCAATATTTAAGTTAGATCGATACGAATACAACCACCCAGTTTAGTCTAAATGACTTTTAGAATGCAGCTATTACGTATTTACCCCATATAAATATCCAAACATTCCATTTGGCAAATATTCCTCTCCAGTTAAGTTGTGTAAATAACTCATCATAGGATCCTGATATCCTTTAAATAAAAACTCATCAACTGTTTTCGTGACAAATACTGATGCATTAAAGTTTCTTATTATCCATGGTAATGTTATCTTCTCACTAAAACTTAGCTTCTTGTCTTTTGACAAACCAATGCACTGAAAGTAAAAGTGTGCACATTCACAGACCACTAAAGTGTATCTACTCATTAATAATTGTAAAAGATAATTACCAAGTAAGGGACATTTAAATTGGTCACCTTGTCACTTAAAGAACCGTTAGATTTGCTGGGTAAATAAACCCACCATTTAATCTCGTTATAACTGATAGTGTCCTCAATATTATTGTAACTAATGTTCACTTTTTTACGATATTCTCTGAGATAATTGAAAAAAATGTATTCAACATGTGAATATTACGCACAACATTATACTCACCTAAATGTATAAGGTCCAAGTTGTTGGAGAATCGGTTTAGTTCCATTAAAAAACGCAGTTTTATGGTTTGTCACATTGAAGAAATAGAACTCTTTGTAAATTGGAAACTCAGGTTCAACCCATCTGGTATAAACTTCCGAACCTTCCACTAATCTTAGTGCCTAGAAAACAAAAATGCAAACATTTTCTGTGAAAGTGTAAATTGATTTGTAAGGTTTAATTAAACTTGCCTCTCTTAGTTTAGCTTTGACAATGCTTGGGAGAACCACGGGCAGCACTACTCCTATTACTAAAACTACAGCTCCAATTAGTCCTATACCGAACAACACTTTGTATTTCACGGCCAAAAAATTTAAATTCATGATTTGAACTTTTCAGGAGAAGGCTGATATGGATACCCAGTCGAGCAATTGAATGAAATAAGGGTAGGCTGTAAATAAATCTGCAATCCGATAAAACTAAAGATCAAGGTTCATTTTCTGACTTAAACTTTCATTGACAAATTAAAAAATACCGTAACTGAAAATTAAGTAATTAGTTAATTTTTTGGAAGCAACCTCATGGCAACTATTAATCAATGGTCATAAACTGCCAATTTGTTTGACTTTCTACGCATCAAAAGCGAACCTGTGTATAAATTCCCCGAATAGCTGTGAAATGTGGTATTTAGACACAGGGGCAACTGATCACATTTGCCATGATAGGAAACTGTTTTCAGATTTTAAAATCATTTCCCCATTTACTATTGAACTTGGTAAGGGCAAATCACAAGTCACAAGTGGGAAAGGGAAATGTTAATTTGGTAACATGGGTTAATATGAATCTGACAAGTGAGTGTTTTGTATTACTAAAGGTAAAGGACGCACCAGGATTTGATAAACACTTAATTACGGAGTAGTATATTTCAGAGATAGACATCAGCATTTGGGATGAAATTTTACATGTTTTTAAAGAAAACATTAATGGGTGTTTATTGCTTGGCAAAAAGATTGATAATTTGTATTGTAGGGGTAATTTGTAGAGATATCCGAGTATAAATATTCACAATTGTATTGTTCTAATAATCAGCATTAACACAAAAGTAGCCCCGAACTAAACCAACGTGTAAAATATTAGAGCTCAAAATTACCTTTCGTAGATTTTGAAACTAGCAGTAAAACTCGCCCGGCTTGTAGTTTTTGTGTACTTCTCGTTTTCAAAGATTTCTTCATTTTATACTACCAACATGTCTATTCAATGTTAACAACAATAAAGTGAAATAAACTGCTGGAATTTGAATTAATGAATGGTTTATTACCAACTTCCACTTGTGCAATTTCTTTGTTTTATCAGAAGTACTGTACGAAATGCAGTTGTGCACTTGAATCTCATATCCGGTGTATTTTGTTTTTCCAAACGTTTCTATTCATACCAGCAATAAATATTTCCCAATAATTATTTCCAAATATTCTATAATGTCAGTGATAACTATGCATACTCCCGTTCCTAAGAACTTTCCTTAGGTACAACTGTTTTAAGGTGATCAGCACAGTAAGCCGCTCTTAGCCGTGTATGGTCAACTGTCTTGTCTCGACCACATTATTGAGACTGGCCAGGCCAATGCTGATACGATTACCGTAAAACCTCGGGTATAAGCCGACCAACTTTTTGCAAAATTCTGGCCGCTAATTGGGGGGGTCGGCTTATACGCGCGTGCTTAAAAAAAAAAAAAAAAAAAAACGTAAGCGCTACGTTCGTAATATTTTGTATTGTGCATAAGACCAACCGTCCAACAATCGGTGAATTTCAACAATTTTTGACTAAATTGTAGTCAACTTTATCAATTTTCGACTAAATTGTAGTCAACTTTATCAATTTTCGACTAAATTGTAGTCAATTTTACCAATTTTCGACTAAATTTCACAACATTTTGACGTCCTCGGCTTATACCCGCAAGCTACCATTTATTAGCAAAATGGTGCCCTAGAATGGGGGGGTCGGCTAATACACGGGTCGGCTTATACCCGAGGTTTTACGGTAAATCGTTACAGTTTTGATGCCCCTGGTGCACAAAACTTAAAGCAGCTATTCTGAACACAAGTTTTTTTTATCAATTCTGCGAAATATTTATTACACTTGTGCTGCTCTCAAGTATATTTTTATACATTTGTTGTCACCACTTAGAAATGTTTATTATTTTTAATTACAATTGGTTTGGCACACGTCTGCTGTCTTGGGGGTGAAACCTCACCCCCAATTTGGCTGGAGTGAGCTGCAAATTAACCATTTTGATGCAATAACTCCCTTGTCCTTTGTTTGGGGACACACTCTTGAATTCACCTACAACCAAACAACACACTAACGTTTAGGTGATTTGAGACATTTCTTGCTACCTTTGCTAAGTTTGCCAAGCCAGCACTTTCGCGTGAGTCAACCACAGTTGATACGCACATTCCCACTGTAATTTAGTGCTCGGGCGTCTCCGGAGTCAGCCATCGCCGCTCGAGTGAGTGAGCTTTTGAAGGGAAACGTTTCCGCCATTTTCGCGTGACGTTGCACGCGCATTTCATCATTTTATTTCATTCCTTTGTTAAATTCCTTATTATTATTTTAATTTGCTAATTATTGTAATTTAGCGTAATAAAAATATTGTCTTATTTTATTTACCTAGTTTTTAGTTTACCCCTAGACAACCATTAATTAGTATTTATTTCAGAAACGAAATAAATAAGTAAAAATGTGCATTTTACACCTTAAAATGCATTTTACGCCTTAAAATGCATTTTACACCTTAAAATGCATTTTTGGCAGTTCAAAAATAGATTCATTTCTGCAATTTTCAGCCGTGTTGTAAAGGATGACGCGTTCAATCAGCATCCCACACTCAGAGTAAAGGTAGTAAAATTAAGGTAGTAAAATTGAAGGGAAAAGATTGAATTAAGGTAGTAAAATTGAAGGGAAAAGACTGAATTAAGGTAGTAAAATTGAAGGGAAAAGATTGAATTAAGGTAGTAAAATTGAAGGGAAAAGATTGAATTAAGGTAGTAAAATTGAAGGGAAAAGATTGAATTAAGGTAGTAAAATTGAAGGGAAAAGATTGAATTAAGGTAGTAAAATTGAAGGGAAAAGATTGAATTAAGGTAGTAAAATTGAAGGGAAAAGATTGACTTTGTTTTGAGACCCTCGAGTAAGAAATTATTTCTTTCAACGATTCCTAACTATCAAACAATAAAAAGACTTCATTCATTATACTTCTTTCAATTTTTTCCTTTGTTGTATTTTTCAGGATTTAGTTTTATTTGAATTAATTCATAATACAATGCCATTCCCTCTTCACCATCACCAAGACTATAAACAAATATTTTTTTGGAAAAAAATATCTTTGGCTGAAATAAAATCTTTCTTTTTTTTCTCTTTCTTGTTTTAAAAAAAAACAACAACAAATGCTTGTCGTGCATAAAACAGATCAATAAATATCTTTCTTTCCATGAGAAAAAACTTGTGGATTCTGAGATTCAGATTAAAGAATAAACAAATATGGCTTATTGTTTCAACTCGGTGTCACTTTGGAGGTGGTGCACAGCGACAAACACAGCATGATGGGAAAAGGAACCAGTCCATAAAAATGCCTTTGCAGTCGTCTTCTGGATCATACGCCAACAGTCTATGCCATTTGTACTTCTGCTCACAACTGCAATCATTGATGCACCGTTTCGTCTGAACTCCCCGCCAGCAGATAAAAAATACAAAATACAAAATACAAAATACTACAAAATTATTTTATCACTTACTGGCAAACTTCCTGTTGGATCGCCTGCTCGAAATGTTGAGTATTCACTATGGCACGAATTTTTCCAGCGCTGTTTGATGCCCAATAAGGAGTGACAATTTCTACAGACGATTCACATGAGTCTACACTATGAAGATAAAATAATTAAAATTGATTAAAATGGAGAAAATTGTTAAATGTTACGGAGTATTTAAAAACTCAATTTACTATCTTTGAGAATTCAGTTTGCAACAGCCAGTGCTGTGTATACACAATAAGTATACGTACGTACAAATAGTGGTTCCTTAAGTAAATTACTTGGGTGAGAATTTAGGCCGTGCAAGCTGCGATCTGTGGGACAACTTTTTTATCTTCCCAACCTTGCATTTGCACCAAGAGCTGTAAAAACCACATAAAACCCACTTGGAAACCGATGGCGTACAGTATGTTCGTCACCCATTTAAGTACCGACTAGGACCAATCCTGGTTAACTTTTGTGTTCTAATGGAAATAGGTGACCAGCATGGTGTAAACATGAAACCTAGATCCATTAACCCTAGCAGTACCAAAGTCTCGAGTCAATGTTGTGTCGTGGCGTCACAACTGCAGACGAAAATGGAGACGTCAAGTTGCAAACACGTATCGTATTATCCCGCTTTAAGCCACGTGCGGGTATAGTGCGAGTTTTAGCGGCACGCGGATAAACCCCGTTTTTACCGGCATGCTGGTGTAAGTAGTGCAAATATTTTTCAATAAGAATTGAGCCTAAATCAGCATAAACGCATTTTTAGATGTCCAAAATGTAGGAAATTGGCCTAAATTTCTATAAATATTCCCAAATTATAAATAAAAGAATAAAAAAGGCAGCTTTCCACATGTACCGGCATGCCAGCATAAACTGTTGGACTGAAATTCCAAAATTCTGGTAAACCCATGTCCAACGGCAATACGATATTGAGGATTTCTGGCTTCCAGAGGCCAATGGATGATACGAATTCCCGTATTCCCCCTACTTAGCAAGAAATAATAATGTTTCCGCCAAATCTCACTACAAATTTTTGAAATTTCTTTTTTTATTCAATTCAAACTACGTCTAATTTGTTAACAATCGGCCTCATAGTCTGCATAAACACCAAACAGTTTCCATACCCCTTGTGCAGTACTCGTAGATGTTCAATTTTGATACGATGGTGACGAGGTTTTGGGACTATAAATCGTATCAAAGGAATGGTGAGTAAAGAAGTGCAAAAGTCCATTAAGCTAAAAACGTTTTCTCCAAATTTGTGTGTCTGCACTCTGCAGCAGGACTCATGAGATGTTCTGCACACGTTCAATTTTTGGGCCACCATGTTTATTGCTATGTTGGAAAGACGAACTCATTTCCTAGCGTGTGCATTGTGATGGGCTGGGATGATCACGTGGTAGTTAACTGTATTTTGTATCAACACGCTGGCAAAGCCAGCAATTCTCATTTCTGCGTGGAAAGGAATGCAACGTACCGGTTCGAATTCGTGGATCCAAATTGGCGCGAGCGGTGAGAACGCCCTCCTGTGACATCAAAAGTTTCGAGGACACTTGAAGAAAACGGCTCATCAGGTGTAACTTGAAATTCTCCATACATGCGACGGATCAGAGCTTTATTTTCATCGATGAACAAATTAATTTTCTCCCTGCATTTAAAAAAATAAAAGAAAATAAAAGAAAAATAAAAGAAATAAAATAAAATAAAATAAAATAAAATGTCCACGACCATCAAAACAGGAAAATAAAAACTGGAATCTAAAGAGACGTGAAAAATTTGCTAAACAACAAATGAATGGAATCAACATTTTAAAATACTTGACATCTAGAGACAGTAGTAATTAAACCTTTTCGTGTGTCCAGACGACCTTGTTCCAACAAAGCCTCGGGGAATAAATGATGTAATTGGTCAGATCTAAGCATGACGTCATATAGGAACCAAAATCAAAAATAATGTGCAATTGAGAGGCTTTCAAAGAGAATAGCGACATTTGTTAACATGTTTCATGTTATCAATTGTGTTTTGATGTCAGTTTTCCATTTTCCAGTTGAGTTATTAATTTAAAAGTGTATTGAAAACAAAATTTTTAACTGTCAGAAAACATTTCCAATTTCCCAGTCCAGTTGTGTATTCAAAAATGAACTGGACACAAACCTGCAACCTTATTTCGCAGAAAATCATAAATTTCTACAACTGTGTAAAAAAAAAATCCTTTTCCCAGTACAGCTGTGTGTTCAAAAATAGACTGGAAACACACCTTTTCCCGCCAAATGGGACAAAAACCAGTAGAAAATATCCCATTTTTCACAATTTCATATTTCTCAGCGATAAATTTACCTAGGATAATTGTTGCCAGGTGTCGGACAATAAAGCTGATTATATCTCGTAATACACGGATAACCTCGAATGATCTCTCCGCGGATGTCCAAACTGAATCCGAAAGTGGCGAGTGCGAACAGCACCTGCAAAACACAACGATTAATGTCAAACAAAGTGCACAAACAAACATATACATTTCGGGTGAATTAAGATTAAGATTATAGAACGAGTTTCACACATTGAGGTAACATAGAAGCCGCGCCATGGCTGCGACCCCAAACGCACGTGCTCGGCCTAATGGATGCCGGAAGTGACGATTCATCACAAACTAGAAACTACATCGAACTACATCCACAGGTGTCCCCACGCTTATTATTCAGTCTGAGCGAGTCTGACAAGTGAGTGTGCAAGTCTGCAACCACCACGCCCTCCACCGACACATTCAGGGATTTGTTGACCCGAGCAAGACCTTGGAATGGAAATTATAGAAAGGGAACAGTTTCGTGAAACAAATTGTGTCAATATAAAAGTCACCATTTTTTTTTCTTCTTTTTTTTCTTTTTCTTTTCTTTCTTATTATAAAATTGGCCTTGTCAAACTCTCCCAAGTTGACCCAAATAATTGAGCACTACTAAATTCGTGATTAAAAGCAAAATAAAAACGAAGGACGCTAATAAATAATAAATAAATTGAATTAAATCAAGCAAAATGTCACGGCTGATTTTTTTAACATTAAAAAATATTTTTCCAAAATAAAAAAAAATTAATTATGCAGAGTTAATGTTTGCCAGTGATTATTATTATGTAATAAATATAAATAAATGTTGTTTATTGCGCATCTAAGTGCTTTCCAAGCTAAAATGAAGATGTAAATAATAATGCTGATGGTCTTACCTCAATAAAATGCATTTTTCTCAAAGTCCAATTGAAATGAGTGTTGTATTAGTGGGGCCCAGAAGCCGCTGCACGCTGACACACATTTGACTGAGGTACCCCACCTGTATGAACGTTATAGTGGCGCCCCACCGCGGGCAATGGCTACTAGGGTGGAAAGAGAGGTGGGGTCAAGGAGACATACACGCGAGTGGGTGCGGTCAATGCCAGGTGGGGAGAAAATTAGGACAAAATTTTGAAAGAAAGTTTTCCCAGAAACCGTTCTGTTGTTGGTCGACGCTAATCGGCTCTAAAACGTCGCTCGGTGCTGTGGATTTGCTGAGAATTGCATCGTGGATGCGTTTCAATGAGTTCCTCGTCCAGTTACATCAATTTATTTATTTAGGGAGTGTTTACGCATTTTACCACCAGAGCGCGCTCTGGTGGTAAAATTCCGTGTTTCGATTCCTCAGTTTCGGTTTTGATACGTTGTAAATACGAAAATAAATGAGCAAAAAAAAATGCAAAACAGTTAATTTTTAATGCAGATTTCATGGTTTTATAAATGATTTCTAGCACAATACAAAGAATTTAAGAGAAAAAAAATTGATTATCTCATTTTTGCAGCTTGTTTCAGTGTTGATGTATGAACCAAGTGACAGTTCTTTTGTCAATTGATTTCTGCTCATCTGGGACAGCTGTTCCTGATCCTTCCACTAATTCCTGCACTGAATTGTGAGCGGCTGCAATAGTTGAATCAGATGAAACATCCACAGCAGTTGTTGGCTTCAGAGTTGTCGCAGTGCTCTCTTCTTGCGGTTTCAATGTGTTGAGTGGGATTTCTTGAGCTGATGAAGGCGGGATGTAGTTGAGGGTGAGATGAGCTTTGATTTTTCCTGGCAATCCTGCAAACCCACTGTTGGCCTCAACTGTGTGATGCTGCATTGTTGGTGGTGCTTCAGTTGGTTGGATGGGCTGAGCAGGAACATGGTATTGCCAAGAGCTTGGTTGCACTACAACAGGGTATGGAATGGCAGGTTTGTTTACAACATCAAACAAGTAAGAATGTGGGTTGTCTCTAGGGATAAGTGGAATTCCAGGCAATGATGAGGGGTTAAGGGATGACCATTGGCTGAAGGATTTGGGGATTTGGGGGATTTCATAAATAGGAATTTGTTGTGGAAATTGTTGCATTTGTTGAAGAATTTGTTGGGGAATTTGTTGGGGAATTTGTTGGGGAATTTTTTGGGGAATTTGTTGGGGAATTTGTTGGGGAATTTGTTGGGGAATTTGTTGGGGAATTTGTTGGGGAATTTGTTGGGGAATTTGTTGGGGAATTTGTTGGGGAATTTGTTGGGGAATTTGTTGGATTTGTTGGGGGTTTTGTTGGGGGCTTTGGTGGGGAATTTGTTGAGGGATTTGTTGGGGAATTTGTTGGGGGATTTGTTGAATTTGTTGGGGGATTTGTTGAATTTGTTGGGGAATATTTGGAGTTTGAATTAAAACCCCAGTTGCCATTTGATTGGCCTGGGATGGAGGTGCGGGTGGTGGTGGTTGGTCTGATGGATTGGCTTTAAGAACTTGAGGTTGTGCATTTGGGTTTGGTGTGTTGGATTGGTAGGAATTTGAGATTGAAGATGGTTTTGGAGTTTGTTGATGTTCAGGGCTGATGTTGTTGATTTGGTCCTGCCCATTGTGAGTCACTACTAACCACACTGGGTTTTTGGAATCAGTTCCTTGGACATTTGGGTCCCATAATTTGGTCCAGTAATTCCTTAATGTGGGCAAAATTGTGTTCAAAGTGCCGTCTGCCTGGCGGACTAAAGAAATAAGGACAACTGTGATGGCTAGAAAAGTTAACTGCAATTTAAAAAACAACAATACTTAAAATTAATACATTAATGCAAAGCAACTGCTGTAGAATCTCTAGTAAAAAAAAAACCAAATCTCCACCATTGTGTGAGTAACAGCACAAAAAATTAGCGTTTAGATACAAAATTTTTATGTATTGTGAATTTTTAAAGTTTAAAAGTATTTCAATAGAAAATGTACGTTAAAACAAAAGTGTGTAAGTGTAAAATATGTTTACCTGTGAAGCTGCAACCTTCATGGCTGAAAAGAAATGAGAGAATGATGGAAAAGATGCCAATTGATGGACAGGTCACCCCCTTTGACTTAAACCTGCCCAAACACTGGTTGAATTCCTTTCCCTAACAAGCCCTTACCTTTTGTCTATTTTAAGCCATGACCTCTGAACCTGGCAAATTGGGGTATTTTCAGGCCAAAAATGTAAACAAGTGCAATAAAGACCTCGAGGTAAAGAAAGGGCGTCCAGGTCAAATGAGTATGAAAACAGAAAGGTTTAAGAAAGGAAAAATAGAGAAACGAATTAAGAAGAAAAGAAATGAAATGAATAAATACAAATTAAATGAAATAAAATAATAAAAAATAATTATTTTATTTGTCAGAATTTTGTAATTATAATGAATGGTGATGTGTGGAATAAACTCTATTGCTCAACTTGTCATCTCGGCAAACGTTTACCTCCATGAGAAACAAAATGTTACTAAAAAGTGAAGCCCCAATAACGCCAGCTAGCAAGTGGAATATCGACCTGGACATTTTTGTAAAAGAAAAAAACCGGCCCAATTTGAAAAATAAATAAAAGGCCTAATTTTTTAAAAATAACTGGCCCAGCTTTGTTAAGAAAATTAACCAATTTTTATTATACCAATTTTTTTTAAAAAAAAAAAAAAAAGTGCCAAACTTTTTTTTTTAAAAATAAATTTTTTTTTTTACTAATTTTTTTTTTAAAAAACACTGCCTATTTTTTTTTAAATACCCTAAATTTTTTGAAAAAATCGGGTGTTTAAAAAATAAGGCTCATTTTAAAAAACAAAATGGGTCGTTTTAAAAAACAAAATGGGTCGTTTTAAAAAACAAAATGGGTCGTTTTAAAAAACAAAATGGGTCGTTTTAAAAAACAAAATGGGTCGTTTTAAAAAACAAAATGGGTCGTTTTAAAAAACAAAATGGGTCGTTTTAAAAAACAAAATGGGTCGTTTTAAAAAACAAAATGGGTCGTTTTAAAAAACAAAATGGGTCGTTTTAAAAAACAAAATGGGTCGTTTTAAAAAACAAAATGGGTCGTTTTAAAAAACAAAATGGGTCGTTTTAAAAAACAAAATGGGTCGTTTTAAAAAACAAAATGGGTCGTTTTAAAAAACAAAATGGGTCATTTTAAAAAACAAAATGGGTCATTTTAAAAAACAAAATGGGTCATTTTAAAAAACAAAATGGGTCGTTTTAAAAAACAAAATGGGTCGTTTTAAAAAACAAAATGGGTCGTTTTAAAAAACAAAATGGGTCGTTTTAAAAAACAAAATGGGTCATTTTAAAAAACAAAGTTGGATAATTTTTTTTCAAAAAATTTAGGGTGTTTAAAAATCATCCAATATTTTAAAAAAACTTACCCAATTTCTTTTTTAAAATGATTCCACTTTTTAAAAAAAATAAATAAACCATTGTCGTAAAAAAACAGCTCTTTCTGTAAAAACCGACCAAATCACATAAAAAATTACCGTATTCCCCTGCTTTAAGCCACATGCCAGTGTAGTGAGTTTTACCGACATACCGATAAACCCCGTTTTTACTGGCATGCCAGTGTAAGTGAGTACATTTTTTTCAATCAGATGTCTAAAATGTAAGAAATTGGCCTAAATTTCTATAAATTTTTCCAAATTTTAGTAATAATCTTCAGAATATCAAGAAAACTCAATTTTCAGGCCCAAATTCCAACATAATTATTCAACCGGGCTCTTTTAAATAAAAAGCAAAAAACCAGGTTTTTCACTGTGTACTGGCATGCTGGTAGAAACTGTTTGACTGTAATTCCAAAACCTGGTTAACCCTTGTCCAATGGCGTGCGGCTTAAAGCAGTGCAATACAACAACCAATTTTTGTACACATGGCAAAATTTCTATGATATTACGAACACGAGAGCAAAGTGGAGTTTGTAGTGACTAGGTGCATTCCAAAACTCCCGTTTAAGCCGTTTCAGCCGTGTCGTGTTATCAGTTATGACGTCACATCCGGAAGAATTTCGTGTCTGTGGCTAACACGGCTGAAACGAAAACACGTATAAAAACACGTTTTAGCAGACACGATTTGGGTGTTAGGGCTGCCGTCGATGGTGCTTGGATATTGGCGCGATTGTTGATGTGAATTTGTCGGCTGTTATAAACTTAGCCATTTTCCATCCACAAATAAATAAAATTAGTCAGTATTTGAACATTTTATAAAGATTTTTAAATATTGTATAAATATTTCATAAAACGAAATTGCTAAAACGAGGGCAAAAAAATTTTTCGTTTTGACGTTCCTAAACAGGCCTAAAACGACCATAAAACGACATGGAACGGAAACGCGTAAAACGCCTAACACTGCGTTTTGGAATGCACCTACTGTTCTTTGAACATGTCCGCGTAGTTAAAAATAAAGTAGTTATGGTTTGTCTGGGTTCGACTCCCGGCTCGTGACTCCGAGTCCTTTCTTTAATTCAACCAGAAATTTGAAAAGCAAGAGTATAGACCATTAAATTCTCTTCTAACTTGTCAAAATCAAATTCAGCACACTTTTGACGCGTATTTTGTTCAATATAGTGCTTTATTTTCATCAAAATATACGAAATTAATTATATTATAATTAATTATATATATATTATAATTATATTCGTGCAATATTTTCTTCCCTGTAATCCCTGTAAATAATATTGAAAATAAATAGGCAACAGATGGATAAGATTAAACGTACTGTTTGTCTTTGGACGATAATGCTTTCTCTAAATAATGCAACACCTCAAACATCACCTCCACCATAATTAACACTATGATCATGATCTCGAGTCGCACGTGGTGCCGGTCGCTTAAATGGTCGCCGAGCAATTGAATCAATTCGTTACAATGGTTGAGTTTCTCGTTCATCACTTTCGTCCGCTTGCTTATGTTAAGGTGATTACATGTTTTATGATACAACGCTTCGAGGTTTTCGCGATCCCAATAGAAGTCGGGCGTGTCCAACAAATCGGAGCTCAGGTTTATCAGATGTCTAAAAAACAGAATCATTTTCAATCCCTTTAATTTTGTGCAATTTTAGTCTTATCTCACCGCAAAGCGAAAAGTTCGCCCATTTTGCGTAAAACTTGTTCTCTGCTCATCGTTATTTTCTTACCAATTTTCATGTCCTGTTTGGAGAAATAAATAAATAAATAAATTTATTATTTAATTTGTGCTTGTCCCGATGGGATAGGATTGGTTTACTTCGGTTACAAACTCGATACTGTCGACGTAACGATCTAGGGAAGCTTCCCACAGGCCGAGTTTGACCGAGAGCGCTATGGCGTTGGAAAAGGTGTATTTTTCTAGGTCTGTTGAGCCTTCGGAGTTGAGTAAAATTTTACCATTTACAAGTCGAGTTTTGTTGCTGAAATTTGTTAGAAGTTTTGTCTTAGTTTGCTTGTTTAAACTGATTTATGCTTTGTAATTGGGCAATACGAGCAGTCATTTTGTTTTGTTTACTGGCCAATACAATATGGTTATTGCTAGTTTTGTTTATTCAGCTTTAAAAGTATGAATTCAAGTGAAAGTCTGTTGTTAATTTTTTACATAAGGTTCAAATTTTTCTCAAATTCGAATTTTATCTAAAAAATTCGGTTTTTAATAAAAAAAATTCGATTTCTTTCAAAAACATTCGATTCTTTCAAAAAAATTCGATTTCTTTCAAAAAAATTCGATTTCTTTCAAAAAAATTCGATTTCTTTCAAAAAAATTCGATTTTTTTCTAAAAAATTCGGTTTTTATTTAAAAAATTTTGGTTTTCATCTAAAAAATTCGATTTTTATCTTAAAAACATCAGAGCAACAAACGACTCCTAGAACATGGTGGCAACATCCTCACTGATCACCTTGTGGCTTAACAGCATCTCTAAAACAAAACGACAACTTTTAACTGCCCGTTCCTCTAATCAATTTACTCTGTATATGTATAATCAATAGTTTCAATCTCAGCCTGGATCAAATTCTCACTATACGAATTATCTTCAAATTCATTCAGAAATTTAAGCAAACTATTACGCTTAAAAACAAACAAAAAATAAATAAGAATTCAAAATTCAAAATATACAGTGAGCTCCATCTAGTGTCCAAGACCGGCTAAACCATGGGACGCAAACCCTTCCAATGTCCAATAACCGCCCAAACTACCGTTTCGATTCGATAAAATCGAACAATCCATCATTCGAGATTTAGACCGGGCACTTTCCACTCGACCCGCCTAGGCCTACGTCTGGTCTAGATGAAATTCACTGGAAAAACACTTGCAAACTACTTCTAAATCAGGCACATTCCACATCACAACTGATCCTTCCCTGAAAAAGTAAAATATTTATCAAAATCAATCAAAAGCAGTCAAAAGCAGTCAAAATTATCACCTAAAAAAATAAATCTGTCTCGATTCCCCTCCGACTCGATATTTGGCCGACACATGAAGAACATCATTGACATCTACAAATACCGGTACAAACAAATGAATATTTAATTCAGCACGCAATTTCTTCGCAAAAATAAGTAACTTCAGGCATTGCTGCTGGTTGATACAGTCCCTGTTTCTTCAACGCAGTAGCCAACGTCTCTAGGTTGTATTCCTCCGCCGTTGCGTACGCGATCACTGTGCCCGAGTCCTGGTTAAAAAGGAGTCCACTGTTATTCGGTTCGGGTATCTAAGAATTTTTTTTCGAAAACAAAAACAAAAACTAATCATCTACTGTCCATTTAATTCGATCGGATTTCGTACTTTGAGCTCCGTGCCGTCGGGTTTCGTGATTCTCTTGCGCGCCATTCGTTTTTTGGCTTGCAGTGATGAGACACTCGATTGAATGCCCTTTGAATTCGTGTCGGATGAGGTCATACGATACTGACTCGTTATTGGAATGTTTGTACGAGAGAATGAGCCGATGCTGGCGCACCAGATTGAGGCGAGTCTGAACGGTTTTCGGTCCAATTTCGATGCAATAAAGTGTGTTGAGATGTTTGAACGTTGTGTGATGGCCGTGATTGAGTAAATGGATCGAGAAAATCGAGAAAGGATGGGCCGAAATGCTGACGACATCGTCTAATGTGGGCTGAATCGATTTTGAAATTCGGATCAACACGTCGTCGTCAGTAGGCGGCCATTGTCCCATGATGCATCGCGAAACTCAGCGCTGAATTAGGGATCGAAATTACGGTTTTTTTCGAGTCACGTGATTGAATTCAACCATTCAGATTTTTTTGGAATAAAGACAAGAGTTATAATTTTTTTTTTAATATTTAGAATTTCTTAGTTGCGTTACAACAAAATCATGCGGGGATTGAAAAGAATACAGTCTGCCATCCAACCAAAGTAATGTCACTAACAAACAAAAAGCAGACACTGCAGCTGAGAGACACATCAAAGGATTTTTAGACATCATGGTGAGGCCATACCACGTGTAATATTGAATCTCATCGATTGTTTCTGCTGCTACTTGAAGAAAAACCAGCCAACCAATACGAATCAGTCTTCTGAAGAAGTTAGCCATGTTTCAATTTTTACTGGGAAAAGAAATAGAAAAATTATTGATTAGTCCACGAAACAGATATAGTGTGACATACTTAACTTATTGTGGACACTTACTTACCTGCTTGGTTTTTAGTAAAAACAAGTTTACTGGAAAAATTTGAGCTGATCAGTGCTCAATATTACTTCAAAATTTAGCTGCAATCTGTACTCCCAATTGAAATTTTATGGTTGAGTCAGCATTACAGCTGTTTAGTTATTTTGTCCCCGTGTTTATTCTTTTTCCACAATTACTAACCAATCAATCATGTCAAATGCTGTGGTTTATTTTATTCATCGCTTTTAAATGCATTTGTATAATGAGAAAATGGATGAGAAATAGTTTGCACAATAGGGAATTAATTCATTTGGTACCAGATTCTCATCATTTATCATTGGAAAAACTGTCAAGTTATGGTATGGCCGGCTTTGTATTCAATGATTCTTTAGGGTTTAGTTGTGTTTAACACAATGTTCAATTTACCTGACCAGGCCTGCGAGAGGTGGTATGAGACCCAAGCAGGGCTGGACTGGCCCGGCACGCTAGCAGGATGCCGGGATTTCCCAGCGGCCTGCGACGTTGTGAAATTTTTTCATTTCACTAGCTTAGCATGGCCCCTTGGCCTGACCTATCCAGATTTCCCAGTACTAAATTTGTTCCCGTGGCCCGACCTATCCAAATTTCCCGGTACTAAATTTGTTCCCAGTCCAGTCTGTCACAAATATAGGGCCTGTACGAATAAATTAAATTCACAAAGCTCGAACTTATTGGACCCAATACTGCTTAACTTTTGTGTTCGGCTTTGTAGACCTCAGGCCTCAAAGACGAAGACATTGGTGGAAATGAAATTCAAAACAATAAGATCAGATTTAAAATAATTTATTAAGAAAATGTGTTTCAATGAAATCATAAGTCATTTGAAAATAATACATTCGACCGTCTAACCAAATCAAAGTAACAAGAAAGCAACAAAATGACACTCCTGCTGATATCCCTGCAAGTATAAACCACAATGGATCCCGTGCCACCATGGCAGCAATGTACCACATCTGGTAGTCCAAATCATCAAGTAGTTCTTTGATTGAGTGCACAAAAAACATCCAGGAAGCTCGAATCAGAAACAGAAGTGTGTAAACCATGTTTTCAAATTTAAATCTCTATAATTCAAAACAAAATAGATTTCTATCATTTTTTTAAATAACGAATTGTAAAGTCTTACCTGCTGTATGTACCAGTACAGATCTGTGGCACTGCTGGATCTAGGCAAATTTCAAAACTACTTCAATCCACTACAATACCGACAAATTAAGTGTTTTATGTTCCGATTGATTCACCAAATAAATGATAATGTTATTGATTGGTTCAAGTGGCTTAATAAAAACATCTGCGCCAATGTGAAATTTAAAGAGGAAGTTTTACAAAAAATCCTTGTATGTTGTCAAAGTGAGGTCTGATTCACAATTCAGAGTTGTGACGGTTATGAAACCGTACTTATCAGCACTCAATGTTGTCCCTAGATGGCGTGAATGCGAAGTAGCAGTCAATTCGAAATAGGGAATATAAAATTGTCATGAATATATTAATAAAAGTTATTTATACAGTATATTCATCGGCTATTGAGAGAATAAAATCTACATTAATATAGAGATTTATATTATTGTTATTTACTATCGGGAAAAGAATCGGTCACTTTCTTAGAAATGTGACATTGCGGATTAAAGGATTAAGTCATGTCTTGGAATGTGTCCTGGGTATCCACTTCCAGTCCTGGGTATCCACTTCCAGTCCCGGGTATCCACTTCCAGTCCTGGGTATCCACTTCCAGACCCAGGTATCCACTTCCAGTCCCGGGTATCCATTTCTAGTCCCGGGTATCCACTTCCAGTCCTGGGTATCCACTTCCAGTCCCGGGTATCCACTTACAGTCCCGGGTATCCACTTACAGTCCCGGGTGTCCACTTCCAGTCCTAGGTTTCCACTTCCAGTCCCGGGTGTCCACTTCCAGTCCCGGGTATCCACTTCCAGTCTTATATCTCGGATTAGTATAATCCAAGATATGTTCCTCTGTATCCAGTTCCTGTATCACAGGATTGGAGGGATTCATGGAACTCACGTTCCTATTAGATAATTGTTCAAATCCCTTAAACCAGCCAACAGTATACATTTCCTGACAACAGTACGTAAGTTATGGAGATTATTTTGGTTTTGGTTTCTTGTTGCTTGTCACTTGAAACCGTTGTATTACTCTGGTACAAATACTGTAGATACAACCCCCGTCAATTGAAGGCAAAGGTCTCAATGCTAATGTTTGATTCTACTGCCATGGATGGAGAGAATACACCGCCTTGCTAAGCGACAAGTATCTCCTTGCGTGGTGATGTGGTCATGCATGATTTGAAAATATCTAGTAACCATAAGTAGCACCAAGTGTGTTTTTCTGACTTGTTCCATCGTGGATGGTGCCAAAACAGTCGATTTATCAATAGTATCATGTGTGATTATACTATTGCTGTGTGGGGCCACGTCCTGCATGGTGAGGTGTTAACTAGATGGCAACTTTGTGATTGCGAGGATGTTGTGCGGTGCAATGGATGATGCTTACCATATGGCGTAATAAGGAGAATTAACTCTTTTTATCGTAACATATTTATAACCAATTGTTAAACAGAACCCAGTTTAAACAATCAATTCGGAAACTTAAACCATTACACAAAACCACTTTAAACTGCCCTCAGTTTGTAAAGCAAAGCGAACACAACATACAAATTGATTTCAATTTGTATTTGGTTTATTGGCGAATAACTGGATTCAGTTACCGGTATTCAAACTAATAACCATTCCGAGTTGTGGCTGTGCAACAAAGTCAACCGCATCTCTTAGATCGAAACAGACGACGCATTATACATAACAAACCAGGACCACGAAGCCGACACGAGACGCAGCCAGACCGGCTCAGATGACATCAATATTTCCACACACAAGAATGCTACGTTTTGTGTATGGACTGCTGGATCACCACTAAACACAATTATATGATATTACTTTAGGGCCATTCGGCCAATGTATTGTATAGTTTAATGTGATAGTTAACGAGCCACATGAAGGCCTTAGTTTTATGTATAACTTTTAGTATTTCTTGTATATTGTATATCCGGTGACCAATAAACTGTAGTCTATTGAGAATCATGTTGTATTTATTTATCTCGTATGTTATTCACTTGTTTCAATCTATTCCCGGCACTACCATTTGGTAGGGATAGGGTCGTCACCGTCACAGCCTAATCAACCTTTTTGTTTTTGCTATGAAAGAAAGTTAAATGTGTTTTGCTGTTCAACGCTGTCCACTGCGACTGAAAGCAGAAGACTATCGTACTGCCTCGAATAAACGCAGGGTTCAAATAAGCACCGGGACTCGTTTAAACGCCGGGGGAGAGTTAGCGGCGTCTATTGCACAGCGCCGACCCGACCCCACCGGGGGCGTTGGGTCCGGAAAATTAATAAACGCCTCGGCGTTTATTCAAGGCAGTATAAGTCACTTTTTGAATGCAACTGGTGTTAATAATAAATTCGAACCCTCATCAAAAGCTGAGAAAACAGAAACAAAAACAACAACGATACATTCGTTCTTCAAATGGTTTGTTGCTTTTCTTGCCTTTGTTGCGACAACCAAATTCAAATGTAGCACGACATCACCACCAAGTTTTTTTCCGCCAAAGCAATTCCGCCAGCACCATAACCGCCCAACCAATTCCGCCAACATCATAACCGCCCAACCGCCAATGCGTTACAGCCAAGCCGCTACCGCCAATTCAAGGGGCGCCAATGGCAACAACAGCCAATGACCGCCAATGACCGCCAATGACCCAAAATGGTCGAATATGGTCGAAAATGTTATTTGATACAGAAGGACAAGATGGATAAAATATCCATTTAGTGTGTTTCACAACTATTGCTGTAATAAAAATGTTTAAAATATTACAAATATTGTTAGTTGTTACCTATAGATGATATTAGTGTGTTAAGGGGCTAGCCTACCCGCCATCTTGCCTGTTTTCTGATGCTACAAGGCGGTCTTAGTTTCGTCATAGCTAAATGACTATTGCATATTTTTTTTTCTTTTTTTTTTTTCTAAATACTAATTAATAAACTGAATGTTTATATTATGTTACATTTGTGATATTTGTTCAATTTGTTTTTCAATCATTAAAATTAGAACATGATTTTAAAAAAAAAAATTTTATTTTTTTTAAAAATAGAAGTAATAGAAACCTAGATAAAACAATTTTATATGTTGCATTAATTTTTATTTATGAAAATTTTTGAAATTGTTACTGTAAACTTGAAATTACGAAGCAAATGTTTTAGATGTGATTGTGCTGCCACCTATTAGTGAAGTGTACCGATACACTACTTTAGCATGCGTAGGAATATGATTTAGTCACGTGATTTTTTAGTCATGTGATTTTTCAGTCATATGATTTCACAGATCATTTTTTTTTCTTTTGATTCAATACGACCATTGCAATCATAAAAAATGTCAAAAAGAAAAAGTACAAAAGCAAGAATCTGGCAAAGTGCTCGGCGAAAGAAGAGGACCTGTAACCACTTAAAAAAGTTTTATGGCTTACCAAAAACTAAAAAGTAATTTATTTATTTGAAATTTTATATTATTTTAATTCTGGGTCATATTTTTGGATGTCGGGTCACTTTGGTGCCGATTATTTCGATGCCTAACCAAAAAAAACCCTAAATTTTCACCCAAATTTATTGATGGATTACTTCGGCGCCATCATTTCATCGTCAATCTCTTCGTCGCCAATCATTGCTTTGGCAATCACTTCGTCACCGCTCATTTCTTTGGCAATCACTTCGTCACCGCTCATTTCTTTGGCAATCACTACATTGACTGTCGGCCGTACGTTTTTGACTGTCGACCGTCAGCTTTCGACTGTCGGCCGTACGTTTTCGATGTCGGCCGTACGTTTTCGATGTCAGCCATACGTTTTCAACTGTTGGCCGACGACTGTCGGCCGTCAGCTGTCGCGGCATTTGTATATATATATTTTTTTTTATAAATTGTAATAAAAATCACGAAACAAAACATAAATTGCACAAATTGCAACACACACTCGGTGTATGGCAGCGATGGTCACGACAGCTGACTGCCGATTGGCGGGGAATTTGTTTGAGATTGGCGGGCCATACGTTTTCGACTGTTGGACGTCGACTGTCGACAGCTGTTTTTATGCACTTTTTGGCTAGTTTTCATGCGAGTTTTGGCCAGTTTTCATGCGACACGTTTTTCCGGCAAATTTTATAGGTGTTTGCAGGGGAATTTGAGGGGAATTTGTTTGAGATTGGCGGGGAATTTGTTGGAGATTGGCGGCAAATTTGACACGTTTTTGAGGGGAATTTGTTGGAGATTGGCGGCAAATTTGACACGTTTTTGAGGGAAATTTGTTTGAGATTGGCGGGGAATTTGTTTGAGATTGGCGGCAAATTTGACACGTTTTTGCGCAAATTTGACACGTTTTTGAGGGGAATTTGTTTGAGATTGGCGGCAAATTTGACACGTTTTTGAGGGAAATTTGTTTGAGATTGGCGGGGAATTTGTTTGAGATTGGCGGCAAATTTGACACGAATTTGCGGCCGTACGTTTTCGATGTTGGCCATACGTTTTCGACTGTTGGACGTCGACTGTCGGCAGTCAGCTGTCGCGGCCATCAGCTGTCTACTGTCGGCCGGTTTTCTACTAATTTCCGTAAAAAAAAATTGCAAATGCATTTGTATATTTATATTTATAAATTTTAATAAAAATCACCAAACAAAACACAAATTGCACAAATTGCAACACACACGCGTTGTATGGCAGCGATGGTCACAACAGCTGTTTTCATGCGCTTTTTGGCCAATATTTATGCGATGTTTGACCACCAATTCTGGTGCGATTTTTGGGAATATTTTATACGATTTTTAGGCAAGACAGAAATAAAGATATAAAAATTTTGTCAAAGATTTTATTTGTTTTTGTACCAAATGTCATACGATTTTGGGCAAGATTTCTTCCAATTTTTGGCCATTTTTTATGCGTTTCGGGTCTGTTTTCAGGCGCTTTTTGGCCAGTTTCAAAGCGATTTTTGGCCAATATTTATGAGATGTTTGGCAACAAATATGCTGTGAATATGCGGCAATAAGCCGTGAATTATTATTGGCAAGTAATCGTGTGATTTTGGGAATGATTTCAACCGATTTTGTACAAGATTTGTTGTGATTTTGTGCAAGATTTGTTGCGATTTTGGGTAGAATTTGTTGCGATTTTTGGCCAGATTATGTGCAATCTTGGGCCAGAGATTATGTGCCATCTTGGGCCAGTTTTGGTGCAATTTAGGCCAAGATTTGCTGCGATTTTGGGGAACTTCTTGCCCTTTATTGTTGGCAAGAAGTTGTACGATTATGGCAATGAAATTAGCTGTTTTGTGCAAAATTTTGTTCGATTTTGGCCAATAATTTAAACTATTTTTGGTCAATGTTTCTGAGATTTTGGGGACACTTTTATACAATTTTGGACCAGTTTTGGTTGAAATTTTGGGCCAGGTTAGGTGCGATTTTGGGTCGAATTTGGTACGATTTTGGGCCAGATTTGGTGCGATTTTATGCATTTGGACCAGTTTTGGTGGCAATTTTGGGCCAGATTAGGTGCGATTTTATGCAAGACAAATATAAAAATATAAAAACTTTAAAAATAATTGACCCAACATTAATTTGTATTTTAAAAAAAAATTAATAGTGAATTCGAGGATCCTGAAAGCATTGAAATTGATGGGCAGTCAGAAATGGATTCAATGCTACTGTCACATTTGAGTTTTCAAAATGAGAATACTCCAATTGCAAATGAATGTGCTGTTGATCATGGAAGTGATCATTCATTTCAATTGCCAAATTCTACTGATGAATTTGACAGTGCACATCTTAAAATTGGAGAGTTATGTTCAACACCTAGGCCTGGTCGAAATCAAGGAGGTGACTCTCCTATAGAGATGAATACACCAATCAGTGATGAAGTTGCTGGTTCATACAGCCAAGAAAGTGAAAGGTATTCATACATCACAAAGTCAATTCTTTTACTGTGTTACAAAATTATTTTTTTTCAGTTACTTGGGTCGACGTATTGTTGACATAGGACATGTATTTTCTGCTATCAAAACCATATCAGATCACGATCCATTTGACTGCTCATTTAAAGATATGGACCTTGTCAATGAAAGCAGGGAAGGGCTGCATACAGTTTGGACATTTGTGTGCAAACTGTGTAATTTACGTAAGAAGATACGGAGTGAACCCATCGATGATGGGAAAATGAATTCGAATGAATCTGCAGTTTCGGGAATATTAACAACAGGAGGTGGCTATTCCCAATTAGAAGAAGTCCTGGCTGTGCTTGATGTGCCAGTTATGGCAAAACAAACATACAATAAGACTCAGGCAACTCTGGGAAATGTGTATCAGAAAGCAGCAATGGAAGAAATGATTTCAGCTGGGAAAGAAGAAGCAGAACTTGCTACTGCAAGCAGTGATTTGGACACTGATGGAATTCCACTGATAACTGTGATTGCTGATGGTTCTTGGGCAACTCGTTCTTACGGAACGAAATACAACTCTTCATCTGGCGTGGTAACAATCGGAAATTTATTTTTTATACTTTTTTTAAAATTTCTTAATTTTTGCACATTTCAGGCAATAATAATGGGTGCCAGAACTAAAAAAATTCTGTTTGCTGCAATAAGGAATAAGTACTGCTCGACTTGTACCTTTTATGACACAAAGCAAGAAACTACACCTGAACATCGATGTTACAAAAACTGGACAGGTAGTTCTGGTGGGATGGAAGCCGATGGAATTGTTGAAGGCTTTCAACGAAGTTTGGAAATGCATGGCGTCAGATTCGCTCGGCTTATCGGAGATGGAGATAGTAGTGTCTACAAAAGACTTTTGGATGCAATGCCGTACGGACATGCTTTGATCATTGAAAAAATAGAATGTCGAAATCACATTCTGCGAAACTATTGTAATAAGATCAGAGATATTGCAGGCAACACCAAGCTGGGAACACCAGCACTACGACGAATTATTAGTGGACAAGTACTCCGTCTTAGAACTGCTGTGCAAAAAGCAGTTCAGTATCGAAAGCAACAAAATGAATTAACACTTTCTGAAAGAACACAATTACTGAAGAAGGATGTTAAAAATGGCCCGTATCACGTGTTTGGTGACCACACTAACTGTGCTAATTATTTTTGCTCTGGGCCAAAAGAAAGTGAAACAAACCTCGTACAGCAATTGTCAGCAACAGGACTTTTTTCAGAGATGCTAAAAGTAGTGGAAAGAGTGCATAATAATGCTTTTAGCTTAATCCACGATGTGACTAACAATATAGTGGAAAATGCGAATTCAGTAATAGCAAAGTTTATAGGAGGAAAACGAGTTAACTTCAGTCGTGGGCACTCATACCAAAGTCGTTGTGAAGCTGCTGTAGTTTCAATCAACTCCAACAACAACCTACACGGCAGAGTTCATGAAGTGATGTTTAACCGCAGTCCTAGGAAATTCACTGCTTCATTTATTAGCAGACGTCAAGATAAAAAAAACTATAACATTGAAGCACGAAAGGCTGCTGCTCTGAAACCACGAAAGAAAACTTCAAACATTCTACCAATGGGAGATGCAGATTATGGAAAGAATGCCCAACAACCTGACATGGACACCACAATCTATGAAGAGGAAAAAAAGAAGATACTGAAAAGTTTACAAGTCTCTTTAGATCAGAGGAACGACATAGAAAAGATAACTGTTGGTCAAGCCATGTCACCTGTTTGGCTGCAGGAACGACAACGAAGATTGACAGCCTCAGTGTACGGAAAAATCTGTAAAATGAGGCCTTCAACTTCATGCAAAACCAATGTTCATACCATTTTATATTCTGCTGTAAAAACTCAGGGCATGCGTTATGGAAATGACAGTGAGCCATTTGCTATAGCAAAGTTTGAACAAGTGTATGGGTTGAAAACAATTGCATGTGGGCTATTTGTGGATCTGGAGAAGGGATACTTGGGAGCCAGTCCTGATGCCATAATTGGAACAGATGCAATTGTTGAAGTGAAGTGCCCATCATGTGCGAAGAATTTGACACCTTTGCAGGCAGTTGAGGGAAAAAAAATCACTTACTGCTCAATTCAAAACGGCAAGCTATTCCTAAAACCGACCCATGAGTATTATTACCAAATTCAGGGACAGCTGCACATTACTAGAAAATTAAAGTGTTATTTTGTTTTATGGACACCTTTGGGAATGTCAGTTGAAGAAATTGTAAGAGATGACGCATTTTGGGAAAACAACATGAAGGAACAATTGGACAAATTTTATTTAAACTGTTTGTTGCCCGAAATTGTGGACCCCAGGCATACAAGGAATATGCCGATACGAGACCCTGACTATATTCTAAATGCTCAAACCAAACAGAAAGAAAATAAAAATATTGCATTACAAAAGAAAAGAAATCAAGACGAAATAATTGATGAGCAAACAGAAGAAAACAATCACCAAACAACGGGTAATGAAAATATACAGCCAAAGCAAGATAGGAAACGCAAAAAGTAAAAATTGTAAAAATATCTAATAAAGTAATGGAAATTCATAAATATTTTGAATAAATTCATTTCAAATTGTAAATATTTTGAATAAATTCATTTCAAATTGGAAATATTTTGAATAAATTTATTTCAAATTGTAAATATTTTGAATAAATTCATTTCAAATTGTAAATGTATCGAATAAACTCACGTGAAATCATATAAATTATCACAACTTCTTGCCAATAAGAATGGGCAAGAAGTTTCCCAAAAGTCGCAACAAATCGTTTCAAAATTGTACATAATCTGACCCAAATTTGCATCAAATCACGGCAAATTCACGGCAAATTCACGGCAAATTCGCCGCAAATTCGCCCCAAATTTGCCACAAATTCACGGCAAATACGTCCCAAACTTGCCGCAAATTCGCCCCAAACTTGCCGCAAATTCGCCCCAAACTTGCCGCAAATTCGCCCCAAATTCGTCGCAAATTCGCCCCAAATTCGCCGCAAATTTGCCACAAATTCACGGCAAATTCGCTCCAAACTTGCCGCAAATTGGCCCCAAACTTGCCGCAAATTGGCCCCAAACTTGCCGCAAATTCGCCCCAAATTCGTCGCAAATTCGCCGCAAATTTGCCACAAATTCACGGCAAATACGTCCCAAACTTGCCGCAAATTCGCCCCAAACTTGCCGCAAATTCGCCCCAAACTTGCCGCAAATTCGCCCCAAACTTGCCGCAAATTCGCCGCAAATTCGCCGCAAATTCGCCGCAAATTCGCCGCAAATTTGCAGCAAATTCGCCCCAAACTTGCCGCAAATGCGCCCCAAATTCATCGCAAATTTGCCACAAATTCGCCCCAAATACGTCCCAAACTTGCCGCAAATTCGTCCCAAATTCGCCGCAAATTCAAAGTAAACTTGCCCTAAATTCACAGCAAATATTCCGCAAATTCACAGCAAATTTTCCGCAAATTCACGATAAATTTGCCAGAAAATCACGGCAAATACACAGCAAAGTTGTGCAAATTCACGACTATTTGCCAATAATAATTGTAATTAACCTTTGAAAAAATCAAAATTATTACATTAAATTTTTTTTATTAAAATCTATTTTTTTTTATCACAACTGAAAAATCAAAATTCTGGCCAAAAGTTTATTCTGAATAGCATTTATTTATTTTTTAAATAAAAAACACTTGACCCCTTTAATACCCACAACCCCTTTTAATTCCAAGAAAGGATTAAGTTGGAACCCCTTTTATGCACTACTTTCTAGTGTGTGATAATATTGTAGGTGATTTGGTTTTAGTAATCAGCGCCATCTATTGACCAAAACATGTCAAAATAATAAGGTAGGCTAGCCCCTTAACTTTTTTCCCAAAAAATTACAATAGGGCTCAGTGTTTCCTGTGCCGCTACGTAGAGCACGTCCAGCAGAATGTCTGCTTTCGTACACGATTGTTTGAGTTTTACAGATTGTCGCAATTTTCATGGACTCTACAGTAGTTGGTCAAATTTTCGTTCTCTGGCTTGAATCTTGCAACTCTGATTTCTCGAGTTCTACGTCAAAACCATGTCTACTAGTACAATTGGATGCGTCTTGGAATCGAAGAAATACGAATGTACACTGTAAAACTCACCACCAACAGATGTCGCCATCACAAAACAAATACGTTTTCCTACTTACATCCAGTCAACACAGATGGCAGCACCATATCGAACTCAAAGTCTCATTTCACGTACGGAAGAAAAAAATCAAATCAAATACGGTAAAAATAAAACGTATATACTTTAATCAACACCATCAAACAAATGGCCATTCCTTTTTCCAAAATAAAATAAAAATCAATTTATGTATCATTGAATCTAGTTTTTATGAAGTCAACTTGTGATTCCCATCAGGGATTAATCTTTTTTATGGCTGCTTTTAGTTGATGGCACCAAGAGAACCTCGACATATCCTTTTCCCACTGACGAGGCCAATGTTTCAAATCAATGGCTTCTGTCATTATACTAAGAAGGCAATAAACTCAATCCAACACTGATGTGTGTGCCTCTCTCTGCCCGTATTCAAATTAATCAAACCCCCAACCGCCTTCCTTTTACAACCTAAACACCAATAAAAACACCTCATCACATTAATTCACAGAACCAGACCCAATCAAACACACAAAAAAACAAAATAAAATAAACCACCTGAACCTGGTAAAAAAAATAAACATTTTTTCCATACCTCATCCCCCCCCCCCCCATCTCCCCCTTGATCACACTCAATTGCACACTTGTGCTTAATGCATCTCAGGAGACAGATCCCACTTTGCCCTCACAATTGGCTCCGATTTACCAGTTGATGGTTCTTTTGCGCCACTTCCCAATGGGATTATTTGAGAGAACACAAAATTCGGTCTTTTTCTTCCTCAGAAAATCATTTAATTTTATTTATTTTTATTTTTATTAGACAAAACAAAGTTGGTGACAAACAGGTGTTTTTCATCTAACTTATGCACGCCTGTGTTGTTAGGAATTGCGCTGGTTTTAGATGGGATTAGGTGTGGATGTGCTTTCTAAGTCCTATAAGTTGGGTCTAGATAGAAATATGTGATGTGTGTCATATGGTTGAAGGGCGGGGAGGTTATGAGTGATTTATTCCATTTCTTCAGTCCCTCAATCCCTCAACAATTTACTGGCAATTGGTTGGGGGGTGCATCGGAAATTGTCATGTGTGGGATCCCGAGAAAGCCGGCCTGGGTCTGTTTTGTTGGGATTACACAAAACTATATGGAAAAATCACTTTTCGGTGAAAAATTATCAAAAAGCTGGGACATGTAACCCTAAAGCAGGGCTGGATTTACCGGTAAGCTATGAAAAAAAGATAAAAGCTTTGCTGTATTCAAAGGACGTAAGAACGGCGTACACCCTCCGCTACTTCCACAAATATTTATCTATTAAACATCAAGCGCCCAATTTGGTGAGCAAAACGCCGTTTGTGGACGATCTACGGGTTTCAATTCGACTTGCCAATAACCCTTGGAGAGATCCATGGTGGTTACCGAGGGAAAAGAGTAAACATTGAAGAAGGCAGATATTTAATAGTCATATCTAGAATTTGATATACGACTAATCGTAAAGGAATTAGGAAGCAATAATTCGTCACAAATAAATGCCTCCCATTTGGTATACACAGTTGGTTAGCAACTTGTTAAAAATCGCGTTTCTCTTGGCGTTTTATCTGTGCAATTCCAGTCTCGGGTCAACACGGCGGCGTTTTTCATCTTCGGCTCGGACCTAACTAAACAACACCTTGTACTTTAGCTGCATCCAGCGCTAAATCAATAAATAAGACAAAAATTTACAAGAAAAACCAAAAAATAAAATAAAATAAAAATAAAATATATTTTTTTTTTACTTTTTACTTTTTATTTTTTTTTGGGTCCATTTTCATCAAACTCAATTTCCATCAAAACGTCTCCACGGAATTTCCATTCTTCCACTCTCGCGCTTGGCCGACCCAATTAACGACCCCTATTAGCCACGGTCCCTAGAGTGGTGCTCCCACCCATCATCGCAATCATCCCGCAGCGAATGGACGAAGCCGTCACTTGAGCGCCGGCCACGCCCAGTCATCGCGCGGAACCCAATCGCGTTTGTGGACGCCAATTACGAGCGGTGTAACCGGGACCGGAACGTGCGCCACGCCTGCCGCATGCGAGACGCGTCTGGCCCGCTCCACTAATTCATTTTCGCGTCGATTGTTTGATTGTTTTCATTTGGTCATTTTCGCTCGAAACAACAAATAAAGTGTGTTTTTATTTGTTTCTATGTCAACAATAGGATTTTTAAAAGTGTTTATAAGCTGAGAAATTTGTTATTGTTTTCAAATTGAATTTGTAATTTGTTTTTGCATTTTCAACCAAGTTTAGTCTAAAAACAACAAATAAAATGTGTTTTAAGTGTCAATAAACAAAACAATAGCATTTTTCAGTGTTTTCTTGGTAAAAAATTGATATTGTTTAATATTTTGTATTTTATTTTGGCTTTTGCAACCAATTTTAGCCTCGGAAAAACAGTTTGCAACGCAATAAACAGCTGAAACAGACGTTAAGTATCAACAAAACATCTTTCACACATTTAAACACAATAAATAAATAAAACTACGTGTCCATATTTCCTCACTATTAAACAACGCAACCGCCATTGCACTTTTCCGTTCATTGATTTTACTCACCATAACCACACATCTGTCATTTCCGACCATTGTTTGACTTTCCCATTCAAATTACACTGGAAAGTGTGGGCAGCTCTCAGTTATGTAATGTCATAAAAATGAAATAAAACGTTTAAAGTTTGTGTGAAAAAGTGGCGAATTTGGATGTGCAAATTTTGTGTTTCATTTGGTTTTAATTCTTTTCGAGTGGGAATCCCTCAACAGCTGTGCCTTAATGGCGTCTTCATTAGGGACGGGGAACCGCCTTCGAACAAGCGAAAAGAGGCGCAGTTTGCAGATAAAAGTGCCGACAACTCAATCCCCAACTCGGGGGAAAATGGCCGACAAAGTCAAAGGTCACGGGCGGGGGTGGACAAGTCGTTGACCAACCAAACAAAGAAATTTGGCCACATTGGAACAAATTGGAAAAATTGGAAGAATTGAAAAAAGTTGGAAAAATAATGAAAAGTTGTGAAAAATTGGAAGAAGAAAAAGAATGGAAAAACTGGAGAAGAAAAATTGAAAAATGAAAAAAAAATTGAATAAATGGACAAAAAAAATTGGAAAATTAGAGAGAAAAGTTGGAAAATTGTAGAATGAAATTGTAAAAAAAAATTGAAAATTAAAAAAAATTTTCATTCTTATTTTTATGGGTTTTCGAGTTCGTGACAGCGAGTTGGTGAAACCCTCCCTGAATTTTTGTGAATAATGGTCATTCTTTTTTTGACCGGAGGCTTAATCCATCTAAAGGCAGGTGAAGTTGTTGTTGCCAACTCCCCCTTAAGGCAAATGGCGGCATGTCTGTAATCAGGAGAACGGGAGACGGACGCGAGCAATTTGTAAACGACCCACGGATGAAGGGAGAAAAGACCACTGGACAACAAGACGCCCCTCCTTAGGGGTGCAAGAGCGAATCACAGGAAAAGTGCCAGATGGAAAAAAAAAGAAAGAAAAAAGAGAATTTGAAGAATTCTTTTTTAATAAAAAGAAATAAAAAGAAGTTGAGATAAAAAAGAACGTGGTGGAAGATGATGGATAGAATGGTCAAAATTTGGGGCATTTGTGAAAAATGTGACCAAATACAGTAAAAAAAAAGAATATGGCCAAAAAAAGTGAAAATGTAGAAATATATGACCAAAAAAAGTGAAAATGTAGAAATATATGACCAAAAACTGTGAAAATGTTGGAAAATTTGACCAAAAACCGTAAAAAATTTGGAAAATTTGACCAAAAATAGTCAAAAAGTTGGAAAATTTGACCAAAACAGTCGAAAAAGTTGAAAAATCAGACCAAAGAAAGTGAAAATATGAAAATACTTAAGCAAAATGAGTGAAAATGTCGAAAAAATTAACTAAAATAAGTGAAAATATTGATAAAATAACCAAAACATAGAAAACTATGGTCAAACAACATTAAATCGCAAACAAAAAACAAAAAACAAAAAACAAAAAACAACAACAAACAAATGTACACATTCGTGCAAAATATTATTTCCAACAAATGCTTGCCACTGCTGTGGAACCTCCCCGAGCTTTGGCTCCGGTTTGTGGGTGACGCGAATCACACCTCAGTGCGATGTTGGGTGGAAAACCAGCGTGACCATGTGACATTAAGACACTTCCGACTGCCATTGACTCGACTTTCAGTCCTAATTACAGACTTTTACATTTATTCCAAAAAAAGAAATTAATTTTCCTCTTTTCGAAGCGTTCGGTTGGGGGATGGCGGTGCGGTGTCGTTTACACACAAGTAATTTGGGAGGCGGTTCCTCCTTCACTTTTACCCCTTGGCCCCGGTCAGGGTCACGATTCACGCTGACCCTTGTCACTTTGTTGCTACTGGAGTTTGTTGATTGCATCGTTTAATTTCCTTGTAAAGGGTGCACGAACATTTAAATTAAAGGTGATACAATCGATCAGTGTTGGGAAAATGTGCACGAAATGTGTGAGGGAATAAATAAAAGGGTGGAATTTTGGAGAAGTTTATAAAAATAAAAATAGAAACGTATTGTTAAAAAATTAAATAGTTTCGTGTGATAAGAATGATTAAAACAAAGTGGTTTTGATATCTTTTTGTTTTAGCTTTTCAATTTAATCTTTTGCGTATCTTTTTCACAATTTTATTATGCTTTATTTTCCAATTTTTTTTTTAAGAATTTTATTTCATTGTTCCATTTATTTTACAATTTTATTTCATCTCTCCGCCATTTTGTTTCATTTTTTCATTTATTTCGTTTTTCTACCATTTTATTTCATTTTTTTGTTTATTTACCAATTTAATTTAATTTTTCTGTTTATTTCACAATTTAATTTAATTTTTCTGTTTATTGCACAATTTTATTTCATTTTTTTTTATTAATTTCACAATTTTATTTCATTTTCCCACCATTTTATTCCATTTTTCCACCATTTTATTTCATTTTTCAACCATTTTATTTCATTTTTCAACCATTTTATTTCATTTTTCCATTCATTTCATAATTTAATTTCCTTAATTTTTTCTACTTTGTTCAATATGAGTCCATTTTTCCATTTCCATTTCTTCTTTTCATTTCCAATATGGCAATATTAGACAATTTTCTCGAAAATTCTTCTTCTCCACAATTAATTCGACAATCTTATTTCTCCTTATTTCTCCTTGCCAGTTGCCACCATTTGCCCACCCCATTAAACAAACTCCACATAAAACATAAAATATTTACGACTAAATTCACTTAAACCCCAACTACAAACAATACCACACCATCCAACTATGTTCCTTCCTTCCTCTTCAACCCATAAACTTTTACACCGCACCAATTAACTATTAACTACTAATTACATGGCACGAACACAAATGAAACGAATAACGAATCGCGCTGCCCCATTTCCATATTTGGCGCAAGCATCACAACACAGCGACAAAACAAACGCGACTGCAACTCCATTATAAACATCATTACAGCGGAGCAATGAATTATGAGTCACGTGAGAGTGGAGCGAATCAAACGTAGCTCGAAACAATGTAATCCCAGGTTGATCATGAATCCATCCGCAACCGCGGGCGTCAAGATGGTGGAGAAGCCGAGGGAAAAGTGTAAATGGCTGCTGCGAGGCAACGATATTACACACTAATTTTCTCTTCGTTTCTTTGCGCTTAACAGTTTTATGATTTTACAAATTATTCTTAAAAGAGCGCCATTACGGTGTGCGCGTCTATAAAGGTGCGAGTGATGAATCGTTTTATGATGTTCGTCGCAAAATGAAATAGGGACGCACGCATTTTTCATTTGCACTCATCTTCACGCTGTTTTGCTGCGAAAAGTGAATTTTACGAAGCATCCTTTAGTTTGGTTTGAGCGCGCTTTTATACTCGTGAAAAAGGATTTTAAAAAATATTGAAAGTAAATATTATAGTAAAACTGTTGAAAAATATTAAAAAACTTTTTTTTTTAAAAGTAAAATTGTTGAAAAGTATTAAAAAAGGTTTTTTTTTTTAAAGTAAAATTGTTGAAAAATATTCTTGAAAGTAAAAAATGTTAAAAATTCTTTAAAATTAAAAAATATTTTTATAAAAAATTTTCACTTCTTAAAAAAATGTTTTTTAAAAATGAAAATTGTTGAAAAATATTTTTTAAAAGTGAAAATTGTTGAAAAATATTTTGTAAAAGTGAAAATTGTTGAAAAATATTTTGTAAAAGTGAAAATTGTTGAAAAATATTTTGTAAAAGTGAAAATTGTTGAAAAATATTTTGTAAAAGTGAAAAAACATTTCAAAAAAATTAAAAATGATAACAAATAACATAAAAAAAAATGTAAAATAAATTTTATACACAAAATTTTGAAGAAAAAAAATTCCATTCAATACTTAAAAACCATTTCCATTTGAGCACTTCTTAGAAAACTAAAAACACATTTCCCACTATCTAAAAAACATTTCTCGATAATCAAACCAAAAAAAAAATAAAAAATAAAAAATAATAAAAAATAAAAAAAATCCTATCTATTGACATATTTGGCGTCACCTAGTCTGTGAGGAACGCAGCTTCAAAAGATTAAACCGACCCCTCAAAGAAATGCGTGGTGAGAAACGCGTGCAAATATTTGCTCTTTTTTGCATGTGTTGGTTGGTGCACAACTCACGAGGGAGGAAGGAGAACCGCCTTTTAATCTAAAGCTTGTTGTCTCAACTCATGTCGTACCACTGCCACTTATCACTTGCACACACAGCCTTCATATCAATCTTTCCCCGTATCAACCATTATCTATACACTTCCTAATACACAAAAATCATTTTCTTACAAACCGTTTCGTTTCTTCCACATTCTCATCCATTTTCATTCTTGCAACCCCTTTGCTGCCCTGCCAAACTCCCAACTATTGTTGACAATCAAATTGGTGTTTTTCACTTAAAATTGACAAATTTGACAAATGTTCATTTTGCAGAATTTTGGTACAAGATTATATTTTTTTAAGTAAAATAAAATTGGTTTTTCGGTTAAATTTGATTTTTTTTTCAATTTTCTGTTCATTGTTGAGTGATTTCACAAATTTTTTGTTTATTTTTCAGTATTTTTACAATTTCTTTAACGTTTTAATGCAGAAACAAATTTAAAAATGTCAACAACAAGGCCAAAAATACTGTTTTTAATACGAATTTGATGTTTTTGACTTTACAATTTCCCCCACACACAAAAAAAACAACAAAAAAAGCTCAAAACCCAGCACCAGCCATCACCAGCCCGCAAAAAATGGCCTCAAAACCGTCCAATCTCTCTCGGAAACCTCACCCAAACCCAAAACCCAACTCCAAAACCGCCCTCACCCTATTGGCTCCCGCCGCCAACTCAAAACGCCAGCACCAAACCGACCAATCAGACGGCCGAGCCACGAGCAAGCGCCCGCTATCTCCAAACAAAAATCCCATCATCCATCCATCCGTGTCCGCACAACAACAAACCAAACACAAACATGTCTCTCGCGCGGACGTAAAACTCGTTTGCCCCGCACCAAACTGCAGCCACACGCGGCAAATCATCCACCTGGATACGTCACGCCTCCCGGACCGCTGCGGCGGGGGCACGTGGTCCCCGAATGGCCACAGCGACCCCAACCCCCCGGCCGGCAGCGGCAACATGGTCTTCTACTACGAGTCCTATCCCGCCATGCGACACCAGTTCGGCGCGATGGGCCACCACTACCCGTACGGACAGGCGCAGCCGCCCGCGCCGACGCAGTTCGCGGGCGCGCACCACCAGGAGATGCCGTGCGCGATGAGTCAGTTCGGCGGCGCCGCGGACCAGCCGTCGTGGCAGGCGCCGGCCAATTCCACCTCGGTTTTCTCCGCCTCGTCCAGCTGTTCGCGGACCCCGGTTTTCGACGAGTGGGCCCCCCGGAGCCCGTGCGCGCACTTGTCGGGCCCCGCGTGCGGGAGCCCGGCCAACGGGGCGTACAATTCGGGTTTTAAGTTGGGCGCGGTGCAGGACTTCTCGCAGCCGCAGCAGCAGCTGCATCAGCCGCCGCAGGACTTGAGTATTCACGGCGGGCAACAGTCGCCCGATTCGGGCTTGACGGTGTCGAGCGACGGGGTTTCCAGCTCGGACTCGCCCGGTGCGGGTGCGAATCATCATCATGTGCTGGGCATTCAGCAGCATGGCTCCATCAACGTGCAGCAGGGCTTGAGGCCGCCGATTATTCGAAGTCCCTACGATTGGATCAAAAAGCCGTCTTACCAAACGCAGTGCAATCCAGGTACACCTTTTTCAACTTATTACATCTTTTCTACACTTTTTTCGCTTTTTCTGACTCGTTTCGGGGGTTTTACAAGTGATTTCTCCGCTTTTTCAACTTTTTAATCGTCGGTTTTATCGTTTTAAGCCTTTTTGTGAACTATGTTTTGAAGGGTTTCTTTTTTTATTATTATTATTACATTATTTGACGTGTTTTACGGTATTTTTCGGTGTTTTTTCAAAGGTGTTAGTTGTTAGAGCATCATTAGATTTTTTTAAAAGCGGTTCACATTTTTTTTTTGAAGATTTTTAAAGATGTTTTGATCGGTTTCTGCTTTTTCGTTTGATTTTTACTTTAGGCCTTTTTTAAAAGCTTTTATCAGTGTTTTTACGTTTATTAAAATTATTTTAGTCTGTGTCACTATTTTTAGTCCTTTCCAAGTAGATTTGACAACATTAACACACAATTTGAGCATTTTAAAGAATCTTCAAACAAATTTTTACCATTTTTAGACCTTTTCAAACTAATTTTGTAGACTTTTAAGCCTTTTCAGACAAAATTTGAGCATTTTAGGCCTTTTCAAACTAATTTTGAACATTTTTAGGCCTTTTCAGACAAAATTTGAGCATTTTTAGGCCTTTTGAAACAAAATTTGAGCATTTTTAGGCTTTTTCAAACAAAATTTGAGCATTTTTAGGCCTTTTCAGACAAAATTTGAGCATTTTTAGGCCTTTTCAGACAAAATTTGTGCATTTTTAGGCCTTTTCAGACAAAATATGAGCATTTTCTAGACTTTAACATAGTATGTATTTCTATTAATTTTATAAAACACAAAAAAAAAAGATTTAGTGCCTTTTCCATGACATTTACACCCAATTAGACCACTTACAAGTTAGTTAAATTTTAAACCAATTCACACTTCACTATATTTCCTTATTTATACAACAAAATCAATTCTTCTCTATACTCAACTCATCGCCACTTAAGACGGCAATTTAAATTGACGATATTGCCGCAATAAAAAAGCTTTTCGATCTTTATTGAGCCATCACACGACTTAAACGAAACGCATCAATAAAAATAACCCTAAATTAACCGAAACATCTCCAAACACAATTCAAAAATTAAACCTAAAAAATATTTCCAAAAAAAAAGTAAAAAAAAAAAAAAAAAAAAAAAAAAATCTTGACTTTTCGACATCAAAGAAAATGTGTGTTTCGCACAAGAGCGAGGTGACGAGAGGGGTCGGGGGAGGTGAAGCAAATGTCCATTTGTTGTCCCACAACCAGTTTGTCAACATGTCTGTGATTGGGGGACGTACAAAGTGGACAAAAGGAGGCCAGGTAGAGCAGGGGGTGATGGAAGAAGAAGCCAAGTGAGACTATCATTTCTTTAGTCGCCAACATCGGTGCAATTGACCATCGACTAATCCCCACGTCCCTTTTGTCCCTTTGACAAATCTCTCACCGACACACGCCAGCAGACAAATCCGAGACTTCTTGCACGATTAATGGGTCAAGGTGAATCGATTTAGACCCCATCAATCACCAAATGGAAGGAAAGAAAGAGTTTACTCACTTTTCCGTCGTTTTTTTGTTTCCTTCAGATTTTATTAATTGAATTGTTTGGACATTTTTTCGACTTTAGTTAAACGAAAATAAATAATTTTGACCGTTTAGAGAAATAAAAGTGGAAGAATTTCGTTTTTACTCATTTTGAAAGTCGAGTTTGACCGTTTTTCGATTATTTCAACTAAATTTTGCTATTTTTTCGAGTTACCTTAAATCGATTTGTTTTGTCTTTCCTGTAATTTTAGGTCAGATTTGACCATTTTTTTTCGAATTTAGTTTAAGAAAAATCGAGTTTTTGTCACTTTTAACCACTTTTCGAGTATAATTAAAGAAAACTCGAGTGTTTTTATCGTTTCGTACTGCTTCAATTCAATATTAACCATTGTTTCGAGAGTTTTGTCGTTTATTCTTATTTTAAGTCAATTTTGACCATTTCCGACTTTCATTATAAAGAAAAATCTTCGATTTTTGTAACTTCCTGTTACTTTCCCCATTTATTCGAATTTCATTATTTAAAAGTCAATTCCGGACATTTTTACAAAAACTTCATTATATTCTCATTACCTGAAGTCAATTATGACCATTTTTTCAACATTAACCAACCGACAAATTCCATAAATTCTCACGTTATTAACTCCATATTCACCTTTTTCGACACCAATCAATCAGAAATCTAAACCTCATCATTTACTCTCAATTTCATCCAACAAATTGCAAAAAAAAAAAAAAAATTAAAAATACTTCCAATCGACGGTTGACCAGACCCCATTTTTGCCCTACCCAGTACAAAGCTCCACCCCCGGCATTCGTTTCCACCTAAACCAATCAAAAACTGCCAAAAATTCATTTTATTTTCCCTTTTATTCCTCTTATTCTTCCAAAATTTGGCATTCGTCCTTGAATTTCGTTCAGCCAAAATGATTTGGCGCCAGCAATGCATTTACCAACCCCTTACTGTCCCCCTTTGACCCCCACGAGACTCATTAAGGGCACCCGACTCATTACCGCCCTCTTCCTACAAGTCAAAGCCCCCTGGAAAACATTTCCCCATCCACCCATCTGGATTAAACTCGGATTGTCGCGCATTTTCGTGCTCGGTGCGAGCAACCCGCGTGATAAATGATCGAATTTTTCGCGCACATGATTGAGCATTTTTGGCTGATCAATTGGGAGTGGGACACGCGGGAAAGATTAATTTTGCGCTTTCATGGATGATCTGGAGGGAGAAATTTGCGCCAGTCGCGCTTTGTCACCTGTAATATTTCAACGCGGGTTGCGGGCTTTCGGCTGAAAAGGTGCTGGGAATCTGGGATGGTGAAATTCGGCAATTAGAATTGTTTGGGTGCTTGTTGTTCGCTGCTCTTTTCGTGTTCTGGAGAAATACTTCGCAATTTTTATTGTTTTTGCTCGTGATTTTGAAATTCGGTCGGGAAAGGTTTGGTCGGGAAGTAAAGAAAATGTTACAATTTAGACTGGAAATCCAAAACTACATAAATGTATTCGGAAAATCAAGGAAATTGTATGAAATTCGTCGGAAAATCAAGAAAATTGTATTAATTTCGTCGGAAAATCCAGAAAATTGTATTAACTTCGTCGGAAAATCAAGAAAATTAAAAACTGAGGCGAAAAATAAAAAAAATTGCGAAACTTCGGACATAAAATTAAAAAAAAACATGAATAATTGCAAATTTTTGCCTACATTATTGCTAAACCAGTTCATTGCAACTCGAGATTCTGCACCAAACCAATCCATTTCACTAAATGGACAACCAAAATGCCCCAATCAAATTTCATCCCCCCATTGTGGTGTCGCGAATTCGACCCCAACACTGTAAACACACAGTCGGTTTCGGACACAGACGCAGACATGACGCACGACCCCCGACATTATCTGGCCGCTATCAAACGTTCCATGTTGTTGTTTGCGTTTAAATGTTTGGACATTAGCGACATCGTTCTCACCCCCTTTTCACGTCCACATCGTCATGACAAATGGTGGCGCCCACAAAGAAGACACGTTGAGCTCGGATGAGCTCAGTTGCCCTCCCCCTGTCAGCAAAGCTGCCGCGCTACAACACCTTTCGCGTGCCTGTCATGTCCCGACCCCATGATTGAGCACTCACTCGCACTCAACAACGTGGCTGCTTCAGTCCCATGCTGCGGGCCTGCGGTGTATGAGCTCGTTGCATTTCATTCAACGATACATTAAGCACATTTCTGCAAAAGACAAACAATAAAGTCGACAATTTTTGCCTTTACAATGGTTAGGACATTGCTATTGGTGGTTATTTCTATGTTAGTGGGCAAATTAATGGTGGAAATGTGTGAAAATGACGGTTTTGCGTTTCGACGAAGATTGGCGTTGGGCGCTGCCGAGGTCGGTGCGAGTTGCGCCGCAGCAGTGGTGGTCGATTTCCGTATAAATATGTGATGATTTGTTTTATGGGTTTTTAATTATTCTTTTTTGTTTCAATGGAAAAATGAGTTTAACTAAGTGTTTTTTATGTTTTTCGTAGGAAAAACGAGAACGAAGGACAAATACCGCGTTGTTTATAGCGACGTGCAGAGACTAGAACTGGAGAAAGAATTTCATTACAGTCGATACATCACCATCCGGCGGAAAGCGGAACTAGCTCAACTTTTAGGTTTATCAGAGCGACAGGTAAAGACAGAAATCTAAAATATATTTACTATCTATTTATCTATTTATTTAATTATATTTCGTGTTGAATATTTTGTGTTTTGAACCACTTGGATGCATAATTGCAAAGCGTAATCTAATCTATTGTGTATGACTAAATATTTGTGACGGGAATTGCATCAGAATAAGATAGGGAAAGTAATAAAATAGAACGTTCCCTTTCTCTATCTTGCGCTACAAATAATAATCATTAGTGTGCATGCGATTATGTTGGAAAATGTTCATTTCATTCGCGATTCGTTTTTTTAATTTTTCACGTAAATGGACTTTTTTTCTATCTAAATTACAAATTTATAAGCTAAAATAATGCACATTTTATGCGAAAATACTGCATTTTGTTGTGAATAAATGCAATTTTTATATGAAAAATGCAAAATTTATTCGAATAAACTGTATATTGTTGTGCAAAAATGCATTTTGAGCCGAGAAAAGCACATTTTAGGCGAATTATATGCCTCTCGTTGTCCAAAACTTCGTTTTTAACTAAATAAAAAACAAAAAAACGGCATTTTTACAGAAACAATTTTTCTAGACAAATAAATTTATAAGTTGCACTTCCCTAAAGCAAACCCTGGTGCCTGGTCCACCTGTCCAAGCAGGTGGACACGGGCCCGGCACAAATGCCCCCAAATCCAAAACCATTAATCGCCATTTTGAATAGATAAATAGATAAATAGATAAATAAATAAATAAATTGTCATGAATTGCTAAATACGGTATTTTAATGAGTAAATTTTGTGTCGCAGGTAAAGATCTGGTTTCAAAACAGAAGAGCGAAAGAGCGCAAACAAGTGAAGAAACGAGAAGAATTGGTGCAGAAGGAGAAAGACATTGTGGTTCATCACCATTTACAACCTCTGCAAATGTCCACTGCCAATGGAATTGGCAATAAGATGATTAGTTTGGACTAAGGAAAGAAAGAAAAATGTCTTTAAGTGAAATCTCTATACCAATCAGGGTCTTCATTCCTGACAATAAACTTACTGCAAATAGTCACAACTTTTCTCTTTTTTTGTCCTAACTTATTTCTATTTCTCATTATATATTGAAATTTTATTATTTTTGTGTCTGGTTTTGAAAATAAATAAATAAATAAATAAATAAATAAATAAATAATTATTAAAATTTGATAAATTATTTGTTTTTGGTCTTTTTCTTTTTTCGATTATTGTTGCACATAGCTACTGTGAGGAGCATGGGGCCCTTAAGCAATGGAAAAATTTCATTTTTAGAACCAAAAAATTCATTTTTAGGATCTAAAATTGATTTTTACAACAAAAAAATGACTTTTATAACAAAAAAATAACTTTTATAACAAAAAAATTCACTTTTTAACAAAAAGTTAATTTTTATGATAAAAAAAATTCACTTTATGCAGAACATTCATTTTTTAGCTAGAAATGTTTATATTTTAGTAAAATACATTCATCTTTAGACAAAAATTATTCATCTTGCGGCCAATATCATTTACTTTTAGGCCAAAATCATTCATTGTTAAGAAAAAAAATATTTTGTCCAATCAAAAATGAACCAAAATGGCCACTCTTTGTATGTTTGCAACAGTAGCTGCATTCATAAAGTCATGTTTCAAGCGTTTTAGTTGTTTGTAATTTTGCTTTGTGATGTTAAAAAATACAAAAACAAAAACACAAACACCTAAAACACCTAAAACACGACTTTTTCGATGCAGCTACTGTTATAGAACAAACAACTTTCATGTTTTTTACGATTTCGCACGTAATTTCACAATTCTCACCTAAAAAATGGGAAATAAAAAAAAGAATTTATATATTCCATGCTTCAGTAGCCAAGAAAAAAGACTAATAAAAGTTTTACATGGTTTTGTGATACTTTTTAGTCACCTTTAATCCGACGATAAGAGCAGCCAATCGCAAACGTTGTGCGGCAAACTCAAAGCGCTTCCAGCTCGTATTATGAGTTTAGTTATGACAGCCAGTGGCTTCGATGTGTTTCTCACTGCTCGTAAAACGTGTACGTGGTCGGCTTGTATATGTGGACATAAAACGGCGATAAGAACGTGACGAATGGTGCAAAATTGCAGTTAGGCCTAACTAACACAGTAAACAAAGAACAATTTTTGTTACGGCGCTTTTAAAAATTTAAATCGCATTAAACTTCATTATTACCTCGTTTTCATTTGAAAGTCGTTTATTTATCCTCGTTTTTTCTTTTTTTATTTTTACTGGAAAACATCGGAAATTTGAAATAAGTTGTGAGGTTTTGGGTAATTAATTTGAAAAATTCAATCCACGTAGAGAAATTCCATTGAAGTCGACCTTGCTTGACTTGGCCATTTTGTTTTTTGTTTTTTTATTTTTTATTTTTTTTATTTTTTTTTCACACTTTTTTTGTGTTTGTCGGCCCTTCAAGGTAGAACCTACTCGTATAAATTGATGTTGTAAACTCAGTCAAGAACCTGACTCATTACACGGCAAAAAGCCTACGTAATGGTTTTATGATCGGAGCTGGGCCCCGAGAGACGGCGCTGGTTCCTAGGATAACGACAGCTCTCCTGGGTCGATTTTAACCTTTTTTTTTTATTTTTACAAATAAGTTTTTTTTTTTTGGGAAAGAGAAATTAATTCGTCGATTAACATTGAAACAAGCAAATTTAACACATTTAGTTTCGATTAAAATGAATATTTGTTCTTCGGAAGTACGGATGGAATTGATCAATGGCGATCTTTTCGAATTTTGTGAAATTTAATTAGACTGACGAATTTTTAAGGAATTATATGCGAGGCAAAATTGTTTATGAACAATCTTGTTTCTAATTTTCTTAATTTGTTCGAGAATTCTCCAGATTTCAGTCGAATTTAAGGAAAATTTAATGTAACGGACGGTGCGTAACCGCCATCTAGTGGCGAAAATATACACAAATAAAACAGTCGAGCTTTATTATTTAATTTAGTCAACAAAATAAAATACACAAAAACGATTTAAAATTTAATTCAATGTACTCTGAACAGCGGCTGACGTGTCAACATTTATGATTTCTCTAAGCGCCATAGTCGCGTATGACGACGAAGGTAATGAAAATTCAATGCAAACTGCGGTATGCTGACCAGATGACGACGTTTCCTTATTTTCAAGCAACTCGGTCGCCGAATTACATTCTTTTAATAACTCTAGATCGCTAGAAATTAATGGAATAGTTGAATCGTCATATTTCATCACCGTCGACGACATGTTTCCAGGCAGAACTAAGAGCTTACGATAACCGCCAGTCAAAGCGTACGACCTAACAGAAATAAATAAATAAATATTTCCCCGGCGAAAAATTAAAATAAAAACATACTTAACATTCGAATAGGACTTGGTAAAATCAATATTCTCCTCCGTTAAAATTTTTTCGTACATTTCAGCAACTTGGAAAAAATAAAAATTGTTTATCGATTATAATTTCGCTAAGCGATTAAAGATTCTTTCTCGAGCTAGACCTACCGTCGTTTTTGGGCAGTATTACATTACTTCCAGGAAGCGGCATAACCACATCAAAAATATCAATATTTGTCGTTTTCTCAGCGGAATCGTAAATCAACGGGACGTCACTGGTGCGTTTAGTCTTTGTCACGTCACTAATATCTGAAAAACGATAAACAAAATCGATAAAAATCAATAAAGTCAATGAGAAATCAATAAATTATGGATGAAAGGGTTCTTTTTTGTACCTGAATCGTCTTTTCTATTGTAAAGGTCGCCATTTAAAACACGCACACCGAATTTCTTAATCCTCTCCGACACGATTCGGTTCCAGATGAAGCTCTGGTAACTGTGGATATACATCAACCTCGTGTTCCGCGGAATCTAGAACGCACAATTCAATTTTAATCACGAATTTAAAATCGTAAACTCCCAAAATGGTCGTACAAAATTAAGAGCGTTGACGTAATCGTTCGGGTTACTTTGGCTCAATCCGCGCAGCAAATGAGCTTCGATTATGTGTTTTTTATACAGTTTATTGAGTGCTGCTTTCGCATCTCGGGTTTCCCACCACGTTTGTCGACATTCCGCGAGTTCGTCGTTCTCTAAAATTGAAAAGCATTGAATAAATAAATAAATTATTTTATAGTGTCAATTTTTACCGCCAGGGCGTGGTTTCATTATCAATTCAATCGCTTGTTTCCAGTTGCCCAGCAATAAGGCTCGGCCGACGTGATGTGTTGGCACCGTGGACGTGCCAAATCGTTGCATGCCGTAATAATTGATGAACCCATTTTTAAGCAGGTTCGTTAGGATTTGTCGGAGGTCGCCATCGCCCGTGATTTTCCTTGAAAATTCAATAAAACAAATTGTTTTGGTGGCTACGATGGGTGAATTTGATGTTTTTCAATGAAGATTCGTACCGAAGGACGATTTTAAACCTGTTTCCTTTAAGATCGCCCAGTTGAAGCGGATATTTGACGTATTCGTAATTTCCTAACGTCATTCCGCGCAGGCTTAACTTTGCCAGTTTATCAGCGGAAATTCTAAAAAAATATATATATTTTTAAAATGTTATTTTGTTTAATAATTATTTATTTAATTGCCTGTAAACGGTTACTAATTGCGATGTTTTTGCTCGTTTGTCTTTCACTCCTGAATATGAGAAGGATGATGTTTTCACTCTGGGGAAATAAATATTTTACAGTTAAATTACTCTTCCCAGTATACTTGTGAATTGGCTATAAGGCGAAAATGCGTGAACGCACGTTCATAACTGTACGGGAATGTGAGGTTTTACCGTAAGGCTTTGGCTATGTTGTTTACTGCATCCATAGTGTCCCGGTTTTCTTTAAACATCACAAATTTGAGATAATTCGGTTGGTTTACGGGCCAGTTGTTTGATTTTCGTTTATCGCCGCTTTTGTTGTACGAAACGACAATCACTTTAACTCCATCTCGTTCTTCCGTGGAGCTTTGTAATTGCCAATAATTTTGTCTTATCGTGGAGTGAATTTTCGTCCGTTCTTCTTTTGAGTCGTTATTTAACTAATGAACAAAAAAAAATCCATTCAAATTCCATCAAATGTTGAGCGTTTTACGTGAATTCTACCACCTTGATTATCACGGGATCTGCAGAATCGGCTGATTTTACCAAATTCTCCAATTTAGCGGCAACTTCATCACCCAAATTCGTAATTGCATCTTGGACGACCTAAAAGCACAAAGAAAAACACAAAAATATATTTACCGTAGTTTCGTAAATTATTCACTATTTATACAAATTATACCTCCGGGTCGCTTTCCGGGACGTTTAATTGCGTGAGTTTTATTACGCTATTCGACGTATCTATTTCATTGACAATGAAATCACTGTATCTGAAGCAAAAATTATGAAATACCACGTAAATATCAGTAAAAGACAGTAAAATTCTTTGATTTATTCAAAATTTACAGTCGGTACCAATTCCAGTATAGTTGTGAATTCGTGTAACGTAAAACTTCACATCAACTTCCATTCACAAGCATACTGGAATAAGATAAATAAAGTTTTTATATATTTTTTTTAATACCTGTGCTTTATGACTCCTACAAATGGACTCAACGGGTTAACTCGTTCGGTAATTCCAACATCGCCTTCGAGTAAATTCCTGGGCTCCAAACAGGAACAGATATCTTTATCCGCTAAACGAAATTAAATCTTAATTTTTGGTTTTTTAGCAGTTGGGACACACTTACGACATTCACACGTTTTAGTTATTTTCCGCTTCTTATTAACACGATCACTCGAATCAGATGTTTGGCGCTTCAAAGACTCCGTCTCAGTTTCATTTGAATCCATTGTAAATTATCAACTTATAGTATAGCTAGATAAACACGTGTATACAGATTTAGTCGTTAATTACAGCTTGCGTACAGGTCTGGGGCTAATACGGCTCGAAAGCAAGCGCCATCTGTTAAGAGATTTGTCAATAAAATGAAGCTCGGAGGATCGTAAAATATTTATTTTAAACTAACTTGTATTCAAGTTGACAATCGAAAAGCAGGAAAAGAAACAAAAATGTAAAATAATAATAATAATAAAAAAAATGTTTCTTGCAAGCTGTACAATATAATGATACATTATAAACATCCATTGTATAATACTTGGCTTCAAATTAATTTCCTTCGCCTCTGTATACAACTGCTAATATGTCAATTTCTTTTACTCGTGCAAATCGCCTGAACTTAATTGTATAAATATCACATTACCAAATTTAATAAATACAGAAAAAACAAACAAAACAAATAAACAAAAAAGAAATATTCTCCGGATAAATCAAAACAAAACTAGAGTTAAATACAACTTCCGAGCAAAATAAGCACAAAATAACCTCCGTATAACCATTAATAATAAACTAATAACAATAAAATATAAATGATTACAGGTAGAATATCATGAGATCGAATTTTAACTACAAAATCGCTCACTGGATGTCGCTAGTAAATAATTCCACTTCCGGTATTTTCTTTTACAATTCCTTCTACTTATACTTTGCGCGTGAAAAATTCGTTGCGATGGGATTCTACCTGCGTTTTCAATTAAAACTCCAAATTCCAATCCGAAAAACAAGTAAAAATAAAGGTTAGATGGAGGAAAATGGCCGGTTAAAATAATTATTATGCGTTTAAGTTAATCTAGTGGTTTGTAAGCGGCAAATCAAATAATATACAAGATATTTGAGGAAATATAATAAGGCTAGAACCTGGTGAGGTTTTATGCAACAAAAAAATTCATTTGAATTCGTAGAGTTTACACGAGAGCTCGATCACAAAAATGGATTGTTAATAGCCGATCCGGAAGGACCGTTTGAAAGCGAGGCCTGTGTCGTAATGGCTGCTGAACAGCTTCCGCCTAGCTGCTGCGAACGTAACTGATTGATCGAGGGACGTTGCTGCTGTTGTTGTTGCTGCTGCATGTGGAATGGATTTTGTATAAACGGATTCGTTGTGGCTAAATAGAGGATTTGGAATCAAATTAGATGTTTGCAACTTGAATGGGGAACATTCGGTAGTTCTGCCATTTCGATAAAACAAAAAAATAAAGCATGGTCTGACACTGTTTATAACTGAATCGTTTGTTGATCGTTTCTGCTCTTAGCACACTTGCGCCACCCTGGTGAGTAAAAATGTAACTCAACCGAATGTTCCCTACAATAAGCTAATAGAGCGACCAGACAGACGTCAGGGGGTCCCGAAAGGAAACTTTAGAAGATCAAATTTTTACATTAAGTGAATTTAATCCTCAAAAGACGAATTCACTTCTCTTTAAATCACTGCAAGATGCGGTAACAATAGCCAATAGCAGGCGCAGAAGAGATACGAAGTCACTTCTAGAAGTCAAACGAGTGATTTCAATTTCACTTAATCTAAATCGTCAAGCTGACTTCCCAAAGCTAAGACGTAAAAAAGGTCATATCCTGTTTGGAGAAGTCATTTCAGACAAATACCGTATTTTATCGATTAAGAGCCGCGGCTGTCATTTTTGTCAGCAATTACAATTTCGGTTTTTCGTTTGTTACATTTGTTTAATGTAACAAACCAAGTCTGAACATCACGAACGAAGCGCACGGTCATCGTTCGTGAGGTTACAATTCGCGCGCGATTCTTAATCGGTAAAATACGGTAAGTCAATTCGTCTTTTGAGGATTAAATGCACCTATTGCCTTATGCCAAATTATCAAAAGAGAAGTTTTGAAATTACTAAAATTTCAAGATTTTCAACATTTCATTTTTCAATTCTTTTATAAAATATTTCAATTCTTTTATAAAATTTTTCAATTCTTTTATAAAAATTTTCAATTCTTTTATAAAAATTTTCAATTCTTTTATAAAAATTTTCAATTCTTTTATAAAAATTTTCAATTCTTTTATAAAAATTTTCAATTCTTTTATAAAAATTTTCAATTCTTTTATAAAAATTTTCAATTTTTTTATAAAAGTTTTCAATTCTTTTATAAAAGTTTTCAATTCTTTTATAAAAATTTTCAATTCTTTTATAAAAATTTTCAATTCTTTTATAAAAATTTTCAATTCTTTTATAAAAATTTTCAATTCTTTTATAAAAATTTTCAATTCTTTTATAAAAATTTTCAATTCTTTTATAAAAATTTTCAATTCTTTTATAAAAATTTTCAATTCTTTTATAAAAATTTTCAATTCTTTTATAAAAATTTTCAATTCTTTTTAATGAAATCGATCAAAAAATCTGATCACCGTAACTCCTCCCCACAAACCAAAAATAAACACAGTAAATAAATAAAAAAACAAACGCATTTCTGTATTTTTGTACTTACCGGCACACTGATCGGCCGGTTTCGAGCTAACCAACGCATCTAAATTAACAAGCGCCGAGTTTTCGCCTAAAAAGCTCTCGGGTGTTTTTTTCATAGACATCTGGTACGGACTAACAACTATATAAAGTAAAAAAATCTTTTAATTCATTAGTCCAAAAATAAAGCAACTAATTCGAATGCTTCGATCGGCCTTGTACCTGACTGCCGAAAGTCGACGTTTCTTTCCGAGTCGGGATAAGCGAATCCAGTCAACGGAGTGGTGGATCTGGCGGGTTTCGGGGCCCACGGATCGCTCAGCACTGGCGGCGTCGAAGCCGCTCTGTTGTTGTTGTTGGCAATCGGTTGCCACGGATCTAAATCCTAAACGAATATTTACATAAACAAACTTGTTTAAACATCAAACTAGTGTTTACAGTTTGAAAAGTCAAATTCTGTCTAAGATTTTCAAACACTGCTTGTGGCTCTTGGTTCGAAATAGCGACATCTACGGGAAAATACAATTCTCTTTTTTTTCTTTTTCGTTATTAACGGGTGCGTTCAAAACATTCAGAAATTTTTTCGCCACAAATTATGAAGCACAGAGCCGTGGCAAGGTGATCTGGCACCCTCTGTGGAACCTGCGTCAGCTTTTCCCAAATAAACGGGCGACCCCTCTCCCTCTTGATGGAAAAAGCTGATGCAGCGGTATTTTTCTTTTATTATTAAAAAAACGTTTTTTTAGACACAAAAAAGGTTATTGGATGCAAAAATGTAGTTTTTAGATGCAAGAATTACTTTTTATGGCAAAATTTTAATTTTTGAAACAAATAAAATGCATTTTAGATATAAAATTGCATTTTTTGTTTATTTTCGTTGGAAAAATGCGTATTCAGTTGCAAAAATGCATTTTTAGTTGAATAAACAATTTTAGGTGAAAATAAGGAATTTTAGTCGAAAATAGTTGAAAGAACTGCACTATGAGATGATATATTTCATTTTTTAACCTTTTTTAAGTGCAAAACAAAATTCTTCCAGCTGACAAAAATATAAAAATGTTATTTTGAGTTGAAATAATAATTGTATTCGCCATCCTTGCGGCGGCACTGAAACAACATACCGTCGTTTGGTTTTTAAAGGGCATTCCCCACGGATCCGTCGCTATTGTCGACGCTTCACTCGACACCGGCGCAGCAAGGGCCAACAAATCAAACAAACTAGACTGACTACCCCGTTCTTCCTCGCCCCTACAAACACAAATCAAATTTCACTCATCAAAAAAACAAAACCAACGGCAAAACATACGCTCGAAAACCCGATCGACTCTCCTCTAAACTCCTAAAATAAAAATTAAAAAATTAAAGTTAAAAAAATAAATAAATAAATAAAATTCATCAATTTCGTCACCTGTTGGACGCCATTTGTCCGAAACTAATTGCCTGATCGCCATGTTCTTTCGGCGAAAGACTAAAAAAAAAAAGACAAAATTTAGTTTTTGAAATTTTTTCTTTCTTTTTTGATTTTTCCGACCTAAAATCTTCCTGACTCTGCGTGATCGCCATTTGCAAGCGCACATCGTCGGATTTCCTCTTGAGTTCCTCCTGGTCCGCCTCTTCCTTGCTCATCGCTAAGGCCAATTGGAGTTGCAATTCTTCCTCGCCGATCGTTTGAGGTCGTGCGCACTCCAGTTCGGTCGAAACGTGACTATCCGCTGACATTACGAAGCAATAATTAATTAATTAACACAATTAATACGATATAAAGCAAATTCGATCACCTTTTGGAGATGCAGCGCCGTTTGTCGTTGAGAAACTGTCCGACCTGTATCCACCGCCTCCGCCTCCTCCTCCTCCTCCACCACTCGCCGTTAACTGCAAAAGTTGCACATTTAATTTGCAATTAACGGACTGTTTGTTGTCGGTAAACTTTAGTTCAGTGCTCGAATTGGGCCCGAACGCACCAGACAGCCGTTACGTTCGTTTTTAACTCAACAGAATCATTTTATGTACTGATAACGGACATTTTTGCGTGGATACATTCAGTTTTTAGGCGAAAATCACTTTCTTTTGCATGTAAGAAGCAATTTTGTATCTAAAAAATGCATTTTTGTACGTGAAAATGCATTTTTTTTCATTAAAAAATTCGTTTTAGTGCTTAATGTGCAAGTTTACGCAAGAAAAACGTCCATTTGTGATCATGAAAACATATTTTCAATGCAAAATCCACTTTGACGCCGAAAAAGTGAATTTTTACAGGGAAAAATGAATTTTGCAGTAGTTAAAATTGTGCAATTCGAGCACCGTTGCCGTGAGATCGACGTACGACATCGCTGCTAATTCCCGACGACGCTTGAGCAAATCTTTCCTTGGCTTTCAAAGCACGAGCACGTTCGTTTTTAAATCGTTCGTCGTCCTTAAGCAACGTCACGAGCTGTTTTGCCTTCTCACGCACGTTCATGCCCTGATCCTTGTTATCTTCAATGTACTGGAAATCTTTTAACGTTTGAATTGCGTATATGTTTTCCTTGCATTGCTGAGCAACCTGCAAATACAATTATAAAATCAATTTTAGTAAATCAATTTCATAAATTCAAAATAAAAAAGGAAATTCAATTTTCAGAGACGTTAATCGCCTAATTGCGGCTAATTAAACGAAATATCCTGTTTGTCACGATCAAACGGCAATAAATTAATTAAAATAATCAAAATAAATTATTTCTTGCAATATTAGTCACAAAATGACTCATTCAGTGTTGGAATTTTGCAAACAATTTCAACAAAAGTCGACGTTTAATTGAAAAAAATTGGAAATTTTCATTATTTTTCCATTTTTTCAATTTATGTTCAATAAATTTCGATTTTCTAGACTAATTAATTGAGCGCACCTTTTCAGTACCGGTTTTAATCAAATATTCCAGAAGAACTAAAGCTTTGTAAACATGTCTCCAGTTTTTTCCATGATCGTTTAGTCTCTTCCAAATCATTTGCATTATTTCCGAAAACGCTACCACGTTGTACGTGAGATCGGCAATTTCGCTCATCAGCGTGCTTGGGGGACCCCATGGGTCGTTCGACGTCGCTTCGCGCACTTTCACTTGCGCGTCCGAATAATTATGGACGATGTTTTTCAGATTTCGTCGGATTCCAGACGGGTTCATAGCCATGTTGAAAAAGCGCAACAGAAAACGGATTAAATTCAAGCTGACATTTACAAGTGCGAGTGATCAAACCTGAAAAAACATAAAAATTTCACATTAAATTTATCCAATTTAACAATTTAATCTTTTTTTTTTAAATTACAGACAAAATTCGACACGGGAATTAACGATATTTATTTTTTTTGCTTAGTTTTGTTGAAAACTCGTTTTAATACGTCAATTTGTCGTTGTAATAAATGAATAAAACGCTTTGTTTACGTGTTGATTGGTTTGGCGACGAGGATAGTTCGGTGCGTGTTTTATACTGTTAAAATATGACAGGAAATGGAGTTAATTGTGAGGCGAAATTAACGGAAATGGATAAACACACTGGTTCGATTCGTATTCATACTCATCGTACGCAATTCTGTTGGTAGCGGGTCAACAACGCCGGAGAGAAAGATGTTCACGAGGCGAGAGAGGCAGCGGCGGCCATTAAAATTGAATCCAATCAACTTTTTGGGAGAATAAATAAATAGAAAGAGTATTCGCAAATTGATCGATCATGTTCTTACCAAGTGTTTAATAAAGTTAAAAGGAATTGTTGCTTCCCAAAAGTCGGTATTAACACGCAATTCGTCAATCCAGGAAATGGTTCTGGTTTTGGTGAAGTGTAAAAGTACCGCAGTAAATTTCGTGCGTGGATAGGAGCAGACTGATACTGCGTGTTTGATCCGGTTTATCTCCCGACTTGGTTAAGCGAGAAATGTCATCTTGGGAAAATGGGTTTTTGAATAAGTTGTGTTTTCAGAAACCAATATTTATTTTCTCTGCTGGATGCGTGGCAATGTTTTGACAATTTTGAAATTTTTGTGACAATTTTGAAATTTTTGTGACAATTTTAAAATTTGTGACAATTTTAAAATTTTTGTGACAATTTTAAAATTTTTGTGACAATTTTAAAATTTTTGTGACAATTTTACAATTTTTTGACAATTTTGAAATTTTTGTGACAATTTTGAAATTTTTGTGACAATTTTTTTGACATGACAGGTTTGTGACAATTTTTGTGACAATTTTTGTGACAATTTTTGTGACAATTTTTTTGACAATTTTTGTTACAATTTTTTTGACAATTTTTTTGACAATTTTTTTGACAATTTTTTTGACAATTTTTTTGACAATTTTTTTGACAATCTTTTTGACAATTTTTTTGACAATTTTTCTGACAATTTTTTTAAACAATTTTTTTTGACAATGTTTTGACAATTTTGAACATACTGTATTTTACCAGGCTGAAGTTGGCACAACATTACATTCACGATAGTCTATGAACGTTTGTTCAATGTTACCCAATGTTAAAGTTTCTCAAAATTTATACCTTGGAATTTTCCGAAAATTGTCCAGCATGTTTTCAAGAGGGTCCCTTTGCTTCGTTTAAAAGCACAGACATCTAACTCTTGCAGGGTGTACACAGTAGCAGCTGGAATCTCAAAAAATGTCAAAATATGCCCCCAAAACACAAAAAAACCCATATCTCAAATTTCATACCTTGAAATTTCCTAAAAATTGGCCAGCATGTAGTCAAGAGGATCCCTTGGCTTCGTTTAAAAGCACAGACACCTAACTTTTTTTTTATTATTAATTATAAAACGCTGAATACAGAAACGCTAACACTTAAAAACGCTGGCAAAACCAGCGTTAATTGTTTCTAGCGTCCAATAAATTTAAATAATAAAATAATAATAATAATAATTAATTTGCCATTTTTTATTTATTCAGCGTTTTTAAATTTATTGTTTAAATTTAAAGGTGCGGTGCGTTGCCAGCGACTAAGGCTGCCAGCGTTTATATTTTTAGCTTTTCTGTAATATTTTTTTTTTTTTGCCAGCGTTTTCGTTTTTAGCGTTTAATATATTTAATAAAAATTGATTATATTGCAACCCATTGCCAGCGTTGCTAGTGCCAGCGTTTTGTGTGCCAGCGTTTTGTGTGCCAGCGTTCATATTTGCCAGCGTTTTGAACGCCAGCATGTTGAATTCCAGCGTGCGCGTTACACGTCGCGTGTACGTTCACCTTACACGTTTGTGAAAACCTCGTAGATCTAAACTTGGATCGATTTTCAGATTCAAAGAGACCCTGTCTATTCCTCTCACTTCCAATCAAACTGCTGCAACGTTCTGCGAAACTTCAACGTCTAAGCCTAAGCCAGAGATGGGAGATCACTGACCGAGATGTTGCTACAATCGGTGAACATTGTCCGCTTTTACAGTACCTCAACTTGGCGGACTGCCGGTATGTTTCTGATGACAAATCAATTAGAACAAACCACTGCGCACTTATTCCCTCAAAGAGTGTTGGTTTTATCCTAATGAATGTAATGATATCCAAACAATCGCCATTGTCACTGCTTGAACCACACACAAGACAAAGTACTACGAATAACCAGTTTTGTGGTGACCCTGAAGTGTTTTTATTTATATTCGAAATAAATTTGTCACCACTAAAGAAATTGTATATTTTATTCTATTTTGGTTTCACACACGCCAAACCAAATTGCTTAATTAGGAGAGGAGAATTGCCCTTGCATATTCTCACCCCTATTTGGGGGTAAAAACCGAAGTGTGCCAAGCCTGCAGGTGCAGAATTGTCACACTTAAATAATTATTTAATATGGCACACGCCAAAAGTGTGACTTGAGAGCGGAAATCCCTCAGGCACACTTTACCCTCTTTTGGGTTAAAACATTACATCAGAGTGATGATAATGATGTAATACATCCTGTATTGCACCAAAATCATCACTCTACGCACATTTCGTGCGCAGGACCAGAGAGTGTATAAAAGCCCCAAATTTTGGCGGCGAACTCACTCTCGACCACATCACCAACAAGAACACAACATCACTGCTATGAAAAGGATTCAAAACCCAAGACTTCAAGTATTGATAGTGTTAGTTTGGTGAGTTGAGATTCATCTTTGCTGTTTCCACTGTATTGACGGTGGAACCAGCCTCATTTGCGCTTTGCGTGTAACCGCCATCGTCGGTTACCCGCACTTACACGAATCTCGGGTAACGCCCGAGAAAACCGCTCACTACCGGTTATTGTGAGTCTCGTCTGACTTGTTCCGAGACTCATCGTTGCTGGCATAGCACCAACGTTTGCCCGTGAACCATCGTAGAAACTGTGGACCACCGTGAGCTTTCCTCCGGAGTCCGCAGTTGAAACCATCGAACGAGCGACGAAATTTGTATCGGCAAGTTCGTCTCGCCATTTTTGGTGTACGTGACAAACTCTGTTTGTCGCGCGCCAAAATAAAGCCTTTGTTCGCCGAGAGCATTGTCGCTCTCGTTATATTTTCCATTTCATTCTTCTTATATAATTTCTAGTCCTAATTATTATTATCATTATTCTTGTAAATTCACCGAATAAAGTTATTTGTTATTTTATTACTTTCAAACGGCAGTTTTCATTCCATTAAAATTACCCCTAGACACTATTTTACAGGCACTAGAGTCTAAGTCCTATCAACGGCATCTCAATTGCGGATCGACCAAGTAAAGGTAAGTATTTACAGGTCGAGAAACCCGGAGTCGCAACAGTTTATGTCTATACCAATGTTTATTTGTCAAGATTAGACTTATTGACCATTTCTGTACAATGCTTGAGAGTTTAGCATTGAATCAATGTGACATTTCTAATGAAAGTGACGATACTGATGTTGTTTTACGCCATTTTCCATACACAGCGATGCTTCCCAAGTCGGCAAAACCTGTCGCTATCACTTTAGCACCGCGGTTGTGGCCATTTTGTCCAACTTTAGACGACTATAATACGTGTTCTTTTACCTTCCATCTTTTCAAACTCCTATTAATCGTAAATTGGTTTAATTTGGTTTTTAATTTAAGTTATTACGTACGAATTACCTCGACTTTCTTCTGCACCAGTTCCCAACTCGTTCGTTTGACCGTACTCGGTTTTGTACGCACCACTCACTAGACTCCCAGTAGCGACGTGTCTTTCAATATTGTCACGTGTACGAACCGTGCCAATTGATGCGCGATTCGTAGCACGTAATTCGAATCATTATTAGGTTAAATGTTGCTAAATTTCGGCCACAGATGGCGCTGACGGCTTGGACTCCGTCATCGCCATGTGATGGACCGATCAATTCAATTATGGGGTTTATGGCAGATTTGCTATAAATAAGGAGCCCGCACTAAGACAGGTCTCTAATCACTTTTGCTTTTCAGAACTAGAGAGTCTGATGTCGCCTCAATAAAGAGCGCGGCTGATGACTATAAAACCAATTTAATTACATCGCAATTAAGTTATCACACAGTAGTTCATAACCCAATTAATAAAGGTTGTACATTTGACAAATGTAAGAAGTGACAATTTATCCAAAATAACATTCTGACCTGTTGAGAATAAATGTATCTGAATTTATAAGGGATCGAACAAACTTTGTTTGTCCGGTCAAATAAATCTGAATTGAATTTAAAGCATAAATGAATCTCATTCTTTCCTTTCACACTCACTAAACCCCAATTAAACATAGTTGCGTGGAGACCTGATTAGGCCCGGATTCCACGTAACAAATGGTGGAGATCGCGGTTCTTTCCCCGGGACCAAAAATTAGAATAAAAAACCCCGAAATTAGAGTTAAAAATCATTAAAATTGTAAAATCTAGAGTAAAATGAGTGAAATTGGAATTAAAATCACATAAAATTGGCAAATTTAGCTTAAAAATAGCTTTGAAATCATATAAAATTTAGAGAGATCCCAACCTAATTTGAATATGAGTGAGTCATTTGTGAAATTGATAGGAATGTGAGAGTGAGTCATTGCTAAAGAATAAATAGGTCAATTAGATTGAAAATTGGCAAGATTAAAAAAATAAAATAAAATAGAATAGAAGCTTTGAAGGTTTAAATTGGATAAATTTGCATTTGAGTATTATTTATTGTGATATTTGACTTTTAATTGAATTGATATAGTATTATTGATTGAACTTTGATAAAATTAAATGAAAGTGTATAGTAATGAAGAATTTAATTGTGAATGTAAGATAAAATTGAATAATAATAGAGAATATATTGTTTATATTTATTAATGAATTTATTTTCTTTCCAGAGCATTTTTGTAAAGTGTTATTAATAAGAAGTTTTTCCTTGAATAGTTTTGATGAAATTTTGTAATTATGACCGTGAAAATGAATTGTTTTTGATATTTTTGTAAAAAATGATGACCGTGAAAGTGTTTTTTTTTTTTTCCTTGAATTCTTTTGTGGAAATTTTGAGATTTGATTGTGAAGATTGAATTGTTCTAGTATTTTGAAATATTTCTGTGAAAATTGAAGTGTTTAATCACTGATTTATTTTTCAGAAAGTGAAAAGTGTTCTGTGTGCTAAAGAGTTATAGTGTTATTTATAACTGGAAAAGTGAATTAAAAGTGCTTCAAGTCTAAGGATTGTGTCTTCGAATTTAATTATTTAACAATTGCGGAATCCAAACGTTATAACTTTTCACAAGTGGTAACGGATTATTTGTTTTCATCAAAAGATCCGGGAGCACTTGAATCACTGGATGATAAGGTGACTGACCGGAAAAAGAGATCAAAATCCAAAGGAGAAGAAAAAATTCAAAAAAGGGAAGATTTTGAAACCCCGGAACAGCGCCATAAAAGAATAATCGATCCAAGTGTGTACAATTTGTTGTTGCCTGACGAAGCTACGGAATTAGGCAATCTCCTGGATAAAGTGCAAGCAAATTTGGACGACGCATTTGAGGACGCAACTGACAATATTGAGGACCAAAAGGAATTAATTCAACCAATATTGGCAATTAAAAACGAACAATTTCCAGATAATATGGCAAATGCTTCACCAGAACTAGTAGCAATACAGACGGTATTACAAAATTTAGTGGTCAATAGAAGAAATCCAGTTGACTTTGATCCGGCTACAGGGAATATTGACACATGGTTGATCGGATATGAAGATACGATCGCCGATGACACTGAAAGGATTAAACATCTGTCAATTGTGCTGAAATCCTCCGCATCATCGTGGTATCTAGATCAACTTCCACAACATCCGACTAGAACATGGAGTCAATGGAAAGATGCGTTGAAGGCAAAATTCAGGCGACAAATAACAACAATTTTGTCGAAATTACAGGCAATGCAGCACAAAGATGGGACAGCAATGGAACATATGCAGAAAATATTAAAAGAATGTTCTTTTGCGAGACCAGCATTTACTGAAGAACAAAAGATATTTCATGTGTTTCAAGGACTTAAAAAGGTGACTAGAGATAAATTAGTAGTCAATTTTCCAAAGACATTGGATCAGTTAACATCTCAACTTGGACTATTGGAAGCTCATGCATTCAGCGAGGATCCTGCAGAAGTTTTGCTAACCCTACTGCAAAAAGCTGTTGATACAACAGGCGAGGTGAAACCAAGTTTGTTAGTTGAACCGAGCGACGTCAATAAATCAAAAGACGAGTTGTTAGCAGAGGTCAAAGTGCTAAGGCAACAGCAGCAGTTTGGGGAAGTTCAATATGCAGAGGTTACTCCAGTCTTCTATCAAAATCAATGGTATACACCACATCCAAACCAGGCCCAGTTCTACAATAGAGGTAACTTTAGAGGACGATCTGGACAACAACGTGGATGGTGGAATGACAATAATAGGAACCAAGGAAGAGGATGGAGTGACAATAGAGGTCAAAACAGAGGTAATTGGAGTAATCAGTGGAATAACTCAGGTCAAGGATTCCAACAGCAAAATCCACAACAGCAGTGGAATCCACCACAACAGCAATGGAATCCACCACAAGGACAAAGACCACAGGGGAATCCAAATAACCAAGGCCATCCTAAAAATCCAAATTATAAAGGTAAAAATTTCATTGAAAATTACCAAGGCCGAGGTCAACGAGGAGCCCCACGTGGTGGACCGCCTAATGCATCGGGAAACTAGAATGGCCACAAAGACGAAATAACAAGAAGAAAAGAAGAAAGAGAAAATTAGAAATCATCGAGTTACACGCTATGGACGAACTTTTACAGATTCCAGTAGTATTAAATGGTATGGAAATCACTGGTGTCTTGGATTCTGGAGGTTTTCGCAATATCATTAGTGAAGATTTGGTGAGAACTCTGCAGCTCAAATATCAGCCTTGTCCAGGTGTTCGATTGAGAGTTGTGGATGGCTCATTGATAGTCCCAGAAGGAAAAACCAGGATTACCATTGATGTTGGACAACAACAACACACCATCGACGTATTGATCGTTAATGGATTTGGACGCCACTTACTACTGGGAGATAATTTCTTAAGATCTGCAAAGTGTAAACTCGACTATGACCAACAGAAGATCTTTGTAGGCCCAAAAAATGAACAACAAGAAGTTTTCCCAATGTCAAAGAATTATACTGATGTAAACTACATAGCCCGAGTTTTAAAACCGATAACAATTCCAGCATTACATGAATGTGTAGTTCCAATTAAAATTGCAAAGAAAGTAGATGATGAACTATTTATAGAACCACTCAGTGGAGTAATTGATCGCTTTGGAGTAATTTGTTGCAAAACATTGACTAAATTCAGAAAAGGTGAAGGAGTTCTGCGAGTTGCAAATCCAACTAAAAAGACAATCTATTTAGGAAAAAACTCAGCAATTGCAAAGGCCTTTTATGTAATTGAGTCTGGCGTGCTTGATGAAAACAGAGTTAATCAATTTGACTTTAGCACGGCCATGGCGAATGACAACATGACGCCATCACAACAAGGGCTAATGTTGCGGTTGCTGGAGAAAAATTCGGATAGATTTGCGAAGACTGACAATGATTTAGGCAGAGCTCATACGATTAAACATCGAATTGATACTGGAGATTCTCCTCCAATCCATTTACAACCTTATAGACGATCGATTAAGGAAAAAGAAATCGAGGATGCTGAAACAAAGAAGTTACTTGAGCAAGGAGTCATTAGAGAATCTGAGAGCCCATGGAGTGCACCAGTACTACTCGTCAAGAAAAGAGACGGCAAATGGAGATTTTGTGTTGATTGGAGACGGTTAAACGCGGTAACAAAGAAAATGGTTTATCCCTTACCACGTATTGATGACACCCTAGATCAATTAGCGGGTGCGAAGTATTTTTCAATGATGGATCTTATCCAGGGATATCACCAAGTCGAAATAGACGAACAAGATCGTGAAAAGACAGCGTTTACCACGTCTAGTGGACATTATGAGTTTAATGTCCTTGGAATGGGATTATGTAACAGCCCGGCCGCCTTTCAAAAATTGATGAACAAAGTACTTGGTAACCTCCTGGGAAAAGTATGTATTGCATATCTGGACGATTTGATAGTGTTTTCGAAGACTTTCGATCAGCATCTTGTTGATTTGGAGGCAGTTTTCCAAAAGCTTAGAACAGCGAATCTCAAAGTCAAACTGAGTAAATGTACGTTTGCGACACACACCATACGATATCTCGGACATGTGGTTGATGCTGAAGGTATTTCACCGGATCCCAGGAATCTGGATTCAGTAGCTAAGTTTCCAATTCCTGTGAACGTTAAACAACTACGTGGTTTTTTAGGATTATGCTCGTATTACCGGAAATTTATTAAAGGTTTTGCGGACATTTCCAAACCTCTGGTGAATTTAACCAAAAAGGATGAAAAGTTTGACTGGGGACCACCCCACGACAAAGCATTCCACACGCTCCGAAATGCATTAATAACAGTGCCGGTGTTAGCGCATCCAGATTTTACTCAGCCCTTCATGATTTCATGCGATGCAAGTGCCTATGGATTAGGAGCTATTTTGAAGCAAAAAGTCAACAATCAAGAGCGTGTTATCGCTTATGCAAGTCGTATGATGAGCACAGCAGAAATGAATTACACTGCAACTGATAGGGAAATGTTAGCAATCATTTTTGCTATTGAAAAGTTTAGACCGTACTTATATGGACAGAAATTCCAAATTATTACCGACCATTCTGCCCTCCAATGGCTGAAAGGAGTCCGAAATCCAAATGGACGTCTAGCCAGGTGGGCGCTGCAATTAGCTGAGTATGATTTTGAAATATTTCATAAAAGCGGCAAGAAACATACAGATGCCGATGCTTTAAGTAGGATCCAGGAAGAATTAAGTGAAGAAGAAATAGAAAAATTACCTTCGCTTTTCTTAGAAAACTTGGACCTCCCTGTTGAACAGAGGAAGGATCCCAAATTACTGGACCTCATAACAGCGCTAGAAAACCAAGAGCAACTTCCAAGAAAAAGAAGACGACCACTAAAGCAGTTCGTTCTTCAAAACAAAACATTGTTCAGGAAGAAAAAACTTAACAGTTCCCTGAACATGGAAGATTTATTACTAGTAGTTCCAAAACAACTTCAAAAAGATGTATTGTATGAAATGCACGATGGATTACTAGGAGCTCATTTGGGATTGGCAAAAACGTGGAAACGAATAAGAACACGATTTTTCTGGACAAGAATCTATAAAGATGTTAGAAATTACGTCTTGTCCTGCCAACACTGCGCAAAAGCAAAAACAATGACAACGCCAGCTAAAGGATTAATGCAGCCATGGTCAACAGTCTCAAAACCTTTTGAGCGAATTGGAATAGACACACTAGGACCATTTCCATTGTCACGACTTGGAAATAAACATGTTTTTGTTGTAACTGATTATCTTTCTAGAAATGCAATAGCTAGACCAGCAGCAGCAGCTACAGCGTTAGAAGCAGCAAAAACATTGCTTTATGAAGTTATTCTGAAAGAAGGCAGTCCGAGAGAAATCCTAAGCGACCGTGGAACGGAATACAGGAACAAAATGGTTGAGGAGGTCTCAAATATGTTTAAAAGTTTGCATAAAACTACGTCAGGATACCATCCAAGAACAAATGGATTAACGGAGAGATTTAATGCGACATTCGCAAAAATGTTGCAAAGTTATGTTAATGAAGAACACACTGACTGGGACGAATTTCTTCCATTTCTCCTGTTTTCATATAACACGGCCGTTCATGAAACAACAGGATATACACCACACTATTTACTTCGTGGATATGATGTGGATTTGACAGTAGATGTTAATTTGGACTTGCCACAGAAAGAATATACATTAAGAACAGCAAAATTCATTCGAGCAGCCAGGAAAATTGCAAATGAGAGACTTGAAAAACAATCTGCAAAAAGTAAGAAAAGATTTGATGAAGACAGAGTCAACAAAGAATTTGAACCAGGTGAATTGGTTTATCTAAAAACCATCAACAGAAAAGTTGGCCTGTCAGAGAAGCTTTTACCCCAATTTTCCGGCCCGTATGAAATTGTGCGAAGAACTGCACCTAATGACTATGAAATCATCAATTCTACAAGAAAGAAAAGTGACATAGTGAATGTAGAAAGGTTAAAACCATATAAGGAACGAATTGAAGAAGAAATAGATGAAGTTCTGAAAGATATGCCAGAAAAGAAAGTGAAATTTGCTGATAAAGTGAAAAAAATCAGTAAAAAAGGTGAAATTGTAGTTGAAAACACAGAAAAACTAGTGAGAACAACGAAAATTAAGCCAAAAGAACGTTATATAGATGATACAGAACAGATTTCTCTAAAATCACTATTTGAACCACAGCCTACGGTGAAAACGAATGAAAATCAACTTCAAAACCCGCCACTAGATGGCGCAAGTCCACAAACCAACGATTTCCGGTCGCGCAGACTCAGACCGCGTAAGCGAAAAGACTATCGCCATTTCTACTGATTTTGTCTACGGTGAACGCGAACTAATAGCGTGACCCGGAAAACAAGAACTTCCGACATTTAAGTTGACATTTTGTGTTTGAAATTGTGTTACAAAAGGTTGTGTAAGTGTGTTAAATAATTATAGGTGATTTTTTTGGAATGAAATGTGAAGTTTTAAACGTTTTTATAAGCGGACTGCGCGAAACGAAATTAATCGCGATCTTCGTCGATTTGCTTTGAATTTTTATAGCATTTAATAAGTTAGATAAAATTTTGAAATAATTTGAAATTGAATTTAGTAGTGTAATAGTTTAATTTAAAAATAGTTTTAAAGAATAAATTGGAAAAATTTAATTTGAATAATGCGAATTGACTGAGGACGCGAGTGGAATCTATCGCGAATTTTGCTTGAAAATATAATGTGTTGAAAATTTTGATAAATTTAATGTAAATATTTCACAGCATAATTTTGATTGAATGTTAGAAGGAGTTAATTATTGTAAATAATTGAAATAAGTTGATGTTTTAACGGTATTGTTAATTTTAAAGAAAATTAGAGAAATAGGAAAAATATTTTTTGAATTTGTTTATTCCCATTTTGGAAAATTGTTAAGAGTTGTAATTTATTATGAAAATGCTTGTTTTTTAATGTGAATAGTTTTGAATATTGAGTGACAGAATAATTTATATTTATTTTTCATCTTGTTTTAATTTAAAATGTGAACTTTGATTTTGATAATTTAATTTTGACAAAATTTTCTTTTGACTTACGTTTTTTTGTTAGACTTTTCAAATATGTAAAGATGAACAATGGAAAAGCAAATATTGTATTAGTGATATTAAGTTAGTTTAAGTTGAATTATTTTATGATTTGATCAGAATGGTAACATTGGAATAAAAGGGAGTAAAGTTAACTCCAGAATAATTTAAGTTTGTGTGATAACTATGAAACAGCTGAGTGATAACTTATGAAAGGTAGAAATAGCCGAACATTCCTTAAGAATGTCCGATTTAAAAGACACCTGTCTGGTATCGAAATTTGTATTTTGGGGTCCAAAACACAGCAAAAAAGGGAGTTGTCACGTGTACGAACCGTGCCAATTGATGCGCGATTCGTAGCACGTAATTCGAATCATTATTAGGTTAAATGTTGCTAAATTTCGGCCACAGATGGCGCTGACGGCTTGGACTCCGTCATCGCCATGTGATGGACCGATCAATTCAATTATGGGGTTTATGGCAGATTTGCTATAAATAAGGAGCCCGCACTAAGACAGGTCTCTAATCACTTTTGCTTTTCAGAACTAGAGAGTCTGATGTCGCCTCAATAAAGAGCGCGGCTGATGACTATAAAACCAATTTAATTACATCGCAATTAAGTTATCACACAGTAGTTCATAACCCAATTAATAAAGGTTGTACATTTGACAAATGTAAGAAGTGACAATTTATCCAAAATAACATTCTGACCTGTTGAGAATAAATGTATCTGAATTTATAAGGGATCGAACAAACTTTGTTTGTCCGGTCAAATAAATCTGAATTGAATTTAAAGCATAAATGAATCTCATTCTTTCCTTTCACACTCACTAAACCCCAATTAAACATAGTTGCGTGGAGACCTGATTAGGCCCGGATTCCACGTAACAATATCTTTTAAATTTTACACCTTAGACGTTTAAAAATAATTACTTTTTCCATGGATTGCATGATTTCATCCACGGTATAATGCGCTTTGGTGGCTTTAGCTGTGTGTTTAGGCGGATTGAGAGGGAATGACATCACTTCCGGGAAGACAAGCATTGTACCGGAAGTTTTGCAGGAGTTACGTCTTCTTCTCACCTCCTTGGCCTAAGTCACCAGTTCCATATGGGTATTATTGTGCATGCGCAACAAAACTATCGTCTGCGCATGCGCATCATCATTCCTAAGGGTGTTGTTGCGCGTGCGCAACAAAACTGTCATCTGCACATGCGCATCAGGATTGACGCGCATGTGCAGACGACAGTTTTCATTCCCCTAATTCATTCCCACTCAGAACTAGTTCCGGATCAACTGAACTGCTGGAGAACTGACAACTTCATACTCCCATGATGCTTTGTCTTGTCAACACCGGAAATTGTGATTGTTATTAAACAATCATAAATGCCCAAATCTTTTTTTTTTCACAAGAAAAATAGTTTTTTGTTACACTTTACCATAAAATATAAAAAACCCACTCACAAGTAAATGAAAAGTATATGTCAAAACACATGTCACCCTAAAACAGAAACAGATGACAAAAGATTATCCAAAATAAGTTAGCACCAAGCAAACAGCGTTCATGCGGGCCTGGGGCAAATTAAAGCCAGCAAAGTTACAAAAGTTGGTTCAGTCGATGCCAGACAGTGTTCTCTCTCATAAAATCAAATGGTGGTCCTACAAAAAAATTAAAAGTTTCTTTTTTATCATTTTTTCTGACATGTTCCTATATTTTTGTAACAGCAAAATGAGTCAACAATTTTTTTTTTCTGTATGATTTAAGATTGGTTTGACAAATTTATATGAAAATTTGACCAATATACATATTAACAAGTTTTTCTGATGTTAGAAATAATGAAATAAATAAATTTCTCGTTTTGGTTTGTGAACAGCTAGACAATTGTTATTGTTTTTATACTTTTAAAACGCACTGTTGTGCCAAATTCGCCCTTTCAAATGAAAATTTGAAGTAATTACAGAGTACTTACATTTTTAAAAGCATCAGGTTTCTCTGGCTCATCCTGTTTAATATTAATCTGTAATTTGTTATCTAAAATGTAATCGATTTTACTTTGCTTTTAGCTGGAAAACATGTTGAGTAAAGTATTGCTGTTGTTGTGTTTGTGCTGCCAAACAACTAAATGGATTGTTGATGGCAAAGATGGTAAGTTAGAAACCTTAGCAACTACTAGTATACTCTGGTCCGACATAACGTTGTCCTATTTCCAGCCTGATCACTGGTGTAGTGGCACAAAAAACTAGCACATAACACCAGAATTGTTATCCAACTAGGCAAAACAACCAAATAAATAAATAAATAAATAAATATTTTATTATCAAATACATAAAATCCATCATTCTAGTCACATTTTACACTGACGTTCATTGAAAATGGAACAGAACTGTTTTTCTGCATAGTAGAACACAGTCGAAAGTTAGGCGTAATTCGGCTCGGAAATAGGACAATGTTATGTCGGAACAGAGTATAAGTCAGTTACTAATACTGTATTACAGAGTATTAACTAATATCATTGCAGAGTGTTTCGATTGTACAGCTTGTGGTGACCCAGTTGGATAAGTGTCCCCCCAGGGCGGATACTTGTCCTCTGAGTCACTATGATTGAAGAGTCGTTCCCCCCCGAGTTGGCTCCACCTCCCCATGGCAGGTGTGTGCCCCGAGGGGGAGGAAGCGGCTGGTGGTCAGCCCCCATTGGTTGATCGCCGGCCCTTCACCCCACTGCATAAAAGGCTGTGTTTCCCGCCTAAAGTCAGAACTTACACAAACGACACCAAGAACACAGCAACTACCTCACCGTCAGGCCAACTTCAACTACAAGTTAGGATTGATCGAGGATCGCTGAGTAAAGTGCAAACTGTAACTCTCACGAAGTCACTTGCGAGCTATTCCTGCGAAAGCACGAGAATAGCCCTTGTGAAATCACCTAGAATAATCGCCCAGTCGATTATTCGCCGAAGTAAGTGTCCGAGTGCTTTGTAGGGAACCCCAAAGTTCCTAGACGAGGCCTCTGCGACGCTAAACCAAACCCTAGACAACAGGCACGGATAGAAGACTCGAGAGAGCATTTCACCGCGTCCGTGACGACGAATCCGTGACGAATTTACGACAACTCGAGACGCCGCCTTTGTTCCGTCGACCACGCGGAACCGACGACGCCATCTTGAGAAATCCTTTGTTCGACTCTGACCAAGTCGACTTTAGTTGTATACTGAGTGTATTTTAAAGGCATAAAGCCTGGTGAATAAATTACCTGTTTATTTACATACATTTGGTATTCATTTGGGTATTTGCATAATTGATCACAGGTAAAGTATTACACGTTAGCGCTATTTAAACCTATACAAAGTAGGACGCGACACGTGGGGGTCTGTCCGGGATTTAGAAATAAATCTCAAATCTGAACTTGTGATCTCTCAATAAGATAACCCAAATCGTAGAATTACCGAAAGAAAATGTCAGACAAAGATGAACAATCCGCGTCTGAAACCGAGCAGAGAATGCCCGAGAAGGGAAAAAGGACCTCCGACTACCACCTAAGGTCGGATGGTCCAGTCCCTGAAATGTCCGCAAAGGCGAAAGCCCGAGCGAACAAAAGGAGAGCGAAGGCGCAGAAAGAGGAGCAAGCTGCATCGCTCGCGGCCCTAGACGGGCCAGAGCGAGAGCGGGTTCCCTTGAATATGCAAACCTTCGAAGATACCGATACGGAAACCCTAGAAAATCGAGAAGAAATTCACGACGTATCACCGGGACGAGTATCGATATTAATGGCCGAGGAGACGAATGAAACTCCAAAGAAAACGGCCACGGTCGGCACGAACCCATCGCCATTAACGGCTCAGACGTCCGGAAAGCAAACCCCACGGAAAAACGACGGCGGGACCCCGATAACTCCCCGAGTTACGGCGAGTCCTGCAGTTGTTTCCTTCGAAGTATCTCACCTAATTCGGTTGACGCAGCAAGCTGCCCAACTGAAAGCGATGATAGACATTCCAGTAGGGACGTCAGTCTGGGAATCGATTACTCTACTCACTGACGCTATCTGTGCGGCACAAGCCCCGACGCCGGTCACAAGACCAGCAGCGGAGACGCCCATGCCCCAGGTAACGCCCAGTGACACCGGAGGTTTTGTACCAGACCCCAACAAAGCCCTTCGCGAATCCAGAGAGAAAGCCCGCGAAGAAGCCAGACAAGAGGCAATTAATCGCCAACGAAGGCTGAGCGCGGAAAGACGAGAACTCTGGAAAGAGGAGGAAGAAAGGGAACAGCGTGAAGAAAGGACCACCGAGAGAACAGAGAAACTGGTCCAAAAAATGAGGGAAGAGCGAGAAGCTAAAATTCGAAAAGAATGGAACGCCACAGTAGAAGGGCGGCATCAAGAAGCTCAAGAGTACGAGGACCAATTTCAAGCCCTCATAGCTCAAAGAAAAGCAGAAAAGCTACAAATGTTGCGAAAAGAAGCCATTCTACAACACCAGAAATGGGAAGAACAACATCGCGAGAGGCTGAGAGAAGAGGAAGCCCGAAAAGAAAAAGAACAGTTTCTGAAAGAGAAAGAAGAGTGGGAACGAGACAGATGGACCGAAGAGTACAAAGCGAAGAAGCAAGCCATAATAGATGAGCAAAAAAGATGGGAAGCCGAAAACTGGGAAAAAGAAACAGAAAAGTTCCAAAAAGAGTACGAACAAGACGTTTCGGACAGGAAGAAAAAGGAAGAAAACCTGAAACGGAAATCAGAACCCCCCAGTGGCTCTGATACCGACACGGGAGAAGATAAAACAAAGCCAGCGAAAGCGGCGAAAAAAGGGAAATCTGAAAAGAAAGACGGGCCGGTCCCAAAAACAAAGGACCGTCACCCCTCAAAAAGATCCGAGACGGGAGCAGCCATCGACGCGCTACTCGAAAAGAAAAACGCGAATAAAAACCGGGAACGTCCCGAAAGCGAGGAGAACAGATGGCATTCTTTTTACGAGAACAACGACGGAGAGGAGCCGCCGCCATCCGGAGGCTCGAAACAGAAGAAGGCTGGCGGAGAGACCCCACCGAGAGGGCCGAGGTTTCACCCCCAAGGAGATCCCTCCGAGCCCTCCGATTCGTCGGACGACGACAACCCGAGTCGACCATCTACAGGGAGGAGTCGAGAGGGCAGCGATGGGCACCGGTCGAACCGACCGAATGCTTCAAACCGCTCTTCCCGAAGCTCCAACCCTCGCTCAGAAGAAGGGAACTTTCAGGACTCATCTGGCCGCCATTACACGATGGCTGAGCTAGGCCGAGCCCTGCTGAACTCTTTCAGAAGAGAAGGAATTGATCTAGGCCATCCAGGCGACGAGCATAACTGCGCAGGAGAAAGGGTTAAGCGCAAATATGGCGTACGCAACGAACCAAGCGGTGAAGCCACGGGTAACATCCGCTGGCAACACTATATTCAAACGCGGTTTGACGGTTCGTGGAAGGCCGGAGACTGCTTCCTGGACGAAGTAATGCGTATCAAGAAAGCGACAAAAGCCACCGTCGCCGACATGCTAACCCACGGTCTAGTGGAGCTAACCACGGGGTCAGCTCGAGAATGGTATCAGGGACTGAAAAACCCAACCTGGGACGATTTTCTCGTCCGTTTCGATCTCCGATACGGCGAGACTCCAGACGAGATCAGTAACAAATTACGTGGTCTACGACAAGCCCCAGGAGAAACATTAGCCGACTACGACGCCCGAGCGAAACTCTTGTTTGCACGAGCGCCGTATGAAATAAACCCCGCTGGTTTTACGATGATCTTTTACGGAGGATTATCGGCCCACTCGCAAAGAATTCTGCTAGACATGCGTGCACCCCGCACTGGCGATTACCAAGATGTCAGTAACTATCTTCTAACAAACACGTTAGAAATAGAACAGCGATATTACGCCACTCTGCCCCAGGAAGAAGCTGACGCGCACGAAAAACGGTTGCAGACGAGCGCCGAACGTCACAAGACCTCAGAGAAATTAATGAGGCCAAGTGAATATTTGAGCGGCATAATGAGTCTCACCGAAGCATCCTTCGGACGAATGCTGACGCCTAAAGCAGGCAGTACTCTTCCAGCCAACCCGATAGCTGCCCCAAAGAAAGCACCGGCAGCGACGGCGATGCAGGTGACCTCGACGGACTCCACCCAGATGGAGAAAGTCGAAGAGACAACACCTCTCGCCACGGCTAAAGAAGAGGAGCCAGCGTCAAGCGACGAGGAAGCCCTAAATGAGCACCTCGAAAACTTATCGACGGGATGCGACGATCAAGGTCCCTATTTACACCATGCGCACCGGGCCTTAGCAATCACACAATTCAGAGCGCACGTGCAGGCAACAAAAGCGAGAGGAGCATTGGGAGGAAAAAGACGATTCCCGACGCCCTTCGTCCCGAAAAAACCGGGATTCACCCCCACAGGGGATAAAAGTAACATCAAATGTTACAGCTGCGGAGAATACGGTCACTATTCAGACAAATGCGAAAAAACCGTCAAAGAAAAAGACATCATGCAAACCATGATGAAAATGATGATGGAGTTAAATACTAATCTGGCAAAAAACTCCCAAGCGCAGGCGTCGCCGAAATAAATTCAGCTTCGTCTGCGCCAGCCGCGGAAATTAAAAAGAAGAAATATCACACTGGACCCGCAGGTCATGCCTTGGCAGAAGCACAGATCAAAGACCGCATACAAACCATTCCGAAGAAGGAGGAAAAAGTGACGTTAACGAGTATGCAAGTGAGAACGAAACCGGGCGCCGACATGGATTGGACGGACCTTCCGTTCAATCTGGAGGTTGAGCCCCAGACATTACGCGTATTTCACTGCAATGTCACGAAAGCACATTGCGAAACTCTGTGTATGCTGCCAGTGGAGATAGAAAACCAAAAATTGTTCGGTCTGCTGGATTCAGGAGCGGATCGTTCATTCATATCCGAAGATATAGTAAAGGACTTGGATATTGAAAAAAAAGTGGCACAAGTGAACGCGAACGTAGAATTACTCACCGCCAACGGCTACGTCAAGCCGAAGGGCGTAGTTCGCATCATGATCGACTGGAAAGGGGGGAACCTGCCCCATCCCTTCATAGTCTTGCCATCCCACGACAAAGTATTCCTCCTAGGGATGGATATCATGGCAAAACTGAAAATTCAGCCAAACCCGATAACCCGTTCATGGAACTGGATAAGTCCCGAGGGAGAACGGCCAGTCCCCGTAGTTCCCCAAAAATTACTGGACGAAGCCAAGGACAAAGAGGAATACGGAAGAGGATTGCGAAAATTCGTCCAAGATTACGATTTCGCAGCCTTCACTCTGGAATTACGGAGGAGTAACGTCGTGGACACACTGGTCGAAGAGGCAGCACTGCGTGTTAACGAGGCATCGCTACTAAGGCGAGTGCTTCGGAAACATGAAAGAATTCTGACCAAGACACCCGGTCGAACAACGGAAACAGTGCACGAAATAGTCTTGACCACGGACAAGCCGGTTAGAGTACCTTACAAGGGGATGAACCCCCAAAAAAGGGACATTGTGACACAAATGTGCCAAGACATGCTCGACAAGGGCATAGTAACGCAAGCCCTGGGCGAATACGCCATGCGGATCGTCCTAGTAATGCGTCCAGGCTCGGAACCTCGACTATGCATTGATTATCGTCCCCTGAACGCGATAACAGTTATAGACCCGATTCAGATGCCGTCTATAGACTCGATTCTCCGGGAGCTGAGCCCATTCAAGTGGGTAATCACCATGGACCTGTCAAAGGGGTATTGGCAAGTGGAGCTCAAACCCGAAGACAAACTGAAAACGGCTTTCTACTCCCCGATAGGAAGATTAATGTTCAACGTGATGCCGTTCGGGCTCGTAAACGCCCCGAGCACGTTCCAGAAATTGATCGAAAGCGTGTTGGGAGATATGCTTCACGACTTCGTGTGGGCGTATCTCGACGACATCATAATAACGTCGGACACCTTCGAAGAGCATATCGACCACATCGATAGAGTGGTCTCTCGCCTAGCCAAGGCGGGACTCCACATCCATCCAGGGAAGAGCAAGTTTTGCAGAAAAGAGCTTGCCTTCCTAGGATATCGGATAGGGGTCGAGGGAATCGCAATTGACCCCGAAAAGGTCAAAGCAATAAACGGATTCCCCGCCCCCGAAGATATAAAAGGTGTCCAGAGATTTATGGGCATGATCAATTTCTTCGGCCGACTACTCGCTGGTCTGGCTGAGGTGGCCGCGCCTATAACGGATCTCTTACGAACGGATAAAGAGTTTGAGTGGACGGTCCAGTGCGAGGCCGCATTTAGCACTATCAAGCAAATGCTGGCTGACGTCGAAAAGATGCCATTGCCGGACCTAAACCGACCGTTCGTGTTGCACACCGACGCGAGTAAAATCGGACTGGGTGCAGCCCTTCTGCAGACCCACGTGTACAACGGAACCTCGCAGGAAGTACCCTGTATGTTTATAAGCAGAAAAATACAGGGCGCGGAGAAAAATTACACGGCAACGGAACTAGAATGCCTAGCCGTAATTTGGGCAGTTCGGAAATTTCGCGACTATCTGGAGTACACGAACTTCGAGGTTCAGACAGATCACCAGGCACTAAGCTGGTTGATGAAGCTCAAAGAACCCTCAGGCCGGCTCGCGCGATGGCAACTGGAGTTAATGGCGTGCGACATAACAATCACGTACCGCCCCGGGAAGTACAATCATGTGGCCGACGCCCTCTCAAGAGCCCCGGCATCTGACCCCCAGGGTCCAGACAACGACGGCGAGGACGACACCCATCTCTTGTACTGCCCAACTCCACGGAGAATATGGCGCTTGCGGAAGGCGAACGAGCTACCAGTGATGGAGCCCGAAGATAGAACGTTTTGTGGTTTTTGGACCCGAACGTACCAGCCAGCTGGGACGAGCGATTCAACATCCGAAATTCAATCTCCGCCCCCCGGAGAAACCCACAAAACACTACTACGCGCCTTCACAGCAAAAATTGAAGAAAAAACGCAATATGCTCCACCCACGAGACGTGAGTTTGTCGAACACCAGGCAGCAGACACAAAATGTCAAATTATAACGCAATATTTGCTAAACGGCGAATTTCCAGAAGGGATGACAAACCCACACCGCCGAAAACAGTTCGTCAAAGAAGCAACAAGCTACCTCATAGATGATGAACTCCTGGTAAAATACCACCCGACGTTTCAAGACGACCTCAGCGGAGCGGGAAACTCGGTTAAGGTGGTCGTACCGGCATCGCTGCACACCCGACTGTTGTGGCTGATGCATGGACACCCGCTCGCCAGCCATTCCGGCATAGCGAGAACCCTTTATCGAGTAAAACAACTTTTCTTCTGGCCGGGCGCGCGGCAAAAGATAACGAAATTTATCCGACACTGCCCCCGGTGCCAAGCGTGTAGACCGCGAGATAAAGTAGCCAGAAACGCCATGTCTCTCGGACCCTACGCACCGTTTGACTGCTTAAGCATAGACTTGATGGGCCCCAAGCCCACAACGGGAAACAAGAACATGTATATTCTCGTAATTATGGACGTGGCCACCCGATGGCCGGAGCTGTACGCCCTCGTGAAACCCTCGGCTAAAAACATAGTCGAGTGCCTTTACGACGTGGCAATGCGATTTGGGTTTCCCAGAAAACTCATTTCGGATAACGGCCCCCAATTCCGATCAAGAATATATAAGGACTTCTGTAGAAAATTTAAAATGGATGCATCAAACACCTCCACGTATAATCCTCAGACAAATCCAGTCGAGAGATTAAATAAAGACATAAAATATGCGCTGACAGTATTCACCGATATTCACAATCGATGGGACGAATACCTGCGAGAAATCGCTTTCAGCATTCGCTCAACCGTGTCAAGAACACGCGAATTCTCACCGGCGTACCTCAACTTCGCCCGCGAATTAAGGATGCCATGGGACCCACGAGTTGCCGAAGCTGTTAACGTATTAGACCCATCGAGCCCACATGAGTACGTGTGCCGGTTGGAACAGACTATATCCGACACATACCAGCATATGATGGCGCATATTTTCAACATGAGAGAGCGAATCGCAGATAAGGAAGGCGATCTCGCTTTCGCAAACTTTAAAGTGAACGATCTAGTGTGGAAGGAGGCACACACGTTGTCCAACGCAGCGAGGGGCATCGCCGCGGGTTTAGCCGACAAGAGGGACGGTCCCTATGTAATTGTGGCCGAACACGGCGGCAACGCATACCAACTGCGCCGCTTAGAGGACAACAAAAATTTTCAGTCGATACATGGCCGAGATTTAAGGCCATATCTGCCAGAATTTCCACAGGAAATCTGGCTGGAAGGTCAGACACACAGCGACCAAGGGGGCACCGTGGTCGACACGTTCCAAAAAACAAATGAGGCTGAAAATATAGCGGAGAGCGAGGATGAATTCTTCGACGCCGAATCCCCGGCCGACGAGGCTCCAGCTCAGCCGGAGCAAGCGATTTCGGAGAGGGAGGAAGCAGAAGAAAGTACTTCTGAAATGGAAAATAAAAAAATTAGTAAGGAGAAAAATGCCAACACATCGGAGATGAACGAGCAAGTAGAGTCACGATCTACGAGCACGTCGAAAATCAACCTTCGACCACGACGAAACAATAATCCGTTCATTCGGGACGGCAAAGTCGTGGGGAAGAACTAGAAATAAAAGAAAATGTGATAACATGGAGCGGAGGCCTTGTAAAATAAAAAGATTTACTTACGAGAGCTGCTGCACATGTTGAGACGCGAAAATTTGGCTAAGTCCAAACTTCGCAACGAATTGTCGCAGTCACCACTAACAGACGAGAAGTTATGACGTATCGGGCGACCACGTGACAATGAAACCACGCGGTCGACCCCGTAGCGTCATTGCCAGCACGGCGGATCTCGCAAAATACGAGACGCGTTCGAGACCCACAATTCTCAGCGTCGATAGGCCCAGTTTCCGACTGTTTTTAACACGACGAGACGTGTTTTTTGCTTCTCCCCCAAAGAGAAAACAAAGACCTCTCAAAAAACTTCATTTTCCTGAATTGAAATGGCCGATCGACGCAACCCACGATTAGAGCCGAGCGCATCGTCGAGAGACGAGAGCGACGGCCTAATCGTAAATGCAGAAGAAGATGAGAATTGGGACGAACAACCGCCGTTGCAGGTAAATTAATGTGATTTCCCCAGAGAAATCACATAATTCTTTGAATCTGTTGCATCCAACCCAAATTGGAGCGTGACTTGTGACTGATATATTTCTTTCTGTTTTATTATTGATTTAAGGCTGGCTAAAAACCCGAGAGTGGACCCAGATTCACCTCGGAGTCAAGGCCGCCAAAAAACTAGAACAAAGGAAGTGTTCGCGGAATGGCGTCGTGGCAAACCAAAACCAAAACTAAAGGTTTTCTTTCTTTTAAAATTAAACATCGTAATAAATTAAAATACGATTAGAGTTAAAATAAAAAGTTTAACGTAAAATTAAGAATTTAACGATCGGTTTTGCCTGCGACCCCTTCCTAAAAACGGATCACCTGAGTTCAAAAAGTAGTGTTGGATCAGCGCTACGACGGCGGAGATCATCGCAGAACTGCGAAACAAGAAAATAAGACCGACGGCCGCAACAAAAGAAAGGAGTTGCTGCCACCGTCGATCTTGAGCATATTTCTGATCCCCATCGTTAACTGGGATTTATTATATTAATCTTGTGATCTAAAATTATTCAGGTCGACCCGCTAGAATCGTGGGACGCCCTGCCTTCGACGGTGTCAACCGCCAACAACATCTTTCGCGGAGCCCTGCCGATTTACCTGCGGCAGGCCTATCCTGCGGAGACCAGCGCCTGGAAAATCCGATTGATGTATTCCAGGACCCTCGAGGAAAAATTCGAGCGATCAAAAACGCTGGTCGAGTGCATGACGAAGGAGATGAGGGAGCGAGTGGGGCCGCGGATCCCACCCGATGCGGATCCGCCGAGCCCCGTTTACTCCGGGTATCTGGAAGAGGCTTACCCAGGCACGGTGGCCGAGCTACACACCTCCCACAGGTGGCGCGAGGCCCCGACCACGGCAGCCCGCCAGAGAATAGTGGACGACGAGATCGAACGCTTAAAGCGCACCGAGACTCACGGAGTAACCCGAGTTCTCGAGAGAAACGGTTTCTCCCCCGAAGAAATCCGTAGATGGCTTCGCGATATCGAAGAAGACCATTTGACGCCCAGATGGATACCTCCGGCGAATTTTACGGCCACGCAGTCTGAGATGTGGCAGTTATACCACGCTGGTATCCTGGGAAGTCGCCGCCATCGAAGAAGATCGAAGCGTCCGGCAGAGTCCGCCCCACGCGGACCCGCACGAAGAAGACAGGCCGTCTCTGTTAGACTTTGGAACCACTTTTGAGTTATTTAAATCATTTTTCGATGTGAAATGGCTTTGAAACGTTTATTTTATCATTTATCGGTAATTGTTTCCATTTTCCTGGGTTATTCAGTGTTTATTTAGTGTTTTCATGCTTGTTTGTCAGGAGAATGCATGATACCGGGTTAAATGTACTCAATACATTAGGTTTCATGCATCCTCTATCTTGTTCTTATGTTTTTCATTATTATTGTTTATAATATCGGCCACCAGATGTCTCTGGCTCATTACAAATGGCCGCTCACACGGGTAGTGTGTTTCCTTGTGTTTGTCCAGTGATTCTGGACCCATTATGTAAGTTTTCTCTTAATAAATGTTATATTTTTGGTTAACTATTGTATTTAGTTCGGCACTACACGTTTCTATAAGTGTAGTGCACGCGAATTTGATCGTAAGTCCGCTCAAACTCGCGTACGCGCATCACGCGCATTTGTCCGCACTTAGAAGTGCGTTTGACTCAGTTTTACGCTTCCTATCGCCTATTTCGGCGATATTTTTGCGCCACACAGCTACAAGTGGTAGCAGAGGCCTGGAAAGCCACCAGTGCCTCGTTTTTCCATTAATTTTCCGTGAATTTCGCGATTTTTCGCGATTTTTGCGGAAATTTTTGTTTTTTTCAGATTTTCGACGATTTCCGGCAGTCAACAACGTCTTTCTGACGTTCACAACCCCGGAGTGCGGTCGTAATCGTCGATTTTTGAATTTTTTCAACCTTTTTTCGTGTTTTTCGAGTTAAAAACACTGTTTTTTTGTGTTTTTCGAGTTAAAAACACTGCTTTTTGTGCATTTATTGTGCAAGATAGCGACAATTGACCTAGGAAAGGTCTTGTTCTTTTTTTTCCCTCTAATTTTTCGTGAATTTCGCGATTTTTCGCGATTTTTGCGGAAATTTCATTTATTTTCAGATTTTTTCGCCGATTTTCATCATTTGTCACGTTCCGACAACGTCTGAGCGACGTTTTCATCCAGAAACGGGCATAACCCGCTGTCTGCACCCCGGAGTGCGACAGTATCGGCGATTTTCGAGAAGTTTTTCCCGGTTTTCGAAATCGGTCGGCGATCTTTTGAAGAATTCCGCATTTTTTATGCGCGGTGTGCACAGGGACGTCTGTGCATACAGATTCACCAACTTCTCCTTCTTTTTATTTCAGATTTCGAATTTATTTGTTAATTTTAAGTTTTTGGAGTGGGTCCCGATTAGTATCGGCACAGCCCTTCGGACATTCCGTCCAAGCTGTGCTTGTATTCTTAGACAAGGCTGAGCCCTGCGCCACCTAACATTCCCGCGGCCCCAGGTGGTCATAAAGGACGTTAGGGGGACACTTGTCTAAGGTTCTTAGCCAATTTTAGCATTGGCTCCCCGTCGAGGTTATTCCGCTTCTAACAACGTTTAGTGAAGTGCTTCGAGTGAAAAGTGCTCCGATTACGTCTTTAGTGCCTCGAGTGTTTATGCGTGCTCATTATCGCCATTATCTCCGATTTTCCTCCGGAAAAATGCAGACAGCAAGAGCCAACTTGAATTGGAATCGGTACACGAAGGAAACATCGGCTTTTGCTATGGACAATCGTGGATGCAATCAATCCCGACCTCCTCGTCCGATTTCGCAGGTTCGCTGTTTTAATTGCGGCTTTTTCGGCCACTACGCGAATAAGTGCCCCCGCCCTCGCAAACAGGGCAAGGAACCGCAACCGGTCGCGTCTCAACAAGGCCGACCCCGCAGTAAGAGCAAACGACGGCAGAATAACAGTTCGCAGCAATCCGGTGGTCAAAACCGTGATGTTTCTCGTCCCCGAAGGGACGCCGCTTACCTGTTGTCGGCTCCACCGGTGATCGAAGCTCCGGTTGTACATTTTCTCCAGTCCCACGAATGGATTGTCGATTGTGGGGCCACCGACCACGTTTCGCACGTCAAAGCGTGGTTTACGAACTTTGTTTCCGTTGTCCCGTTCAACATCGAGTTAGGCCAGGGCAGTTCGAGGGTCACAGGCAAAGGTGACGTTCCGGTCAAGTCGCTCATCGATGGCTGCGAATGCACCGTATTGCTCCGCGACGTATTATTCGCACCTGACTTCGGCGCCAATCTTATCTCGGTTTCTCGGATTGATAAATGCGGACATCACATCCACATTCACAACTCGGAATTGCATACGTATGAAACGGACATCAAACTAAGTGTTCTTCGGGCGAAACAGAAGTCTGGACTTTATTTCGTGGATGGGCTCATCTCGCCATTCGCCGCTCCGACTAATGTTTCGAGTTCGTCTGTTTCATCATCACTTCCGACTCCGATACCGACCACTCTAGTGACGAAGGAAGAGGACTTTCCCGCATTGCCCAAGTCTTCCAACAAGACTAAGAAGAAGTCGGCTGACAATATGACCGATTTCCGCTTGCCCGTCTCCTCCAACACCTTGCTTGTCCCTTCACTTTTCCCTACCAGTCCTGCTCCTATTCCCGGATCCCAACCTCAACAGATCCGGATGTATTCCAATGCCCTCGCATCTCCTCCTCCCGTTGCCAAGTCAAACGCAGCATTACCTCCCAAACCAGTTAATCCTTCGGTTGCCAACGTCGCAGACGCCACGGGATTGTGGCACGGCAGGCTGGGTCACCTGCATACGAAGGCCATGCGGACTTTAGCGGCTAACTCCCAGGTTTATGGGCTTGATCCAGCTGCTGTTCGCCAGGAACTTTCCTGCAACACGTGCCGTGTTGCCAAGTCCACGCGTGCTCCACATAAGCCAATTTCCGCGCCTTCAACCACGAAACCGCTTGAATTGCTTCACATGGACGTCTGGGGCCCGTCGAGACTGCCTTCCATCGGCGGTGCTAATTTTGCCTTCACCATTATCGATGACGCCACCAGGTACGCCTGGCTTTTCCCGATCGCCCGTAAATCCGATGTTTTTGCTACGTTTAAAGACTTTGTTTCCCGCGTTGAACGTATTGCTGATTGCCGGATTAAAACAATTCGCACCGACCGTGGAGGAGAATTTATTTCGAGGGATTTTGACCGTTTTCTTGCCGACAAGGGTATTGTTGCTCAACGGACCAATCCCGCATCGCCACAGATGAACGGTGTCGCCGAACGCCTGAACCGGACAATGGGCGACTATCTCCGCTCCATCAACTCCGAAACCGGATTTTCGCACACGCTTTGGGCTGAACTTGCCGTGACGTTCACATATATCAAAAACCGCAGTCCGCATTCGAAGCTCAACGACGAAATCCCATACATTTTGTGGCGCCAGCGTGCTCTTTCCGTCAGACATTTTCGTAAGATTGGTTCCAAGTGCTGGGTACACTTCACCGCACCTGGACGCAACAAACTGGATCCTCGAGCGTGGGAAGGATTTCTCGTTGGCTACGCTTCGGGAACTCGAGGGTATCGAGTGTGGAATCCGGCTACGAACACCGTCACCGAATCTGTTCACGTCCAAATCGATGAACGGCAGAACTTTAAGCGCTCGCCCTTTTATGTTCCAGATCCGGATGACAATGCTCCACCCATGGAGGAGCCTGCTCGTGGCCACACCCCGTCACGTGTCACTTTTCGTGATAACTTTCCAACTCAGCCTTGGCCTCGTCGACGTCACGATTCGGATAACGACTCTTCTGCTGACAGCAGTGACGAGGATGGTATTGCCAGTCGTGCTCCCTCCGTCGCTTCGAGTGCTCCGTCTTTCGCTTCATTCGCACCATCTCTTCCTACAGCTGATGGTCTCATCGCCGCTGCTGACGGCTTAGCTGCTACGACTGATGGCTCTGTTACCGACGCTGATGGCTCTGTTACCGTCGCTGATGGCTCCGATAATGTTACGACCATTGCAGGACATGGACAATTTACTCCGACCGTACGTTCCACCCGCTTGCCTCATCTACGGCGTTCGATGTCCTACCCATCTCTCCCGGGTCTTGACGACACCGCAGCGATGTCTGAACAGGGTTCAGATTTTGACGAAGACCTTCTCGACGAAGCGGCTGCCTTGCCTGTCCGACTTCCGGGTACGCCTAATTTGGCGCCTTTACGCGCTCTTCATTGCCCTTGGAGTTTTGTTGGCGGCGTTTCGCCCTTCAGCGGATGGAGGAGAGAAGAGCATCTCCGGAAAGATCAGGTTCCGGGGAGGATTAAAGTCGACGTTTATTATTATCCGGAGCACGGTGTCCGCTTGCGGTCGCACACAGATATCGCCGCTTATTGTTTCGCACACCGGATACCGTATGATGAGTCCGTTTTCTTCTTCGGCAATTTAGAACACCACATGCCATATGCTCCGCCATCGCCTCCTCGTGTCCACATGTGTTTTCGGGAACCGGCCACATACGCCGAAGCTGTGAAATTGCCCGAAGCACCGAAATGGACCGAAGCAATCGACGAGGAACTTTCGACTTTCAAGCAACGAGACGTTTATAAGGAGGTTCCGAGACCCCCTGACAAGACTGTGCTCGGTTGCAAATGGATTTTTAAGTTCAAAAGTGACATTACCGGAAAGATTACCCGATATCGTGCTCGACTGGTCGCCCAAGGATTTCGGCAGACAATGGGCGTTGACTACGATGAAGTTTTTAGTCCCGTAGTCAATTTTGTCCTAATCCGTTTCTTCTTTTGTCTGCTGGTTATTCTCCTCGGATGGAGGGACACGCACCTCGACGTGAAATGTGCCTACCTCTACGGCGACCTTGACCACGAGATTTATATGCGGATTCCCGCTGGTGCCACATGTTCCTCGCCCGACAACGTATGGTTGTTGACCAAGTCGCTTTACGGTCTTCACCAGTCGGGGCGCATGTGGTACCAGAAACTTAATGAAACATTGACAGAACTCGGATTTCAAAAGTTTCCAGCATGTAATTGTGTGTACGCCTACGGACATTCGGCCATTATGCTGGTATACGTCGACGATATTGTTTTATTTTATGCTTCGGAAAACATCAGGGATCGAATACTCAAGCTGATCACGAGTAAATTCGACATTGTCGACCTGGGGCCAATCACCAAACTGCTGGGAGTCGAGTTCGAGCGTCGTGACGGGAAAGTCTTTATGACTCAACGCAATTACATTGACAAACTCCTCAAAAAGTTTAATGTTTCATCTGACGCGCTCATCAAGGTGCCAGTCACACCTGGGACCACGTTAGTCAAGGGACCGCTCACCGACCTTCCGGATTTTCCGTATCGATCACTCGTCGGATCTTTATTGTTCCTGGCTTCACGTACTCGCCCCGACATTTTGTACTCGGTGATCGCATTATCGCAGTACAACAACTGCTACACCGAGAGCCATATCAAGTGTTTGCTGCAGGTCCTTCGTTACGTCGCGAACACGAGCGAGTACGCCATCGAACTTTCGAAATGCGATTCGAGTCAACTGTGGGGTTGCACAGACGCCTCTTGGGCCTCCGACATCGCTACATCGAGATCATTCGGCGGATACATTGTTTACATCGGAAGTGTGCCCATTGGCTGGAGCTGCAAGAAGCAGACCAGCGTCGCTTGCTCCACAATGGAAGCCGAATTTGTGGCACTTGTCGAAATCGTCAAAGAACTCTATTGGCTCGACAGTATTTATCAAGTGTTTCCACCTTTACGTCGGTTATCGAAACCGATCATATTTTCCGATGCCCTCGCCTCGATTCAGTTCACGAACAACGACATCGAGAACTCGAAAACGAAACATATTCGAGTGAAGTTTCACTGGCTTCGTGAGTGGCACATTGCCGGATGTTTCGAACTCCGCAAAATTCCGGGTGAGATAAATGTATCCGACATTTTCACCAAGTGGCTCAGTTCAGAGCGTCTTCGAAATTTATTATCTCGGATTTTCGTCTCGAAGTAACTTTTTTTCGATTGTTTAGCACCGACATTTTACATCGAAGGAGGGAATTGTTAGACTTTGGAACCACTTTTGAGTTATTTAAATCATTTTTCGATGTGAAATGGCTTTGAAACGTTTATTTTATCATTTATCGGTAATTGTTTCCATTTTCCTGGGTTATTCAGTGTTTATTTAGTGTTTTCATGCTTGTTTGTCAGGAGAATGCATGATACCGGGTTAAATGTACTCAATACATTAGGTTTCATGCATCCTCTATCTTGTTCTTATGTTTTTCATTATTATTGTTTATAATATCGGCCACCAGATGTCTCTGGCTCATTACAAATGGCCGCTCACACGGGTAGTGTGTTTCCTTGTGTTTGTCCAGTGATTCTGGACCCATTATGTAAGTTTTCTCTTAATAAATGTTATATTTTTGGTTAACTATTGTATTTAGTTCGGCACTACACGTTTCTATAAGTGTAGTGCACGCGAATTTGATCGTAAGTCCGCTCAAACTCGCGTACGCGCATCACGCGCATTTGTCCGCACTTAGAAGTGCGTTTGACTCAGTTTTACGCTTCCTATCGCCTATTTCGGCGATATTTTTGCGCCACACAGCTACAGTCTCCCCAATAGAGGCCGGCCCGTCAACGAGTCGCGACTACCGCAGCCGCTCGAGCAGCTCCAGTTCACGAACTCGAGTTGTCGTGCGCTCGGAGTGTCGCCGAGTAGTAACGCTCGAGCCTGCCTCGCCAGACGACGCGCGGGCTGAGCGAACAATCGAAACTTCCGCCAACTGGGCTGCGAGGACCGAGACACATCAGGATCGAGGAAAGAAAAGATCCTCGTTGTTTATGGCGATTACCACACAGTCGCCAGATCAATCCTCGTCGCGACGAACCGTCTCATCACACCAGAGACCGGATTCTCCGACGGACGTCCCCCAGAGGACGGCCCAACGAAGATCCGTCGCAGCCAGCACCAGGAGGAATCGGAAGCGTAAAATACGACAGAAGATGCGTGCACAGTCTCTGATCGCTAAAGGATTGGAGAAGGAGCGAGAGATGGCCGCCATGAAAAGGTCCGAACCCCGAAGTCTCGGACCCACGGCTGGGCCGTCCACGCTCCAAGCGGAGATCGATTTGGGCGAGTTGACGGAGGAACAAATGTCCCCAGATGAGTCGGACAAAGATGGACCGGTTACGAAACAGGATTTGGCCGAAGCTTTAAAGAACGCCTTTCGAGGATACACGGCCAACCGGCCGTCGGGATCAACCCCGACCGTGCCGACAGCGCTCGTACCCCCACAGGTACAGGCGCGATGGCCGCCACTTCTTGAGGGCACGAATCCAGCCGTAACTGCGTGGACTCCTCCCCGGATGATCCCGGTGGGAGATCCAACTCCGAAACGGGTCAGATACGATGACCTACCCGGGTTGGGCCGTCCACCGTCACCCCCAACGCCACGGGTGTATCGACCTTATCGCAACGCCGAGTGGTACGCACAGCGAGAGATGGACGCCCGATGCCGGCGTGAAGCGGCCTTTCCTCCACTCAGCGAGCTACAGGAATATCTGGCCGAATACGAGATCCCCGCGAATGCCGAGTTGGCCATACGACAGGCCGACGCCGCCCAAACTCACCACATCAATTGGGCGATCGAACAGATGCGGACGCTGTCACAACAATTCAGTGACAATCCGGACCGCGCTTACCCCTGCCATCGGAGCAGTTTGAATTTGGCTGTGACGAACGTAATGGCCCAGCTGTTGTCCCTGGGCGTCTTCTTGGACAGTCGGCAGGCTATGGCGGCCTGGACAATCGTCGACCGTGAGGGAGTTCACCTTCCTCGGGCGTTGTACCAGGTATGGGCCGGATGGACTCCTGAGCCCGCCTCGCTGCGCTTCGACCTGGCCAGAAATACGGAAAACCCAGGCCTACAGTTTTCAAAGATGCGTTCGTTAGCATTCCGCTACCGGGACCCCGGAGTCCACCCTTCCTTGTTGCGAACAATTCGGGAGGCTCCGGAGATACCAGGAACGGCAGCGAGCCCCCCACAGGCCATCGAGACCGCCCCCCCAGAGGCGGCGGTCCAACCATACATACCGACCCCAAAGCCGGTATTCCCGAAGGAGAAGCGGTACGCGAATCGACCCAAATTGATTCCGAAGCGCTCCAACCGAGGACCGCGAACTCCTCCGCTGCCCTCTCCTTCACCACCAGCGGCAGAGCTGGCCGCTCTTTCAACAGAGCCGGCTACGCCACCGTTGGAGAGCCCAATGGAGATTCCACTTCCTCCATCACCTCCGCCGCCCCTAGCAGCGCAGCTTTACTTGAGGTTGGGAGTGGAGTATCCATTCCTTCAGATGTCGGAGTTCACGCGACAGCGCATCATTGACTCCGATGATCATGGCGAATCGATCCTCAAATGGCTAAATAGAGAGGCCCGATCTACCATGGACGCCGTCTTCCATCGCCGTATCCTACGGGCCCACAGGAAACCCGGATCGAGCGCCGAGTCGCGAAGGATTCGGCTCGTTCCAGACCGATTCCCTGCATCTACCCGGATTTGGATCCATGAGCGTACGGGACTGATCGGCGAACCCGTCGGTGGTCACCCGCAATATTTCATCAATGAGCGGCAGAATCCCGCGGATCTGACAACTACTCTGCCCCCGGATTTACCACCGCCGCCACCGGCAGTGCCACCAGTTATCCTCCGCCCATGCAGAGGTGTACTGCCGGCACTTCGCAGAGGGGAGCGATAAAATTCGAGATTGCTCCGATCCGAGATCGAAGCTGGAGGAGGGACGTGTGGTGACCCAGTTGGATAAGTGTCCCCCCAGGGCGGATACTTGTCCTCTGAGTCACTATGATTGAAGAGTCGTTCCCCCCCGAGTTGGCTCCACCTCCCCATGGCAGGTGTGTGCCCCGAGGGGGAGGAAGCGGCTGGTGGTCAGCCCCCATTGGTTGATCGCCGGCCCTTCACCCCACTGCATAAAAGGCTGTGTTTCCCGCCTAAAGTCAGAACTTACACAAACGACACCAAGAACACAGCAACTACCTCACCGTCAGGCCAACTTCAACTACAAGTTAGGATTGATCGAGGATCGCTGAGTAAAGTGCAAACTGTAACTCTCACGAAGTCACTTGCGAGCTATTCCTGCGAAAGCACGAGAATAGCCCTTGTAAAATCACCTAGAATAATCGCCCAGTCGATTATTCGCCGAAGTAAGTGTCCGAGTGCTTTGTAGGGAACCCCAAAGTTCCTAGACGAGGCCTCTGCGACGCTAAACCAAACCCTAGACAACAGGCACGGATAGAAGACTCGAGAGAGCATTCCACCGCGTCCGTGACGACGAATCCGTGACGAATTTACGACAACTCGAGACGCCGCCTTTGTTCCGTCGACCACGCGGAACCGACGACGCCATCTTGAGAAATCCTTTGTTCGACTCTGACCAAGTCGACTTTAGTTGTATACTGTTATGTGGGATTTAGGCCCACTTGAGGCTACCCACACAACTGGGATTTGATAGGAAATAAAGAGTCATTTTAATTAGGTTTAAATTCAATCTAGTTTTTATTTAACCAGACAGCAAAGCTGTTTGATTATTCTTTCAAATGGATGAGTTTACTCTGTTTACATTGGCACAATTCTTAAACTCAAATAATGAACTACATAAATTATATAAATTATATAAACTCTAATTATAAATCATAAGTGACACTCTGAATTGAGATGCAATCTGAAACTATTAAATGGTGATTAAATTAATAACAATTTCTGCAGCCAGCCAAGAACAGGCTGACATTGGATAGGAGGGATTTGAGTTCACTCTCAAGTGAGAGCCGGAAGAGAACTGTCAAACTTGGGCGGATTCACTTCACAGGAAAGCTCCTGTTACCCCCTTTAACTAATTGATAAGTCCAGTGACGAGGCAATGATGTAATCGATTGCCAACGCCATCTATGGACGAAATTTAGCAACTTTTATCCGAATTATAGCCGAATTACGCGATACGGGTCGTCCGTTGATCGGGACGGCCTGTACGCGTAGCAACTCCCTTTTTTGCGTAATTTTGGTCTCTAAAATTAAATTTCGGATGAAGACAATTCTTTTTTTACCAAATATTAGATCTCAATTCATAGTGTCAAATAAAACAATTTACATCTCTTTTTACTCCCTTTTAGATTAATGTACATACAAAAGAAAAATCTTAATCTGTTTTGAATCCAATAATTCTTACATTCATTACAGTTTTCAAAAAAAAACTATTCAATCATAATTTCCAACTTAACTATTATGTAAAAAAAACATACAAAAACTAAAGTTCAAAATTGAATTACCCAAATTATTTCATCCATTTTTACAATAAACCTTCATAAATAAAATACAACATTTAAATTTCACAATAAATTCTCATAAAATAATTTAACTCTTTTCAAAAAATAAATTTGTTTTTGGTTTTCATTATTTTCTTTAAAAATTTGAATTCTCTTCTAAAACATCAACTCTCTAAATCCTAGAACATTTACAAAATTTTTGTGTTTGAAAATTTATTTACAATTCACATAATCAGTTTTATTCAAATTACGATAAACTTCACTAAATTCGCATTAATTACTTCGCCTCGCGACCTCGGATTTTCATGTCATCAAATTTAACATTATTAAGAATTTTAATCTTACTGAAACCAATTTTTATCTGCTAATACTATGTAAAATAACATTTCTAACATATTTTCCTATTCATTAAAATTAATCCAAAGTCTAAGAAAATTATCAGCACGAATGAACGAAGATCGCGATTTGTTTCGTTTTGCAAAGTTTGGTATTTTATACACTTTTAACCTAATATTTCAACTCAAAATCATACTAAAACACTTAAAATATGTTCACAAACCTCAAAAAACACAATTCAATTCACGACACAACAAATAAATATCAAAATTTAAGCTTTGGTTCACGCAAAAAGCTCGCATTCACCTCGGCGAAAATGTGGAGTAGCAATGGCGGTAGGATTTTCTCGCCTTCGGTCTGAGCTTGCGCGAACGATAGTCGTCGCTTTGTGTATCCGCGCCATCTAGTGGCGGGTTTTTAAGTTGTTTTTCAGTGTTTTCAAGTTCTGTTTGCGGTTCAAATAATGATTTGAGAGAAATTTGTTCACTATCATCGATGTAACGTTCTTTTGCCTTGATTTGCTTTGTTTTTGTTGGTTTATTCAGTTTTTCAACTACAATTTCTCCTTTTTTACTGATTTTTTTCACTTTTTCAGCAAATTCCACTTTCTTCTCTGGCATTTCTTTCAAAGCTTCATCTATGTCTTCTTCAATTCTTGCTTTATACGGTTTCAACCTTTCTACATTAACAATATCACTTTTCTTTCGTGTGGAATTGATAATTTCATAGTCATTTGGAGCTGTTCGTCGCACAATCTCGTAGGGGCCGGAAAATTGAGGTAAAAGCTTCTCTGACAGGCCAACTTTCCTATTTATGGTCTTCAAATAGACTAATTCGCCTGGTTCGAATTCTTTGTTGACTCTATCTTTGTCGAATCTTTTCTTACTTTTCTCAGACTGCTTTTGAAGTCGTTCATTTGCAATCTTCCTAGCCTGTTGCATGAATTTTGATGTGCGTAACGTGAACTCTTTTTGGGGCAAATTTAGGTTAACATCTATTGTCAAATCCACATCATATCCTCGAAGAAGATAGTGCGGTGTGTAACCTGTTGTTTCATGAACTCCCGTGTTGTAGGAAAACAGGACAAATGGCAGGAACTCATCCCAATCGGTGTGATCATCATTAACATAACTTTGCAACATTTTTGCGAATGTCGCATTAAATCTTTCTGTTAATCCATTGGTCCTTGGGTGGTATCCTGACGTTGTTTTATGCAAACTTTTGAATAAATTAGATACTTCTTCAATCATTTGGTTCCTGTATTCCGTTCCACGGTCGCTTAAAATTTCTCTTGGGCTGCCTTCCTTAAGAATCACTTCATAAACCAAAGTCTTTGCTGCTTCTAGAGCTGTTCCTACTGGTGCAGCTCTTGCAATCACAGATCTTGACAAATAATCAGTCACAACGAAAACGTGTTTATTTCCTAGTTTTGACAATGGGAAAGGTCCAAGTGTGTCCATTCCAATCCGCTCGAATGGTTTTGAGACGGTTGACCACGGTTGCATTAGTCCTTTGGCTGGAGTTGTCATCGATTTTGCTTTTGCGCAGTTTTGGCAGGACAAGACGTATTTTCTAACGTCAGTGTAAATTCTTGTCCAAAAGAATCTTGTTCTTATTCGTTTCCATGTTTTTGCCAAACCTAAGTGAGCTCCTAGTAATCCGTCGTGCATTTCATGCAATACATCCTTCTGGAGTTGTTTCGGAACTACTAGCAATAATCCTTCTGTATTTAGGGAACTTGAAGAGTTTTTCTTCCTAAATAACGTTTTCTCGTGGAGCACGTACTGCTTAAGCGGTCGTCTCCTCTTCTTTGGAAGTTGCTCTAGGTTTTCAACTGCTGTAATTAGGTCCAGTAGTTTGGGATCCATCCTCTGTTGTGCAGGGAGGTCCAAATTTTCCAAGAAAAGCGAAGGTAATTTTTTTATTTCTTCTTCACTCATCTGGTCTGGTATCCTACTTAGTGCATCGGCGTCTGTGTGCTTTTTGCCGCTTTTATACACTATATCGAAATCAAAGTCTACTAATTGCAATGCCCATCTGGCTAAACGTCCATTGGGGTTTCGGACTGACTTCAGCCATTGGAGGGGTTGGTGGTCGGTTATTATTTGGAATTTCTGTCCGTACAAGTAAGGTCTGAATTTCTGTACTGCAAACATTATAGCGAGACACTCTCTTTCAGTGGCGGTGTAGTTTTGTTCCGCTGTGCTCATCAGTTTGCTTGCATACGCTACAACTCGCTCCTGGTTGTTGATCTTTTGCTTCAGAATGGCTCCCATTCCATACGCACTTGCGTCGGTTGATACTATGAATGGCTGTGCAAAGTCTGGATGCGCCAACACCGGTACTGTTATTAATGCATTTCGGAGTGTGATGAACGCTGTATCGTGGGGTGGTCCCCAGTCAAACTTCTCGTCCTTTTTAGTGAGATTCACCAGAGGTTTAGAAATGTCTGCAAATCCCTTGATGAATTTTCGGTAATAAGAGCAGAGTCCTAAAAAACCACGTAGTTGTTTAACGTTCACAGGAAATGGAAACTTCGCGACTGCTTCCAGGTTCCTGGGATCTGGTGAAACTCCATCAGCATCAACCACATGTCCTAAGTATCGAATGGTGTCGGTGGCAAACGTACATTTACTCAGCCTAACTTTCAGGTTTGCCATTCTGAGCTTTTCAAAAACTGCGTCCACATCCACGAGGTGCTGTTCGAATGTCTTCGAGAATATTATTAAATCATCGAGGTACGCTATGCATACCTTTCCCAAGAGGTTCCCAAGCACTTTATTCATCAATTTTTGAAAGGCGGCTGGGCTGTTACATAATCCCATTCCGAGGACATTAAACTCATAATGTCCGCTTGACGTCGTGAACGCTGTCTTTTCACGATCTTGTTCGTCTATTTCGACTTGGTGGTATCCCTGAATGAGATCCATCATCGAAAAATACTTCGCACCCGCTAGTTGATCTAGGGTGTCGTCGATACGTGGTAAGGGATAAACCATTTTCTTCGTTACTGCGTTTAAACGTCTCCAATCAACGCAAAATCTCCATCTGCCGTCTCTTTTCTTAATGAGTAGTACTGGTGCACTCCATGGGCTCTCGGATTCTCTAATTACTCCTTGTTCAAGTAACTTCTTTGTTTCAGCCTCTTCGATTTCTTTTTCCTTAATGGATCGTCTATAAGGTTGCAAGTGGATTGGAGGAGAGTCTCCTGTATCAATACGATGTTTTATTGCCTGTGCTCTGCCTAAGTCACTGTCAGATGTTGCAAATCTATCCGAATTCTTCTCTAGCAGCTGTCGCATCAATTCCTGTTGAGTTGGTGTCATATTCTCATTTGCCATGGCCTTGCTAAAGTCAAATTGATCAGCTCTTTTTTCATCTAACAAGCCAGACTCAATCACGTAAAATGCCTTTGCAACTGCTGAGTTTTTTCCTAAATAGATTGTCTTTTTAGTTGGATTCGCAACACGCAGAACTCCTTCACCTTTTCTGAATGTAGTCAATGTCTTGCAACAAATCACACCAAATCGATCGATTACTCCACTCAATGGTTCTACAAACAATTCGTCATCAACTTTCTTTGCTATCTTTATTGGTACTACACATTCATGTAAAGCTGGTATCGTTATTGGTTTTAAAACTCGCGCAATATAGTTTTGTTCAGTGTAATTCTTTGACATTGGGAAAACTTCTTGTTGTTTATCTTTTGGCCCTACAAAGATCTTCTGTTGGTCATAGTCGAGCTGGCACCTTGCAGATCTCAAAAAATTATCTCCTAGCAGTAAATGGTTGCCAAATCCGCTGACAATCAGCACTTCAATAGTATGTTGTTGTTGTCCAACGTCAATGGTAATCTTGGTTTTTCCTACTGGGGTTATCAATGAACCATCTACAACTCTAAGTCGAACATGTGGACATGGTTGGTATTTGAGCTGCAGAGTTCTTACCAAATCTTCATTAATGATGTTGCGATAACCTCCGGAATCCAAGACACCAGTGACTTCCAAACCATTCACTACTACTGGAATCTGCAAAAGTTCATCTGTGGCGTTCAGCTCAATGATTTCTAATTTTCTCTTTTTGAATTTCTTCTTGTTTTTCCGTCTTTGTGGCCATTCTAGTTTCCCGATTGATTAGCTGGTCCACCACGTGGGGCTCCTCGTTGACCTCGGCCTCCTTGGTAATTTTCAATGAAATTTTTACCCTTATAGTTTGGATTTCGTGGGTGACCTTGGTTATTTGGATTCCCCTGTCTTTGACCTTGTTGTTGTTGTTGCGGTGGATTCCATTGCTGTTGTGGCTGTTGTTGTTGTTGGAATCCTTGGCCAGAATTATTCCACTGATTATTCCAATTGCCTCTGTTTTGACCTTTATTATTATTCCATCCTCTACCTTGGTTCCAATTACTGTTGTTATTCCACCATCCACGTTGTTGTCCAGGTCGCCCTCTAAAGTTTCCTCTATTATAGAACTGGGCCTGGTTTGGATGTGGCGTATACCATTGATTTTGGTAGAAGACTGGAGTGACCTCTGCATATTGAACGTCCCCAAACTGCTGCTGTTGTCTTAGCACTTTGACCTCTGCTAACAACTCGTCTTTTGTTTTATTGACGTCGCTCGGTTCTACCAAGCAACTCGGTGTCACCTCACCTGTTGTATCAACAGCTTTTTGCAGTAGGGTTAGTAAAACTTCTGCAGGATCCTCATTGAATGCGTGGGCTTCCAACAATCCAAGTTGTGATGTTAATTGGTCCAACGTCTTTGGGTAATTGGCTACTAATTTATCTCTGATCACCTTCTTCAGTCCTTGAAACACGTGAAATATCTTTTGATCTTCCGTGAACGACGGTCTTGCATAAGAGCATTCCTTTAATATTTTCTGCATGTGTTCCAAAGCTGTTCCGTCCTTGTGCTGCATTGCTTGTAATTTCGCCAAAATTGCTGTTATTTGTCGTCGAAATTTTGTTTTCAACGCATCTTTCCATTCAGTCCAAGTTCTAGTCGGATGTAATGGAAGTTGGTCTAAATACCACGATGATGCAGAATGTTTCAGCACAATTGACAGATGTTTAATTCTTTCAGTATCATCGGCAATCGTATCTTCGTATCCAATTAACCATGTGTCGATATTTCCAGTGGCTGGATCAAAATCAACTGGATTTCTTCTATTAACCACTAAATTTTGTAATACTGTTTGTATTGCCAACATTTCTGGCGATGGCGAAGCATTAGCCATCTTAATTGGAGATTGTTCTTTATTAATACACAAATATGAAAGTTCTAAATTTGGTTGCTCCTCAACGTCTTGGAAAATGTCCTTCTCGTCTGCGTCGTCTAGATCACTCTGTTCCCGTATCAATAGTTCTCCTAATTGCTCCACCTCGTGTGGAAACAATTCAGCTTGAAGATCAGCACTAACAACTCGTATACGGTGCTGTTGCGGGGTTTCACCTTCCCTTTTTTGAGTTTTAAGTTCCTCTTTGGGTTTTGGCTTCCTCTTTCGCTCAGTCACCTTGACGCTCAATGCTGTCTCTTCTTCCAACTCCTCTTCTTTCTTAACACCTGAGAGCAGGTAATCCGTTACGTATTTTGAAAACGCGTAACGTCTAGAGTCCGCAATGATTTATTAAATGTAGAGAAGACACAATCCTTTGAATTAGAGCAAATTCCTTTTTATAGATAAACACTTTTCACAAAACAAACACTTTCACTCTCTGAAACAAATCAACAATTAAACACTTCAATTTTCACGGTCATTATTTTTACATAATTCAAAAATATCAAAACAATCAAATTTTCACGGTCATTTTTCAAAATTGTCAAAATTTTCATTAGTAAATATTCAAGAAAACTCTTTATTAGTAATTCTTTACAAAATCCCCCGAAAAAGAAACAAATTCACTAATAAATCTGAACAATATATCTTATTAATATTCAATTCCATCAAAACACTTTATCAATGAACAATTTACAAAATATTCTGAGATTCAAAACTATTCATTAGCAAATTCAGGTAATTTCTCTCTATTAATTCTCAATTTTATCAAAAACACCATAAATAAATTCTTTATCAAATAAACAATTTCATCATAAACAATTCACAAATTCAAATTTCATTCAATTATTAAATCAAACAACACCAACTGTAAAGTCATCCAATTAAATATTCAATTGCTTTATTTAGCTTTTCTACTTTTAACTTCATTAACTCTAATTGACTCTATTTACAATGAGTCACTCTTATTTTTCCTATCATTTCTTGCAGTGAGTCATGCATATTCAAATTAGGTTGGGCTCTTTCTAAATTTTATAAGATTTTCAATCAATTTTAAAGCTAATTTTCACCAATTTTAACTCTAATTTTGCCAATTTTTGAGTTTTTCAACTCTAGATTTTGATTTCTTAACCTAATTTTGCAAATTTTTAATGAATTTTCACAAATTTTGACTATTTTTTATTAAATTTTCAAATTTGGGTTTTTTCTATTTTAATTTTGGGGCAGTGTTTGGGGAAACCGCAATCTCCACCACTTTGTTATGTGGGATTTAGGCCCACTTGAGGCTACCCACACAACTGGGATTTGATAGGAAATAAAGAGTCATTTTAATTAGGTTTAAATTCAATCTAGTTTTTATTTAACCAGACAGCAAAGCTGTTTGATTATTCTTTCAAATGGATGAGTTTACTCTGTTTACATTGGCACAATTCTTAAACTCAAATAATGAACTACATAAATTATATAAATTATATAAACTCTAATTATAAATCATAAGTGACACTCTGAATTGAGATGCAATCTGAAACTATTAAATGGTGATTAAATTAATAACAATTTCTGCAGCCAGCCAAGAACAGGCTGACATTGGATAGGAGGGATTTGAGTTCACTCTCAAGTGAGAGCCGGAAGAGAACTGTCAAACTTGGGCGGATTCACTTCACAGGAAAGCTCCTGTTACCCCCTTTAACTAATTGATAAGTCCAGTGACGAGGCAATGATGTAATCGATTGCCAACGCCATCTATGGACGAAATTTAGCAACTTTTATCCGAATTATAGCCGAATTACGCGATACGGGTCGTCCGTTGATCGGGACGGCCTGTACGCGTAGCAATACTGAGTGTATTTTAAAGGCATAAAGCCTGGTGAATAAATTACCTGTTTATTTACATACATTTGGTATTCATTTGGGTATTTGCATAATTGATCACAGGTAAAGTATTACACGTTAGCGCTATTTAAACCTATACAAAGTAGGACGCGACAAGCTTACATTGCAAATGGAATCGATCAAGTAACCTATCATATAAGAAAGTAGAATATCTCATTCAAAAGAAATCAATTACAGTATTAAATTCATTTCTTCCTTGTTAGAGGCGAACCGCTCGGTCCGCTAAATCATCAGGGGTCACCATGTGACAAGTGTTTAGTAGATGGATTGTCATCTGCTGTGCTGACTGAAGACTTTGAAGTTTGTCCCGTTAAGACCGCTGACGGTGGTCACCGATTTCCAGTTTCGATCACACTCTCCCATTTCAGCTTAAACTGTACATGTGAATTACCTTGCAAGTAATTGGAACAATCGATAACAATGAGAGAATTTTCAACCAAACAGTTGTTAATCTATTTCACATAATTTTAGCCCAGCAACGGTTGTGAAGGAGTTTGCCGACCCACTTTCGGCAGGATGCGCTACTGGAGAAAATGCAGATATACTAAAATCTTCCTTGTTGCACAAACATCCAGAAGTTGATGCTGAGAATTTATCAAAGCTCGACGTATGCGCACCGACAGATGTTGCTGACCTGGAATGCCAGGACGATACTAACTTAATTACTGATAACATTTTGCTAAAATGGATTAATGGCAAGATTAGGTTTAATTCATATGCTAATTCTAAAGATATTGTTTTAAAGACTGCAGATCTGGTCATTGAAGATTTTACCCTTGATTCTGCTACGTGTATTACGAAGAATCCAAAGTTTGAACGATCGTGCAAATGTCTACTGGCTTCTAATTTTGTCCAAAATAGACTGATAGTTTTGCTATCACTTACCTTCGAATGCGGTTTTAGTTTCTCTAAAGATGGAACTGACCAGATACAGTACTTGCACTGTCCTACGGTAGATAAGGAAATTGTTCGTACAGGAAAAAAATGACCCAACAAATATTAAACATCCAAAAGTTGTAAAGAAAATGTCAAAAAATGGTTATGGTTATGAATTGAACTAAATTAAACTAAATTAAACAATTGCAAACAAAGAATTAAGAAAAAATTATTTATTTGTCGTCCATGGCTGCACTCCTGTTGGTGGTATTTTTCGGTGCGTCACCGTCAGGTGGCGTACATGTGTATTTGAATGTATTGTTATTGTTACGTGGCTTAGGGGATGAATGCCACATAACGCTTTGCTTTAGCTGAGGAATAACTCAGGTTTATTCTATGGCAAAATAGACTTTATTTATTAATAAGAAGTCAGATATTTGATCAATGTCAAATGTCTGGTGTCAACTTAATTGATTAATCTTACAAGGATTTACATTACTTTTTGGCTATACAAAATGATTAAGTTCTACACAAAATAAAGTATCAAATCAAGTTACACTTAATTTGCACAATTATCTAAACAATCATCTAATTAACCCATGATGTCCATTTGTCACAACTTATCAGTGAGTTGTTGCACTATCTGGTGGATACAGCCGAAAACGCTCATTGTGCAGGTGAGCTTAAATCTGGAATGAGACGATTTTTATGCCCAAGGCTGTATGTCTCAATCCAGGGCCCTCCAACTCACCCAAATCACTTGTCAGTTATTTTCCCACCATTCTAACAAACCATCAGCCAAGTGGCCAACAACTACAAACTACAGTACTAACATTTCAATTCAAACAAAACAAGTGCTTACTGTAGATATGCATTAATTAAAGTACGGTACTGTAGTTTATAACACAGCAGAGCTAGGAGTTGTATACAGTATAACCATGTGCTTGATTCCCACATTATTTTTCAACAGAAGACACAAAACCTTCATCATCCTACAATAATATTGTATGATATATTGCAGTGAATTAAACATAAACTCCAAAAAACGTGAGTTAAACGTTCCAAACTAAAATTCGTTGTTTCCCCGTCATAAAAGGGACCAACTTATCGGATCTCCAGATCTGGTGAATCGTGGATATTATTAAGCTGTCCAGACGGCGCTATGCCAGACCAAACAGAACCATACAGTACCATACAGTACATTGTGTTGTGTATCAATCGAGGTTTTAGGTCAAGACTCCAGATTATAAGACTCCAACTATAAATTAGTCGAAACCCAACAAAATCAATCTTCGATTTGCAACGCAATGAGTGATTCAAATTGTGAATCACTGTTCAATGGCCTCGATGCTATCGACATCCATTTCACTTCCTTCTGCAGCCCATTTTCTTAAAACAATACCTCTATTATACACTTTGCACCTGTTGCTTGTTTTATTCCTACATCCATCATCATTTGCAACTTTCTTCTTGCAGTTCCAACACCATTAAGTAAGTACACGCTCGAATTAATCACCTCAAATTCTCGTCCCAATTCCAATCTTCAAAACCCGCACGATTTAGAATGCTACGCTCGATTCCACTACTCGGCATCCTCCTGTCGTTGACCATTTGCTCAGTCCTGACCGCGCCGCTAAACAACACGGATACGGACAGCGCTCTCGCTCCGGCGGAAGACCGGCAAGATGGCCGCCACGACCACAGACCTTACGGGCCTGCGCAGAATCCAATGCACGTTCCGTTCATAACCAACAGGCCGACGTACGTGCACGCGCCGTTGGAAAACCCGCCTCACCATCCAACTCAGCCCAAGCCGGACCAGAACGAACACCATCGCGGGTTCTTCGGCACCATTTGGCACTGGTCGACACTTCCGGTTAGGTGGACGTGGAAAGCCGTCACGTATCCGGTTCGTCTCTCCTGGAGAGTTGTGACGAGTGTTTTGAATTTATAATTTAATTGCAATTCTCCCATTTGTAAATTGTTGTATGCGGTAAATATTGTTTAGTGTGATACAGGAATAAAAAAAAATTTCCACTATGTTATTTTGAATTGTTTCTGCTCCAGACTATTGTTATGTGCACATCTGGCTTCATTGAAACTATTCAGGAAATAAACCCACGTTGATTTCATATTCTCAAGAACACGAGAATAAGCTTGAATGTCAGAGTTTATCATACTTGCCCTTTGTGAGGATTTTGGTGGATCGTCTATTTTGTGCGGCTAGTTCAGGTATGAAACTCTAGGTTTTATCGAAGGAAGCACGACTAAAGAAGTTTAAAAGGCCATTTCGGTAAAAAAAACATCTGGAGCCAAACTTGTCCCGGGCCTCAAATTTGTGTATCGGCACCAGGACTCGCGGGACGATCTGCAAGACTAGACTATCCCATCAAATATTGCCAAAGACGTGTTGATGTCATGCCACAAAGATTAGAAGCAATCAATTAACCCAAAATAAGACAAAGAGAAGTATTTTTCATTCAAATTTCTATGATTTTTGCCCAAATAGCAATTTTGCCCCTGCGCCTGAATAACTAAAATTAAAAACAAATTGTGGTAAGGGAGAAAAATTCAACGGGTTTGAGCCATTTAAGGCGGCCAAATCACGATTGCACCTGTGCGGATACAAATATTGCTCGTAGTGTGTAGTTAGCCCTTGTTCAAACAGCATTTTGGTGCAGCTTTTTTCTCACAGAGACTGCGTTCTATGAAACATTAACTGTTATTACACTGACAATATCTGTAGTTGTTGCGCCAAATTGATAACGGCCAACAGGTGAGTGCGTGGGCGGAAAGAGAAACAACTTTACATGTGCAAGATGCGATCTTTATATGAGGAAATCGCGGAACTTGATTTGTATACATTTACAAGTTAGAATGTTTTCATTAATCAAGACAGACAGTTAGATGTTCGGAGGCAAATTGGCAAGATCTCTCCGTTCGTTTTATATCATCAATATTCATTTTCCTTTTAGCTTTATTTCTTCCCAAAATGGACTGGAAAACGCATTTCGCCTTGCTCGTAGTCGTGTTGTTGGCTGCGGCAATTGCTGTTGGAGCATCAACTGACATTACTGAAGAAAGAGGACTGGTTGGAGCAATAATCAAACTTACTTATCTTCCATTTAAAATTATATTTTTTGTAATAAAACTAATTATCAAATCTTTACTAAGTCCTGTACTAGCCCCACTTCAATCCATAATCCTTCCATTTAAAATATTATTCCTTCCGTTTAGAATCATAATAAAACTGCTTTTATAAATTATTTGAGTAAGATGTAAACAATGCAGTACAATTGTCAAGAATAAATATTGCAAAAATTTAACAGAATGTATTGTTTTTTAAACTTTGAGTGTCTGAAATTTACTCAGTCAACAATGAAACGCAAAAGTTGGCTGTTTGTGATCAAACATTGCATGTTTTGTGCCAAAACTTGGACGTTTATCTCCTAAAAATTAATTTTTTGCCCTTTGTATATACCGGTATTTATATACACTAATACCGTATTTTACCGATTAAGAGTCGCCCTCGAATTGTAGCTGAGACATCAAGAATACCGTATTTTTGCAAAAGTACGGTATTGTTTCCGTATTTAACCTCACAAACGATGAACGTACGCTTCGTTCGTGACGTTCAGACTTCGTTTGTTACATTAAACAAATGTAACAAACGAAAAACCGAAATTATAATTGCTAGCAAAAATGTCAGTTTTAAATAAGAGCCGCAGCTCTTAATCGATAAAATACAGTATTTTGTATAGCGTGTGTTGCTTTTATGTTCAACAGATGGCGCTGGCACTGTTTTTCCAAAAAAAGCATGCTTTTACCTGTCACAGGTGTGACATTCATGTAGTACGTGTTGGGATTTTGGATCCGTCATATGGTGTGATACGTCGCACCTTTCCGAATTAGTGCGGCAATGGCGCGTTTCTGTTTAGCATTGTGTTATGTCTCGAGGTCGAGTGTTGATTGTCTTGCAAATTCAATCAACACATGTTTTACAGTGTTATCCAGACTGTCGTCTGCTTGGGTTTTTAGTTTATCTATTAGTTTGCCCCGGTTTTTATCCAGTGTGAATACTGGAATTGTATTCAGTTGATGTTTTGTTTGTAAAGAACAAATCAACCACTGTGTGGATGATTTGTTCTACTGTTAGTTGGTTGGCAGTTAGCCTCTAACCCATGTATCACTTGATGACTTACTGTTTGGCAATAAAGATGGCGGCCTCCATGGTTAGATGGCTTTGCAGAAAGTAAAGATGCTGTTTTGCTTCCACACATGCACTCACCTACGGTTTATAGATTGACATTGGTAGCAGAGGGTGGTTTGGTGAGTGCAACGTTGTTTAAACGTTGATTTTCGGATTCGCGACGAAATTCTGGCCAGGAACGTCTTGTGCGCGTCGACGAGCGGTACCGGAGCGGCGGGCAGCACGAGAGCGACGACATTCCGACCAGACGAGCGAGTTTCGCGTGCTTCGTAAAGCAGCGAAGTCGACGAATTGCGACCCGAAGCAGCAAAGACGGATTTTGACGATTTCGGTGCCGAAACGGATCGAAATCATCGTAGAAGCAGTTGTATAGACTGCAGGAACACTGAGAAGTATTTTTCGAAATTATTTCGGCGTTTTATAAGCCATTTTTCTCATTTTGATTCGCATGATGACGCGTCATTCCAAAATGGCGGCGCCCAGTGCGACGAGTGTTTGAGGCCGTACTCGAGTTGTTTTCGAGCCAACGAGTGGATCCCGACGTTGGAATTGACGACGTGGGACCAGAACCAGACCCCAGGAATCGATTGGAAGTGGTTTCAAGTCGATTTGGACAGTTTTTGGGCGAAAACGAAGCGTTTTTCGTCGGCGGCGATCGAGACAGATTTCCGCAACGTATTGGAGACGTCGCTCGCCTATCCCGAGCTGGATACGAACGTCCAACGTTCGTACAACACGAAGAGAAGTCGTACGAGTCGATTAGGATCGACATTGTCACGTTTTGGACGCGTTTCGTGCGACGAGCCGAAACGCATCGCGAATTTGCACGTGAAGTGTATTCGCGCATCGGAGGGACCGGTTAAGCCTCGTGCCAGGTGCACGAGTGAAAGACAACGGATTTCAGCAGTGAAGACAACACGGAAGTCATCTTCACATCGATTATTGTGTTTGATAATTTATTTGGGTCGAAATTACCTTTGTATAGAATTTAAGGTTTTGTTTTGGGGTCATTTAGACTGTTTTCCGCCCTTTACGCAGTCGCGTAGCGGAATCCTATTTCCACACAGGCTATTTCTGGCCACCAAGTGTCCCGCGGGCCCAGGTGCACCGGTCGGAACTTGGGAAATACTGTGTCGGAGTTTTTCATCTCACTTAGTGAGATTAGCCCACGGGTGGATTGTTATTGTTTCTCCTTCATTTTGGCTGGGGAAAAGTGTGATTTGCCAAAGTGTTTATTTAGTGATTTGTGTGTGTTTGTGCTACGGTTTAGTGCAACATATTGGCAAAAATGGCCCACGGAAAGGATGAATTCATGAAACTGTTTGGGTCGTCGATTAAAATGCTCGACGGAACTAACTATGAAGCTTGGAGCGTGCAGGCTCGGCTCATATTGCAACGAGAAGGGACGTGGACGCACGTCACCGGAAAGGAGCCGGCGTTGGAGCCCACAGCCACGGCAAAGGAGATAAGGGAATATAACATTAGAGAAAATAAGGCGCTATCCACTATTTGTTTGAGCTGCAACGAGGCGCAGCAGCTTGTGGCAACGGCGCATACCACAGCTAAAGAGTGCTGGGATGCACTGCAGGCTGCTTACCAGCCTGCTACGAGGGCCAGGAAAGCCCGACTCCGACGCGATTTCCTCCAAATGCGGCTTGGAGCGAATGAACAAATGGTAGTTTTTATTTCCCGCGTTAACCGAGCAGCAGCGGACCTGAAAAACGTTAAAGTCACTGTCTCTGACGAGGATATTGCGTTTCAATACCTCGATTTTCTCGGCGCGGAGTATGAAAACCTTAAGCAGGCGGTGTACCACTGGGAGGACACTGAGTTTACGACTAAGAACGTTAGTGAGAGACTTTTAAGCGAGTACGATCGCATTCATCAGCAGAGCACTGCTTATGGCGCAGAACCAACGGGTTCAGGTGCGTTTGCAACTGGCAAACAGCAACAGCAATGGTCAACGGCGCCAAGGAATGCTAATTTCAAACCAGGGACCTGCTACGGCTGTGGAGGTACTGGACACTTTGCCCGCGACTGCCCGTCGCCCAAACCCCAAGGAGGTGCGCAAACGGACTTTAGCCAGCGCAGGGCACGGGGCAGAGGCAGAGCTCGGGGTCGTGGCAGGAAAGCCAACCTGACCGAGGCATCGGGGGAGAATCCAATTCTATTCTACGTGTCGATGGACGAAAGTCAAAGGCAAAATAATTTGCCATTACGCTCATACGTGACGAGCGGAGCGCCGGATCCCGCCTGGTATGTTGATACCGGGGCGACGGATCACTTTACTTTCAGCAAAGATGGGCTCATCAATTATAGGCCTTTAACGAACATTAACGTTCATTTAGGGGAAGGGTCCTCTAAAATAGCAGGAGTGGGGGACTTGAGATTAGATTCAGGTGAAAAAGTGCCTGGCGGGTTTGTTACATTGAAGAATGTATATTATGCCCCGAATTTTGTGAGGAATTTAATGAGTCTAGGCAGAATTGATGAGGCCGGGTATGTAACCCGCATTGCTGAAGGAAAGTTGGTTTCCTTCAAAAACAGGATTACGCAGCCGATTTTGAGAGCGACACGGCAAAGCGACAGAATGTATAAAACTAATTGTAAAGTGATTTTACCAAATGTGAACGAAAGTGCAATTCCTGCGCAACAGGATGCGCTTGCGGCAGATAACCAGAGCACTGGTGGAAATGTACAGTTACTAACCCATACTAGTCATAAGAGCGAACTAACCAAACCCGAAACCAGCGTTAATGATAACGAAAATGGCGATTTGCGCAATTATAGCGACGTTCTGCAGTCGGGCGCACACAAAAAGAGTTTGAGTGAGAGGGGGTTGTTGGTTAACAATGTTAGTAATGGGAATGGTGGTCGACAACAGCAAGAAATGGCTGGACAACGAGTCTACAATGACAAGCCATTAGACATGGAGTTTTGGCATGGGAGATTCGGCCATTTGAACACGAATGGGATCGTGTCAATGTCGAGATCCACCGACATATGTGGAGTAAAGCTGGCCAATAAAGATATGGGCAAGTGTGAGCACTGTATTAGGGGAAAGCTCACTAGAGCTAGCTTCACCCCGATAGGGGAGATTTCCACAAGTGGACCTTTAGAGCTAGTCCACATGGATGTTTGGGGCTCCTCGCAGGTGAACTCGTTAGGCGGGGGCCGCTACTATTTAATTATTATTGACGACTATTCACGTTATATGTGGATTCGAATAATGAAAAGAAAGGGCGATGTATTAGCACATTTTGAGCCCTGGCAGCGGGAAATCGAGAGAATGACATCACGGAAAGTTAAGCGCATACGAACGGACAACGGAGGGGAATTCACGTCAAAGGCGTGGGACATATATGCCCAGAAGGAAGGCATCAAATGCGAAAGAACCAATCCCTATTCCCCAGAGTCCAATTCGGTGGCTGAAAGAGCCAACCGAACGATACTAGAAGGTGCACGAGCAATGATGCTGGAAAATGAGTTTCCGAGTTATTTATGGGCGGAATTAGTCTGCACTATAGTGTACCTGAAAAATAGGTTCCCCCATCCCAAGTTAAATTCCAAAGCCCCGTATAATGTGTTTTGGGGCAAGAAGCTGTCCGTGAGACACTTGCGTTGCATAGGCTCGAAGACCTATGTACACATCCCGGCCCAAGTTAGACAAGGCAAATTACAAGAAAGGGCATGGGCTGGGGCCCTTGTAGGATACGGTACTAATACCACAGGTTACCGGATCTGGGACCATAAAAATAGGCGTGTCGTCAGTTCAAAACACGTCAAAATTATTGAGGAAGAATATTGGAACGATAAAGTCTGTAACGAGGAGGTGTTTAAGAAATCAGAGGGGGTAGGAACGGAATGGAATGGAGATTTCATATACACCGCGCAAGACGGTTTTGAGTCGGACGAGGAGAGTGTGGTGGCGACACCACCTCCGTCACCCCCGAGGGCAGTTAAAGTGCCCCCACCAGCGGCTAAACTCGAGCCGGTGAAAGAAATGGTGCAACAGGCACCCAAAGTGGAACCTGCCCAGCAGGTAGCGCAAGAAATTGCGCAGCGAGCACCTGTTCAACAGGTAGAGAGAGAAGCCCCTATTGGAGGGGTTTTACCGACAAAACCGGCGAAACCGCCATTACCCACGACCCCCAAACCCACATTGAGGCCGAGAACGGCAGAAGCGCCTGCAGAGGAGAGCCCGACACAGTCGGAAGATGAAGAAGAGTATGAGCAGGCCGTACGGGTCACTAAGAACATTAGAGGGGGCCCGGGGGATGTTGGGGGACAACAGCTGTTGCCCCTGAATATTGATGAGTGGCAAAGATTTGAGTATACGAGGAAGTCAGGTCGTGATAAAGGAAGACCTTGTACATCGTACGTGGCACCAGACAAGACTAGATTAAGGAGTAGGATTGAAATCCTAGCTTGGTGCGAAAATAACGGTTTTGAGTACGATGCGAGCTTGTTCGAGTTTACGTCATTAAAGGACGAGCCTGAAAACCCATTCGCATTGTGTTCATGTTCATGTTGCACTCCTTTCTCATTGTGCTGCATGATAAGGCCTGATACTGATAAGGATGTTGCACAAGTTGAGAGAAGTAATGAATGGGAAGGGATAATGAAGAAAATCAAAGCGTTGACAGAAGAGGGAGTTCATTGTGGCAAAAGAAACGAATGGAAAAGATTAATGCGTTTACGAAAGGAAGCGTCTGTTATGCGGTCGGATGAATGCCAGACCGCAGATTATTGGATTACAAATGGTGATATCAAACATGTTATGGGAGAGAATAACGTGGCGGACTTGCTGACCAAATGGCTGGCACGTCCACGTCTTGTGACCCTTGGCAATAGTATTTTCGGGGCGCGACGATAATGTCGTGCAGTGAGGGGGTCGTGAGCGTTACGGGTTGTTCTGTTATCCGTGTTAGCCCATATGCGGATCAGAGGGGGCATTGTTGGGATTTTGGATCCGTCATATGGTGTGATACGTCGCACCTTTCCGAATTAGTGCGGCAATGGCGCGTTTCTGTTTAGCATTGTGTTATGTCTCGAGGTCGAGTGTTGATTGTCTTGCAAATTCAATCAACACATGTTTTACAGTGTTATCCAGACTGTCGTCTGCTTGGGTTTTTAGTTTATCTATTAGTTTGCCCCGGTTTTTATCCAGTGTGAATACTGGAATTGTATTCAGTTGATGTTTTGTTTGTAAAGAACAAATCAACCACTGTGTGGATGATTTGTTCTACTGTTAGTTGGTTGGCAGTTAGCCTCTAACCCATGTATCACTTGATGACTTACTGTTTGGCAATAAAGATGGCGGCCTCCATGGTTAGATGGCTTTGCAGAAAGTAAAGATGCTGTTTTGCTTCCACACATGCACTCACCTACGGTTTATAGATTGACAGTACGAATAGGTATATAAAAACACGCGCCTATTCGAATGCAACGTTGTGATGTCAAAATTTCAAAGCAATCAGTGAAGAACTTTCGAAGATTTGCGATCATGTACAAACGAACATACCGGTATATTTTTATTTATGTAGATAGATTTGTGTTAGTTTTAGTTGTTTCTTTTGTCATTTGTGCGGTCACGTTACGCGTTTCCGATTAAGCGTACTGGATGTGTGTGTTCCTTAACCCAAATACATGCTCTGTCTATACTGGCGTCACCTATTGTCTACGCTTATCTCTGTTTATTGTTTCCAGTGTAGATTGACTGCTTTGCGTAGTTTAGTGTTGGTGCATATATAGTTTTGTAAAGAATAAATCTATGAGGAATTTCCATAGATTTTATTCTCCATTTATTTTGTATTCTTTTTCGAGACTAAATAGCCTCGAATTGGCATTTACTTTTGAGTTTTTGCATGAATAAAAATGGCGACCGCGTTTTGCGAGTATCGCACCCCGAAATATGGAGTTTTGTTTGTCTCTTCTTACAACTGGCAACTTAGGAAACAATAATTTGGACTTAAAAATGAAATAAAACGAAAACTAGGGGCTGGCAAAGACCTCATGGCCACTCTCCTTGACCAACCTTATACCCCGTTCGCACTACAGAGTTAAGCTAGCTTAACTCTTTATAACTAGTTGTATAAATTTAGTGCGAACACAACTAGCTTATCCTAAGCTAGTTTATCAGTTTTGAAACTAGATAAAATAATCTAGTTCAGGGAACTGGATTAGCTAGTTCTAAGCTAGCTTGGGATGTCTTGGTACCCATAATGCATCGCCATTTTTGGTCAAACAAACATGGCTTCCATACCAGTGGTCAACCAAATGGAAAATACCGTTGATTTCGTCTTGTAGTAATTGCAACAGTCGAGTCTGATTTCATATTAATCTCGTCAAAACAATGCACTGCTTTTGAAAAAATGTAGACAAAAACATGGTGACTTGTTTATCGGCACTTTTTTTTGCATTATTTATTCCTGGATTTATTGCTAAGTAATGTCTGGAATAGCCTCAAAAACAGTGCTAGTGCGAACAGTTTGGCTCAACAACTAGGCTAAACTCAATCTAGATTGAGCTAAGCTAGCTCAAGTTTTATCTAGACTATGTAGTGCGAACAGGGTATAACATGAGCTGAAATAACCTTAACCTAACCTATAAATAAATACGAAGAGAAACAAGATTTTTAATTTCATGCTTATGTCTTATTTAACAACTCAAAGTTTGTTGGACAACTAAATAAATACTTTTGAAAGTCTGATGGTCCGGATGGTCCTTACTTTTTACAGATTTGTCTGGATTGCAAAGTAAAGACACATGCACGCACCAGTTACATTGAAACAGGAAATATGTTACGGAGTAATATTATTCCCCTCCTTTCTACACAAACAATTGACTTGACCCATTTACATAGTGGGTCACCGAAGTGACCCTCTGGTGACCAAACATGCCGTCATCTCTACTTCGCACATCCCTTTAAACGCCAGTTTTTACACATAGGCATGCTTCCGGTATACATAATTTAAGTGCGAAGTTTGATTGCGCTTCCACGTTGTGTTTATGAACGTGGCGTGTACTACGGATCACCGTTACAATCCTTTGCTAAGTTACTGTAGTTGATCATTTCTCAAAATATCAGCTTGCTCTGTGGTTGTCAAAACAAATGCGCTGTTTAAATGCGAACGAATTTCATTCCGAGAACATATTCACATGTCGAATTGTTCGTAAGTCCAGCAAAGGCTTACTTGTACAGCCTTGGACATACAAATCGTCCCAGTCCAGCTTGAAGCTCACATGCAGAATGAGCGTTTTCGACTGTATCCACCAGGTAGTGCAAAAACTGACTGATAAGTTATGACATATTGACATTTAAATGATGTCAAACAATTACCTTCACATCGTGGGTTTAGATGATTGCATGATGTGTGACATCATGTCAATATGTCATAACTTGTGAGTGAGTTTTTGCACTACTTGGTGGATACAACCGAAAACGCTTCAAGCTGGACTGGGACGATTTTTATGTCCAAGGCTGTACATCCTGATTTTAGAAATGAATAAAGTTAGATATGATATAAACAGAATTTATAATCTTACTTTAAAAAGTACAACACCTGGCATACACTGCTAGTCATCACGCAAACTAACTTGTGCGCTGCCGCAAAATTTAAGTTTATATCTCTGAAAGTTCGTATCTCGAATGTTATTTTAGCACTACTTCTGTCTTTTTGTCATAGTATCTACATCTGCCTTTCTGCCATTTTAGTGTACAGCTTTTGCGGTTTGACTGCATTTAGTAAAATCTATTTTTAAAATTGTTTTCACGTGGCGAATTATAAAAATGTCAAGTATGCTTTTGTGTTATTTATTACTCAACTATTGTTAGTAAAATCTATTTTTAAAATTATTTTCACGTGATGAAATATAAAAATGTCAAGTATGCTTTTGTGTTATTTATTACTCAACTATTGTTACCTACACGTCTAATTTCTCAATCTGTTTATTTGACTTGACATGGCCATGGCCACACATGTCTATCAATAACTCAATATCCAGGAAAACATGTATCATTCGCCAAAACGTGAGCATCACGTGATGAAATGACGCCTGTAGTCGCACACATCACACATTTATAAATTAACTTCCACTGACAATATCTGCAATTGTTGCGCCAAATTGATAGCAGGTGAGTGAGTGCATGGGCGGGAAAACAAATAACTTTATACATGCAAAATGCAATCTTAAACGTAGAAGTTAAGAACTCGATTTGCATACATTTAGAATGTTTTCATTAATCAAGAACAAAAGTTAGAAGTTCGGAGACGAATTGCCAAGATCTCTCTTTGCTCGCTTTATAATGTCAGCCTTCATTTTGTTTTCAGGTTTCTCTTTCTCAGAATGGAACAGAAAAAACAGCTCGTCTTACTCGTGGTCATGATGCTGGTTGCAGACATTGTTGCTCAAGCATCAACTGCCATTGCTGAAAATCAACAAGGAAAAGGAGTACAAGGAAGTCAAGGACTAGGAGTACAAGGAAAACAAGGAAAAGGAGGAGGAAAAAAAGTAAAAAAAACAGGCCTTGGACTGATTGGTGGAATTATTAAAGTTGTTCTTAACATTTTACTAAGTCCTATAGTTCTTACACTTAAAGTTGCGCTTCTTCCAATTAAAATCTTATTTTGGATAATAAACCTAATTCTCCAAACTGTACTAGGTCCCATACTTTTTCCAATTAAAATCTTATTTCATGTAATACATTCAATTATCAATATTTTACTAAGCCCCATACGTATTCCAATTCACATCTTATTTTCTATAATAAAACTAATTGTCAGAATTTTACTAAGTCCCATACTTCTTCCAATTCACATCTTATTTTCTGTAGTAAAACTAATTTTCAAAATTTTACTAAGTCCTGTATTGCTTCCTATTAAAATCTTGTTTTTTGTAATAAATCAAATTTTTGAAATTTTACTAAATCCATTTAAATTCTTATCCCTTCCATTTAAAACCTTAATAAAACTGCTTTTCTAAATTCTTTGAGTAAGATGTAATGTAAACAATGCAGTACAATAGTCAAGAATAAATATATTGTAAAAATTCAACAGAATGTATTGTTTTTTACACTTGAGTGTCTGAAATTTACTCATGGTCAATAAATATAAAATGAGAATTTTGTTTTAGAAAGCAACAAGATTGGTCCATCCTGTTGATTTCCATGAAATCTACGGTTCATTGTTTGATATGCGCGCAGATATAATTGTTTGTGGATTTCATGTTTGTTCTATACTTTAATGAATGTAAACGTACCCTAACTTCGTATTGGACAAAATGGATCTTTTGGATATTGCGTGCATTAATGTATTTCATTTGTTTTACATTCTGTATTGATTTAGGTACAAATACCTCAACCTTATCTTTTGTAAAGGATAAATCAATTAAGTTATTAATTGATTTGTCCTATCTTTGAGTTTGTAGCTGCTGGGGAGCAAATTACTCTCCAACTCACTCTAGTTTAAGTTCTTGCCTGAATAAACATGGCCGACAATGTTTTGTCCTTTTGTGCACAATTTTAAACATTGTTCACATTATTTCTGGCTTCCAACATCCTCAGAATATCAACACATCCATTGGTCATCATGGCATTGAAGTGGCACATCATGGAACTTGGTGGCTCTAGGTCCTGCAACCAAATGGAGATTAAATTTACATAATGTCTATTTCATCTCATTTTCATTTTTAGTAAACAAATCAACTGGACTGGAGCCCCTAAAAATCCAAGGCATTAATAAATAAATACCGATAATCGGAAACTACCATTAAAAAGAACCGTACCAAGTGGTGCTTAGTAAAATTTACCAGAATAAGAATCTAAATAAAAATAAGTTGCAATTAATATCCATACTTCACAAAGATATCGATACAAAATTTATCATTTTCTGCAAATTTGATGTTAATGATGAAAATTACTTTAAGTACCAAAAGTTGGCTGAATGTGATCAAAAAATGCATGTTTTGTGCCAAAACTTGCACGTTTTTCTCCTAAAAATGAATTTTTTGGCTGGAATTTGAATTTTATGGTCCAAAAACTATACAGGGTGGAACAAAAGTCTGTTCCCCTCAAATATTTCCTGAGCAATTGCATCTAGGCCAACTTTAATGAAGTGATCATATAGGAAGTTGGGTGAGAGCAATCCAATGATGTCATCAAATTTGACCTTGAAGGCCATTTTCAAGGTTATTCACTTGCTAACTTCTAAACCAATCACGTTAGAGCAAAATTTCAAATTACAAAGTTGTAGAGCACCATCAAATTAGTACTATACAATTTATCTTAGTCATCTTCAGTTAAATGATTTATTTTTAAAAAGGAAACAAATTAGAAAAAAAATCAGCAAAGTGAAATTTTTTATTCTTGTAAAAAAAAAATTATTGAGGCATTAAAAAAAGATAGTGATTTTTCTTGTGTACTTGTACAATAATGCACATTTGAATACATTTATTTAACACTAGAACGGCCAGAGTGATCATTTTGACCGGAACAGCTGTTTTAGACAGCTGTAGCAATTAACCCAATGGGTTTACAATGCTGGTATTTTTTCACTTTTACTAACTTATGATACTTTACATCATAAATCAGCAAACGTAGCTTTTTTCTGTAAAAAAAATTTAAAAAATTGAATTGACCTAGAAAGGCCGAAAGCGGTCAAAATGACCGCTTGAAACAACGCGCACAAGACGTGCACGAAATGTGGACAAAACGCGCACAAATCGTGCAAAATACATAAACAATACGCGTATCTTGCGTTTTGCCATCAAATTGACCAGTAACACGCGAAATATGTGAGAAAATAGCAAAATAAAAATTGATGGTTTTTATTTTTTTTTATAAAACCTGATAAAATTAAATTTCCGTTTTTAATTTTATCAGATTTTATAAAAAAAAAATTCCGGCCTTTCTAGTGTTAAGTAATTCAGTATTTTTGTAGTAGAAATTTAATTTTTGCCTCAATAGGTGACTTTATTTCAGCTGATTTGTTTTCATTTTAAAACGAAAACATTTAACTTAAGATGACTAAGATAAGTTGGATGGTACTAATTTAATGGTGCTCTACAACTTTGTAATTGGAAATTTTGCTCTAACGTGATTGGTTTAGAAGTTAGCAAGTGAATAACCTTGAAAATGGCCTTCAAGATCAAATTTGATGCCTTCATTGGATTGCTCTTACCCAACTTCCTATATGATCGCTTCATCAAAGCTGGCCTAGATGCAATTGCTCAGGAAATATTTGAGGGGAACAGACTTTTGTTCCACCCTGTATATTTGGACTTAAAAATGAAATAAAATGAAAACCAGAGGCAGGCAAGGACTTTCTTGGCCACTCACTTCCCTTGATCCACCAGTGACCAACCTCACCTGAGCTGAAATAACCTTAACCTAACCTAAATAACAACGAAGAGAAACACGATATTAACTTCGCGCTTAGGCATACTTCTGGTATGCATAAGTGCGCGGTTTGATTGCGCTTCCACGTCGCGTTAACGAATGTCGCGCGTATTACGGATCACCGTTACAATCATTTGCTAAGTTACTGTAGTTTGTCACTTCTCAGCATATCAGCTGTCTCTGCGGTTATCGAGGCAAATGCAGAACGAATTTCATTGCGAGAGCGTATTCGCATGTCAAATTGTTCGTAAGTCCAGCAAAAGCTTACATCCTGATTTTAGAAATTAAAGTTAGATGTGATATAAACAGAATATTTAATCTTACGGTACTTTAAAAAGTATAACAGCTGGCATACAGTGCTAGACACGCTAACTACAGCCTGTTCAGAAAGTTTGGAATAATCCAAATTTTCGAGAGCACATCATTGTTTGAAGGCATTTTGGCATTGCTGGAAAGCTCCCAGTAGCTGCATTCAATAACTCTAAAACGCCTCTAAAACTCGTTTCGTTTTTGAATGCAGCTACTAAAATAAATGAAAATATTCTCAAGAGAGACATAATTTAACTCTAGATTGAGCAAAAAAATACCCCTGTAGGATGCATAGTTTTCTAGTAATCTGCTTTTGAATACAACACTAGTGTTCAAAAAGTTTGGAATAATAAAAATCATGTTCAAAAAGTTTGGAATAATAAAAATCATGTTCAAAAAGTTTGGAATAATAAAAATCATGTTCAAAAAGTTTGGAATAATAAAAATCATGTTCAAAAAGTTTGGAATAATTATTTTTAATGCTTAATGACATGCCTACAGATTCATTATAAGTTGATCCCACCATCAAATCATGTCATATTTACATGGCTCTTTACATGTAATGTGAGTTTTTGTAGCAAAATCTATTACCTTAGGTGCAGGCAAACAACTGATTTTCAGCTATTGGGATGAAAAATTTTCAAAAATTTTGCATTTATCGTCGGAATTTACACCTCCTCAGATGAAACACAAGCCCCTTGTGTCATTATAATCAACACAGCTCCGCATCATTACTTCAGCAGAAATTTTTACAGTTTGTTGTAAGCCATCTGGGTGGCTAATTTCATGTTTGAGTTTCCAAATCTACTCATCATTATTTAGGACTAAAAATATAAGCATTTCATAGTTGAACAATGGGAAGGTGTTTGCTTTAGTGATAAAATCATGTTTTTTTTGGGTCTAAATAATCCTGGGAAAATTTGGAGACTCAAACATGAAACAAAATGCCTTCAAACAAGTACCATGTTTACATGTACTCACTTATCCAGATAAGTGAAAATGCGAAATTTACTTTTCTGGAAAACTGATCATGTAAACAAATCAGTTTTCCAGAAAAGTCAAACTTTTCTGAAAAACTAATATCCACTTGTTTGAGGTAGATTTTGGGTGTTTTGCGCATTGCCATTTGCAATGTCAACACCCACTCATTACGTATCTAGAAAAGCTGATGTCACAACAATGCTGTGACATGTTGTTTCTGCGCAGTGCATTGTGAAATGCACAAGTTTAACAGAGAGTTAAAAACGTCTTATGACGTCACCTTTGTTAGAAAACTGATTCTTTGTAAACGCATGCAGTTTTCCACAAAAGTAATACCGGTATTCGCATTTTCACTTATCTGGATAAGTGAGTACATGTAAACATGGTAATTGATGTGCTCATGAAAATTTGGATTATTCCAAACTTTCTGAACTGACTGTAACTTATGCGCTGCCGCAAGATTTTAAGTTCATATCGGTGAAAGTTCGTAACTCGAATGTTATTTTAGCACTACTTCTGTCTTTTTGTCGTAGTATCTACATCTGCCTTTCTGCCATTTTAATGTACAGCTTTTGCGATTTGACTGCGTTTAGTAAAATCTATTTTAAAAATTGTTTTCACGTGGCGAAATATAAAAATGTCAATACTGTATGCTTTTGTATTATTTATTACTCAACTATTGTTACCTACACATCTAATTTCTCGATCTCTTTATTTGACTTGACATGGCCATGGTCACACATGTCTATCAATAACTCAATATCCAGAAAAAGAAGTATTATTCGCAAGTATACATTTCATGGTGAAAACGTATGAATCACGTGATGTAATGACGCCTGCAGTCACACACATCACACATTTATAAATTAACTTTCACTGACTGTATCTGCAATCATTGTGCCAAATTGATAGCAGGTGAGTGCATATGCAATATGCAATCTTAACGTAGGAGTTAAGAACTCGATTTGCATACATTTAGAATGTTTTCATTAATCAAGAACAAAAGTTAGAAGTTCGGAGACGAATTGCCAAGATCTCTCGTTGCTCATTTTATAATGTCAGCCTTCCTTTTGTTTTCAGGTTTCTCTTTCTCAAAATGGATTGGAAAAAACAGCTAGTCCTATTCGTGGTCATGATGCTAGTTGCAGCCATTGCTGCTGAAGCATCAACTGACATTGCTGAAGAACAAGAAGGAAAAAGAGAAAAGGGAAAAAAAGAAAAAGAAACAGGGGTTAAACTGATTGGTAAACTTGTTAAAGTTGTTCTTAACATTTTACTAAGTCCTATACTTATCCCGATTAAACTTACGCTTCTTCCATTTAAAATCTTATTTTGGGTAATAAAACTAATTTTCAAAATTAAGTAAGATGTATACAATGCAGAACATTTGTCAAGAATTAATATTGCAATTATTAAAAAGAATTTTTTGTCTATAGACAATTAATTATTACATTAATCGTGAAGAGTTCTGTCTGATTGTCTCTCTGTTTGTCTCACCTCTGAAACCAGTGGACGGACTACGAATCCGAAAAGTGCATTAGATAGCTCTCGTCGCCGAGAACAAGGCTGGCTATACTCTGAGCCGATACAACGTTGTCCTAATTCAAGCCGCATCACTGGTGTAATGGCACAAAAAAGTAGCCCATAACACCAAAATTTATTGAATAAAAACAAACACAACAGCAGGTTTAGCAAATTAAATAAATATTTTATTACGAAATAAATAAAATCTATCATTCTAATCACTTTTTTAAAATTAATTGGAAATAAACAGAACTACTTTTCTGCGTAGTAGAGCACACTCCACAGTTAGACGTAATACGGCTTGAATTAGGATAACGTTGCATAGACTCACAAGTCAGAGTATACAACCCATGGCCAAAAGTATTAGACCACACCAGCAAATCAACACAAAATTTTATTCTTCACCCAATAACTTTGGAGTGGTAAATGATAGATACAAAAATAAAAATGCACTGGAAAGACCTGTTTTCCCTCTACAAAACAAACAAAATAAACTTATAAAAATAGCAAATTAAACCCCAAGAAAGTTGATTTGAAAAAATCTCACTCTGGTCAAAATTATTAGACCGCCTTGTTCTCTGGACAAAAATATTAGACCAGACCACTTTTGTCACAGAATGAGATGTAACAATGCAATTTTTATACAAATTTCATTGCTTATCTGAATGATGTCAACAATATTCATAACTGACCATCATTTGATGACTTCATTTCACTGCCATCATGGCCAAAACCAAGGAACTCTCAGATGACCTAAAATACCGAATTATCTTTCTGCACAAGAACAAAATATCCCAGAAAACCATTTCAAAGCAACTTAGAATGCTTAAAACACCCATTCAATACGTAATAAAGAAAGTTGGATGCACAGGAACAGTTAAAATGTGAAACAGTCTGGTCGTCCAAAATCTAATTCACGACGTCAAGATAGTTACCTTAGAAAAATCTGTAAATAAATGAGATTTGCCTTGCTAAATAAAATGGAAAGTGAGTTAAAGAAGGTTAGAATTAATATTAGTGCTCATAGTGTATGACAGTCGCTTAAATTTCTTGGGTTTGCTGCGATCCGGGTTATTATCGCACTTATTTCTAATAAATAAGCACGAAACCGCAGGTGAATGCTTAACAAGACTTATATCGCGGCCGAAACTTGTCTAGGGTTAAGTTTACGAAAATAGGAATAAAAAGACAGTTTATTATGGTAATAAAAATCACACAATTATTTATTCGGTTTAAATTACAATATATATTAATAATGATTATGAATATCACGAAATGCGACAAGTCGCAAGAATAAAATGAGCGGGAAACAATGAAACAAAGGAAGGGCTTGCAACGACTGTTGCAAGCTACAAAGCGTCAGAAATGGCGCTTAAACAACGCGATGTTGTTGAGCGAAGGCAAATGTCTTCGTTTTCGGCAAACTCACGAACGATGGTCGAAGACGATGGTTCTCGTGGGTTTCTTCTACGGCTCGTGCGACGGCTCGGCGGCGGTGGTTGACGGCTGTAGGCGTCCGGCTCTCGTACGATGGCGGTGGCTGTCGTTCGCGCAACAGCGACGGCGATGGTTCACGATCGTCGGGAAACTTCTCTTCGTTACGATAGCTGGAATTAGCGACGGCTAATTCAAGCTGAATTGCTGGCTTTGTGCTTTGGGTGGCACAAAGATAGCAGGTGAAACTGAGTTACAACGGTCCTCTATCAATACTTTTCTTTCAGGAGCAAAAGCAGTGATGTTGAGGTTGTTGTTGTATTTTTCAGAGTCCCGATTTGAGCCAAGACGCGAGCCCAGCACGCTTCAATATTGCGCAGAAAACCTGCGCACTTAGCTCAAATGGGTGCAACTAGTGGTTATTACACCATATTGCACCATAACGGCTAATAACCGTTTTCACCCCGGACAACCTGGGGTGATATGTGCCTAGAGAGGATTTCTCCCCTCGGTCACATGATCTGACTTGGCGTGTGCCACAGTCAAATTAATTAGAAGACAATTAATTTTATCTTCTAAGTTGGTGAATATTTTGAGATCACCACACATCCCCCCATTTAAGACGAATCTTACATGGAGAGAAAATGAACGAACCAATTTATGATTCGTCCATGTTCTGAGTTCGCTCAGGCGTCAACGGGCGCATCATATCCGTGGTGTCGTCCCTCGGGTTGGACCGCTCGTTAACCGTACACAGGTCGCGACCTGCGTTTGGTCCGGAGACCATTCCAGGGTTGACATGAAGCTAAACCTGGATGATTCTTGCCGAGTTCGCTCGGTTGAAAAATCCTAGCGCCGCAAACTCTATGGGATCCTCTGGCGCCAATCGTGCTCTCAGGAGTCGATCGTGGAGCACTGATGGTGGGCTTAACACCCGAATGTGGTCTTCGAGCCACATAAACACCTGCCTCGACAACTTGTGGTTGTTGCTCAGCAGTGTTCTTGTATCCGGCGTCAAATAGAAGTGCGGATACAGGCGCATCAGGGTCTTGAAAGCCGACTCCTTCTTCAGCGGCTTGACCTTCGTCTCCGGCTTGGCTGGCGGCGGCGGCGGCGGTGGACGTGAGTCTTCCGTCGAGGCATCGTCGAAATGGCTCGGCGAGCCCAAGAAAACCAACGCGGGTGCGGAGGTTGACGAGGGTGTGACGCCTCGTCCCTGCGCTCGACCAACTCCGGTGAGCTTACGGGGTTCGACTGCCCGTTGAACTCCGGCTGGAGTTTGAGAACTTCCGGCGTTCTCCGGCCAAAACGAACATCCAGCGCCTTCTTGGGCCGACTGAAAAACAGCCAGTGACGCAGCTGCTGTGGCGCTTGTAACTGGAAGCGGTGGTCTTCCGGCTATTCGCGCCGTGGCCTTCGCAAAGGACCACTCGGTTCGCAACCGAACGGCGGCCTCTTCTTCGGTCTCACCGTTTGCTACGACTTGCTTTATTAGCTCGGCTAAGATCGTAGGCGGGTCGAGCCGGAGGTGGTACCACAGCTCGACTTTCTTCTCCGACAGGCCCATCGGCGCGGTCCAAAGGTACGTAATGGCCGCTAACGCCTGTCCTGGCGAAGGAAGAACACCAGGGTACAACACCCTAGTCATCCCCGGAATTAGCTGACGCTGAAAATCCATCAGGCGGGGATCATCAATGGTATTGATGTCGGAGAGTTCTAGCCTTTCAGCTAGTCTCTGCCAGTCCTTCTGCGACTCGGCGATCTGGGCGCTTTGGTATGCGTCCAGCTTCTGGAGCACTTCCTGCTGCGCTCTAATGGGTTGCTGCTCGTAGCAGGTCCATTGTGGTCCGAATGACTCACTAAAAAATGGCCGGAGTTGCAGGTTGCTAACTCCAGCCGGCAAGCGGGAAACATATCCATGTTCGGGCAAGCGGCTAGCGTGTCCAGGTACTGGCACGCTACAGTCGGGAGAGATATCACCGACGACACGTCTCATGGCGTATGGAGTAGCCGGGTTGTCCACTTTGGACGTGGAGGCGGTTCGACTACTGCGTGCGGACTTAATCGTGGAGTCCGATTCGAAACTTATCGAAGACGACGAGCCGAATGACTCTGGGGTCCGTCCTCGTCGTGACAGCGGGCGTGGTGGTGGTGCTTCAGTCGAATATGGGCGCGATCGCCTCTGTCGTTCTTCCCGATCGCGGCTTGACTCGCGGAACATTGGTCGGACTGGAACCGGCGGAGGGAGTTGCCCCACCCTCAAATCCTCGTCTTGCGGCGGAGGATTGATGGCCGCTGGGGCCGGAATTTCATCTTCTCGATAAAAAGGGAGAGCGCAACGCGCTTGCTCCTCTGCCTCGTGTGCTTGAGCCAGTTGTCGATTTTCGTTGACGCGAAGCTGCACTGCGGCAGCTCGGAGTGCTTTCGACGGGAAGAATCCCGGAAAATCGTTAAAACACCCGGCGAGCGCCAACTGATGGAGCTCGGTTTGTGTGGCGGGAAATTGCGGGTTCCCGTCACGAACGGACTTGCGGTACCGTTGCACGACTTCGCGTTGTGTCGTTTTGAGGTTCTTCCTCAATTGGGTGAGAGCACCGTAATTAATTCCGGTACTCTTTAGCGCTCTTCTGCGCTCGTGACGCTCTCGTGGCGTCACTGGCCACTGGTTGTGCAACAACTCTGCTGCAAGCGGTCCTGGGGGGCTCTCGTCGAGCGTCCACTCGATTTCGTCAACTCCGTCGACGTGAAGGCGCTCGATGAACCGGCCTCTTGCTCCAAGACCTTGCAGGGCGGACTTCGAGAAGTCGTGGCGCAACTTCCACCACGTGTTGTTTGCCGTCTTCAGTCTTCTGATTTTTTCGGGCAACGCCGCCCGAAAAATCAGCGGGTGCTGAGTCGGCACGTGATCGGGAAGCGCGAATGGCGTTTCTCGATCCCTCTCGATCTATATTCGAAGAAAAATAAATAAATTAGTTTATTTAAAAATAAACAAATAATTTCTTATTTGAAATATTTTTTAAGCTTAGCGCTTGTGGCAGTGAGCCACTAAGGGATGTTGGTTGTCATGGCAACTCCCTTCGCACATGCTTGAAGCACGTGACTTTTATAGCCGCCATTTTTATTTTTTAGCGGCTTGTGTTTGAAGTCAGAAAAAGTGAATTTTCTCAATTTTTCTGACTGAAACACCAAGTGAAAATTATTTTAGTAATTTACCCTCTCTTGTAACGATAATTGGACATCGTTACCGGCTCCTTCCATCGGCATTTCGTCATCCGCATGGAGGTTGACTTCGTCGTCTGCCATTCGTTTTCTTTTTCGCGTCGAAAAAGAAATTCTTTCGGCTAGAAAGAAGTAATAAACTATATTAAATATATCTATCGAATTTTTCTTTCAGAAAAATAACTTACAGTTTGCTGAATCAATAAAAACTGTCGTGTGGTATCGGAGTCGATGCATCCACTTCAAAACTTATCGGAAAAGTGGCTAAGTTCGTTGATTGGAGAAACGAACTTGTTTCGGTGACACCGAATGACGTCACAAATTATAACGCATTGTGAACGTTGTCATTCGAGTGTGGACTACGAATGACGTCACGAGATTGCTCTCTCGGATCTTTTGGGTAAACCCAAAAGGTGAAAGTCAGCGCTATGTCTTGACTCGCGGAACGCGAGATCTCAAGTTGTACTTTGACTTTCGCGAAGTACAATCCAACTTGTTTAGATTGTCATCCGCATCGTCTCCAATGTCAGATGAGTTATTTTCTTCTTTGTTTGAAATTTTCTCTTTTTCTAAAAACATTTCCTTTTCTAGATTTTCATCAAGAGAAACATTTTCAAGTCGCTGGTTTATCTCATCGACTTCGTTATTTTTGAGTTTCGATTTTTCACTCGATTCCGTGTTTTCGACAGGAATTTTGGATAATTCAACATCATCCAAGGTGTTAACAATATTTTTTGTTTTTTGACCCACTTCCTCCCCTTCCAGCCAAATTTCTTGGTTGAAAACGGGAAAGTACGGCATTAATTCAGTGCCGTGAACAGCTGGATAAATTTTATTATCACTCAGCCGTTGAAGTTGAAAGGCGCCTCCTTGTAACCTTTTGACAATTACATAAGGCCCATTCCTTTTCGGTGAAATGCCTGCTGCTATTCCTTTAGCGGCATTTGAGAGAATATGAGACTCTCGCCAGACTAAATCATTTTGTCTGAAGTTGTCGAATTTCTTATCTGATTTTTCAGCTTCGACACGGCGTCTCAAATCTAAGACGTGAGACATCATATGCTGATACGTCTCTGCAATTATTGCTTCTAATTTCTGAACATATAAATGCGGATTTTTTGGATCAATGACCAAAATTCCTTCCGGAATTCTTGGATCCCAAGGAATTCTTAATTCTCGGAAAAAATTTAAGAAAGCAGGAGAATAATCTCTGCCTCTTGTTACAGTTGTTCTCAAACTGAATGCAAATTCGCGTAGATACTCATCCCATTGGTCATGAATATCTAAATAAATCGAAACTAAATATTTAATATCTCGATTGGTTCTCTCCACAGGATTGCTTTGTGGATGATAAATCGATGTCGGTGTTCGCGACATGTCGAATTTTTTGCAAAATTCTTTATAGACCTGTGATCGAAATTGTGGTCCATTATCACTTATGATTTGTCTCGGAAATCCGAAAGTCATTGATAAGTGATAAATTGTGTTGGCAACTTTTATTGCCGTTGGATTACACATTGGAAATAATTCGGGCCAATGTGTAGCGACATCTACGATGACGCAAATGTGGGTATTGTTTTTTCTGGTTCTTGGTTTGGGACCAGACAAATCCACACTGAGGCAGTCAAATGGTCCAAATGGTCCAATTTGAGCGCCTTCTATTTCTGTCTTCGATCTCGGCTTACAGGCCTGACATCCTTGACAATGTTGAATAAAACGTGTAATATCACGTTTCATACCTTTCCAGGTATAAACTCTTCGAGTTCTGTACATTGTCCTCGCAATGCCTGGGTGGCCGGACAGTGGATGTCCGTGCATCAACCAAATGATTTCATAAATCAGTTTTCTTGGCACAACAACTTTAAGTGCCCTACCATCCTCTCCTAATTCATCGGTAGAGGTAGGATGATAATGGAGTAACATATCTTCTTCAATGAGATAAGTACTCGCGTGTCTTTCAAAATTTCTTCTTTGAAGACGAGTTACTATGTAACTTGGATATTGCTTATTTAATAAGTAATTGCGAATATATTGGCAAAATTTGTCTGCTTTTTGCGCTGCAATAATGTCATCTCTCGTTGGAGGATCACATTCTAATTGCTTAGCAATTTTAGCTGCAAATGCTTTAATTAAAACATTTGTTGTTGGCAGCTCAAATTTTTTAGCCATCATAGCTCTTAATTCGACGTCAGGGGTTCCTGACGGATCATGCATATTAATACAAAAATTAATTAATGCTTGATCATCTTCATTGATTATTATCGACTTGGGTAATTCATTCAATTTTCCCATTTGCCAACTTCGGCAAGGAGATGGACAATATTGTTGGGTTGCAAACCCATTTTGTGGTGCCTAAACATTTGTTTCTGTGTTGCGTGATTTGTTAGTTACACACTTTCTGAATATGTGTAACAAGCATGCTATAATGTAATGTCCCGATGTTGTTTTTCAACCGATTCCGATTTTTATCAATGCCTGTTACGTACCGCGGTTGAATACTTTATTCTTTATAGCATGCGCCCACGATATCGTCTGCTCGAAAGAGTGAGTCTTGTTTTATCATTATCGCTTGTTTATCGATTATAAATGCCGGTGTTTTATTTACCTTTTGAATGTAAAGGACAAATCATTGATAATGTAACAATGATTTATCCTATGTTGAGATGGAGGGCAAATAGCCTCCAACCGTGTACTGTCTCTTACGATTCTCACGAATAAAAGATGGCGGACGCATTGTCGGCATCCCGCTCATTTTTAACCCGTTTGGCAGTTATTTCCCATGGATTCTGGCCAGGAAATTCTCCACAAGTCTCTTCAAGTGGTAGCAGAGGGTCAAAACGATCCTGTTAGGAAGTTTTGAAAAGTTGCACGACCATTTTTCAACGGTGTGAAGTCGCGAAGGTCGCGCCCGCCCAGTTCGTCGCAAAAACGAATTTTTCGGTGCGGTAATCGTCGTTGGAACGTGTGCGGAGAACTGTACGGGTACTTTCGAACTATTATTTGTGTCTTTCAACGCGAAAATAAGCGTTGTCAACGTTTTGGCGTATTACGATCAAACGACGGTCATTCTCGTGCATTACGAGTTGCGGCGAAGCCGAATTGCCGTGTGTGTGCTTCGAGACATCGTAGGATCATTTCGGGACGGTTGTGTGCTCAAATAAGCAACAACCGAGATACCAAGGACGGTAGGAACAATTGTCGATTTTATTTTTGGCGAAATAAGTCATTTTTTCAAACGAATCCACGCCCGATGAAATCCAAGATGGCGGCGGCCATCATTCATCGTGTCTGCGCTTGAACACTGACGTTTTCAAGCAGTTTTGGGATATCCAGCGCTGGAAATTAACAACGTTGGATACCATTACGATCGCGGGAAGGATAACCGACAATCGGCGGAATTTTCGAAGCGTTATTTACGTCGCTACGACGAATTTCGAGCGACGAGCGAACGTTTATCAAACGAGACGAGTTTGCCGACAATTTCAAGAGGAAACCCTGGTTTTGCACATAGGGTGCACCAGTTGAGAGGGATTCTCCTCACATTAGCACCCCGGCGTGCGTGTGAGTTACTTCGACGGCGACGAGGTGAAATACCGTCATTTTTCCCTCGTTTTGTGCGACGTGCGCATACGAGAAGGCACGTCAGCCCATTTCCGTGCTGGATCAACGTTTTGCGACGTGGGATCTCATCACGGAAGCCACCTTCACACCGACAGTGTACATTTATTTATTATTTTGTCGTGAAACTTTGTATAGTTTTAAGGTTTTTGTTTTTTCCCTTGTTAGAATCGGTGCCACCCTACGTCCAGTCGGGCACGTGGCACTGTATTCTTTGCTGGGCTTATTCACGGCCACCCAACCATCCCGCGAGCCTAGGTGCTACGATCGGAAGAGTTGGGGAATTGCCAGCAAAGGTTATCCAATCTCACTTATTGAGATTCCCCGGGTTGTTGCGTATATTTCGCCTTCACTTTTGGGGGTGACATTTGACCAAGTGTTGTGAATTTCAGTGAAGTGTTTGTGCGGAATAATTTCCGAAATTGTGATTTCTCCGCGCAATTTTCACCGGAATAGCATTTTTGTGTCTCTGCGATGGCTTCTAATAGGCATGATGACTATAAAGATGTCAAGAAACTCGACGGCACGAACTATGCAACATGGGCGGTGCAGATTCAACTTCTGCTCAAATACAACGGTGTCTGGGGCCACGTGAACGGCACAGAGCCGAAATTGCCGGACACAGCGACGGCAAAGGAAAAAAGAGAATTTAATGTCCGGGAAGACAAAGCCATGTCTACGTTGTGCATGAGTTGCGCCGAACCGCAACAGGTTATAGCCGTTGCCTGCCCCACTGCTGCAAAAGTATGGGAGGCGTTGAAAGCGGCTTACCAGCCGACAACGAGAGCACGTCGGGCTCGTCTTCGCCGCGAATTTCTCAATTTGAAACTGCTAGAGAATGAAGAAATGTTGGTTTTCACCGGAAGAGTGGATCGGAAAGTCACAGAATTAAAAGATGTGAAGATTGACGTCTCCGATGAGTTCCTGGCATTTCAATACTTGGACCTTTTGCCCCCACAATACGAAGCTGTGAAGCAAACTGCATATCACTGGGGCGATGCAGAGTTCACAGCCCAAAATGTCAAAGACAGGTTGCTTGGCGAATACAATCGCCTTTATGAGCAAAACAACGAGTTTGGCGTCGTACAAAGTGCAGTAGACAACGCAAATGCATTTTTTGGGAAAAGCAACTGGAAACCTCGAGGGAAAACTTCGAATTCGGCAGGGTTTCAGCGTGGCACGTGTTTTACTTGTGGCGGAACAGGCCACTTCGCCCGCGAATGCCCCTCGCCGCCGAAACAAGGGACAGTTGCCTCTAATGTCAGCTCACCTGCCCAATCGAAACGTGGGGGTGGTCGTGGCAAAGGACGAGGAAAGAGCCAGCAAAGGGCCAATCTTACCCAAATACACACGTTTGAAGACGAACCGCTTACGTTGTATTCTGCAGTTTTGGACGAGGCCCCGGCACAACCGTTGTCTCTTGTGTCGCACGGACAATTTGACTCGCAGTGGTACGTGGACACAGGAGCAACGGACCACTTTTCCTTCAACCGGAACTGGTTCTCCGAGTATAAGCCTTTGTCCAACTTCAGTGTGTTACAAGGAGAAGGCAAATCGAAGATCGAAGGGGTCGGCAACATTATTCTTACCTCACTTTATGGAAACAAACAAAGGAAAATAACTTTGGAAAATGTTTATTATGCGCCGAAATTCCGCAAGAATCTAATCTCGCTAGGGCGCACCGACGAAGCGGGGTTGTGCACATTTGTCAAGAATGGGAAAATGTCGATTTATATGAACAAGATCGAGGAGCCATCGATCACGGCAGTTAGAACAAGCGATAGGCTGTATAAAGTCAGCTGCCGTATCGAGGCTAAGAATGTAAACACGGCTGCATTAACTGCGCAACAGAATGCAGCTGCTGTCCTCGACTTGATCAAGTCATCTGTAAAGGATGAAAAATTTGTACAACCGTTACTAACCATGCTTAACTATAAGTCCGCTTTACTAAACAGTTCGAGTAAGTCGGATAAGGGAAAATCCGCACCAAATTTGATTGCGCAAGTGAGCGAAACAACTAAGACAAACGCGCCTACGGCGATTACTTTGACAAAGACGGGAAATGAGGTTCAAATACCTCCTGCGAATTCTCCCCAAGCAAATGCGAATGCGAAAGTTAATGGGAATTTGACCAAAGTAACAGTGAAAAACAAAGAGCAGCCTCAGACCATGGACACATGGCACTCGAGAATGGGGCATCTGAATGCTAAGGGCATCTCCCACTTGGAGAAATTGGAAGATGTGTTCGGGATTAGCATTTCAGACAGAAATTTGTCAACATGCGACGCATGTGCATGTGCGAAGAGCACGAGGGCAAGTTTTCCCCCTATTATTGCTATCTCTACGAAAGAGATTTTGTCCCTCGTACACATGGACGTGTGGGGCGCGTCACAGGAACCGTCCCTGGGTGGAGCCAATTTTTACTTCATCCTAGTTGATGACTATTCACGTTATATGTGGATAATTACGATGAAGACCAAGGGGGAAGTTTTGGGCCATTTCAAACGTTGGTTGACGGAAATAGAACGAACAACGGGAAAGAAAGTGAAATGTATCAAAACAGACAATGGCGGGGAGTTCATTTCCAGGAATTGGGACGATTATGCGTCGAAAATTGGATTGAAGTGCATTCGCACGAACGCATACTCTCCGGAAATGAATTCCGTGGCCGAAAGGGCCAACCGTACCATTGTTAGCGGGGTTAGGGCTTTAATGATCGAGAACAGTTTCCCCTATCCCCTTTGGGCTGAATTGGCGACGACAGTCGTATACTTGAAAAACAGGTTTCCACATGCGGGGATTGAGGGGAAAACCCCTTACACGGTATTTTTCGACAAGAAATTGTCCCTACGCCATATTAAATGTATTGGATCGAAAACTTTCGTCCACATCCCATCCCAAGTCCGCAAAGGCAAATTACAAGGAAGGGCATGGGCGGGAGCTTTGATTGGATATGCAATATCCACAAGGGGCTACAGGATCTGGGATCCCATACGGAATCAAGTGTTTGCGTCTAAACATGTCCGCATTTTTGAGGATTCTTTTTGGTATGAAGTGGGCAAGAGATTGCATCATCCACAAAGTGGACATAAGGAACCTGAATATTTTGGGGGTTCTCCTTCTGAAACCGAAGACGACGATGATGATTCCATTGCCCCTGCCGAAGAAGCTGAAGAAGAGGTTCAGGAAGTGGTTGTTGTCCCACCTCCTGCTCAACCTCCTGCCCAACCCCCTGCTCCGAAAGCAAAACCTGCATTACCCACAACCCCAAAGCCCGCTTTTAGGCCTGAATTGAGACCACAGGTCAAGCAGGCGACACAACTGCCTGCAGTGGAAACTACTGCAGAGGATTTGGTTGGGGACGATGAACGTGGTGGGGATAATCCGATTGAAGAAATTGGGGGGGCGAAGGGGGATGATGGAGAATTTTTCAACGTTTATCCCGAAGACGATGAGGAAGTCGAACTCCCTCCGGGAATACAAGCCCGTCGCGGTTCGGGCAAAAGGGGTAAAGTGAAAGAAACCCCAGACCCAATGTTGCTGCCACTGGACATGACTAAGTGGAGACGGGTTGCATCAGTCCGTAAAGCCGGGGCAACTGCGGGAAAAGTTGATGTAGTCTATTTCTCACCCAATGAGGATAAATTGAGAAGTCGAACAGATGTTGCGCGATGGTGCGACGGGGAGGGTTTCGCATATGACCCGAGCTTGTTCGATTTCAAAACCTCTGACGGTGAAGAGCCCTTACCTTTTGCGGGGTTTTGCGCAGTTGAGCCTGACACCTACGAGGAGGCGATTGGAGGCATCAACAAACCCTATTGGGAAGGGGCCATGAAGGACGAGATAGATATTTTCGATGAGCGAGAAGTCTATCGCGAAATTGACAAGCCTAAAGACGTACAGCTTTTGGGGACAAAATGGATATATAAAATGAAGCGCGACCATACTGGAGTCATTAGACGTTATCGAGCTCGTTTAGTGGCCCAGGGATTTAAACAGAAGCCCGGGATTGACTTTACTGAAGTATTTTCTCCAGTTGTCAACTTCGTCCTCGTAATCGTCTTTTTCTGCACTTTGGTAGTGCTTAAGGGTTGGCGTGACGTGCACATCGATATCAAGGCCGCCTACCTCTATGGCGACCTCGATACAGTGCAATATTGTGAAGTCCCCAAGGGCTACAGAACATCGAAGAACCGACATAAATGTTGGATGCTGCTGAAGGCTTTGTATGGTCTGCATCAGAGCGGACGGATGTGGTACCAGGTACTTCACGACCGTCTGCTCCAACTGGGATTTGTACCGATGTTGGGATTAAATTGTGTCTATTCTCTGGACAACGAGGCCGTAATCGTCTTTTACGTGGACGACATTGTTCTCTTCTCAAGAGACGATTACGTTGAGAAATGCGTTCTAAAATGGATTCGAAGTTTCTTCGACATTGTCGACTTAGGTCCGGTGACCCTATTGTTGGGTATCGAGTTCGACAGATCGGGGGGGCGAATCCGAATTCACCAGAGAAGGTACATAGAGAAGTTGTGTAAAATGTACGGAGTGGATCCGTGTCACCGCGTGAAAGTCCCTGGGACCCCGGGTACGATGATCCAAAAGGTCAAAGTTGGTGAGCGGGTCAACACCTCATTTCCGTACAGGAACTTGGTCGGAAGTCTTCTGTTTGTTGCGAGCAGGACAAGGCCTGATATCTTATTCTCGGTCATTGCCCTCTCGCAATATAACGAAACTCATTCTGCGCGTCATGTGGGCATGCTAATGCAAATTTTGCGATATTTGGGAAACACACCCGACTACGCCATTGATTTATCGAATTGCAAGAACGATTCACTCACAGTCTACACTGACGCGTCCTTTGCCCTGGACCAAGACAAAAGAAGGAGCTTTGGGGGCCATATAGTATATCTAGGAGGAGTTCCGATCTCGTGGAACTGCCATAAGCAGACGATGACCTCCCTGTCGATCATGGAGAGTGAATTTCTGGCCGTGGTCGATGGGGTGAAGGATATTATATGGCTTCATCGGCTATACGACGCAGACATTATGTTCTGCGTTGATCGAGCAACCCCGTGCGTGTACGCCGACTCTATGCCGGCGATCCAGTACACAAAGAATAGAATAGAGAACCGTGCTAATAAACATATAGATGTCAAATTGCATTTCGTACGTGATTGGTTCGAGAAGGGCACGTTCTCTATTAAGCACATCGCAGGGGTTTTGAACGTGGCAGATGTTTTAACCAAGTGGTTAGCGAAACCAAGGTTAAACACTCTTTGCGAACACATTTTTGTCGTAAATAAATAGTTTAGGCAAAGGGGGATTTGTTGGGTTGCAAACCCATTTTGTGGTGCCTAAACATTTGTTTCTGTGTTGCGTGATTTGTTAGTTACACACTTTCTGAATATGTGTAACAAGCATGCTATAATGTAATGTCCCGATGTTGTTTTTCAACCGATTCCGATTTTTATCAATGCCTGTTACGTACCGCGGTTGAATACTTTATTCTTTATAGCATGCGCCCACGATATCGTCTGCTCGAAAGAGTGAGTCTTGTTTTATCATTATCGCTTGTTTATCGATTATAAATGCCGGTGTTTTATTTACCTTTTGAATGTAAAGGACAAATCATTGATAATGTAACAATGATTTATCCTATGTTGAGATGGAGGGCAAATAGCCTCCAACCGTGTACTGTCTCTTACGATTCTCACGAATAAAAGATGGCGGACGCATTGTCGGCATCCCGCTCATTTTTAACCCGTTTGGCAGTTATTTCCCATGGATTCTGGCCAGGAAATTCTCCACAAGTCTCTTCAAATATGATAATAAATCATCATTATCGCCATCGTCTTCTGGTTCGTCAGGTGCGCTGACAGGTGCACGAGACAATGCGTCTGCTATTACATTCAGCGGACCTTTGACGTACTGTATTTCGAACGAATACGCCATCAGCTCCATTTGCCAACGAGCTAATCTGCCCGACGGGTCAGATAACGACATCAACCACTTAAGTGCTTGGTGATCCGTTTGTACAGTGAATGTAGTGTACTCTAAGTATGGGCGAAATTTGCGTAATCCCCATACTACTGCGAGACATTCCAATTCTGTCACAGTATAATTCTTTTCAGCGGGTTGCAAGCTTCTGCTTGCATACACGCATGGCATTTCGACTTCTTGGCCATCCACATTTTTCTTTTGTGTAAGGGCTGCACCCAACCCTTGTCTACTGGCGTCAGTATGAACAATAAATGGCATGTACAAGTCAGGCATCTTCATTGTTTTAGCATTCGTAAGCAAGTCTTTTATTGCGTCGAATGCTGCCTGATGATGCAGTTCCCAATCGAACTCTGCATCTTTCTTCAAGAGAGGCCTTAGTGGTTCTGCTACTGTGGCCAAATTCTTGATTAGGCGGTGAAAGAAATTCACCATGCCTAGAAATCTTTGTAATTCCTTAAGATTGGTAGGAGCCGGAAATTGCGTAATTGCAGCGACTTTTTTAGGGTCTACTGCAAGTCCTTCTACTCCTACTTTGTAGCCTAGAAAAATTAATTCCTTTCTACAGAGATGCGTCTTGCCAGGGTGCGCATGTAAATTAGCTTCTGCCAATTTTTTAAACACTGTATCTAAATGTTTAATGTGTTCTTCGAACGATTTGGATACAACAATTATGTCATCCAAATATGCCCATGCAAATTTTCTATAAACGTCACCCAAAACTTTTTCCATCAATTCTTGGAAAGTAGTTGGCGCGTTTACTAATCCGAAAGGCATGACTAAAAACATTAGTCTTCCCATTGGGCTCCAGAAGGCAGTTTTTTCTCTGTCTTCAGGTCGCAATTCTATCTGCCAATATCCCTTGGTCAGATCTATAGTACTGACCCATTCGAATTCTCCGATTTCTCGCAGAATTTCCTCAATTGTTGGCATTTGAGGTGGGTTGTACTTAGTATGTGTATTGATGGGGCGAAAATCAATGCACAAGCGTGGGTCGTTTCCTGGTCGCATGACTAGGACTGGCCTCATTCCGTAATCGCCTTTAGCTTTGACGACTACGCCTTTGTCAATCATGTCTTGACAAAGTTGTCTGATTATTTCCCTTTTTTGAGGGTTTATGCTCTTAAAGGGGACACGGATGGGTTTCTCCGTGTCAAGCTCAATTTTGTGCTTAACCAGGTGTGTTTTACCTGGATCTTTAGAAATAATCCTTTTATGTTTGGATAACATCTTTTCTAATAATTTAGATTGCTCCAAATTTAAGTTAGCTTCTTCGACTAACTTTTGGATGAAATTCTCTTCATCAATTTTGCTTTGAGTTACACTTGCAGCGTAAGCTTTTGCGAAAGTCACAAATGAGGAATCGGGTTCCTCTATTTTCTCCAAATAACGATCCAACAACGCTTGTGGAATGTAGGGTAAATCTGCATCCACAGGTTGCGTGAAATTCCAAGACATCGTCTGTGGATTAGGTTGGATTTTTAATTTATTCATAAAATCGCAACCCAATAGTACCATTGGATACTTATTTGGTATTACGATGAACGGATGACGTAACGTGCCATGTGTCCATCGAAATGAAAGATGAATGGTTCCATCTGGAGTGACTTCTTCACTAGCCGTCGTAACTCTGACACCAGGTCCGATAGGTCGTAGATATTTTTCTAGACCTAATTGGTTAATAACTGAAGTGGCTAGGAAGCTTTTATTTGCTCCTGAGTCCAACATTCCGGTTATTACACCTTTTAACGTTTCTAACTTTAACGTCGGAAGGTCTTGGCTGTTTGGTATTCCAGCCAGTTTGCACTCAAACTTGCGCAATTTATGATGAATTGTAATTGGAGGCTCCAAAGGCAATTCATCTAATAACTCATTGGTGTCAAGAGTTGTAGCTGCAAATAACTTAATGCACTCCTCAATTCCAGGTGTCTCTGGAACTGAGCTTGGTCTATCGTCTTTAATTTCGACTTTATCTTTAATATTGAAAGTGTCTTCTTCAGTCGGGGTTTCGCCGACAATCTCCTTTTTTACATCAAGAGATCCATTTTCTTTTAGTTCTGTTTGACGAATTAATTCATCAATAACTTCTCCAACATCTTCCATTATTTTCAGATTTTCATTCTCTGATTCCGATTTCGGAGGTGACGCAGCGTCCACTAGACCTGATGGATCTGCGTCTACAAGTTTTTTCGAAACATGTCAGTTATGATCTTGACTGCTTTTTCAAACTCAGCTGTTGACACTGGTTTGTCCTTTTTAGAGGAAGGGCAGTCTTTTTGCCAATGCCCTAATTTTTTGCATAAATTGCATGGATCAGTGGCAGGCGATTTCTTTTTCGTTGCTGCTGGTGAGGCAGAACGAGAACGAGCGTCAGACCGGCGCTCAGGCGACACCGCAGGTGACTTTGAATTCCTTTCGGTATTCACCTTTGATGCGTCAAAAGAAACATTTTTTGGTTTCATTCTTGGCTTCCATTTGCCTGCAACGGGGTTATTTTTTGCTAACAACGCCGCTGCTTTGGCTAATAAAGCCAACGTCTCATCTCCTGCTTCCTCCTCCTCTTCAGCTTCTTCAGCGTCAGACGGCGGAGTTTCAGCTCCAGTTATATTTGCATGTAACTTAGGGACTGAATGAGGATTTTTGACGTCCTTTCTGGAAGATTCTTTTTTCGAACTCTTCCCTTCCACCTCGTCTAGAAAGTCTTCGTAACTAGGTGGCTGTAACAATTTCAAACCATTAAAGGTTTCATTGTTTTGCTCAGCGAGTCTTTTCTCTCGCTTTAAGTATGCTGACCTTTCGGTATCTGTAAGGTAAGCTTTATACTTTTCGTCAATGCGCAATTGATTGACCTCCATGAACTCGTTTAACTCGGAGAATTTCCCCGGGTCGGGAGCGTCCGACATCATCAGAATATTTTTACTATATTCTGTGAGACCAGCTCTGAACTGATCATCTGCTGTTGCGTCGGTGACAGCGTGTGGCATTCTGCCAAGCAGATTCTCTGCTCTTAGCATGTACGAATGTAAGCTTTCGCCTTTTCGTTGCTTAAGACATCTCCAGAGCGTCTTGATGTCTTCGCTCGATTCACCAAATTTAAACATAAATTGTTTAACGAAGTCATCCCACTTCGTGAAGTCTTTCCTGCGAAACCACTCCTTGACATCGCCAACCAGTATTCTTGGTACTAGATGGGCCAATGCACCTTCACAGCCAAAACTGTGAACCTTGCCTAGTTCGAATATTTCCAGCAAGAGGTTTGACCCTGCTTGCCAATTTCCATTATAGGCATGTGGGATAACTCGATCCCATCTAATGAACTTTTCATCTGTTGTTTGATGAGTCCATTTATCAGAAGTAAATTCATTTATTTTTTGCAAAATAATTTTATCCCTTCTGTTTTTTCGCTGTTGTTGAGCATTTTGCCTCAACAACTGGTCAATCTCATCTTTCGTGTAAAAATCGGGTCTTTGAGTTCTACTACGTGTTCTGTGACGAGATCGCCCTCTCACACTGGGGTGTGAGGAATCTGTATCTGACGCAGATTCATGATTCGGATTTGGCGGCGGATCAGGGTCCGGAGGATCGTCGCCATCTGGCGGACGACGGTCTCCATTTGGTGGTCCCCTTCCATTTCGATTGCCATTCGAATTGTGGTCACGTGAGTGGCCACCTCCATGTCCATCTGAACTGTCTCCACCTGGTGGGTCACCACCTGGTGGATTTCCACGGTATCTCGGCCCATCACGGATGTCGTTATGACAATCTCGTTTCGGTGAACCTTCTCGCGGATTATCGTGTGACCGTCCACGATCGTGTGGTTTCTCACGTTCTTTATTTTTTCTCTCTAGCAATCCGATTAATCGGTCACTATTGCTAAAGAATTGATCCGAATCTTGCGGAACGTTTGGGGAATGATATTCGGTCGGGTCTGGTTGTCGCTTTCGCTTTTTGCGACTGTGATGACTATTACGGCTTCCACGACTACTGCGTGAGTCATCACTGTCAGTCCAACTTGATTGTCTACTGACTTTTGGTTTAGCTGATGTTAAATCAATCAACTCAGGTGATTTGGAAGCACCTTTTTGCAAAACTGGGGCTGGCTTTGCAAAATTATCTTCGCCGCAAACGTCTTGTACTTTTTGTACAACTACTGCAAAGTTCTCTTGTACCGTCAATAGATCTGCGCGAAGAATTTCGTTTTCACGAGCTTGCGCAGCTAAGTCGGCACGCAATAACTGCTCTGCAGTACTTTGACTTTTTGCGGCTTGACCAGCATCAATTACGGACTGCTGTCGAGCGAGAAATACTTCGTTTTCTCGTTGCGCTAATCGCTTAGCTCTTGCTGCTTGTTCTGCAGCATAATTCTCGTAATTTCGAGAAGTGGAGGGGATTATTTCCCTCGCTCGAACTGGGGCGGTTAGTTCGGCAGTCATTAAATTTGTGTTGGCTTCTCGCAAATTTGCGTTGGCCAATCTCAAATTTTCATTAGCAATTTCTAAATCTTTTTGTGCTTGATTTAGTTGCTCGAGCCTTTGTTGTTGCTCTTCGTCAGTAATTAGCCAGGAAGCTTTTTCCTGCTCTAAATTTAACAACTTAACGTGATCATTTGCACGTTGTTGTTTTAGTTCGGCATTCTGCTGATGCATTTCTGCATGCATTCGCTCAAACTCTGCTTGCAAGCTTGTTCTGACGATTTCAACGTCTTTTTGGCTTTGTTTGCGAACCATAGCTTTGTGGATTTGTTCCACAGTCATTTCGCTAGTGACTTTTACTCCCTCGAGCCTAGCTTGCTCACGGAGTGCGTCCATCATGGTAACACGCACGGGAGAATGAGAAACTTCCATATTGGAATTCTCTGAATCTTGCTGTGCTGCACCTTGGACTGGTGATGAATTCAGCGAGTGCTCTGCACTTGATGATTGAATTCGTAAATTCAAATCATCGTTTTGCGACTTGGAACGGCCACTTCCAGTTGGATTATTTAATTCCAACTGGCCGCTGGGCGGGGATGGCTGTTGTCGCTCCAACGCTTGCGTGAATTCATTCACGATTAACTGTGCCGAGTTACAGTTAGCTGTTTGATCCATGGCTTCAAACAGTTCTTGTGACTCAGTCACTTCTTGATCCACGGCTGGTAGATCGATCGCCACTCGTCTCTTCGCCGGCCTTCCTCTCGGTCTCTTTTCGCCTGGAGTCGCCATTTTTCAATGAAGACAAAGAAAGGATAGAGAAGAAAGATAAGCAAGATAAAAATGGCGGGTAAATTTTAACTAACAAAGTTATACAATGACTATCCCGGCCGGGCCCCCACGTGCTGCGATCCGGGTTATTATCGCACTTATTTCTAATAAATAAGCACGAAACCGCAGGTGAATGCTTAACAAGACTTATATCGCGGCCGAAACTTGTCTAGGGTTAAGTTTACGAAAATAGGAATAAAAAGACAGTTTATTATGGTAATAAAAATCACACAATTATTTATTCGGTTTAAATTACAATATATATTAATAATGATTATGAATATCACGAAATGCGACAAGTCGCAAGAATAAAATGAGCGGGAAACAATGAAACAAAGGAAGGGCTTGCAACGACTGTTGCAAGCTACAAAGCGTCAGAAATGGCGCTTAAACAACGCGATGTTGTTGAGCGAAGGCAAATGTCTTCGTTTTCGGCAAACTCACGAACGATGGTCGAAGACGATGGTTCTCGTGGGTTTCTTCTACGGCTCGTGCGACGGCTCGGCGGCGGTGGTTGACGGCTGTAGGCGTCCGGCTCTCGTACGATGGCGGTGGCTGTCGTTCGCGCAACAGCGACGGCGATGGTTCACGATCGTCGGGAAACTTCTCTTCGTTACGATAGCTGGAATTAGCGACGGCTAATTCAAGCTGAATTGCTGGCTTTGTGCTTTGGGTGGCACAAAGATAGCAGGTGAAACTGAGTTACAACGGTCCTCTATCAATACTTTTCTTTCAGGAGCAAAAGCAGTGATGTTGAGGTTGTTGTTGTATTTTTCAGAGTCCCGATTTGAGCCAAGACGCGAGCCCAGCACGCTTCAATATTGCGCAGAAAACCTGCGCACTTAGCTCAAATGGGTGCAACTAGTGGTTATTACACCATATTGCACCATAACGGCTAATAACCGTTTTCACCCCGGACAACCTGGGGTGATATGTGCCTAGAGAGGATTTCTCCCCTCGGTCACATGATCTGACTTGGCGTGTGCCACAGTCAAATTAATTAGAAGACAATTAATTTTATCTTCTAAGTTGGTGAATATTTTGAGATCACCACAGGTTATAGCTCTTGCAGGGCAAAAGCCAAACCCTTCTTTATGAGGTTGCCTTTTAAACAGGACTTTCAACATTATAACCATATCCAATCCATATTGAACTTTTTATCCCTAAAGATAACTATTTCCAAGTCCTTCTTTGTCCACATTTCATTTGTTAACCCACGTTAATCTCAATCTCCCCTGTCATGGTGTTATAAAGAGTTTGGTCGTTGCGTTCCAAGAGCTATACCCCATGGAATTTAAGCAACCGTCGTACCGTACAAGCACCAATATTAATTCCAGCCTTCTTCAACTCACTTTCCATTTCATTTAGCAAGGCAAATCTCATTTACTTACAGATTTTTCTATGCTAACTATCTTGACGTCGTGAAGTTGATTTTGAGCGACCAGACTGTTTCACATTTTTAACTGTTCCTGTGCATCCAAATTTCATTATTACGTATTGAATGGGTGTTTTACTTATTCTAAGTTGCTTTGAAATGGTTTTCTGGGATATTTTGTTCTTGTGCAGAAAGATAATTCTGTATTTTAGGTCATCTGAGAGTTCCTTGGTTTTGGCCATGATGGCAGTGAAATGAAGTCATCAAATGATGGTCAGTTATGAATATTGTTGACATCATTCAGATAAGCAATGAAATTTGTATAAAAATTGCATTGTTACATCTCATTCTGTGACAAAAGTGGTCTGGTCTAATATTTTTGTCCAGAGAACAAGGCGGTCTAATAATTTTGACCAGAGTGAGATTTTTTCAAATCAACTTTCTTGGGGTTTAATTTGCTATTTTTATAAGTTTATTTTGTTTGTTTTGTAGAGGGAAAACAGGTCTTTCCAGTGCATTTTTATTTTTGTATCTATCATTTACCACTCCAAAGTTATTGGGTGAAGAATAAAATTTTGTGTTGATTTGCTGGTGTGGTCTAATACTTTTGGCCATGGGTTGTACTTTTCAAATAAAGTGCATTAATATCAATACTTAACAATACTTCCTTATTGTTAGAATTGTTGTAAGAGTTTGCACAAGTAGTTTGTGGGAACACCAGAGATGGCGTCAGCATATTTATTTCACGTAATAATGTAATGCCTAATGAATTGTTTGTGTTGAGATAAACCTAACCATGTTTTAAGCTGAAATGACAAATTTTCATCGAATTCCAAGGAAAACAACTTTTTAAATACACTCTGGCACTGCATGTGCACATTTTGGGTATAGGACCAAATGGGCATCAAATTTGCAATATTTTTATAAACTGATCAACTGGAATGGAGCCCTTGGAAATCCAAGGTCCCAGGCCAAAGCCCCCATCTGCGCATATCATACTGAGACACTATGGTGTATTGTATTACTCGGTCAACTCATTGCAGATCCATAACCCCAAGGGTAGATGAAACTAAAAATTATTCAAGAGCCTGTATAGCTATCATGCAAATACGAGCTAAGAAATACAGGAACCAGGTAAAAGTTTTCAGGCGCCACGGCGACCGGTATTTGACTAATCATTCATACCCCATGAGCAAAAATTAAATTATTGTTTCCTCTCAACTTCAGAAACGTCAATTGGCATAATACTTGCTGATTTATTGAGGAAATTATTTATATAACCTTCCACTTTAAATAAGCAGAATAAAGTGAATCCTTCGACAATAGTCGGCTATTTCACCATACCATATGATTACAATGTTTTGCTGAATATGCCAAAATACAGAATATTCAATATTCGTCCCATCACTACTGATTACATAATATATGTATGAGATAAAAATAGATAGTTAAAAAATACAAATTCAAATATCAAATTTATTACTAAAATCATCCAATATTTATTGATATTGGATTACATTGAATGCACACACACAAAATGGCAAAAGTAATATCCAATTTCAGGGGATAGTTTTCCTGCTTTCGTCCTCCTATTTTCCGCTTCAAATGTACGAGAATTAGCAGTAACGAAGATGTGTGTTACAATGATTTTAAAGCATTACGGCAAAATCATTCAAACAACTAAACTTAATTGACAGTAATGTTGGAACAATATAAGATTTGTGGGATTCGGTAATAATATCAGCCATGATAGTAGCTAATGAATAGTGTCTTACAACACGTACAAACAAACCAACAAAATAAGAGAATGGAATGAAGTGTGCGACCCTTAAATAGTGTCTTACAACACTAAAAACGTAAGCACGACGTACGTAAGCATGCCGCACGTAATCATATTGTGTGGGGAAATAGACACTTCGTTAAAAATAAACAAAGCTACTTTTCCTTGCGGCAGTGCACGGGAGTAATAAAGCTCGGCCAATGGTAGAAAAGCCCAACTTATAGTGAGTTAGACTTAGAGTATAGCGCCACTCCAGCCGGGAGGTAAGTTTGTTCTAGGTTGCGGCATTGTAAGTACTATGCCCCACTGTAAAACTTTTTGAATCCAGTTATGCCGCTTTGGAGAGCTTGCCCTAAAATGCAAGATCTGGAGATCTGATTGGCTGGTTCTTTTTATGACATGCCATAAAATTTGAATTCAACCCGGCACTGCCTCATCCTGGTCCCTGGTCGGACTCACGATTTTAGGACATGCCTTCCAAATTGGGGTAAGAAACAAAGTTTAAAAAAAAACAGTACGATACCGTGTTGATTTGGATTTTTCATACGGAGAAAATGACGGGTCCAGATGCTGAAAATAAAATGAAAAATAAATAAATACCGTACCGCCCCGTTTAAACGCCCGGGTTCATTCAAGCGCCCGCCCCGTTTTAGCGCCTGGCAGTCATTGCCCCAAATGTTTATAGGCGCCTGGCCCGTATAAACGCCGGGGTTCAAATTGGCGCCGGTAAATGTGAAATTACGATGAGATAACGTACCGAAAGTGCCGTATACGTTATGTATGACGGTACTATTTCCCGTCGATAAAATATATTAACACCTTACTGTTTAATTGCTTCATTTCCTCTGGGAAGACATCGTTTTGGCGCCAACGAAATTTGTTTTTGACCATTTATTTTCCCGAAAACTAATTTGGCACTTTTTATCTGGTTAAGCGCCTGGTGGGGCGGCTGAAAAAAAGAATTAAACGCCCGGGCGTTTAAACGGGGCGGTACGGTAGTTACTAAATATATTTAAGCGTTTACGCATTTACAAATAAAAGAATCAGTTTTATTTTGCAAGAATAAAAACATTAAATGTATACAAAAGTAGAAAAAACAAGCTACCATAAATAGAAAATAAAAATGAGGCACGGAGTACATTTTTTAGCAATAAAATAACAAAATTGAAAACCTAATATAAAATACGGTAAATAACAGATGCGAATTCATAAACCCACGCGACCCCGGCAGATAAAAGGGAATAAATTTTTCCATACAGTTTAGAATGGACAAAACAAAATAGCAACTAAACAGTTTCAAATAGCACCGTTTTACGATATCTAATAATAAAAATATCAAGATGGTTTTGATTTATTCATTCCTAAACTTTTGTTACCTACACGTCTGATTTGTCAATTTTTGGTCATGGCCATATAACTCTACCATTAACTCAACATGCAGGTAAACAATAGGTGCGTTCAATTTGCGAAAGGAAAGAAAAATCTTTCCTTTTCTTACTTTCGTAAAGGAAGAAAAAGTACTTTAGAATGAATGCACTTTTTTTGTTACTTTCTATTTGTTTGTCAATTCTAGTTTTAGCATGCTGTAATTCGATTTTAATCTGGTTTTTAGTAACTAACAAACGTTTTTTCGATTAAAACGAACGTTTTTTCGGTAAAAACTAACGTTTTTTGGTAAAAACTAACGTTTTTTGGTAAAAACTAACGTTTTTTCGATAAAAACAAACGTTTTTCCGGTAAAACAAACGTTTTTCCGGTAAAACGAACGTATTTCGTTAAAAACGAACGTATTTCGTTAAAAACGAACGTTTTTTCGATAAAAACGAACGTTTTTTCGATAAAAACAAACGTTTTTTCAGTTATAACAATGTTTTATCATTACAACAAGTAATAAACCTTTACTTAATTGTTGGTTTGGCTAACAAATGACTAATGCGCATGCGCCGATCGCGAAAGTAAAACTGAAAGGAAGAAAAGTAACCCAAACGCTACCTTTGGCTAAAGTGACTTTGGCCACTTTCCTTTCGGTAAAAATGACGTTTTTGACGTCACTTCCGGTGGCGAAAGTAACGAAAGGAAAGATTCTTCTTTCCTTTCGCAAATTGAACGCACCTACTGTATTACTCATACGTACAAATCAAATATTAAAAACTTGTGCACCACGTGATGTAATGATTCATTCCCACACATTGCACGGTTTAGAAATTAACTTCCACTGACAATATCAGCACCAATTTGATAGCAGCTGTGGTGATTCAGCATCACCTGAAGAAGTAATTAGCGGTGATTATTGTGTTACTAATACTCGCCACTAGAGCGCGCTAGAAATACCGACTAGACTGACTAGTCGCGTGTTTCTGCGAACCTGCATAATCAGAAGGATTTGCATATGACGTCATTTCCGGTTAATATATATAGCCAATGCTTGACCGGAAACGACACTACAGTTACCACATTTCAGCAAGAGCACCATTTACCTCACCTTTCAGGCCGTTTCACGGATTGATCGAGGACCGGTGCCCGCTGACCATTTCAACTGTACAACAGCCACATTTATTTAGCGTAGCCAATCTACGCTAGAATAAATATTCGAACGATATTCGTTTAATTCGCACGAGAAAGCGAATTCTCGCGTGTTCATAATAACACGTGGAAATACCCTAGACAACAAACATAGACCACGCGTAGGACTAAACAATTGGATCCGCCATTGTTTAGCGGCAACTCGTATTCGCAGCCGAATCCGAGGACCAACACAGGAAACATCTTGACTTATATTTGTATTAGTAAGCGTGTTTTAATAAAGCAGTATTTGAAATATATTGTATTCCCGAGTGTATTATTTATTATCTTTAACCACAAAGTCGAATCACGACACGTGGGGGCCTGTCCGGGATAGATTTGCTAACCTTAAGACAATACTTTAAATAATAACCGGGATCTTTCGATCGATCATTATATCGTAAGAAATGACAAAAACTACCGCAGAAGATAGAAAAAGGCGTAACGACGAAAAGGATAGAAAAGAAGCCGAAGAAATCGAACGCCAAAAAGCGGAAGAAGCGAACCACGTGGAACCAGAAGTCGAGACTAACTCGACTAAAGTTTCAACGGAATCATCAAGTGAAAGCCTTCCCCTTGCAAGACAACTTCCGTTTACGGGAGGCGAATTCGAAGGATCAGGAAGCTCTCACGAAGAAAACGGACTAAATAAATCGTTCGAAAACCCTCGATTCGGATTGAAAAGCCCAAGACCAGTCGAAAAGGATCCCAGTGAAATGGATCTAATGACTCTTCTAAATAAAGCGGCAAACACAAGTGCCGCAATTATCAACGAGGCTGCCCGCGCAGACCAAGCAAGAACAGTCGCGTTAGAGAAGAAGAAAAACGAATTGATGGAAGATTTAGCCAGAGAGCATCGCGAGAAATTAGCTGCCATGGAACAGAGCTTGGCACAAGAACACCAAGCTAAACAAATGGCACTGGAGCGCGAGCTGGCTCGAGAATTGCTCGCGAAGCAGAAAATAATCGAACGAGAAATGGCAAAGGACTGCCAGATCCGGCCGCCAAGCAACGGGTTAAGCCAGCATTCGGAGCCAAACTCCGTACAGAGCTCCCCAGAACGGTCTCACACAGCTAAGGAGCTGGTAGCCAAAGCAATAGAAGTAACTCGGGTAGCTTGCGCACACGGCATCGAGATCGACCAGGACAAGGATCCCTACGCAGAGCTAAGCCGAGTAATCGACCTAGTAAATCAGAGGACTGAAAAACGATCGGCAGATAACACGGCCAGACGCGGAGAGAAACGACGTCGGGTCGGAGCAGATCGACAACAGTCCGAGACAGGCGGCGAAGCAACGTCAGACAGCGAAAGTATCGACTCTCAAGCATCTCACGGCAGTATCCGAGTCAACGGACTAGATAGCATCTTGAACGAATCGGACGAAGTCAAAGGAGAACTGTACGAGGCGTTTATACAGGATAGGAGGAATAATCAGGGCGCACAATCATGGGCAGTAAAAAACTCATTCGCAATGAAAACTGGCCAAACCAGTAATAACAACCCAGGCGACCCTAACGCAGAGCTAATCAGATGTATAAATCAGAAGAATCAAATACGCAACGAAGTAGGTCAAAATAAACTGGCCATGCCGACGCTCGAGGAGATTAACGCAGTTAAAAATCACCTCGAAAAGAAACACGCCGCCGAAGCGTATGCTGGGAGAGATTCCTACGTTTTTATCAAAAAAACGAACGAAGGCCTCACGGGGACCCGACTGGACGATCTGATACCGCCCGGAACAAAGTTGAGCCAAACCTCCGCTCCAGAGAAAGCGAACCCAGATAACTCAACCATAGCGCAAGACCTCACGAATAACCCGAACACCGCGGGATCATCAGGGAAAACGTCGTTCCAACACAATCAGTTCGGACTGACGGGCAACGGTACGCATTACCCAAGCCTCCCTTCCGACAATCCACGATCATCACCGCTGCTTAGTGAGACTGACTCGCTAAGCAACCAACTACGGACGATGAAAGACGAACTCCTTCAGGCCATGGACCAAAAACTTCAACAAAGCCGTGGCCAAGAGACCGAGGAGGACGATCGAAGCGAAGGATTGTTGAAACGTTACTCCGCAGACCGATGGCTGTATTCTCGCAAGGATAACAACATCAAGTGGACGACCCTGAGACTAATTAAGTTCGACGGATCCTGGAACGCCGGCAACTTGTTTTTGGACGAAGTCGCCCTGACGATTAATCGCTTAGGAGCGGAACCCGACGAAATGGTTGCACGCGGAATACCAGAAATGCTGATCAACCGGGCCCGAAACTGGTACGCTGATGTCCAACCCCGAAACTGGGAAGATTTCGTCATAAAGTTCCACAATCAATATGGCGAGACGAGCCAAGAAATCCAGAAAAGAGTAAGCTCTATGAAGCAAGCTCCCGGGGAAACTCTGAGGGAATACGTACAACGAGCCGACAGCCTGTTCCGTGAAATGGACAAACCATTTGACCAACACGCTCAGAAAGCTCTCTTCGAACAAGGACTAAACGAAACCGCAACCAAAGTCCTACGAGAAATGAACGCTCCTAAAGGGGATAATTTCAAAGCCATCCTAGCTTTCGTCGAGAAGAAACACACCGAAGTAAATGCTCGGTATAACGAAAATCTGACAAAAGAAGAGCGAGCTCTAGGAGTGGCCCGACAGCAACGAATACAGGAGCGCAGCATAGACTCCACTAAGCTGCTCCAATCGCGAAATTATCTAAACGGAAGTATAGAGCCACTCCCCTCAAAGAAAAACCAACAAGCTTCTAACCCTTTACCACCTCCGAATAAGGCCTATCGCACGCAAACTAACGCCGCCGAGGAAAAGTCGGAAGACGAAGTAAGCGAAGACTCTGAGCAATTCTCGGAAAGCGATGAGGCTGACGAAGGTATCAACGATGTGGTACACGCAAACATGGGGAAGGAACTGGCGCCCAGCTACCGACCTCAGATGAAGTCCAGAAAATCGGAACACCACAACCCGAAAACAGAGGCGACTTCCGAGAAGAAGGACTACCCCAAAAAACCTTTTGAGCGGGAGGGAAAGAAGAAAAGCCCTTGTAATTTCTGTAACGAAGACGGCCACTGGCGTCAGGCCTGCCCAAAACTGGCAAAGAAAAAAGCCGACGACAAGGCCGCAGAGCGTGAGGAGCTAGTGAAATTGCTCGCGAAGGAACAAGAAAAAATCTTGAAGGAACTCACCGCCAAATTCGACAGTATGACAAAAAACTGGAACTCGCGGGCGGAACAAAAGTGATTCCACATCCGCTCGCGATAACTTCGAAAACGATGGACCTTACACTGGTGGAAAAACAAATTAAAGAAATGAAAAAATTGTTGGAATTCTTCGAGGAAGCTGCCAACGAGGAAGTCACAACTCCAACCAAAAAACGGAAATTCGAAATTAGAGACGAAGACGGTATAGCCAACGCTTTCATGACTTTGCCGCTTGACCAAGGGGCCAATCCTCTTAAAAAGCGAATACTTCGTTGCAACCTATCAACAGAAGCGAAGAGCGTACTGGCTAAAATACCAGTCTCTTTCGGCAAAAAGGTGTTAATGGGACTACTCGACTCGGGAGCGGATCAGTCGTTTATCTCCACCGACTTATTCGAATCACTCGAAGAAAAAATACAGAAAAAATTACGGGGAATGAACGAGAATATTCGAGTTCTTACAGCAGCGGGAGAAGTTAGAGCAGTGGGGACGTTATCAACCGATTTTGTATGGGAAGGAGGCACGATTAAGCATTTCTTCATCGTGTTACCAACCCGAGACACAATCCTGCTGATAGGAATGGATTTGATGGAACGGATGAACATCCAACCCAACCCAGTCACACGTTCGTGGAATTACATCGACAACCACGAGGACCCACGACTACCCATAATACCTCCGGAACTCCTAGACAAAGCTAAGGACGACGAGGAATGGGGAGGAGGCGAAATTAAGAAGTTCATCCAAGACTATAATTTTAAGTCGTTTAATACTATCCTCCAAGAGGAGAATTTAATACATAATCTGGCCATGGACGCCAATCTTGGAGAAGAACAAACGAAACTCCTCGAGGAAATGCTCAAGAAGCACTCGAAGAACTTAAATAAAGATCCAGGAAAGACTAGTTACGTAATGCACGAGATCGAATTGGTTACGGGAAAACCGGTGCGAGTACCTTTTAAAACTATGAATCCCCAAAAGAGACATATCGTAAGAACGATGTGCAACGAGTTACTCGAAAAAGGGATCGTGTCGCACGCCATCGGAGAATATGGAATGAGGATTGTCCTCGTCATGCGACCAGGCTCCGAACCGCGCCTCTGCATCGATTATAGACCTTTAAACGCCATAACCGTCATCGACCCCATCCAAATGCCGTCAATAGAAGCGATTCTACGGGAGCTCGCCCCATTTAACTGGGTCACGACCATGGACTTGTCCAAGGGTTACTGGCAGGTTGAATTGCGGGAAGAGGATAAAGAGAAAACAGCTTTTTGGGCACCACAGGGTCGACTGATGTTTAATGTAATGCCCTTCGGGTTAGTAAACGCACCCGCCACCTTTCAAAAACTAATAGAAAAAGTTCTCGGCGATGCCTTACACAAATACGCATGGGCTTACCTCGATGATATAGTCATAGTCTCCCAAACTTTTGAAGATCACCTGATACACGTGAATGACGTCATGGAGCGACTCACAAAAGCCGGTCTAAACATTCATCCAGGGAAAAGTAAATTTTGCCGCAAAGAATTGGCATTCCTGGGTTACACAGTCGGAACAGGTGGCCTATCCATCGACCCGAAAAAGACCCAGGCGATTAGCCAGTTCCCCGCCCCGGAAGATGTAAAAGGAGTCCAACGTTTCATGGGCATGGTGAATTTCTTCAATCGATTGCTCCCAAATTTGGCAGACGTCGCGGCGCCCATCACAGATCTGTTACGCAACGATGAAGATTTCGAGTGGACTGACCACTGCGAAACATCGTTTAACAAAATAAAACAAATGCTGATCGATGTAAAACGAATTCCCCTACCAGATCTTAATCGAGAATTCACTCTTCACACCGACGCCAGTCGAATTGGCCTAGGTGCTGCGTTGCTTCAAAAGCATGACATCGACGGAGTAGTGTTAGAGGTCCCGACGATGTTCATCAGCCGGAAATTACAAGCAGCCGAAAAGAATTATAATGCGACAGAGTTAGAATGTCTAGCCGTCGTCTGGGCAATCCGAAAATTCAGACCATACCTGGAATTTACCAAGTTCAACGTACAAACTGACCACGAAGCACTAAAGTGGTTAATGGCGTTGAAGGAACCGTCCGGAAGAATGGCTCGCTGGCAGCTAGAATTAATGGCTTGTGACTTAATCATTGAATACCGACCCGGAAAATTCAACGTCGTGGCAGACGCCCTCTCACGAGCCCCAGCTTCAGACCCCGAAGACGAGACCGACTGCGGAGAGGACGACTCACGCCTCTTCTACTGTCCGAACCCCGTCCGAAAATGGGAATTTAAAAAGCTAAACGAATTACCCAAGGAGAAACTCGAGTCAGGAGACCAGAATTATTACAGTTATTGGCTCCGAGCGTACCAGTCGGTCAAGGACGCTCACCCAAATTATGAGCTAACAATAGAACCTCGAATCTCCGACAAGTACGTTCGAGCATTCGTCGCCCACGTAAGCAAGGGGACGAATAGCAAACCGCCCACCAGGGACGAATTAATAGCCGCCCAGATGGCAGACGACTTCTGTAAAACTTATCGAGACTTCATCACAGATAAAATATTTCCCGACGAGAATTTCGACGAAATCCAACGTGAAGAATTCGAAAGAGAAGCCTCCACGTACTTAATCGAGGATGGACTTCTACTAAAACACCACCCGAATTTCCGCGATGATCTGACGGAGACAGGAACTTCGATGAAAGTCGTTATACCCAGGAGTCTGCTGACAAGGTTTCTGTGGATGGTCCACGGACACCCGCTCGCCGGACATTCTGGAGTGGCCAGAACGATCTACCGAGCAAATCAACTTTATTTCTGGCCAAAAATGACCCGAGATATTGTTCGTTTTATTCATCACTGCCCCAGATGCCAAGCGTGCAAGCCGAGGACGCCCAAGAACTACGAGAGAATCTCACTTGGCCCTTTCGCACCCTTCGATTGCTGGAGCGTGGATTTAATGGGCCCAAAACCCACGTCATCCAATAAAAACAAATATATATTAGTAATCATGGATGTCGCGACTGGATGGCCCGAACTCTTTCCAATGGAGAGACCAACTAAGCAAAAAATCATTCGATGTTTGTACGAAGTGGCGCTTCATTTTGGATTCCCTCGAAAATTAATCTCCGATAATGGACCACAATTCGCGTCAAATTTGTATAAAGACTTCTGTAAAAAATTCGACATCGAGACATCATATACATCAACCTATAATCCACGGGCCAATCCCGTCGAAAGGTTAAATCGCGATATAAAATATGCACTAGCAATTTTCACCGATGTTCACTCCAGCTGGGACGAATATCTTCGTGAAATTGCCTTCAGCATCCGCACAACGATCTCAAGGAACCGCAAATTTTCTCCCGCGTTTCTAAACTTCGCTCGGGAACTCAGAGTACCCTGGGACCCACGAATACCGGAGGAAATACTGGAAATTGATCCTGAGAAGCCTCATATTTATGTCGACAGACTGGAGCAAATAATTTCGGCCACTTATCAGCACATGATGTCACACATATTCGACATGAGAGATCGTATTAGCATTGCTGGAAAGGATCGGCCCTTCTGCAATTTTAAAGTCAATGACCTCGTCTGGAAAGACACACATATTCAGTCCAGCGCCGATAAGGGGATCCACGCAGGCTTAGCAGACAAACGCGACGGCCCGTACGTCATACTCGAAGCCCACGGCGGAAACGCTTTCAAGCTAAAAAGATTGGCAGATAACGTTAATTTTAGATCGATCCACGCCCGAGAATTAACTCCATACTTACCTGAGTTTCCTCAAGAGGCTTGGACGGAATATCAGACGAAACCAGCGAAAAATCCAATTATTCGCGACATGTTTTTAGATGAACAAACTGGCCCAACCAATTTAGTTCAAGATGAGTTACTCGAAGTGGCCGACGCCCCGGATGAGATTTCGGGGAGGGAGGAAATAGTCGCAGAATCTCCTAAAAAAGGAAAGCAATCAAACAAAAAGAAGACTACAGGAATCCCCAAACCTGATAAAATATACGGTATGCGCCGACACAAGCCAAACCCGTTCATAAAAGACGGGAAACTCGTCGGAAAACAAAAAGCGACTCCGGCCATTGTCTCAAACAATCGATAAAAACAACCACAGGGGGGACACCTGTTACGTCCCACAATGCGTCTTAATTGGCCAAACCAATCAAAGATGACATGAGACTAATAGTTAACCTCTAACCCGACCCACGCCCGTCGTCTTCAGTGACCACACCCGTCGTGGAAACTCCGGCTCCCAGGGATCCGACGCCTCCCCCTCCGCCTCCGCCGAAGGAAAATAGACCTTCCGAACCACTGGCCGAACCAGTCTCGCTCAAAAAGAAGGAAACAAAAGGAAAATTGCTCCGCCCAAAATCGAGCATGAAAGCTTCAAAGACGGCCGAACCTCAGATCGCCGCCAGACTCCGGATGTACTTCCCGGGGTTGTCCTTGACGAAGGATACTGAAACAAAATTACTCCAAACCCCAGACCGTGGCTATTCTCTTTATGTCTGGATGAAGAACGCTATCGAAGCTGGAGCCGGAGGCGATCGCTTCATCCAGCATCAACGACTACTCCGAGCCCATCGCGCGCCAACCAGCATTGCCGAGGCCCAAAGAATCCATCACACCAATCAGGGAATGTCGCCCTTTTTGCCGCCAATTTGGGCCCACGAACGAACGGGGAATCCGCTGGAAGCACCAGGTCACTTACGTTTCTACTTGAACGAGAGCGAAGACCCCTCGGACTACTCTTCAAAATTGACCACATCTCCCAACCTGGACGAACCAAGTTCGGAAGATAAGCCAAGTTACGCCGATAACTTGAAGAAATAATTAATTACATATTCATAACGAGAAGACTGTCTTCTCTAAAAAACCCTGAAATTATTTATGTATCAATTTCAAGAATGTAAAATATTTTGTTCATCATTCATCATTATTTAATAAAAAGATTATTTATGATTAAAGATACTGCTCCACCTTTATTTAAAGGGGGGGCCCCGATGATTTATTCTCGGGGAGGGACGTGTGGTGATTCAGCATCACCTGAAGAAGTAATTAGCGGTGATTATTGTGTTACTAATACTCGCCACTAGAGCGCGCTAGAAATACCGACTAGACTGACTAGTCGCGTGTTTCTGCGAACCTGCATAATCAGAAGGATTTGCATATGACGTCATTTCCGGTTAATATATATAGCCAATGCTTGACCGGAAACGACACTACAGTTACCACATTTCAGCAAGAGCACCATTTACCTCACCTTTCAGGCCGTTTCACGGATTGATCGAGGACCGGTGCCCGCTGACCATTTCAACTGTACAACAGCCACATTTATTTAGCGTAGCCAACCTACGCTAGAATAAATATTCGAACGATATTCGTTTAATTCGCACGAGAAAGCGAATTCTCGCGTGTTCATAATAACACGTGGAAATACCCTAGACAACAAACATAGACCACGCGTAGGACTAAACAATTGGATCCGCCATTGTTTAGCGGCAACTCGTATTCGCAGCCGAATCCGAGGACCAACACAGGAAACATCTTGACTTATATTTGTATTAGTAAGCGTGTTTTAATAAAGCAGTATTTGAAATATATTGTATTCCCGAGTGTATTATTTATTATCTTTAACCACAAAGTCGAATCACGACACAGCCAACAGGTGAGTGCATAGGCAGTAAAATTAACAACTTTACGAATTCAAGATATGGTCTTTACATAAACAAAGTTCGTGTAGTTTTTAGGTGTCGAAGGTTGGGACAATGATAAGACGCGTGGTTAGGTTTAACAGGAAAGACTGACTTTATTCTAATTGCTAACACATTATATACAGGTGCGCTCAACCCTGATTGGTTTGCGCCAAGTACGTCATCTGGACGTCGTGGGTGCGCAGGTGAAACGTTCACCTGGCGTGAAGACTGGGCACTCAAAACCAACACTTCCCCTGAGTGCCAGTCACCACATATTTCAACATTTTTACATCTCAAAAGTTAAAATAATTAAAAACACTTTTCTTAAACAATTCAAATATTAAACATATTTTTCTCAAACAATTCAAATATTAAACATATTTTTCTCAAACAATTCAAATATTAAACATATTTTTCTCAAACAATTCAAATATTTTGTTTTACTAATTAATACTCTTCATATCGAATTCTTCCTGGTGGTTTTCCATTTCGATTTGAATACAGCTTCCGAGTTCTCGAAGATTGTCGCGGAGGCGCTCGTACGTTTTTGATCTGGAGAGTTTCGACTTCCCCTTGTTCAGTCTCGTTCTCGACTTCATCATTGATCTTGATTTCGACTTCCCCTTGTTCCGTCTCGTTCTCGAAAATTTCTACTTCGTTCTCGTTCTCGGAAATTTCAACTTCGTTCTCGTTCTCGGAAATTTCGGCTTCGTTCTCGTTCTCGGAAATTTTGACTTCGTTCACGTTCTCGGAAATTTCGACTTCGTTCTCGTTCTTGTCTAGTTCCACACTTGATTCCTCACTCGGCTGCAAAATCATATATCGCGCCATTTCCATTAATGTTTGACTTATCTGTTCTGCAAAGTCGTTTTTCAGTTTCTTCAAAATTGATTCGTATTCGAGCTTCTCGTGCCATTCGCGAATTTTTACGTTCTCGGTTCTAGTCTTCTTGACTTCCGCAGCTGTTTTCTTGTTCTCGGTTCTCGTCTTCTTGACTTCCGCAGCTGTTTTCTTGTTCTCGGTTCTCGTCTTCTTGACTTCCGCAGCTGTTTTCTTGTTCTCGGTTCTCGTCTTCTTGACTTCCGCAGCTGTTTTCTTGTTCTCGGTTCTCGTCTTCTTGACTTCCGTACTTGCTTTTTCGGTCTTCATGTTCCCGGTTCTGACTTCGATTTCCATTGCGGTCGCAGCATCCTCGGTCTTGTCGACGATGTAATATAATCCGTTTCTTTTTTTCGGCGGTGAATACGATTTCTCCCTTCGGGCTTATTATTTCTGCTGATTTATTGTCAAAAATCACCTTGTGTCCCCGCTCTGTGATCTTTCCGACTGACATCAAATTCGTTCGCAAATCCCGTACCAAGAGAGTCTCCGTCAAATCCAACTTCATATTTCCGTCCCCAGTTTTGACGACGATTTTCGCGGTTCCTTTTCCGTCGATGTTCGTACTCGCTTTACTGGCCAAATTCAATTTCTGGTTCTTCAGGAATTCGATCGTTGAAAATGTTGAATTGCTCGAGCACATGTGGGAACTTGCGCCGCTGTCCAAACACCAATTTCTCGGCCGTGACTTCTCGCATTTCAATGCTGTCTCGTTTTGTTCGCAGAAAAATAATTCGTACTTGGACTTCTCGGCTCTCGATGCGCTTTCCTTCTTGCTTTTACTTCGGCAATCGGCGATTTTGTGGCCGATTTTTCCGCAACCGTGGCACTTGAACTTGAAAGTCGGCTTTTCATCAGAATCCGATTCATCGTCGCCGTTCTTCGGCTGCCTCCGTTTTTGGAACGATTTCTTGGCCAACATTGCGTCGGATACTTCTTCTTTACCTTTTTCTTGAGAAATTGCTGCGGCTATAATTTTAGCTTTTAGCGCTTCCAGCGTCGGCAATGTGTCTCGCGATTCCATCGTGATCTTGAACGTATCGAATGATTTCGGCAAACTTTGCAACAGCAGCGTCCCAGTAAGTGTCGGATGGATTTCCATATCCATGTCGAGTAGCTTATCGACCGCTTCAAAAAATCCCTTCAGATAGTCACGCACGTTTTCGTTTTCGGCCATTTTGTTTCCGCAAATTTGTTTCAGCAACATGCCCATATTTGCCGGTCCTTTCGCTTCGTAAATTTCGTCCAATTTTCTCCATAATTCGTTTGAGGTTTTACAGTTTTTCAACAATCGAATCTCCGACTGTTTTACGTGTAGCAAGATATCGTATCTCGTGTTTCTGTCTCTCACGTCCCAATTTTCGGCGGCTTTCTTGGTGTTATTGTTGCTTGGATCAACTTCTGGTCGCTTCAATGTTCCGTCCGCGTACTTTAAGAGATCGTTCTTCCCCAAAATTGCTTCCATTTGGACTTTCCAGGCATCGTAGTTTTCTTTCCCCAATGCTTCGATTCTAGCCGAAATTCCGCCTGCATTCGCCATCGTTTCCAAGTTTGTTTCTCGAATCGGTTCGTGTCAAAAACGTTTTAACTTCCTCGAACGTTTCGCTCCAAATCTTGATATTATGCGCAGTGGAAGCGTGCTGGGCCCATAACCTGTAGTTTTTAGGTGTCGAAGGTTGGGACAATGATAAGACGCGTGGTTAGGTTTAACAGGAAAGACTGACTTTATTCTAATTGCTAACACATTATATACAGGTGCGCTCAACCCTGATTGGTTTGCGCCAAGTACGTCATCTGGACGTCGTGGGTGCGCAGGTGAAACGTTCACCTGGCGTGAAGACTGGGCACTCAAAACCAACAGTTCGCGGAAATCGATTTGTACACATTTACAATGTTTTCATTAATTGATCTCTCTGTTCAGTTTGTATTATCATTATCAGCCTTCATCTTCTTTTCAGGTATCTTTTTCTCAAAATGGACGTGAAAACACAGATCTTCTTACTCGTGGTCGTTTTGCTGGCTGCGGTTATTGCTGTTGAAGCATCAACTGACATTGCTGAGGAAAGAGGACTGATTGGTGGATTGCTTACACTTCCATTTAAAATCCTGCTACTTCCATTTAAAATTCTGCTTCTTCCATTTAAAATCATTTTTTTTGTAATCAAACTGATTTTCGGAATTCATTAACTAAGATGTAAAGAAGACTATCAAGAATAAATATTTCAATTGTTCAAAAGAATTTACGGAGTATTTGTTTGTAGACAATTTATTTCAGTTAAATTTGAGTGTCTGAAATTTACTGACGGTCAATACAAAATCACACTTTTGTTCGCGAAAACGACACACGTAAAGCGTTTTGCACTGGCACATCGTGGAGCTTGTGGGGCTTGGGCATCAAACTTGAATTGATTTTGTTTTTGTTTTATAAACTGGTCAACTGGAATGGGGCCCCTAGAAATCCAAGGCCCCAGGTGAGTGCCCCTCCTCGTATGCCCATGTTATACTGAGGCACTGGTGTATTTACACCAGGGAATATATTATTAATCCACTAAAATTCCTTGGATTTACACTAAAAAAAAACTAATTCTCCCACTTACTGAAATTTCCACTAACGCTCCTTTTTTGTTCCACTAAATTTATACACTATAAAAAAACTAAATTTTCCACTACTGAATTTCCCCACTATAAAAAACTAAGTACATCCACTCTTTCTACTATTTTTTTTTATTACAAAAGGAAGACTTTTCTGGCTTTCGATGGTCTACCTCGCTTCCTTTTCTCGCCCAAAGGCACGTTCTACTTAGGTACTGCTCAATAATAGGACAAGAACAAGTTCCCTCATCCCAACAAGACCTCGGGGCCCCTCGCCGGCCGCAAAATCGCCTTCGGCATGCACATCGGGTCAATCTTCGTGGACGAATATGGCCACGCGAATGTCCACGACGACACACGTCGACTCCGCCGCTCCCCGATAATCCCGGCGTGGTCGCTAGACTCCCCAATTGCTGCAGCGCCTTGCAGAGCTTCCAACAATTGGGGAGTCCGCCGGCTCATTGGGGAGCGGCAGGAGTCAACGAACGAGGGTGGTGTGTCGTCGTGGACATTCGCGTGGCCATAGTCGTCCATGAAGATTGACCCGATGTGCATGCCGAAGGCGAGGGGCCCCGAGGTCTACTTGGGACTGGGTCCCGACACGTGACTAAAACTGGCGACTAGGACTAGGGCCTTGGCGGGGACTCAGTTGCGGAAGCGGGCAACTGTTGGGGCGCTCATAGACCATGTGGAGGTAGGGTTGGTTATCCTCGACTGTCACACAAAAAAAAATAATAATAGAAGTAGTAGTGGTAATATTAGTTTTTTCTTTCCGAATTTGATTTTAGTGGAAGATTTAGTTTTTTTTTAGTGTATAAATTTAGTGGAACAAAAAAGGAGCGTTAGTGGAAATTTCAGTAAGTGGGAGAATTAGTTTTTTTTCAGTGGAAATCCAAGGAAATTTAGTGGACCAATAAATGGGACCCTTTACACCATTGCTGATGCACAACTCTACAAACAAAAATATCAAATTGTTTTTCTCTCTCAACTTCTGAACTGTCATTGCTATGATACATTTGTACTGATTTATTGAGGAAATTATTTGTTCCAGCTAACCTTGTGCTTCAAATAACCAGAATTCAAGGAAATTGAGTTGTCAACAATTATCAATTATCCTTGTTTGCAAAAAAAGAGTAAATAGAAAAACATCTATCCAAATGCGCACCTTCTTTTTGATAATTAATAAAGTGATTTAATGACATTCATGGCGTACAAACAATTAACTAAAACCCATAGGCCTTTCGGCCCAACGATCACCTTCAGTGGTCAAAACGAGATTATCGTTTGTATCGCATTGTATTATGGGATTGTTAGCACTAGTGAATGTCGGTGAAATTCCGTGAGAATCATTTGTCTGTAATTTGAAACCTTTATGAACATTATACCATTTGTTTATTGATGTGCATTTTTTGCACATTTTTTGCATATTTTTTCTTAGTCATACAGTATTTAAATAAATACATTTGGATTCAAAACCATGCAGTATTTGCAACCATCGTTTAGAAATTTTGTTTGTATGCTGATTTCAGGCAGCCATTGAATTTAGTGTTGCCACTACCTGTAAGCATAAGTTTGTTACCCACAATCCCTCAGTTCGCAGTCTATTTAGTCTGTGTTCAAACAAAATGGGTGCCACCAAAGAACACTCTTATAGTGTACAAGCTTGTTGAATGCTAATTTCTTACTGGTGTCACTTAACCACTTGTGCATGTATATTAAACATTCTTCTGAAGTGGCCTCGCACCGCCAGTTAAGAAGCACTTCTCTATACTCTGGCTGAGTATAAGAGTGCGCTATTTCCTATTGGCCCAGCTTGATTACTCCTAACTGTGGACTGTGTACTTCCACCAGGAAAAGTAGTCTTGTTCTATTTTTAATTTGTATGATTATTTTAATGTTTGAAATGATGTAAGTTTATTTCTTTTCTATAATAAAATGTTTTTAAAATCATAAAATATTGTGTTATGCTGGTTTTATTTCTAAATACATGTTTGTTCAGACTGTTGAGTTTATTGGTTGCTTTGTCAGGAAAGCAAGCACTTTTTGAATTTTCTTATCGGTTGCATTGTCTGGAAAGCACTCAACATGTATTTTGGTCTTTTTTTGGGATCACTACACTAGTGAAAAGGCTGGACCAATAGGAAATAGCGCACTCTTATACTCGGCCAGAGTACAGACAGGGCACTTGCTGTGTAGGACCTGCTTATGCCGGTTCTATAGGCAGTTTATTATATACAGAAAGCTTAAGAAAAACAGTACGGTACCGTGTTGGTTTGGATTTTTCTTATGGAGAAAACGACTGGTCCAGGTTAGATCCTAAAAGGAAAATAAAAAATAAAATAAAAAAATCAATCGGAAAATTGTTAATTAAATTGAAGGATTTATTTACACATTCACAAATATAAAAATACCAGGAATCAGCTTTTATTTTGCAAAATTAAAGAAATTAAATGTCTAAATAAATAAAATTTTTACAAAAGTAGTAAAAAAAATACTAAATGGATCTTTTTACATCTTTCTAGCATCTTTTTGCAATAAAATAACAAAATTCAGAAAATAAAATAAGGCAATATAAGATAAGATAATCAAGCCAAATGTAATCGATTCATCAACTCCAAAGCAAAGTATTGCAGAACTTCGATCTTCTTCTTTTGCCAAGACACCACCTCCAATCCACAATGAAATTTCTCCAGAATTTGATTGGCCAAATCAGCAATTTGCACATTCTCATGATATTGCAATTTCGAAACCAGATACAGACCATCACACTCATCAATCATCATGCACACCTGCTCCATCCTAAAACATCTCTCAGCTGTCTACAAATGTAAAAAAAATATAAGCTAATTGTTTGCTCAAAGTACAACCACATAACCACTAGCTCGTCAACGTCAACTCGTGTTAACAGGTTGCGTTAATTCTTTACAGAATGCACCTATAGTTCGTGCCCAGTATCTTGATGCTGCATAGACGATTTTCGAATTCCAGTTGTTATTTACCAGTATTAAACCTAATATTAGGCTTAATAATGCTAAAATAAAATAAATAAACTCATCATTAAAAGTAATTTACAGCCTAGTACCAAAATATTTTTATTTACTTACCTAATTTTTGCATTAATAGGCCTAATATTAAGCTTAATACTGCTAAATAACAACTGGAATTAGAAAATTGTCTGCGCAGAATGGGATGCGCAGTACGAATTTAGTATCCAGATACCGGGCGCAAACTGTAGTGTGTTCGCACGAGCCGAATGAGTAAAGAATTAACGGGGTAAGAAGAAAAAGTAAAACATTTATTTAAATTCAAAATTGTGTTTCTCCGATTTGGTAATGAATTGATCGTGTGAAATGTTAGCATGTAATTTTGAGGCTCCCATTGGGCTTGTTTTAGAGAAACAAGTCAAATGGTGGTAGCTGGAAGATTCAGGTTAGGTCAGGTTCAAGCCACTTCTGTTAAGTTAAGTTAGGTTTTATAAACAGCATCGTTAAAGTAAACCTATACTCAAAACCACCGCAACATTGTCCTAACTCCTATTGGCTAAGCCAGTTTACGCCTAACTGGGGACTGTGCTCTACTATGCGGAAAAGTAGTAGTAGTATTTTCAATGTATTTTAGTGTAAAAAGTGATTAGACTGATGGATTTTATTTATTTGACAATAAAATGTTTATTTTATTTGCTAAATAAGTTTTTTCCCCTTTGTTTTTGGCAGGTAAATAAAGGATTAGTTTTTTATTGGTTGTTTTGCCTAGTTAGATTACAATTCTGGTGTTACGGACTACCTTTCTGTACCACTACAACGTTGTGGTGGTTTTGAGTGTAGTGTCTAAATTGTCGTAGGCTTGCTGCTGCTGATTGCTAAAAGTTACTTCCTTACTTGCTTCTTGGTGACATCTCAACTTTACTAACAGACCTTTGGAAAATGATCACGTGATCGCAAGAATGGTTGCCCCCCCCCATGAAAAAAAATTTTGCAAAATAACATTATAACACTCTTAATTTGTACTTTTCTTATTGTGGGCGGAGCCAAACTGCATTAGGTCATAATTTTCCAATGGTCAATTGCAGCTAGTGGTTAGATATACCGACACTTATTTTATTACTTCTAAAATGTTGTTTACTCCATTGAGCACCAATTGCAGTGTTTTTGGATCACCAGAATTTAGCAACCGACAATAAGGCCCAAGAACGCCGTCGCTTAAGAGCTGGGCCATTTGAACTGGAGTCGCACCGCACGTGAAATTTGTAATGGCCCAAATTGTTTCTTTTTGCACTTTGGGATCAACCTTCGTCGTATACAAATACAAATTTCATTAGGTATACAGGATTTAATGGCAAAGCTGAAAAGTGCCAATGTGGGCGTTTAACCACGCAACTTAACTACACCTCTGATGGAGTCTGGACCTAACATTGCAACAAACCACACAATTCTGCTAGAGATGAGTGGCAATATTTTAATAAATCACATCACATTGTCTTTGTTTTGTGTGTCTATTTTTGGGGTCGGGGTGAGAAACACTTGTTATTCTTCTGTCACACTCTTCTCTGAATTTGGGCTGGGTATTGTTCAGGTTTTTGAGAAGTGTTGTGCAATTTTATATTATTTTATGGCGTTTTTTCTTTTTTGCTGGCCTGGCTGGAGTTTGATTGATTTGTTCTTTCTTTTCTGTTACAATTAAGGCCCACTTTATGATGACAACAGCCAACCAGCACATTAGCTTGATGCCATACCATTTTTTTTAATTTGAAGTGTATTTTTCTTGTGTGTTTGGTTGACTTGAGTTTGACCTTGGTGTTTCCTTTAATCATCTTGGGATAATAATAGCCAACCAACACATGAGTCTTATACCGTTTTTTATATTATTTTATAATTTATTTCTTGGGTGTGCAATTGGGAGAGAAACCATTTGTAGGTGCTCAGAATTTGTGGTCTGAAGCGTTGGAGATGTACAGCTTCATCGTTTTAGGGGCATATTGAAAGTGGGGTGTGTAGGGGTTAGGCTTGAACAAGCCGGCAACGTGTTACCCATGACATTCCTGAGGTTACGCAGACGTAATGAGTGTCTTAGAGGGTCGGCACCACGCCAGACGAATGGTAGATTAAGTTCTTTTATTTCTTTTCCTAGGTTTGCAGATTTGGTGCTTTTTCCGAGTGTGTTTTTTGGCGGGAAACGTGAATGTGGTGTTGTTGTGGTGGGCAGGCATGCTGCTAGGTGCAGTATATCCCGGTTCAGCCCTGTGCCTTGCCCGGACGACGATAAACTAATGCGGTAAATTTAGGGGAGCTCTGTTCATTACTGGCCAGAGGTACATTCCTGGTTGCAGCGGTTTGAGTAATCTTTTGAATCACAGACACGCGTACTTAAGGAGAATGCACGGAGACTGGGTTTCCAACCCTGTCCCGAGCACTGGTGGACACGGCTTGGTGTGATTTTGGCAATGTGTTTTATATGCGCATTTACGACACATTGTACCGATTTCACAGCCTTGCCGTGGAAATTGGGTCTCGGATAGCGGGGGGGGGCGGCCTTTGCAGGGGACTGCTCAGGTGTCGAGCCCGAGGGTGTTTTGCTTTCAAACCGCGCGTGGAATGCTTGCAGGCACGGATTGGGTGGCTAACAGCTTTGAAAAAAGACTGTGAATCCAGCCCAACACCTTTTTAATCTTTGTTTTCAATGTGCTGTGTGTGGATCCCTCTTCCCAATTTTGTGAAACATGCCACATTTTTCTTGAACCCTTCTTTTATCCTATTTCTACTCTAATTTCATATCCGGGTTGGTGAGGAGTGAGGCTCCCGGGGATTGGACCTAACTTTCCCTGGCGCTGGACCGTGTTCAGTTGCAATACCTCCGATCTGACTCTGGCTCTGTTCGCGGATTTCCCTTCACTCTTAGTCTGAAGCGGGCGAGTCGACATTTTGCCTCATCAAGATTATCGCGATCTTGATGGTGTTTCGGGTGTGATTTTGGTGCTGGAGCTAGCTATGCCAAAGGAAGCCTGAAACACGCGTTTTAGCGTTTTCAGCAGGGGTTAAAACTGGTGGCAGACGTATACACCAGCGCAAAGGAAAACGTACGCCTTAGCATCGAAGCTGTGGGGCGCGATGGAAAATGCCACGAAAAATCGATATACGCAGTTTTTTCTACTTGGTTCTGGCGTGAATAATTTAGAACACGAAGGGAAAGACGAATCATGCATTGGTTTGTTAGTTTGGGAGTGTCAGAGAACTTCCAGTCGCCCATTTCTATCTTCTGGGGCGTGGATAAATGCCGGAAAGGTGTTCGCCGTTTTCTATCTTCTGGGGCGTGGATAAGTACCAGAAAGGTGTTCGCTAATTTTTTATTTTGGGGCGTGGATCAGAAAATACCAAAATATAACCGCTAATTTTATCTTTTGGGGCGCAGAGAAAAGCCAAAATTTAATACTTTTGCCAGTTTCTACATTCATTTATATTTGTGACAGGTTGCTGTGCAGAACAGGAGGCGAGATGCCCCTGCAGGGTGATAGTTTTATGGCTGGGAGTCGTGTTGTCTCAACAGTGACCCCTACCTGGACTATTGCTACCGAATCGCTGCGAAGAGACAAAAAGGCATGTGGTTTGGGGGAAACAGGATGACGTTTATGGCACCCTTTTGTTCCTCGAGTCATGGCCTTTTGTCCTGGAAGTCTAAAAATACCCTAGATGGACCTGGGATTGCCCAAGGCCCACCAGGGAAGGCCATTAACTGGTCGCTACCCTTGGAAGGTGGAGCTGACAGCATTTGTAAAGTCCTGAGTTGACCTAGTTGTAGGCGACTGTGACTGGCTGCAGCTAACCACCTGACATTGGATTGGTTTGCTGAGTGCGAGTGGACAGAAATTTTCACTCTTCACTCATGGTTAAGACACGGTCTCAATCACGCTCACCAAAACGTCGATCCAGGTCTCTGACTAAGAAGGCAATGGATCTCGATTTGAATCCGGAGTTGGCCGAGAAATTGGCCGACCTGCTCGGGGTGGATACGGGTGACTTCGCGTCACAGCACGACCTCGAGGGGGCAATAAAAGATCTCCTTGCGACGCGACAGCAGGCGCTGAACGATGCCGCTGCCGCGCGTAGAGAGGCTGAACATTCTGACCATATGGCATCAGAGACTCGCCAAGCGTTTCTCGACGCCGAAAGGCAGAATGAGGTGTTGAGAGATACTCGCTCGAAGGAGCTATTAACTCACACTAGTGAGTTGAAGGCGCTCGAAGCGAAGTACTACAAGATGAAAAGCAAGTTTGCTGGTGGGAAAGGCGCTAGTGTGCTCGGTTCGGGGGCAGATTCGGACATCAGTTCGGTAGCCTCCGTCTCCGATGAATTAAATTCGGTTGCACCAAGCGACTCCCTACCTGTCAATCCGCGAATGATGCAAGCGATGCCCGGCCAAAAGGTGAGGAGGTGGACCACTCCGCCTCTCGCCGCGGACGTCTCAATGCATCTCGGGGTTGAGGTGCCGGCAGATAAAGTTATAACGCAGTCCAACATCCCCACATCTAAAGGTTTACCAGATGTGGAGCAATTGACCAAACATGTTGCGCAGATACGCATGGACCCGTTCTCGGGCGATCGCACGGCGGCAAGGACGTTTCTCATCCAGCTGAGATCGAATCTGTCCTTCGCCGAGCTGCAGCTCGATTATGTGGCTAGGCGTTTCTTGTCGAGATTTTTTACAGGTGACGCCCTATCTTGGTGACAATCGACGATGCCCGTAAAAACGTGGGATGAGTTCGAAGTCGCCTTCCAGACCCGGTTCGCACCTTCCGACAGCCAACTACTCGCAAAAGTAGTATCCATCAAGCAGGCGAAGGATGTGACGGCTTTGCAGATTTGGACGGACCTGGACGCGTTGTTTAACCAGATGCAGGTGCCGATAGCGGATGAGTATAAAATTAACTATGCTTTGGCAGCTATGACCCCGGAAACGTGCACTATGGCAGCGAACACCTTGGCATGGGATCACTCCTGGCTAGGATTGAAACGCTCCTGTGTACGTTTCGCCCCAGCAGCTTTGGCAATGGAAAGGTTCCGTGACCCGGCCAGCGTAATCATACCACATTGGCATTCACCACCGGCCCAGGCGTTGCCGAAGTTTGCTGACCTGAAAAGCGGAGATAGAACGCGGAGTTGGTTGAAGCCTCCGACGGGTAAGCCTGTGGCGACCCCTAGTGGGAAGCCTACGGAAACCCCGAAGACGGCCGCGACCCGACCCGCGTCTAACCTGCTGAAGGATCATGCGATCGCACCTACTGGCGCAGGTTGTTGGCATTGTGGCGGACCGCATTTTGAGCGTCATTGCACAATTAAACACAAACTCGCCGGTAAGGCTGCTGAACGCGTGGCCCACCTGACTGAGGAACTGGCGAAAGCTGTGTTCTTCACGAAAGGTATAACCGAAGAAACGACTGAGTCGGAAAACGAGCTGGAGCAGGCTCCAGAGGATTAAATTCATCCAAAGTCTGCAAGCAAGCCGCTTCCTTCTTAGCACCCAGTGGGACTGATTTGGATGCTGATATCTTTGCAGACGTCTCACCTTCAGAACCACACCCCTTCTCGGGACTTCCCGAGGTTGAGGTATTCGATATAGTACACGTTGCTGTTAGGGATTGGAATTGCCCTCTTCCCTACATCAATGTTTGCTTGAACGGCCATGAGACAAAGGCTTTGGTTGACTGCGGCGCAACGGGTCCTTATATCAGTAGCGCTATGGCCGACAGGTTTAGTCTCATGCACCTGATTGAACCCTGTAAGAATCCTATTAGGGTTATGACTGGTGACAGAGTAACGAGTCCAGTTGGGATACTCGAGTTGCTTCTGTGCTGGAGAACTGGGAGTCAAAAGATCCGTTTCCCGGTGTTACCCTCTAGTTCGTGTTTCATCCTCCTCGGGTGCAACTGGATTAAGGGGAACAACATCGTGATTAGATTGCCCCGGAATGATTGGTTTCACCTTGATAACCCGGAGGAGACATTTCCTTTTGACCCCCAACCATATAGAGTAGACTTAGCGGTCCCTGTCGTGGACCAGTGGGAGCTCGCCGAATCCTCACGGATAGCTGGCGAATCTGCTGGGCCTACGCTTGCGGAACGTTTAATGTCGAAATGTGAACTGGATGATTCGCAGAAGGTGAGGTTGTCGTATTTAATTGACGAATACAGCCGTACCTTTAGCTATAAAGCTGGTTGTCACCCGGATGCGGAACATAAGATCCCAACCGGTGACAACCCACCTTTTAAATGCAGAGATCGACCGATGAACCCCGCTAAAGCTGAAATTTTTCGCCAATTGGTGGAAGAGTCACTTAGCAAAGGTGAGGTTGAGAGATGCGAAAGCAGCTACAAGAACCCACCGGTCATCGTGAAGAAGAAGTGTGGTAACTATCGTCTTTGTATCAATTTCCGACAACTGAACAAGGTCACTGAGAAAGACGTCTATCAAATGCCGTCAATCTCTATGATTTTGGCGTGTCTGGGAGGGAGTACTTATTTTACGACTCTAGACTTGACTAAGGGCTACTACCAAATTAAGTTGAAGCCCGGAGACAAGTGCAAAACGGCTTTTGCCACCCCTGAGGGCACGTTCCAATTTACTAGAATGCCGTTCGGGTTGTGTAATGCACCCAGTGCGTTTCAACGCATGATGGACGAGGTTTTGGGGGAAGCGAAGTTCAAGTGGGCTCTGGCTTTTCTGGATGACATTGTCATTTACAGCAAGTCATTTGATGAACACTTGATGCATTTGGCGGATGTGTTGGCCCGATTGGAGAAGGTAAACCTGACGGCTAGCCCATCTAAATCGTTTGTTTGCCCTGCTGACTGGGATTTCCTTGGTTTCACCATGACACCTATAGGATACAGTCCAAACGGAAGCAAGGTACAAGCGATCGTGGAGTATCCGCCGCCGAAGAACGTAAAGCAGTTGCAACGTTTTATCGGTATGGTTGGATTCTACGCGCCATTACTGAAAGATCTGAACATTACTTCAAAACCATTCTTCCTGCTCCTCAAAAAGGATATAGCATGGAGTTGGTCGAAGGAGTGCCAAGATGCTTTCACGACTCTGAAGCATCAGCTGGCTAATGGGATCGTGCTACCTTTGCCTGATTTTGCCCGCCCTTTCATCATTCACACCGATGCTAGTGCAGGCGGTCTCGGTGCAGTCCTCATGCAGGCTGATGACGAAGAGAAGGTGAGACCTGTCGCCTACGCTAGCCGCACTCTCCAGGGTGCAGAGGCTAACTACAGCGCTTCAGAGCTCGAATGCCTAGGAGTGGTTTGGGCTGTTAATAAGTTCAAGCCGTACGTGGAGTATTCAAAGTTCGTAGTCGAAACAGACCATATGGCTCTTAAGTGGCTTATGTCATGCGAGAATCCGTCCGGTCGTTTGGCTCGATGGGCTATGAAACTTCAGCAGGAGGATTTTATTATTAAATACCGAAAAGGTGTAGACAACAAGGTGGCTGATGCGCTCTCACGAGTGAGCCTAGATGACGACTTAACAACATCAGAGGCTCTACCCGGAGAAGCGAACGCACTTTTGCTGTCACACTCACTTTTGGCCTCTGGGTCGGCTGATCTAACTATGTCTCTCGATGAGATACGGACGGGTCAGTTGGCCGACGCCGATTGTGCGATCCTAATTAAGTGGTTGAAGATGGAGAAAGGAGACGAGACGTCCCTATCCCAACTCTCACCGCTCATGCTACAGTACAAGACTGACTTTATGTTAGCTTCAAACGGAGTGTTGTATACAGGGTGGAACAAAAGTCTGTTCCCCTCAAATATTTCCTCAGCAATTGCACCTAGGCCAACTTTAATGAAGCGATCGTATAGGAAGTTTGGTGAGAGCAATCCAATGATGTCATCAAATTTGACCTTGAAGGCCATTTTCAAGGTTATTCACTTGCTAACTTCTAAACCAATCAGGTTAGAGCAAAAAAGTCAATTACAAAGTTGTAGAGCATCATCAAATTAGTACTATCCAAATTATCTTAGTCATCTTAAGTTAAATGTTTTCTTTTTAAAAAGGAGACAAATCAGAAAAAAAATCAGCAAAGTGAAATTTTTTAACCCTCGGAGGCATAAGGATAAAATGTGCCGTTCTGGTTTAGCCATTACGGATTTATGGACAATTTTTAAGTCGATTGGTTAAAGCGCCATGTAGTTTGTTTTTAGTTCGGAACTAATTTTATTGAGAACGTAATGCCTAAACAATAAAAATAAATAGATTTGAGCCATCTGGAGGTGGTTTTAATCACTACTGGTAAATGCGAAAAGCTGTTCACTGAAGCGCTGTTTACAAATACAGCAAAGCCAGCTTAAAAGTTATGCTGGAGTTTTAAGGGGCAGAAAATTTCCAAGTTGAATATTTAATTAAATAAATGATGAATTATTACAAATTTCACCCGAGATTTACTTTATTATCCGATCAACAAAGTCACAAATTTTCAACAAAAAAAATTCGTAGGAAAAAAAATTTTCCTATTCAAGAAAAAGCTTGTTCATAAATCCGTATAGCCAAGGGTTAATCTTGTGATAAAATAATTATTGAGGCATTAAAAAAAGGCAGTGGTTTTTCTTGTTTACTTGCATAATGATGCACATTTGAATACGTTTATTTAAGTAATTCAGTATTTTTGTGATAGAAATTTAAGTTTTGTCACAATGGCTGGCTTTATTTCAGCTGATTTGTCTCCTTTTTAAAAGGAAAACATTTAACTTAAGATGACTAAGATAAGTTGAATAGTACTAATTTGATGGTGCTCTACAACTTTGTAATTGACTTTTTTGCTCTAACCTGATTGGTTTAGAAGTTAGCAAGTGAATATCCTTGAAAATAGCCGTCAAGGTCAAATTTGATGACATCATTGGATTGCTCTCACCCAACTTCCTATACGATCGCTTCATCAAAGTTGTCCTAGATGCAATTCCTGAGGAAATATTTGAGGGGAACAGACTTTTGTTCCACCCTGTATAAACGCCCCGTTGAAGACAGATATGTTCTTGGAAAACACGGAATATGGCTCCGGACTAAAAATCGTGGTGCCTGTTTCGTTACATGACCGCTGTCTCAAGGTTGTGCACGACCACCCGTTGTCCGGACATGGCGGTGTCGATGTTACGTCGGAGTTTTTTCTGGCCCGGGTTTAGACGCAGTGTGCGGGAATACATCGCAAGGTGTGACCGTTGCCAGCGCTGCAAACCTGTGCAGAGGAAACCAATCGGACTCCTGATGCCAGTTTCACCAATGATAGGCCGATTCGAAAGACTCGGAGTCGACTTCATGGGCCCGAAACCAATGACGAGAGACCGGAACAGGTATATTCTGGTGATTGTGGACTATGCCACTGGATGGGTTGAGGCTACGGCGATGCGGACGGCGAAAATTTCAAGTGTCGTGCCCGTGTTGTTGCGTTTCTTTCATAATCATGGATGCCCTCGGTTCATCGTAAGTGATAACGGAAAACAATTTATTTCAGAGGTATACAATGAGTTGTGCAGGGAGGCAGGTGTCACTCCGTTAAGGACGTCACCATATCACCCGCAAACTAATTACACCGAACGAGTCAATCGGAACATTAAAATTATGCTTCAGATTTTCACGTCCGAACATGACCAGTGGGACCGATGCATCAATAGCATTAATTTCGCCTTGCGCACGGCCCCATCGGCAACAACGGGTTTATCACCAGCAATGCTAACGTATCTCCGTGAGTTACGTCCGTTTTGGGATAGTCGCGGTGTGGCTCTGGATGCACCCTTCGACCCCGAGCAGCCGTACGACACGGTGAGAATGTTGGTCTCTAGGATGGATGTGTTGTTGAAGGCAGCGCTCAAAAATAAGTCGCTGGCTAAACAGAAACAGAAGTCTTATTACGATCAACATCGTAGCGACGATACATTTGAGGTGGATGATTTAGTATTGCTTCGAACTCACCCACTGTCGGTTAAAGCGCTCCGTTATGCTGCGTCGTTGGAAGATCGATTCGAAGGCCCGTACGTTGTCACAAAGGTCATCAGTCCTTTGGTGTACACGGTGGCAACGCCGATTACGCTGAAATGTAAAGGTCCGGTAAATATTGTGAACTTGAGGCGGTATATACCACCCGAGTCCACACCCACTTGGCCGGTAGCCGAGGATGCGGCGGAAACGGTTCCACCTGTTGAGGTCATCGAACCTGCAGCTGAGGGCCCGCCGCCAACTCCTGTGGCTCCGCCTACCGAAGTAACCGGAGTTAAACGTCCGTCTGTTTTTCTGTCTTCTGGTCGTGTTGCGAGGCTGGAAGGATGCCCACCTCGACGTGAAGTGTGCGTACCTGTACGGGGAGTTAAAGCATAAAGTCTACATGCGAATCCCCGCAGGTGCCACATGCTCCGATCCAAATAACGTGTGGCTGCTCCTCAAATCACTTTACGGCCTCCACCAATCCGGAAGACAATGGTTCGAGAAACTCGACGAGACGTTACGGGCCCTCGGATTTCGGAAGATGCCGGCATGTAATTGCGTCTACGTATTCGGCAATACAGCAGTTATGCTGATTTACGTAGATGATATTGTTCTTTTCTACGCATCCGACGGCATCTTTAAACAACTGATCCAACTCATCAGTTCGAAGTTCGACATCGTAAATCTCGGCCCGATCACGAGACTTCTAGGCGTCGAATTCATCCGTGACGCAGGACGCACATTTATCACCCAGCGTGCTTACATCGCCAAGATTATAAAGGAGTTCGGGACATCGACCAATAACCTCGTCAAGGTGCCAGTGACACCGGGAACGACGCTCGTCAGAGGGTCCACCGAAAACCTCGAAGATTTTCCCTATCGATCGGTAATCGGTTCACTGTTGTTTTTGGCATCGAGAACTCGTCCCGATATCCTATACTCCGTGATCGCCTTAGCACAATACAACACGTGCTACAACCGAACCCACATCCGCGCCCTTCTCCAGGTTCTGCAGTACGTAGCAAACACCGCAGACCTTTGTATCGAACTGTCTGGTTGCATTTCCAGCCAGTTATCGGCTTTCACCGACGCATCGTGGGCAAGCGACCCGGAAACATCTTTGAGTTTCGGAGGATACATCGTGTACATCGGCAACGTCCCTATCGGCTGGTCCTGTCGTAAACAGTCGACCGTTGCATGCTCTACTATGGAAGCGGAGTTTATCGCCCTAGTAGAGTGTGTAAAGGAGCTTTTCTGGCTCGACAGCGTGTACACCGAATTCCCGATTCTCAATCGTCTATCCCGACCTATCGTGTATTCCGACGCCCTGGCCGCGATTCAATTTACGTCTAATGACATCGAGAACGCGAAGACGAAGCATATTCGCGTGAAGTTTCACTGGCTCAGGGAGTGGTTTACTGCGGGAGTCTTCGATCTTCGAAAAGTCGCCAGCGAGGTTAATATCGCTGACATTTTCACCAAATGGCTTTCATCCGAACGTTTGCGATCGCTAATTTCGAAGATCTTCCGAGCATGACATTCCTATTTTAGTTTCACCCGACTTTGAGGATCATCGAGTATTCGAGGGAATTTTCGGGCTTCCTTAAGGAAGAGTTCTTCAATCACAGTACCCGGCCCGATGATTCGACTTTATTGTTTTCATTTCTCGTTAATTATCAACTGTAATTCCAGTACACGTTTGTTTCATCCCCTGATAAATATTTCCATCGAAGAGGGGATTTGTTGGTCTAAAGACCAAATATTATCGATGAATATATTTTATTTCTTCTTGATTTCCCATTATGTTTAGATTTTCAGTGCATATCAGTTATTACTTGATTGTTTTCAGTTATTGCGTTTAATTTAACGCTGTCACATATGTAATTCCATATGATGTTCATATTCCCAGATGATTTGTTCTTTTATATAATGATTTGTCTTGTATTCATGTCAATAATCGGCACCAGGTGCCACTTGACATCATGGCGCTACACACGGGCGTGTGTAGCTCACCTGCTTTCAACTGTTTTAGGACATTATTTCGTAATGTATTATGTTTTTATTAAAGTGTATATTTAGTTTAAACCTCGTTCATTATTGGCAAGCACATTCAGTGCTTTTAGGCGAATATAAGCGGTATTTTCCGCGCGCCTCGTACGTATCGAACCGATACGTTTTGCAGACGTTCGTGCGTGAAGCACGACACCATACGCACGCTTCCCACCGGTTAAATACCGGTTTCGCGCACTCCTCTGCTACATCGTGTTCGGGCGGCGATCAGTTTCACTTTTCGTTCGCCACCGCGATCATCATTTCTCCTTCTATTTTTCCTTTTTTCCTTTTTCCTTCTTGTATTTTTTTTTACATGGGCAGTTTATTTTCTTTTTTTTCTTTTCGAGTCTCACGAATAGTTTTTCTTTTTTTTCTCTCATTCTATCACCGTTTTCCCACACCTTTCGTTAGTTTAGCGGGATGCGGTGGCAAATCTTGTGAGGAACCAATGCCGTTTTTATGGGTATCTGGGTCCCACAAAGATCTCGCGCGTTACCAGTATAAGATCCGACTTGTGGTCAGACTTGGTGGAGACAGTCAGCTTAGCGACGCCCCTCCAGCCATTGACCGCAAGCCGCAGAAACAATGCGGAAAGCGAGGAAAGGTCAACCGCGACGAGGGGGGATTAGTCCCTAATCCCTCGGCGGCGCGGTGTGATCTTCCAATCCCAACTTGTTCTTTAATTCCCTTTGCTTTTAGTTTTACTGTTTGTTGGGTTTCTTGCTTCTTTTTCCTTGATAGCTTGTTGTTTACGAGATATTACGGCAAGTGGGAGTTTATTCTTTTTCTCCTTCTGCTTCGCCATCTCAAGTCTTAAAAAATTTCGAACATTTCTTCTGAGGATCAGGTCTTAATTTATCTAGCTTAGTTTTTTACTTTCTAAATTTTCCCTTTCCTCCGTTTTTCGAGTTGTTTTTCAGCCAGCGGCGGCGCACGGCCGGAACGGTTTCGACCATCCACCGATCGCCTGTTGCTGCTGTTGAATTGGCTTTCATTATTATCTTCAATCTCACTTGGGGATTCTGGGAACCAAGACGGCACGGATGATCGGCTCATTGCGGCACGTTGGCTCAGAACGTTCCGCCATGACAGTTGCGATCTCCGTAACGGCTGTGGTCCTATGATCCTCCCTAGTGGTCAGGAAGAAACGGCGGCGAGCAGTTTAAACACTCATCGCACTGCCGCTGCATCTCACATCGAAAACGTGCAACTGCTTCACCAGTCGTAGTTTTTCGATGGGACGTTATCAGGCGTAACTTCGAAGCAAACTTCCGCTCGCTCGAAGACTCCGCCGATATTGTGAACCAGTGACGCAATGTGTTCTCACGCATGCGCGCTGACCGGACGCTGAGAAGCAGGTTTTACCGCGCTCTCGCGTCACTTATCTCAACTCCACTGTTGCCAGCTGCTCCTTGAGTGATTTTTCTTCTACTTTAATTATTGGTATTAATTTTACTTTATTGATTTTGTTATAGAGACATTCGGGAGATTGCGAGGGTCGCAAGTGGGAGTGGTGGTGCATTTGCCCCATTTGCGTGGGTCAGTGCTGGATAGTCCAGCCGAATACGTGTGAGGCGCCGTGCCAGAACTGTTTGGGTTTCGGTCTCGTGCACTCCGCATTTCCGCTCCAGCGCTGGTTCCAACTGCACCAGTCTGTCCCGGGTGGTGATCGTTCTCGCCGGTCGGTGATATCGTGGGCAAGCACCCCGAACTGGGAGACACGTCTGGATACACTGGCTAACGCCGGTTTCTCCCGTGACGCTCCCCCAGACGACTACACGCCCGTGGTGGACTTCGACAACCCGCTCCCAGGTCCTTCTCGAGCCGCCCAGCCGACGAGGTCTAGGCCCAGGACGCGTGGCGCAGCAGCGGCAGGGCTAACGCAGCCCACCCCGAAGCGCCAGCACGTCAACCAGCCAGGCAGCAAGTGGGGAGAGGTAGAGGCCGAGAAGCTGCGTGTTGCCATGGAGGACTGGCGAAAGCAAGTCCCCAACGCGACTCCGGACCAGGAGCGATACCAGTCCAAACACACGCGCAAGCGTATTAAGGAGAATGCGAGACGAGCGCGCGCCGCAGCAGCACAGAGGCAAGCACTGGCCGAGGCTGAGGCCGAGGCGCGCTTGGTGCGGGACGACACCGCGTGGGATGAGGGTTCGCAGAGCTCAGGAAGAACCGTCACCCAAGATGTACCTATGGAGACGGAGACGGTTTCCGGCCACCCCGAACCGCCACCCACCTACTCGCAAGCCGTGGAGATGGAGCCGAGGCCGAGACGAGGCCCGATGACGCCACCTCCCGTGGAAACGTCGGACACCCAGCAGGCAAATACGAGTATTGTGCCGCCAGTAGTGCCGACAACCGAGCCAGTGGCGAGACAGCTGTATGTGAGCGGACTAGAGGGCTTGTCCCTTGGTGCCCGCGAACAGCAGCGGTCCGCCATACTGGGAACAGCGACGAGCGGAACGACGCGGGAGGGTGGCGAGTCGGCGACGACCGCGACCCCCTTGGATCAGGGTACTGTGGCGATCCTCGAACCGGATCTCTGCAACCCGCTACCAGGTATACGCTGGGAACCGCAAGGTACCCCGTACATCACTAGAGAGGGTATCATCAGCGGAGTGCCACGCTTAGCCGCAGCATCCCCTGAGGTGATGAACCTCTGGTTAGCAGAACTCAATCGGTGGAGGAGCCTTCATGTTGCATTTGTGGATGCGTTCAGGAACGAGGCCCGAACGGCAACCGCTTTGGCCGTGATTCGCCTGAAAATGTACATGTCGCTCCAAATCCCGGCAACCGCGGCCGAAACATCACGGCTGCGCCGATGGGATGAGATCGTGCGGGCATTGAAGGCCTGCTTGGGCGAATCCGTGCAGAAGTGGTACATGCTTCTCCCTCCGCCCATGAGTGTACAGATGTGGCCGATTCGACCTGTGGCCAAAGTCGACGTCACTCCCGCCGAGCTGGCGAACGAGGCAGAGGACATGGAAGCACTGCTCGAGCCGCTCTGGGGCGAGCAACCTTCAAGGAAACCCCCTGCTACGATTGAGGAGTTCATGGAGACCCTCTCACCAGAGATCGGTACCCCACAAGGTCAGATGACCCCGGAGTCTCAATCGGAAGAGGAAACGGAAGCAAGGGCGGACGCCGCCATGCTCCTCTCCTCCCCGTGCGAAGACAGCGACGTTCCAGGTGACATCCCGAGGACGCCAGGCAGACCACACCGTTCCCGACGGAGGAAGGGAAGGAAGGCCAAGAAGTCTCGTACTTCTCCTTCGGCGTCAACATCATCCGCAGTAACGGAGGAAGGAGCCAGGCTGGCACCACTCCCCGAACCGCGCATGGCAGTTAGAGAGGCGGAGAGTTTCTCTCCGCCCCTTTTCGAGTCACCTGAAGTAATTGTCGTCAGCGACGAGGTCTCGCAAGAAACCTCGCACGAGGACCGACCATCGGAGGATGCGCCAGGCCCCTGAAAAGGCCGTGGTAGCTGCCTCGGTGGTGTGCTACTAATTGTACAGACGACGGACCATTTCGGTCCCGACCTTTTATTTGTTTCCCTAGGATCTTGCCGCAACCGGTGAAACATGGACGTCCGGCCATGGAAGCGTTGCGCCTCGTGCGTCACCGACGCCGCACCACTCCCATGAGCGACCGGTGAAGGGGAAAAGCCATCTGAGGTTTCTCATCTGAGGACCTCCCGGCCCATGGACCTAGGTCAGGTCCCGGCTGGTATTTTTGTAATATACGTTTTTTTTTTTTTTGATTAATTCTTTCTTTGATACGATTTGTTTAACGTAAAAATTTTTTTTTTTCGAGAGGATTGACCAACCTCTCCCATCCTTGTTTGATTTACACATTTTTTTTTGTTTGTTTAATCGTCATTACTATTCTTTCATCCCGGGTCTGTTACGCTCAGACTCGGTGAATTGTTTTTTAAATTTGTATAATTTTCAATAGTTGATTTTTGTTTTCGGCCAATCCAGGCTTGGGTGAGTTCCGTTGTCCCGTGTTGCTACCATCGGGGGCGGGCGGTGCTGCAGTCTCCGGACGAGTGACACCAACCGTTAGCCCGATGCACGACGGTGCCGTAACTTTCGAACCAACGGCATCAGTCCGCATTCAGCAAAGGAAGTCTCGTGTTGTGTTTGCCTCGGTTCGCATGGCCCCGTTGGTGTTGTGTGTGGCCCCTGTGTTCCTTACCTTTTTCGGAGGGGGGAAGATGTGACCGTCAGGCCACCTGGGGTGACCTACGTCACTGCCACACACCGCCATACGGCCCCAAGATCACCCCCTGATTGGGCAAGGTGATCTAGCCCGGGGGAAGGAGGGAGCTAAGTGGTGTGGGGAGGAGTTGCAGAGAGAGAGAGTGCGGACACCGACCAGGACGGTCGTGTGTTGACAGAGTTCCAGAGTGTTGTAGTAGACGAGGGGACAAGACGTGTCCCGGCTGAGAGGACTCTGCACTCCTTCCCATTCACCACAGCGATGCTCAGTATCTGGGTTCAGCACCCAATACAGCCTCCATGAGTGGTCACTGCGGGCTGTAGGTAAGTACAGCATGAATGTAACGTTGAACCGACCACGTCACTCATTGGGCTCGCGCCCAGTGTGTGACGGGTCGGTTGCCGGTGCGGCGTGCCTTCGTGGCACCCCTGCAACGGGTAACGGGATTCCCCATACCCCTAGACAACACAATAAAGGCCAACCAACCAATATTGTGGGATTCCCCGTTATTTACATGAAGTATGCGTCCCTACCCGGTGTTATCAGTCCCCTGACTACACTGGCGAGACCATAGCAGTCACAGCGGATTATAGAATAGACAAACAAGAGAAATGTCTGGTGCCCCTCAAAAAATGTAATTTTAGGCCAAAATATTTTTATTACACCAACAAAATTCAAATTTTAGGTTAAAATCCTATTTTAGAAAAAAAAATCCAATTTTAGAAAAAAAAATCCAATTTTAGGCCAAAAAAATCTGATTTTAAATCAAAAAAACTGATTTTAGGCCAAAAATTCTGATTTTAGGCCAAAAATTCTGATTTTAGGCCAAAAATTCTGATTTTAGGCCAAAAATTCTGATTTTAAGCCAAAAATTCTGATTTTAGGCCAAAAATTCTGATTTTAGGCCAAAAATTCTGATTTTAGGCCAAAAATTCTGATTTTAGGCCAAAAATTCTGATTTTAGGCCAAAAATTCTGATTTTAGGCCAAAAATTCTGATTTTAGGCCAAAAATTCTGATTTTAGGCCAAAAATTCTGATTTTAGGCCAAAAATTCTGATTTTAGGCCAAAAATTCTGATTTTAGGCCAAAAATTCTGATTTTAGGCCAAAAATTCTGATTTTAGGCCAAAAATTCTGATTTTAGGCCAAAAATTCTGATTTTATGCCAAAAATTCTGATTTTAGGCCAAAAATTCTGATTTTAGGCCAAAAATTCTGATTTTAGGCCAAAAATTCTGATTTTAGGCCAAAAATTCTGATTTTAGACCAAAAATTCTAATTTTAAATAAAAAAAAACCTGATTTTAGGCCAAAAAATTGATTGTTACAACAACAAAAATTAATTTTAGAAAAAAAAGGTAATTACGGGTTGCTACAAGAGGGTTGCTACAAGAGACCCAAGAAAAAAATTTGTCTATGGCCCCAAAACAGCTTAATCCTGCCCTGATTTGGTAAACTGAATTTCACTCATACAAAGTAGATTTTGAGCGTTTTACGCATTTCCATTTGCATTGCAAACATCTGTGTGCGGAAAAGTGCCCTATTGACCTTGATATTTTGTGCCCTTATTAAATATGGCACCAAGTATACAAACGAAAATGATGTATTTTTGGGTCTTATAAACAAATTAATAATACTTCTTGCTATTCGGAGAAGTTATACGAGCTAGATTTTAGTTTGTTTAGGGTTGAAATAGATCGACAGCCATTTTGTTGTTCCAGATAATCAAATGCATTATGGGTGATTAACATGCCTACCAGAAAACTATTGCCTAATAAATAAAATTCAGTTTTCACTAATGTCCATGTAAATTTTTGTGATTTTCCAATCTTGTGCATGACTGGTGGAACCGATATCACGAAATCATCCAAATCACACAATCACAAAACACACTAAGTTAATGAAACCCCTTATTTAGAAATTGATTTATTTTATGGAAATATTTCATGTATTATTTTTTTTTGTACCTCGGTTTCAGTAAGTGCGATCAATGGCTTCAAAATGCCCAGATTGATGACATAATCCCTGAGTTCGGGCCCGTCGCCGGCGATGCTCCCCAAAGCCAACACGGTGTGTTCGACAACCGTCGTTTTGGGCGACGAAAAGAGCTCGATGAAAATAGGCGCGGCTCCTGAATCGACTATAAAGCTAAGTTCACATGTGCGCGTCTAGACGCGCGCGTCAAGGCCGACGCGTATGGCTGTGGACGCACCAAGGATTTGTTGGGATTTTGGATCCGTCATATGGTGTGATACGTCGCACCTTTCCGAATTAGTGCGGCAATGGCGCGTGTCTGTTTAGCATTGTGTTATGTCTCGAGGTCGAGTGTTGATTGTCTTGCAAATTCAATCAACACATGTTTTACGGTGTTATCCAGACTGTCGTCTGCTTGGGTTTTTAGTTTATCTATTAGTTTGCCCCGGTTTTTATCCAGTGTGAGTACTGGAATTGTATTTAGTTGATGTTTTGTTTGTAAAGAACAAATCAACCACTGTGTGGATGATTTGTTCTACTGTTAGTTGGTTGGCAGTTAGCCTCTAACCCATGTATCACTTGATGACTTACTGTTTGGCAATAAAGATGGCGGCCTCCATGGTTAGATGGCTTTGCAGAAAGTAAAGATGCTGTTTTGCTTCCACACATGCACTCACCTACGGTTTATAGATTGACATTGGTAGCAGAGGGTGGTTTGGTGAGTGCAACGTTGTTTAAACGTTGATTTTCGGATTCGCGACGAAATTCTGGCCAGGAACGTCTTGTGCGCGTCGACGAGCGGTACCGGAGCGGCGGGCAGCACGAGAGCGACGACATTCCGACCAGACGAGCGAGTTTCGCGTGCTTCGTAAAGCAGCGAAGTCGACGAATTGCGACCCGAAGCAGCAAAGACGGATTTTGACGATTTCGGTGCCGAAACGGATCGAAATCATCGTAGAAGCAGTTGTATAGACTGCAGGAACACTGAGAAGTATTTTTCGAAATTATTTCGGCGTTTTATAAGCCATTTTTCTCATTTTGATTCGCATGATGACGCGTCATTCCAAAATGGCGGCGCCCAGTGCGACGAGTGTTTGAGGCCGTACTCGAGTTGTTTTCGAGCCAACGAGTGGATCCCGACGTTGGAATTGACGACGTGGGACCAGAACCAGACCCCAGGAGTCGATTGGAAGTGGTTTCAAGTCGATTTGGACAGTTTTTGGGCGAAAACGAAGCGTTTTTCGTCGGCGGCGATCGAGACAGATTTCCGCAACGTATTGGAGACGTCGCTCGCCTATTCCGAGCTGGATACGAACGTCCAACGTTCGTACAACACGAAGAGAAGTCGTACGAGTCGATTAGGATCGACATTGTCACGTTTTGGACGCGTTTCGTGCGACGAGCCGAAACGCATCGCGAATTTGCACGTGAAGTGTATTCGCGCATCGGAGGGACCGGTTAAGCCTCGTGCCAGGTGCACGAGTGAAAGACAACGGATTTCAGCAGTGAAGACAACACGGAAGTCATCTTCACATCGATTATTGTGTTTGATAATTTATTTGGGTCGAAATTACCTTTGTATAGAATTTAAGGTTTTGTTTTGGGGTCATTTAGACTGTTTTCCGCCCTTTACGCAGTCGCGTAGCGGAATCCTATTTCCACACAGGCTATTTCTGGCCACCAAGTGTCCCGCGGGCCCAGGTGCACCGGTCGGAACTTGGGAAATACTGTGTCGGAGTTTTTCATCTCACTTAGTGAGATTAGTCCAGGGTGGATTGTTATTGTTTCTCCTTCATTTTGGTTGGGGAAAATTGTGTTTTTGCCGAGTGAAACTGCTTATTTAGTGTGTTTGTGCTACGAATCAGTGCAATTTAGTTGCAAAATGGCGGATAGATTTGACAGAGCTAGACTGAGGCGAGAGTTTTTAGACCTCAAACGCAACGACAATGAGTCGATATACTCATTTCTGGATCGAGTCGACCAGAAAGCAATCGAAGTTAATGCAGAGGGGCTGGAATTGCACGACATTGATGTGGCTTTCCAGTATATGGACTTCCTCGGACCGGAGTTCGAGGAATGCAAAGAAGGAATTGAGTCGTGGCCAGTCGAAGATTTTATTCCCGAAAAGATCCGGGTTGAACTGTTAAGAGAGTGGGACAGGCTGCACCCACCACGTGTCCAGGAGCCTATGGACATGTCATCATCAGAAATGGACAGTTCAAGTGATGAAAAAGATGTTGACCGTGGTTTGGGTGCGTCCTGCGCACAGGAGCCATCTGCACACGTTGCTCTAATGATTAGACAAGAGGAAACATTGAATTGCAACGTGGGAGACAGTCCCAAATTATTCTACGTGTCGATGGACGAAAGTCAAAGGCAAAATAATTTGCCATTACGCTCATACGTGACGTGCGGAGCGCCGGATCCCGCCTGGTATGTTGATACCGGGGCGACGGATCACTTCACTTTCAGCAAAGATGGGCTCATCAATTATAGGCCTTTAACGAACATTAACGTTCATTTAGGGGAAGGGTCCTCTAAAATAGCAGGAGTGGGGGACTTAAGATTAGATTCAGGTGAAAAAGTGCCTGGCGGGTTTGTTACATTGAAGAATGTATATTATGCCCCGAATTTTGTGAGGAATTTAATGAGTCTAGGCAGAATTGATGAGGCCGGGTATGTAACCCGCATTGCTGAAGGAAAGTTGGTCTCCTTCAAAAACAGGATTACGCAGCCGATTTTACGAGCAACGCGGCAAAGCGACAGAATGTATAAAACTAATTGTAGAGTGATTTTACCAAATGTGAACGCAAGTGCAATTCCTGCGCAACAGGATGCGCTTGCGGCAGATAACCAGAGCACTGGTGGAAATGTACAGTTACTAACCCATACTAGTCATAAGAGCGAATTAACCAAACCCGAAACCAGCGTTAATAATAACGAAAATGGCGATTTGCGCAATCATAGCGACGTTTTGCAGTCTGGCGCAAACAAAAAGAGTTTGAGTGAGAGGGGGTTGTTGGTTAACAATGTTAGTAATGGGAACGGTGGTCGACAACAGCAAGAAATGGCTGGACAACGAGTCTACAACGACAAGCCATTAGACATGGAGTTTTGGCATGGGAGATTCGGCCATTTGAACACGAATGGGATCGTGTCAATGTCGAGATCCACCGACATATGTGGAGTTAAGCTAGCCAATAAAGATATGGGCAAGTGTGAGCACTGTATTAGGGGAAAGCTCACTAGAGCTAGCTTCACCCCGATAGGGGAGATTTCCACAAGTGGACCTTTAGAGCTAGTCCACATGGATGTTTGGGGCTCCTCGCAGGTGAACTCGTTAGGCGGGGGCCGCTACTATTTAATTATTATTGACGACTATTCACGTTATATGTGGATTCGAATAATGAAAAGAAAGGGCGATGTATTAGCACATTTTGAGCCCTGGCAGCGGGAAATCGAGAGAATGACATCACGGAAAGTTAAGCGCATACGAACGGACAACGGAGGGGAATTCACGTCAAAGGCGTGGGACATATATGCCCAGAAGGAAGGCATCAAATGCGAAAGAACCAATCCCTATTCCCCAGAGTCCAATTCGGTGGCTGAAAGAGCCAACCGAACGATACTAGAAGGTGCACGAGCGATGATGCTGGAAAATGAGTTTCCGAGTTATTTATGGGCGGAATTAGTCTGCACTATAGTGTACCTGAAAAATAGGTTCCCCCATCCCAAGTTAAATTCCAAAGCCCCGTATAATGTGTTTTGGGGCAAGAAGCTGTCCGTGAGACACTTGCGTTGCATAGGCTCGAAGACCTATGTACACATCCCGGCCCAAGTTAGACAAGGCAAATTACAAGAAAGGGCATGGGCTGGGGCCCTTGTAGGATATGGTACTAATACCACGGGTTACCGGATCTGGGACCATAAAAATAGGCGTGTCGTCAGTTCAAAACACGTCAAAATTATTGAGGAAGAATATTGGAACGATAAAGTCTATAACAAGGAGGTGTTTAAGAAATCAGAGGGGGTAGGAACGGAATGGAATGGAGATTTCATATACACCGCGCAAGACGGTTTTGAGTCGGACGAGGAGAGTGTGGTGGCGACACCACCTCCGTCACCCCCGAGGGCAGTTAAAGTGCCCCCACCAGCGGCTAAACTCGAGCCGGTGAAAGAAATGGTGCAACAGGCACCCAAAGTGAAACCTGCCCAGCAGGTAGCGCAAGAAATTGCGCAGCGAGCACCTGTTCAACAGGTAGAGAGAGAAGCCCCTATTGGAGGGGTCTTACCGACAAAACCGGCGAAACCGCCATTACCCACGACCCCCAAACCCACATTGAGGCCGAGAACGGCAGAAGCGCCTGCAGAGCAGAGCCCGACACAGTCGGAAGATGAAGAAGAGTATGAGCAGGCCGTACGGGTTACTAAGAACATTAGAGGGGGCCCGGGGGATGTTGGGGGACAACGGCTGTTGCCCCTGAATATTGATGAGTGGCAAAGATTTGAGTATACGAGGAAGTCAGGTCGTGATAAAGGAAGACCGTGTACATCGTACGTGGCACCAGACAAGACTAGATTAAGGAGCAGGATTGAAATCCTAGCTTGGTGCGAAAATAACGGCTTTGAGTACGATGCGAGCTTGTTCGAGTTTACGTCATTAAAGGACGAGCCTGAAAACCCATTCGCATTGTGTACATGTTCATGTTGCACTCCTTTCTCATTGTGCTGCATGATAAGGCCTGATACTGATAAGGATGTTGCACAAGTTGAGAGAAGTAATGAATGGGAAGGGATAATGAAGAAAATCAAAGCGTTGACTGAAGAGGGAGTTCATTGTGGCAAAAGAAATGAATGGAAAAGATTAATACGTTTACGAAAGGGAGCGTCCGTTATGCGGTCGGAGGAATGCCAGACCGCAGATTATTGGATTACAAATGGTGATATCAAACATGTTATGGGAGAGAATAACGTGGCGGACTTGCTGACCAAATGGCTGGCACGTCCACGTCTTGTGACCCTTGGCAATAGTATTTTCGGGGCGCGACGATAATGTCGTGCAGTGAGGGGGTCGTGAGCGTTACGGGTTGTTCTGTTATCCGTGTTAGCCCATATGCGGATCAGAGGGGGCATTGTTGGGATTTTGGATCCGTCATATGGTGTGATACGTCGCACCTTTCCGAATTAGTGCGGCAATGGCGCGTGTCTGTTTAGCATTGTGTTATGTCTCGAGGTCGAGTGTTGATTGTCTTGCAAATTCAATCAACACATGTTTTACGGTGTTATCCAGACTGTCGTCTGCTTGGGTTTTTAGTTTATCTATTAGTTTGCCCCGGTTTTTATCCAGTGTGAGTACTGGAATTGTATTTAGTTGATGTTTTGTTTGTAAAGAACAAATCAACCACTGTGTGGATGATTTGTTCTACTGTTAGTTGGTTGGCAGTTAGCCTCTAACCCATGTATCACTTGATGACTTACTGTTTGGCAATAAAGATGGCGGCCTCCATGGTTAGATGGCTTTGCAGAAAGTAAAGATGCTGTTTTGCTTCCACACATGCACTCACCTACGGTTTATAGATTGACAGGATTTGCGAGGTTGTGCAGCGCGTGTATTAAGCTCGCGTCAACCAATTTTTTGATTCCCATGCGGCACAAAAACGAAAATTGTTAAGTTGCCTAAAAAGTGATTTTTTGTTGTATTTTATAGTTGATTATTAATTTACAGAATATTTAATTGTTTTTTAAAGTGGGAAAAGTTGAAAATTTGGTGGGTTTTTGTGTTTTGCTTGCTCGACGGGAAATTGCAATATCCCCGGCCGCAGCAGGCGAGCATTGAGCGGCATGTAATTTCCGCGCGCACCGTCGAAACGATTGTATTTGTTTATGAACTTTTTTTTTCGTGTATTGTTTTTTGTTTATTGTTTTAATGTGAAAACAATTCATTTCAATAGAATATGACTGTTTTCAATGTAAAAATCAGTGATTTCCCTGGAAAACGAAGGTGGCAACGCGCAGTCAGGCGCGTCAAAGTTGAATATTTTCAACTTTCGGCGTTCGCGCGATTTCGCGGAATTCGTCCACTCGCGTCGCGGCGACGCGCTCGGCGACGCATGGTCGACGTTTTGTATTCACATGTGAACTTAGCTTAACGCGAGTTTGTTGCGTATTTCCAGCCGCGATGTTTGCCAACGCCCAGGCAGATTCCGACTGCAAATCCGGACTAAAAAATTATAATATTAATTAATAATAACGTAAATTCTAATAGCAATAAATACAATATTTACTTGTCATGACAATTCAGCAATTCGACCAATTTTGGAACGATTCCGCCATTGATGATGGCGTCGATCGGGGGCTCGCTTCCGCGCAGCATTTCCCGAACATGGCGAGTCGTTTCCAGCTGAACGTTGGCGTCGTCCGAATTCAATTGGTTCATAATTTCAGATAATGAAAGGGCATTTACCTTCGAATAAATGAGATTTTTTTTTAACCTTTAGGGTTATTTTGGAGTTCATGTGCGATTGAACCTCTTCTTCGTCGTCCGTCGACTGTATATTCGTGTCGTCGAGTGATAAGTCGTCGAGTTCTTCTTCTGCTTGTGGCATTTTGGCTTCTGTGGATGAGAGCATGAAGATTCGCCACTAAAATCCGGTTACGGTTCGATGCACTCGCTGCAATGGAAATAAAGAGTTTTCATTTATTTTTTTAAGTTTGGGGGCCATTTTGCTTTTTTTGGGTTTTGGAAAAAATTGGAAAATTGCAATAATTTAAATCGAGTTTTTGTACCGTGTACCCATCGCTTGCTCTCCTGCACTTGGAAGTCTAATCCACCATTCCGCCTTCGTCAAGAATTAAAGTTTGTAAGAATTGATTTTGTTTGTTAACTCGACTCGACGATTTGTAGTTCAAAATTGGGTGCTCGTCTGTAGCGGATGCGGACAGCCTGCTTCGTAACCAGGAATGACTAATGCTTTTTAAAAAATCGAGTCACACACGGCGAAATACAGAGCAAAACAAACGAAAAATTCAAAGTTACAACGCTTTTTGATCGTTTTCAATCTGTTTAAGCTTTAGTCATTCTTAAACCTTGTGATGATGATAAAATGTGAACACAGGAGGTACGACGAGGAGCACGCTGTCCTCATCCGCTTAAGTGCCGGTCTGTTTGTAGAGATATTTTTCACGCTTGTCGACATCTGGTGATGGCATGTTGTACTCGGGTCCAGTCGAGTTGTGAATTGAAAACTGAACTGGAATCTCATGGACGAGAAATTGGAAAAATGGTCTCTTTTTTAAATTTATTACTTTCTTTGGAATACAATTTTGTACAAAATGTAGATTTTTATCAGTTCAGTAAACTCAAGACTTACAATAAAGTTTCAACTCAAACAAAAATGACATTGGCCAACAGAAATAATAATTCTTCTAAAATTGATCCAATTCAAGCATCAGAGCCGCCGTAGCTAAAAAAGAAAAAAAAATCAATATTCAATATATTTGATAAATTTTAAATTTTGAGTTTAATAAACGTACTGAAACTTGACAAATCGGAAGCCCTGAATACACTGCGCACATTCATTGGTGACGTGGCAAGCAAATAGTAACATATTGCGCGGCTGTACACGCACGGCAAATCGCATGAACAAGGCCGAATAGATCAACAAGGCTGAACACACAAACTTAAAAAGTTATTATTACTTTTGGCCACACTTAAATACAAACCGCAAGTCATATTGCCACTGATGACACTCGCATCTTTCGTAGCGATGTCTGTGATTGCCGCTAGAGGAATGCCCCAGTTGGCAACAGGGCCCCAGAAATGCTAAAATAAAAAGAAAATATTTACGAAAGAAATTGCGTGCGGGCATTGAATTCTTTTCTTACCGTGCTATAGCCGCAAATGTCGAAAAAATTAACATTTGAAATAAATAAATAAAAATAAATTGAATTTTAGGCTTATTTTGAGGAATGGAACACAAAAAATGTGTTGGAATTTTTAATTTTCGCAATGAAAAATGTGAAATTCGTTCACCTCGCTAAGTAGGATCTAAATTCGGGGCTTTTTAGTTGATTCATCGCCTGTTTGATCGAAGCTGCCATAATTCCACCACCGATTGTGCACGCAATATTCTGCCTTGAGATTGAATAAAAGAATATTTCCAAGTGAAACACGCGCGTTATTATGTGTTGCTTAGCAAAGTTTGTTTTTGTATCTCCCGCCTTTATTTTCACCAAGGCCTTGTGCTTGAAAGGCCCTAAATGAGTTTTGGTATTTTTAATTTTTTGGATTTTATTTTGTTAAATGTATAGTTGTGTAGTAATTACGACACAAATGGTCGGAATAAAAATCTAGTGTTTGGTATTTACTCCATTCGTTTGATTTTTTTATCGCCGAAAAGTAATGGCGCTGATCGCTTGTCACTGAGATGGCGATTCGAAGTTTCCGTGTTATAAACTTAGCGAATTTAATAGTTGTATTTAATTCAATCATTTTAGTTTTATCCCGTAGACACACACTAGAATTGAAGGTATTTTTCTAAACTTGATTTTGTTGATTTTAATTTTATTTTAGTTTTGGTATTTAATTTAATTTAATTCAATTCAATTTAATTTATTTCCAGAACGATATAAGAAATTACTTCGTGTTAAGTTCGTTTGGATATTTCGACGATGGGGTGATGGAAATACACGTGAAGAAATTCAGTTTTTACCCGTACAACTCGAGTTACGTGGTAAAATGCAGCAAATATTTCAACGATCGAATCGATCGGTTGATTTAAATTTATTTTCGTTTGATTGGCAGTTCGGATTTAGTTTGGATAAAACGTACAGCAACGCAATCTCTCCATATTTGGAGAACCATCAAGACGAATGCGTTTTGGAGGAAGAAAAGAGAGATTTAGACATGATGTCGGTCATTTTTTTCACGATGGATTTGACCGGCAAAGAGAAAAAGTTGGAATGAATCATTTAAAGTGGTTTTTGTTTCTAAATTGCGCTCAAAAATTAACAGGATGAAAATTACGTGCAGCGAAGGCATGAAATCGCTTTACATCCAACGGATGGAAGACGAAACGCAAAGGAAACAAAGAGCGACCAATGATAAACTCAGCGACACGTTTTTAATTCGTCCTAAGCGCAGTCAGGCGGACTCCAGTAATGACGAATTTACACATTTTTTTGCGTTTTTAAAGTAATGTTTGCATTTTTAGGCCATTCGACCACATCGAAGGACGATTCTGAAAGCACGACTTCGATTGCGACTGAAAAAGATAAAAAAGATGCGAAAACTGTCAAAATTAAGACGACGGAAGACGATAAAAGCGACGAAAATGCATCAAGTACACACAAAAATGACAAAAACGTGTCTAATGCGCCTAAAAGCGACAAAAATGCAGCCAAGGATGATTACCTCGGGCATCAGTGTGGGTCGGGGTTGACTCTGCCCATTCAAGAGACGGCTGAAAATGGAATTCCTGTGTTTGAAATCGGCGTAAGAGATTGGACAGAGCTGATTAAATTGTTATTTATTGGTTTTATTTTTCTAAAAGTTGATTATTCGGATCCGGGAGAAGGCGGAGGAAGGCCTGTACAGTTTGTATTTCCACAATTGTCCCAACTATAAGAGATTTGGCGGCAAACCTTTGACGAACGTCAATTTGACCGTAATTTTTAATGAAATTTGTGAAATATTTTATTTTATTTATTTTATTTTTTTTGTTTTAGATCGACATGTTGGAAGTTAATGACAAAAATTTTCTTTCTGCCGGTCAAATTCCACTGCCGACCGTTTATTTTTGCTCTTCGATGTTGTTTTTTGTGGCCGGGTGCATCTGGGTGTACGTGTTGAAACACAGCAGGTTCGGCTGGAATTTGTCGGTAACTTCGTGATAAAGATTTAATTTTGATGCAATTTCTTGCCAGGTCCGACGATATTTTCAAGATACATTATTTGATGGCTTCTCTGGTGTTTATTAAATCCTTATCTCAGCTGTTTCATGGAGTAAGGAGACGAAATTCGATTAAAATGAGGAAGTTTTTTAATTTTTTTTTAATTTTTCATTTTAAGATTAATTTTCATTTTATTGAGACTTATGGAATTCACATCGAAGGATGGGCCGTGCTCTATTATATTACTCATTTGTATGAGGATTTAATTGGGTTTTAGTGAATAATTGATTGATTTTTTTTGGTTTTAATTGCAGATTGAAAGGCGCACTGTTGTTTATTACGATCGTATTGATTGGCACAGGATGGGCGCTTATAAAACACATTATTAATGATAAAGAAAAGAAAATATTTATGATCGTTATTCCGTTACAGGTGATGTGTGAGGATTTTTAAAAATTGAGAAATTTAATTTTCTTTTTCTTTTTCTGGGAAAGGTTTTAGCAAATGTCGCTGAAATTATCATAGAGGAGAGTGAGGAAGGTGATTTGTCTTATTCCGCGTGGAGAGAAGTTTTAATTTTGGTCGATTTGTTGTGTTGTGGTGCTATTTTATTCCCTGTTGTTTGGTTGGTTTGATTTTTAGTTTATGATTTTAAAAAAAAAAATTTAAAAACTTAATTAGGGTTTTTTTTATGTAGGTCGATTAGACATTTACAAGAAGCATCTCAAACTGACGGCAAAGCGGCAATTAATTTGAAGAAATTAAAATTATTTCGTCATTTCTATATCATGGTAAATTTGCAAAGGTTTTGATAATTTTCAAAAATTGTGAAAATCGTCATGAATTTTTTTAAAATCGTTATAAATGTTTTGAAAATCGTGATAAATGCTTTGAAAATCGTCATAAATTTTTAGAAAATTGTGATAAATTTTGCAAAAATTGTGATAAAATTAGCAAAAATTGTGATAAATTTCACAAAAATTGGGATAAATTTCGCAAAAATTGGGATAAATTTCGCAAAAATTGGGATAAATTTCGCAAAAATTGGGATAAATTACACAAAAATTGGGATAAATTACACAAAAATTGGGATAAATTTCACAAATAATGGGATAAATTTCACAAAAATTGTGATGAATTTAGCAAAAATTGTGAAAATTGTGACAAAAACTGAAAAATGTAATAAATTTATGTCGAATATTCAACATAAATTGTAAAAATTATGATAAATTTTGCAAAAATGTGACAAATTCGTGTTAAATAGTGACAAATTCAATATAAAACTCCTCATTTCTTCCAGATTGTTTGCTACATTTACTTCACGCGCATAATAGTTTACTTACTGAAGGTATGGCAACCAAACTTAAAACAATTCCACCTTTTCCCTCGCAAAATTCACCATATTTGCTCCTCACCCACAGATAACCGTACCGTTCAAATACGAATGGCTAGACGAGGCATTCCGCGCCGCCGCCACCTTGATTTTCTTCGTCATGACGGGATACAAATTCCGACCGGCGAGCAATAATCCATATCTACAAATCCCGCTAGACGAGGAGGAAGTCGAAATGGACGAAGTGTAATCTAAAAAATATATATATATATAAAATTTAAAAAAAAAAATTAAAGGATTAATTTTTCGCATTTTTCCATAGTTTGACTGAGGGTGGCACCTTGGACGGCGTCAGTAAAATCCGTAAACAAATTACCCAAGACAGTCAAGAAAGCAGTCACGAATACGATTAAACGTAGAGCGTGCACTACCGGCCTTGATAGTTATTTTATTTTTTCTTGGAATATATTTATTTTTGACATTGCGATTTCACCGTCGCCCGTTTACATGCCACGAAACTGTCGGCCATTTTGTTTCTCGAATTAACTCGAAGCTCCACCAATAAATATTTAATAAAAATATAAATATTTTCGGATTAATTTATTTCACGCGCATGCGCTTTAAGTGTGATTTTTTGTTTTAAATTTATTTATTTATAAGAAAAATTGATGTTTTTGTGGGTTGGGAATTTTCTGGCATGTAAATTGCAACGTGTCGAATTAATTAGAGTGCTGAATCTTTATGTAAATATAAATTTTACTGAATTCGGCCATGTTTGAATGTGGCTCAAGGTGGTGCTAACTGCTAATTCCAATGAAAAAATTATTCAACTGTTGAGTGGTTTAAATTTTCAAGTTTTTTATACTTAATTAAATTACTTAATTTATCAGCTAAAACGACTGAATTCATTTAAACGAATAATAAAAATTTGAAGTTTACACTATTCGCCAGCTGTAATTGTATTTTTTATTCATTTTCTTTCCCAATTTTTAATATGGAAAACGTTTTAACGTTGCGCCGATTTTAGAATGTCGTACGAACGTTGTATGGCTTTATTTTCCAGTATAAATAGACGTTTGTGTCATTTTAACAGCATTACGAAAGATTTCCTTTCAACAAACAAGATGGACGCCCTGACAGAAGCAATGGCAACGAGTTTCCAAGTGACGCAAACACCTAACAACCCGCACGCACCTCACCCGCGATTCTCTCAATACAAAGTCAAACACAAAAATTCGGACCAACAAACGAGACGGGAACGACTTTTAGAAGAACAGAAACGACGTCGAGACAAATTGGTGAACACAAGACGAAATGTTAATGAAGAGGAAGAGGAGAAGGAAGAAGAAGAACCGATGCAATGGAAACAATCGAAACAAACGAAAAAAAAGATAAAACGCGACCGGTTAATGTTATCGGAATGGCTGGTCGAAGTTCCGACTGATTTGGCCGAGAATTGGTATTTCATGCTCTGTCCGGTCGGTCGTCGATGCCTGGTCACGACCAATCGGGGCCAAACGAGCGCCCATACTCGAGGCGGATATTTTCTGAAACAGTTTTCCTCGCATCTTCCAGGCGGGAGTAAGCGAAAACAGATGAAGGGAGGATACGGATACACGAGTTTGGATTGCGTTTTCAGCGAGATCGAGCGCACGTTTTATGTTCTCGATGTTAAGTGTTGGAAGGGAAATCCGGTGACCGATTCCGAGACCGAGTTCCGGTTTTATTGGCTCAATGATAAGTTGTCGGAAATACCCGAGATTTCTCAGATAACATCGACTAATCAGTTCAGGTTTGTTCCGTTGCAGTATTTTCGATACTCGGCTTCGGAATTGCATCGCGTGATGTGTGCGGCTGCGCAGTTTGAAGTCGATTTGGATGGCATTTTGTTTTACCATAAGGAAACTCACTACACCTGTGGGTCCACGCCATTGGTGAATTGGCTCAAAGCGTACATGCTACCGGAGGTTTTGAATGTCGAAGTGATGGAGAAATATATGGCAGCGCGACCTGCGGATTTCGAGCAAATGACTAAACTCAGAGAAAAAAAATCGAAATTAGCAAAAATGGATTTGTGATTTGTTTTGAAAATGTTGTTTGAATAAAATTATCTGTTTTTAAAAATGCATTTTTTTGGCGTAAAATGAGCTATTTTTGTGCATTTGGATGCATTTTTTGGTTCAAAGATTGAATTTTTTCTTGTGACACGACAAATTTTCCACGTAATTTGAATTTACTGTTTAAAAAACACAGCACAAACATAAAACTTCATTTTCTTGGTCTAAAATTCTGATTGTGTGTATAAAACTACGTTTCCTGCCTAAAAATTGCCGTTTTCAGGACGAACATGCATTTGCTTCGACTAAAATATGCGAAGGACACACAACACCATACACCAAGACAGACAAAACTTTGAAATAGACCCAGGGGAGCGTCAGCACACAAACCCAGCGGGCCACCCAAATCTAGAATCTATACTCTTTCCACACTCAAGAGTGACCCTGGAAGCTGGGCTCCCATTGGCCTACTTAGAACTGCAATGAAACTACTGCTACACAAGTTAAATGGCTCGGCCAATGGGAGCCCAGCTTCCAGGGTCACTCTTGAGTGTGAAAAGAGTATAGCTGTTCACCTCGCCTCGTGCTGATCGAGTCACGTGACCGATGATTGTTTAGCGTATCGTATTGTTTGTATTTGTGGCATCGTCATAAAATGCACATGCACAACCTCTGCTGTTGAACGACCAAAAGATTATGGATATGTATAAAACGAAAATTGGATCGCTGGGTGGAAAATTCGACTGTCAAGTAAGTCTCAAACAATGCAATGCTAAATACAATGGACAAAACTTGAAAGCAGATGCTGGCATGTCTTTTAGCACGAAATTAAATACGGTAAAGTTCAGAAAACATAAATGAATGCAATTGTATATATTTTTCTCGCTAATATTTAATTAATTTCCAATTTTAAAACACATGGAAAACCTATATTAAAAAAAAGAAACAGTAGCAAGTCATAGCATTGCAAATCATATGTAAAAACCTCTGCCTCTCTCCTGAGTGGATTATATCAATACGAAAACGTAATAACTAATAAGTTATCTCATCAAGGGTTGGTTCAATGAATTCTGAATGCTGTTCAAACAACTGATGCACATTGAAATGCAGAAATCGAATGAATGCTGTTGTTAGCGCACTCCTCCCAGGCTACGGTGGGCTAAGAACGGGCTACGGGCCAGTCCAGCACTGGGGGCCACGAGCATAGGATGAAATAACTATTATTTCGCTATTGGAGACTTGGAGTGTGTTGCGGCGTCCAATTCTTTTAAAATTTGAATACGTCCAGGACACTTTGTTGCTTGTCTGTCGAAAGACGATTACAAATGTACAGAACAACTTCGAGTTCGAATTAAAAAGAGATTAAAAAAATGTGTAAAATGAAAAAAGAATTTGTTTGGGTCGAAATTTCATCTAATAACTTAAAAGCCGCAAAACTATATACTGTATGTACTACTGTACAGCATGTGCTTTTTGGTCTTTATTTCGCACTTTTTTTTGTCATTCTCTATTATTTTTTTTTATAGGCATTTGTATAAATGGCCAAAACAGAATGTAGCTGGTTCAAACTTCCATTACACACCACAATATAATGCCTGCTTTCTTACGTTTTTATGTCAACATTTACACCAGGACATTAGTAGCCATCAGTGGATCGAGTTCGGCAGAGTAAATGTAAGAAATTTGACTGATTGATAATCCATTTCTTAAATTTAATTAAATATTTTAATTTAAAAAGAGCAGTTCTTTTTGTTTGCAATTTTATAATTGCTATTGGGAAAATCGTGATATATATTTCGCCATAATGTGTTTTGTAAACAGTTGGATTTTGGGAAATCAGACCAACCAAACCCAGACTGAACGAAAAATATATATTTATATATATTTATACAAGAGTTCATTCCAATTCGAATCAAGATTAGGCCTGATGCATCACTCCTCCTTTTGGAGAGCATGAAGCAAAACCAACAGCTTAGCCGCTTCACCTTGGACAAGGATCTACAGGTATTTGAGTTCCCAACAATCATGATGTGACTATCTTGGTCAGTGCTGGACTGGAAAGAAATTTAGTACTGGGAAAACTGTATAGGTCGGGCCACCTGTGTTTGCTCCTAATCGGAGTCATGGAGTTTTTTAACTTCATAAAACTCTGCCTTTGGCTGAAATTATCACAAACAATATGAAGAAGTTGAAATGAATAAATAATTTAACTTGATTTAACTAGCTATTCTGCGGCTACCCAACACAAGCACAGTCAGGAGAAATTGTGGAAATAGTCAAGAGAAAGAGATAAAAGGATTCCAATAAGAGACAATAAAAAGTTGGTTATTAACCAAAAAAATTTTCTTGCATTTGTTAATCTTATGAGGATTTTTGCAACTCTGGAGAAAGTCAAAGGTTTACAAATATTTTAGTTTAACACTAGAACAGCTAGACTGGTCATAATGACCCAATGGGTTTCTAATAGTGATTTTTGATGCTTTACATCATAATCAGCAATGTGGCATTTTTTTTTATGAAGAATAAAAAAAAGAGAATTAACCTAGAACGACTGCATGTTTTGGCGTCAAATTGATTTGTTTTAAATTCAGAAACACTTTGGGGCGTCCCCAACAAAGACGAAAAGAACCACTCCACGGGTCATCCAGAAAAAGGTTAATGAAAGATTTTTCACAATCACACAGAAGTCCAACCAAGAGCATTTGAGATTGATTACAATTAATAGAGCAAGAACTTTGACCATCCTCCGAGCCACTGATTACTTTGAAAAGAAAAACCAGGCTTCAGAAATCATATCCCAAACCTAGGTTTATTGTGTTCGTGATGCAAACATCAGTGCTTAGGCCTAATGACGTCAACCTGGGTCACTACAAAACAAGGGGTACACCTCCCAGAAACACATTTTAACACCATTTTAGGTGTTACTTATTTTGCTTTTACATCTTTTTACATCTCTCCTCCTTATTTTTAGCAGTGTATCGTTTGTTTCTGTATTTATCTCGCGCACTTGCACGCATTGTTTTTAGGGAAATCTCTGATCTAAATTCCGAATAAATTTACAATTACTATCAAAATTAAAATCAATTAAAATAGGTTGGTAATTATTACTTTGAAATTGTTTATTTTTAGGACTTTGGGGTATTCCCCATGGGGTACCCCATTTGGGGTGTACCCCTTGTTTTGTAGTGACCCGTCAACCTTGTGTTCGTGGTTGCACAAACTACAATATAACTGATAACTGACAATTACAATTTTCAAAAATATTTTGAACAAAATGTAGAGTTTTTGCAAATCAAAATAATGTTTGAGATTACACGCGAAGAGAGAACTCAAAAAATCACAACTATTGAATTGCCATGGGAAACTAAAGTTTGTGTCGTCGTTTTTTTTTTTTTTTTTTTTTTATTATTTTTTATTTTGGTAAGCAGATTAACAAGTAAGTAAAATAAATGGACGAATCATTAACATTTCCTTTCATTGACTTAGCAAAATTTATAAAACCAATTTATCAAGTGTTATTCATGCTTATTTATTAAAGTATTATTATTTCATATAATAAAGACCCTTATGTTATTTTAAGTAAACAGTGAGTCATATCATTTAGTCAGTTAGTTGTTTTGTAGTAAATGCAAAGCTATTAATTACGTGGTCCATTCTCACCCCTGGGCCACGTAGCAAAGTGGTGGAGATGCGGTTTTTCTATTTGAGACCCATTAATTGGCTGAAAAGTTTTGTAAAATGAGTGAAAAGAAGTGTGAATTTGGCCAATTTTTGCTAACAACTAGAAGATTAAAGTTAAAACCCCGTAAAATTGCATAGAAAGTGAATAAAAATCTTATAAAATTTTGAATAGTTGCAAAATAATTAGAATAATTGATAAGATAGAAAAGAGTGACTCATTGTTGAAAAGTTTTTTTTTTTTTTTTTTTTTTTTAGTTAGAGTTTAGAGTTGAATATTTAATAACATTGAAAGTTTCACAGTTTTGAATTATTAAAGTTATATATACTGGTTGAAAGTGATATATTAACAAAGTACTTATTTTGATAATGAAGTTTAACTAAATTTAGATTTTGATCCTAATATTTTAATAAAAAATACCATGCTATATAGTTGGTAAACATTCCGCCTTCAAAATTTCTGGTAACGATAAAAAATATATTATATTGCTAATTCCATTTAGTTTGGCCAAATATCTATTAATTCAGGTAATGGTTCCATCCTTACTCTATGCTTAGTAACCAGAGCCATAACGCCACAGTACAATACATGTCCCGCCATTGGCAAACGTTTTAGGCCTGCCCTTTGGTTAGGTTTTCGGATTCTAAGGTAGCGTTACACTGTTTCTTTTCTTTTAAAAACTCAGTTTACGATGAGCAATAATCGTAGGCATAAACTGATTAAAGACAGACGATTCAGGAAACTTGATAAAATCGATTCAAAATTTATGGAACGTGTTCGTCAGAGACTTGACTTCTTGGAAGACCAGGAGTTAAAAGATTTTACAATTGGCACAAACAAAGGTCCCTCATTACTTAAAGCATCAAGCAGAAGCAACTACAAATAGTTGGCTGTAATCTTAAATCAATGGAGATATTAATAAATAAATATTCATGACAAATTGATTGGTAAATGCTGCATTGTGCAGTCGTACAATACCAACATTATGCTAAGCAGAGCTCTCCTTTAGCTAGGGATGCTCTATCTTAAATGAATTTTGCTGATTTTCAGCCATGTGCATAGGGCAACAAGAAGTTATTTTTGTTTGCAATTTTATAACTGCTATTGGGAAAATCGTGATTTTTCGCCACAATGTGTTTTGTAAACCGGAGGTTTTCCACAACAGTTGGATTTTTGGGAAATTAGACCAACCAAACCCAGACTGTACAAAAAATATATATTTAGTTCTGCTCCTATACAAGAATTATTCATTCCAATTCGAATCAAGATTAGGCCTGCATCACTCCTCCTTTTGGAGAGCATGAAGCAAAACCAACAGTCAGGAGAAATTGTGGAAATAATCAAGACAAAGAGATAAAAGGATTCTAATAAGAGACAATAAAAAGTTGGGTATTAACCAAACTGAACACACAAGAAACGAAAACAACTTTCCACCATGTTGTTGTTTTCCAAACGCAAAAAAATTCTCTTGCATTCGTTAATCTTATGAGGATTTTTGCAACTCTGGAGAAAGTTATTTTGAAAAAAGTGAAAGCTTCTCTAAAGGTTTACAAATATTTTAGTTTAACATTAGAACAGCTAGACTGGTCAAAATGACCCAATGGGTTTCCAATAGTGTTTTTTGATGGTTACATCATAATCAGTAATGTGGCATTTTTCTTAAAGAAGAATAAAAAAAAAGAGAATTCAATAATATTCAAAGATTTTAGTCAATTTTCTTATAAAATTCAAAGATTTTAGTCAATTTTCTTATAAAGTTCAAAGATTTTAGTCAATTTTCTTATAAAGTTCAAAGATTTTAGTCAATTTTCTTATAAAGTTTAAATATTTTAGTCAATTTTCTTATAAAGTTCAAAGATTTTAGTCAATTTTCTTATAAAGTTCAAAGATTTTAGTCAATTTTCTTATAAAGTTCAAAGATTTTAGTCAATTTTCTTATAAAATTCAAAGATTTTAGTCAATTTTCTTATAAAATTCAAAGATTTTAGTCAATTTTCTTCAATTTTCTTCTGTCACTAATACTGATTTAATCTAAATGTATTGCAAAGACAGTAAGTGGTAACATTATTTTACCAGCTTTACTCATTGTTTGGTAAAATCAAGGACCTGGTATTTCGAATTTTTAGTATAATGGCGCCGGGCAAAAAAAAATCTAGAAGAGGAAAGAGGAAAAAGAAAATGGCAAAATCGCAGGCAGAGCCAACAAACCCATTGCCTGAAAAACGCCAGAGACTTCAAAGTCCACAAGAAAATGCTCCGGCGCCAGCATCTCTCCCGCCGGCCACACAGCCACCAACCACACAACATGATAGACACAGTACGTCAATCACGTGATATGACATCAGCAAATGCAATGCAATGATTAGGAGCGAGAGAGAGCCAATTACGTCGTTTCATTTCTCAAACACTCAGCAATACACTACACTACACCACGCGAGTTGAACCGGGAGTTGACAAATAAATAAAAACAAATAAATAAACAGAAAATAGCATTTCTTTTCGTTTCGACAACATAATGTTAGATTCTGATTGTAAATTAACTATTAAGTGAGAATTGACAGTATTATACGATTGTTGTAACAATGTGCCATGGCTGGTGATTGTTTGGAAGCTAACCATGGCAACACATATTCTGGAATTCAGTTATGTACGACGAGTTCAATAAATGAGAGTGAACATGTTTTCTGTGTCTAAATTAAAGAGTGACATCGAGTTGTAAGAACTCTTCACATAATGCCTGCTTTCTTACGCTTTTATATCAGCATTTACACCAGAACATTAGTAGCCAGCAGTGGATAGAGTTCGGGAGAGTAAATGTAAGAAATTTGACTGATTGAAAATCAATTTCTTAAATTTAATTAAATATTTTAATTTAAAAAGAGCAGTTTTTTTTGTTTGCAATTTTATAATTGCTATTGGGAAAATCGTGATATATATTTCGCCATAATGTGTTTCGTAAACAGTTGGATTTTGGGAAATCAGACCAACCAAACCCAGACTGTACAAAAAATATATATTTATATATATTTATACAAGAGTTCATTCCAATTCGAATCTAGATTAGGCCTGCATCACTCCTCCTTTTGGAGAGCATAAAGCAAAACCACAGTTTAGCCGCTTCACCTTGGACAAGGATCTACAGGTATTTGACTTCTCAACAATCATGAAGTGACTACCTTGGTCAGTGCTGGACTGGAAAGAAATTTAGTACCGGGAAATCTGGATAGGTCGGGCCACAGGAACAAATTTATACCAGAGTCACGTAGTTTTTTAACTTCATAAAACACTGCCATTGGCTGAAATTATCAAAAACAATATGAGGAAGTTGAAATTAATAAATAATTTAACTTGATTGCAGTTGCCAAAGATGCTAGCTATTCTATGGCTACCAAACACAAGCACAGTCAGGAGAAATTGTGGAAATAGTCAAGAGAAAGAGATAAAAGGATACAATAAACGTGTGCTGGGGTTTGTCCACATACACTTTAACTGTATGTTTTTTTTAAAAAAAAAATACAGATTGGACTAGTGATGAAATTAAAAGCCAAGTGTTTTTATTAGAATTAAATACAAACCAAATCTATAAGAAAAATTAAATTTTTTATTCCAAATCTATTTTACGAAATTTAAACAAAAATATTGTTACGCGGTAGAGCCGTACCGTGTATCGGCTGGCTCTGCTCGCTCTGTTTAGGCATTTAATGCAATGAATTCTCACTAGACGGCGCTGCGCACCTAATTAGATGCACAGACCGTTCAACTTAGTTGATAGGGGGAATAGGAGTTTACTTAGTGAGTTGATTAAGCCAGAGAGCTCAGATCTCTTTTGAGTCTCAAACTGTTACCTTCACCTACTACTGCCAGCCGGTTGACGGTCAGGCAGGACTAGGTTTCCTAAACTGAATTGAATAAACAACAGCATCATCCTTATTTGATTTGAATGAACCATTTATGTGTTTTAGGTTTAATAAATGAACAAATGTAATAAGAGCTGATGACCGAACATTTACATTAGTAAATGTCCGACTTTGAACAATAAAGCCAACAGGCATTTTACATATAAAACCCTGTGTCATTCTTGAGTGAATTCATGTCACGTAGGACTAAATCAATCCCCATTTAGCCACGTAACAACTGGTGGAGATGCGGTCTCGATTGTAGCCCGTTTAGATTTAAAATCCCATTAAAATTGGATTAAAATTGCCAAAATAATTTAATAAAAATCTAGAAATAAAAACTTGAAAATTGCTGATTTTATAGCAATTATCTTGAATGACTCAGAGTTGGTAAAGATAAGTGAAGTCACAGCTTGAATATTTAATGTCATTGTGTGAAATAATTTGCATTTTGGAAATGAAAATAGAGTTTAATTGTTTATTAGGGATTAATAAATTGATTTACAATTGTTATATTTAGAATAAATAAAATATATAGTGTATAAATACTAATTTTGATATTTATTTACAGGAAATTTTGTGAATTTATAGGAATTGAACAAATTGTTTTGAAATGTTATTGATGGTTTATTTTCTTTGTAATTTTGAGTGTAATATTTATGTATTATATGCTAATAACACTTTAAGTTTTCAGGTAATGAATTCGTGTTAGTGTATTCAGTGTTTAGAAAGTGAATCAGTGCTAGTGAAAGTGATAAAAAGCGCAATATAAAGGCTTTAGTGTGGCTAAGCCAATAAAATTGTCGCAGTTTAATACGGATAATCTTCAAGATTTACAAAATTGGGAATTGCCCGAACCGGATTTGAAATTTATCGCTACTAGAAAGAAAAGGAACACTGGATCTGAATCTGACACTGAACCTCAGAAGGAAGATAGAGAAGTCCGATCTCAACCTCAATCAATCCTACAGAAGTTGGATTTCGCTACTCCGTTAATAAAATTAATTCCACAAAAAGGTTTAGAAGAAATAATAAAGACATTTACACCAGTAAAGACTAAACCAGTTCCAACACCAATTGAACCAAATTTTCCAAAAATGACATCATCACAGACTCCAACGGACGTATTGACCGACTTATTGAAGAGTTTGGTAGTGCAGAAGCGACCTGTTGTCACTTATGATACAGAAAAGGGCAACATCGACCAATGGCTTGTGGCATATGAAGCTACAATAGGAACAGATGATGAGAGGGTAAAACATCTAGCATTAGCCTTAAAGACTGATGGATTGGCATGGTTTGTGGAACAACTAAAGAAGAATCCGACATGGAAATGGACGGATTGGAAACCACAGATCGAGAAAAAATTTAGAAGAAGCCAAGAAAATGTTTACAATACTCTCCACTTCATGAAACATAAAGAGGGTACAGCAGATGCCTTCATGAAGAAAGTCTTGGCCGAATGTGCGTTTATTCTACCAGAAATGACTGAAATTCAGAAAATAAATTATGTTTACCAAGGTTTGAAGCCTGCAATGCAGAAGATGATGATAACAGTATTTCCATCGACGTTAGAAGAAATGGAACAGAGACTTAAATTGTATGAAAGTCACAAAACAGAGGAACCAGCGGATCTACTGCTCACAATGTTCAAAAAAGTTGTAGATGAAAAGGTGAACCCTACGACAACAGGTATACTGTCTGGAACAGGGGGATCCCCAGTAAGCTACGCCGAGTTATTAGCTGAAAATATCAAATTAAAACAGCAAAAGCTCGTGAGTGAGTCAGTAGAGCCACAACAATCGGTTCCATTATTCATACAAGGCGAGTGGTATATTCCAGCATCGCAGCGCGGACAGAACTTTAGAGGTAGATATAACAGAGGTAGACAACGGTCAAATAGCAGTCCGACAACAACGCGTTCATGTGGATGTTGGCATCGTTATGGTTGTGAACATAACACATCAGCGCCACAGGAGCAACAACCTCAAGAGAATAGAGGGAACCCAAACAACAAAAGGTGGTTTAAGAAGAAAAGGACACAAGGGGGTGGTAAAACTAACCCTAATCCTAAGCAGAACCCACAACAAGGTCAACAAGAAGAGGAAAACTAGTGGGTCGGCCACAAAGAAGATGTCACCATCAACAAGGAAGATGTTGTCATCCAAAGAAGAAAAGAAAAAGTAGAAAAGAAAAGATAATCGTAGTCAATATGAACATTTCAGAATCTCTATTGGAAATTCCAGTAATAGTGAACAACATGGAAGTCAAGGCAGTTATGGACACTGGAGGAAAACGCAATGTTATCAGCGAAGAGCTTGCTGAAGCTTTACAGTTGAAGTACCCGCCAAGCCCAAATATACGATTACAAGGGGTAAGCGGAGAACTTGTGACTCCAATAGGAAAAACCAAGATGAACATTACAATTGGTGAATTAACATACAGGATCGAGGTCCTGATTGTTAAAGGATTTCATTATGAATTACTGCTAAGTGACCCATTCATGCTGTTCGCGAAGTGTGTGTTAGACTACGACAAACAAAAAATCTTTGTGGGCCGAACTAGTGGAAAGGAAGTGTCATTTCCAATGAATAAAACTTTTGTTGATCAGAATTATGTTGCGAGGGTAATGAAAAACATCACTATACCACCAATGCACGAATGCATTGTTCCCATCTATTTGAATAAAGCAATAACATTGGACATGTTTGTGCAACCATTGCATAATGTTACTGATAGATTTGCTGTGATAGGTTGTAAAACTTTGACAGATTTCAAGAATGGCAAAGGCATCATTCGAGTGGCTAACCCAACCAAGAAGACAGTCTTTCTGAAGGAGAAGTCAGCAATCGCAAAAGCTTATTATGTGGTTGATGTTGGGGTGTTTGATGAAAAACAGGTACACTGTTTTGACTTTGACGCCTCAATAGCAAAAGACAAAATGAATAAAGACCAACAAGAGCAAATGCGACAACTTCTTCAAAAGAATCAAGACAGATTTGCTGTTTCTGACAAGGATTTGGGAAGAGTTCAAGTGTATAAGCATAAAATCGATACTGGAGACCATGAACCAATACATTTGCAACCGTATCGTCGTTCTATGAAGGAAAAAGAAGTCGAAGCTGAGGAAACAAAGAAATTGCTTGATATGGGAGTGATAAGGGAATCAGAAAGTCCCTGGAGCGCGCCTGTATTGCTAATAAAGAAAAGAGATGGTAAGTGGAGATTTTGTGTCGACTGGAGACGTTTGAATGCGATAACAAAGAAAATGGTGTACCCATTGCCAAGAATAGATGACACTTTAGATCAGCTGGCAGGTGCACAGTTCTTCTCCATGATGGATCTTATTCAAGGATATTATCAAGTCGAAATAGATGAACAAGATCGCGAAAAAACAGCATTTACCACTTCAAGCGGACATTTTGAGTTTAACGTCCTAGGAATGGGATTATGCAATAGTCCAGCGGCTTTTCAAAAGTTAATGAATAAAGTTTTAGGCAACCTCCTAGGCAAAGTCTGTATAGCGTACATTGACGACCTTATCATTTTCTCTAAAACATTCGATCAGCATTTGAAAGATCTAGACAACGTTTTCGACAAGCTAAGACAATCTAACTTAAAGGTGAAGTTGAGCAAGTGCACATTTGGGACAAACACCATTAAGTATTTGGGACATGTCGTGGACTCTGAGGGTATATCACCAGACCCTAGGAACTTGGAATCGGTCGCAAAGTTTCCAGTTCCTACTAACCTCAAACTTCTTCGAGGATTCATAGGGCTCTGTTCGTATTACAGGAAGTTCATTCCAGGTTTTGCGGACATATCCAAGCCCTTAGTCAATTTGACGAAGAAGGACGAGAAATTTGATTGGGGCCCACCTCATGACAAGGCCTTTAAAACATTAAGGACCGCCCTTATCACCGTGCCAGTGCTTGCGCACCCTAATTTTGAAGAACCCTTCATGGTATCGACTGACGCGAGCGCATATGGTCTTGGAGCAGTGTTGAAACAGAAGATAAACAAACAAGAACATGTGATAGCTTATGCCAGTAGACTTCTCAGCCAAGCAGAACAGAATTACACAGCCACAGAAAGGGAATGTCTGGCTATTCTGTTTGGAATTGAAAAGTACCGACCTTATCTGTATGGTAAGAAGTTCCAGATAATTACAGACCATTCGGCACTCCAATGGCTAAAATCAGTCAAAAACCCCAATGGCAGACTAGCTAGATGGAGCCTACAGCTAGTAGATTTTGATTTCGATGTGATCTACAAGAGCGGAAAAGCGCACAAAGATGCCGACGCCTTGAGCAGAATTCCAGAAGATTTAAGCGAGGAAGAAAACGAAATAGTTCCCTCACTTTTACTCGAACAGCTCGACCTTCCTGCTGAGCAGCGTAAGGACAAGAAGCTACTGGAATTGATCACCGCAATGAATCAAGTAGAGCAACTTCCGAAGAAGAGAAGACGTCCTCTAAAGCAGTTCGTCCTTCTCGATAACGTGTTGTTTAGGAAGAAAAATTCTTTGAATTCCCTAGACACGGAAGTAAATCTGTTATACGTTCCACAGCATTTGAAAACGGCCGTTCTTGAAGAAATGCATGATGGACTGACGGGTGCTCACTTGGGCCTAAACAAAACATGGAAGAGAATGAGAACAAGATTCTTCTGGCCCCGGATATATAAAGACGTTAGAAATTACGTACTTTCTTGTCCACATTGCGCGAGCTCGAAATCAATGACGACAGCGCCAAAAGGTTTAATGCAGCCGTGGTCTACGATATCTAAGCCTTTCGAGAGGATTGGAATCGACACACTGGGAAGTTTTCCAACCTCCGAAAAGGGCAACAAGTATGTTTTCGTAATGACAGATTATTTGTCGCGGACAGTGATTGCTAGAGCAGCTCCAGCATCAACAGCGTTGGAAGCAGCTAGAACCTTGCTTTATGAGTTAATGTTGAAGGAAGGCAGTCCGAGAGAAATCCTGAGCGATAGAGGCACAGAATACAGAAACAAAATGGTGGAAGAAGTATCAAATATGTTTAAAGCCCTACACAAAACCACTTCAGGGTACCATCCAAGGACCAATGGACTTACTGAGCGTTTTAATGCGACGTTTGCAAAAATGTTGCAGATTTATGTTGATAAGGACCAGAGGGACTGGGATGATTTTTTGCCATTTTTGCTTTTCTCGTATAATACCGGTGTGCACGAGACGACAGGATATACACCTTATTATCTTTTGAAAGGATATGAAGTTGATTTGAACGTGGACGTAAACCTCAACTTACCTCAAAAAGAATTTACCTTGCGAACCTCAAAATTCATCCGAGAAGCTAGGAAAATAGCAAATGAAAGGTTGGAGTGGCAAGGAGAAAAAAGCAGAAAAAGATTCGATCAAGGCCGAGTCCATGTGGAATTTGACCCAGGAGAATTAGTATATCTCAAAACACCCAATAGAAAAGTTGGGTTAAGTGAAAAACTCCTACCACAGTTCTCAGGCCCATACGAAATAGTAAGAAGAACCGCGCCAAATGACTATGAAATTAGAAGCTCAAATGGAAAGAAAACAGATATTGTTAATATTGAACGATTAAAACCGTATAAACCCAGAGAAGAAATTCCAGCGGAGATATTAGAAGAATTGACGGCTAAAAAAGTCACATTTGCTGATGAAACTGCAACACAGAGTGAAAAACAACAAGAAATTGAAGAAAACACATCAACTTCGCCAATTCCGATCGCTAAAGAACGATTCATTAGCGATGACGATCAAATTTCGTTAAAAACACTCTTTGAACCTGAAGAAAATACAATAAAAGTGTCAAATTTCCCAATTCCAAGCGAAAAAGAGCGATTAAAAGCGCTCTATGGACCGAAAGAAATTATGGAAAGATGGCAAAACGAAGACGAACGGAAAAACAAAGAAAATCAATTGCGAAAACCGCCGACAGGTGTCGCTGACGCAGTCGATGACGCGTCGCCGCCTGAAATCGAGAGTTTCCGGTCACGTCGCCTTCGCAAACAGGCTCGTCGTGACTACAGTGGATTGTGTTAAGGTTTTCTGAGACGAACCGGGTTTACTGTGTGACTCAAAGAAACCTAAAGCATTAATAACAGCAGCAGTTGATTTGTGTGTGATTCCGTAAGTGAAAGGAGTGGATTTTGAACGAATTTGGCGAACAAATAGCTTAAAAACGAAACGAATTTATCGCGAATTTTGTGAGAAAATAACATCGCGAAATGGAAATTTAAACTTAAATAATTGTGTTAAATCTTCGAAATGAAATTTTAGTGTGTGCATATATTATCAAGTGACTAATTAGTTGAAGAATTGTTAAATTTAGTGTAATTTAGTGCAACATGAAATGTTAAATGAAATAGTGAATGAAAATTGGAATAATTTTGTGAATATTTTGAATTAATGAATTAATTTATTTTATTTTCTTTTCAAATAATATATTAGAATCCGAATGGACGAAATGGCAAGCAAATTTGATCGGATGGATGTGCGTAGTGACAGTGACAGCGATGCGGATTCGGTTTGCTCGATGCAAGTGGGCGATCTTTTGGAACGTCAACTTAAGAAAGGCGATGACTTGGAAATTTATTTAGCAAATAAGCCGAGCACAAGTAAAACTTTGGACGAATTGGTTAACTGCCCACGCCCGTTTACAGAAGGAAAACAAAAGGCGGAGGAAGACAAAAAGAAATATGCAGGACCATTAACAAAGGGTGAAGAAGGCTTATTGCGTCGTCGTCGTAAGAATCGACAATTGAAACGAGATAAGAAAGCACAAAAGAAGAAAGTGTTTGACGAGCAATCAAAAAGAATCCGGGAAGAAGAAATGCGTCACACCGTTGATCGAAACAAACGCCGATTAAATGATTTGCGAATGGAGCACCGGAATATGGTCAACGCCATTAGAGCCAGGAAATTAAAAGGAGTGATGGGATTGCCCGACTATCAGTTGTGGAGAACAGGGGCGAATGCTTTGCTGATCCAGGAGGCGAAAATAAGAAAAAATATTTTAAAAGCCATCGCCCTAGCGAGAAGAGAGTCCTTCCAGGACCCTAGTGTAGTATTTCCTACTCCTATACGGGTATACCGTGTGGAGTTGGACGCTGCACGACAGGTCCAGGCTCTCGGACTTGCATTAGACTATAGTAATGCGCCAAAATATGACTTAGCATTCGACGCCGTGGGTTGTCCGCCGATTAAAGTCATGAACTATCAGATGGCAGCATTAGGCGATCTAACGCCGGGACGACAGAGCTGGACGTATGACAGCGTCGTTGATCACTACCTCCAACTGTTAGAAGAACGATATCCCATATTGGCACCAATTCAATCTGAGTGGGTCTTCAAAATGGTGGACCCAGCTAAACGAAAGGAAGCGATCTATTGGCTAATGAAGAGACTTCCAAGTGCTCAAAAGAAGATTTGGGTGTTTCCAGTTCCTATTGAAGAGCATTGGCAGCTTTTCATAGTGGATTGGCGGAAAAAGCCAACCCAATACGTGCTTTACGACCCAAGCGGACCAATAGAGCGCACATATCCAAAGTGGGAATCTTTAAGATACTCGTTGATGGATGCAGGAGTAAAGTTTCCAAACAAATTCATACGTTGGGACCCGCCACGTATGCACCAATTGGATAATGACAGCTGTGGCCCAACCATACTTTACTTCACTAGAAGATATGTTGAAGACCGTGACTTAATGCAGTTTGGGGAGCCATGTGAGTTACGCTTACGATTTGTGTACGAGATTGCAAATCGTGAAATTCTCCCATTCGAGTTGATCAAGGAAGAAGATAAGAAGGATCAAGCGGAAGGAGGAGAGTGAAGTGAACTTTAACTTCTTTAAGTGAATAAGTGTAAAATCAACACGAACTTTGAACATTTTTTTTTGTGTGTGTGTTTTTTTTATTTTATAGAAAATTGAAAACTTGAAAAAAAAGTAATATAAAACAAAAAACCAAAAAGTGTTATTATTGATGAAAAGTGTTAATTTTATTGAATTTTAAACTTTGAAAATTGTTTCCAATGTAAAAATGTAATAAAAAGTGACTATGACATTTATAAACATTGAAAAGTGTATCATATTATATTTTTGTAAAAATAAGGATGATGAAAAGAGATTCTCAAAATTGTAAAATTGAGTTTATGATTTGAATTTTTTAATGTGAAAGGAGATGCGTTAGTTAGAACAATTCATTGTTTTTCGAGAGACCGAAAAAATTAAAGGGGGGGGCTGTTACGCGGTAGAGCCGTACCGTGTATCGGCTGGCTCTGCTCGCTCTGTTTAGGCATTTAATGCAATGAATTCTCACTAGACGGCGCTGCGCACCTAATTAGATGCACAGACCGTTCAACTTAGTTGATAGGGGGAATAGGAGTTTACTTAGTGAGTTGATTAAGCCAGAGAGCTCAGATCTCTTTTGAGTCTCAAACTGTTACCTTCACCTACTACTGCCAGCCGGTTGACGGTCAGGCAGGACTAGGTTTCCTAAACTGAATTGAATAAACAACAGCATCATCCTTATTTGATTTGAATGAACCATTTATGTGTTTTAGGTTTAATAAATGAACAAATGTAATAAGAGCTGATGACCGAACATTTACATTAGTAAATGTCCGACTTTGAACAATAAAGCCAACAGGCATTTTACATATAAAACCCTGTGTCATTCTTGAGTGAATTCATGTCACGTAGGACTAAATCAATCCCCATTTAGCCACGTAACAATATTCTTTCCACAAATTAGTCTGATCTGCTGTTGCTGTGAAAATTGCTTACATGTTTAAACCGAATACAGTGTTGTAGCTGTTTTGAACTCTCTGGAACAGAGAAGGCAAGTGAAAAATAATTTGTAATTAAGTGTGTATGTTTATTAAAAATAAAGCAATTGTCGCTGAATAATATTTTCGAATATTTTACGGAATGCACAATACTGATAGGATTTGCGTCTGGGATATACAGTATACAGGATTTAACAGGATTGGGCACTTTCCTCATTCTCCTTGTAATACTAGGATTGATGTGGAGTTTTTTCTATCGACCGTATACGAAAGATGGAAATAGAAAATAAATAAATGAATGGATCCACCGATTTTATTTTCTTATCACACCGATCAAAGAAAAATGTGAGAACAGCAGCAGCAACTAGAACTTGCTGTTTTACCATCAGCACCACCTCAATACGACAATTGTATTTTCATTTTTTTTTTGCGACGATTACAAAGGAAATTTTTATTTTGGGCATGGCAGCTCTTCTTGGAAATTGATGATAAATAGATATTCATGACAAATTGGTAAATGCTACATTGTGCAGTTTTACAATACTAGCATTATGCTAAGCATCCCTTTAGCTAAGGATGTTTTATCTTAAATGAATTTTGCTGATTGTTAGCCATGTGCATAGGGCAACAAGAGCAGTTATTTTTGTTTGCAATTTTATAATTGCTAATGGGAAAATTGTGATATTTCGCCACAATGTGTTTTGTAAACAGAAGGTTTTCCACAACAGTTGGATTTTGGGAAATCAGACCAACCAAACCCAAATATTAAATTCTGTACGAAAAGTATATATTTAGTTCTGCTCCTATACAAGAGTGCGCATGTGCACGAGCTGTACTGTGGCTCTGGTTTCTACTTACTATAGTTGACTATAAAAAAACTTTTCTTTCTCTTAAGAGGATTTTTGCAACTCTGGAGAAAGTCATTTTGAAAAAACTGAAAGCTTCTCAAAGGTCTACAAATATTTTAGTTTAACACTAGAACAGCTAGATTGGTCAAAATGACCCAATGGGTTTCCAATAGTGTTTTTTGATGCTTTACATCATAATCAGCAACGTGGCATTTTTCTTAAAAAAGAATAAAAAAAAGAGAATTAACCTAGAACGACTGCATGTTTTGGGTCAAATTGATTTGTCTTAAACTCAGAAACACCTTGGGGCGTCCCCAACTAAGATGAAAAGACAAATAACCACTCCATGAGTCATCCAGAAAAAGGTGACAAAAATTTTCCACAGTCCAACCAAGAGCATTTGAGATTGAAGAACCTTGACCATCCTCTGAGCCACTGATTACTTTGAAAATAAAAACCAGGTTTCAGAAATTATATCCCAAACTGAACACTTCATGTCATGAAAAAAGGCAAATGCCATATTCAATCACGAAAAATGGCAAATTACAAAACCCGCAAGACAAATTCAATTTCAAATGAAAAATTCAAACCAAACTTTGAAAAACTACCAAAAAACTCCAAAATGTGCATCAAATAATATTCTTGCCAAATAAATACTCAATCGCCACACAACTGAAGAAAATACAATTCGAACTAGGCCTGTAGTAGGCCTCAAATGGCGCCAAACAATATCAAAAGAACATATGTAAAAAAATAAATGGATCATTTAGAAATACGAATTCAAACTTGCTGAGAAATTTGAAGAAATGTAAATCCCATGCTTATGAAACCAACCAACCTTTTTGAAATCAAACCCGAGTTAAATTCCGTGAAAAACGAACACAGCGAGCATGTCGAACAGCAAAACCTTGCTGTACATCTCGCCTTGTGCTAATCGAGACGAAGTTACGTGACAGATTATTGTTTAGCGTCTGCCCATGCGCAGAAAAGAAAACAATCCGACGTCTACGGAGATTTGTTGGGGCCATCTGTCTTTTTCAAACTAATCATGAAAATTTCCTACCTAGGTAATGGATGATGGAAACGAAACTGATGACATTTTAAAGTTCAGCAAGAAGCAAACCCAACGTGCTTTTTAAATTTTAAAAATTTATCCTAATGGCAGAGTTTACAAATGACGTCATAGTGACGTCACACTAGAATGAAAACGAGGCTAAGGGGTATGTTTGTATACAGTTAACATACAATTCTGGATGAATTGTATGAATTTCTTTAAATTAAATTAGAAAATAGACAAGAGGATAGCAGCAGTAGTTCCACCAGAGGAAATGAAACAAAAAAATATATTTTTAGACTTTAAAATAAAAGTTTTCAAAAAAAGGGAGAAGTTTGATTACATTTTTACTAACAACAATCGAAGTTTTGAATAAAAAACGTCTCTGCGTCTGCGCAGTTTGAAGTCGATTTGGATGGCATTTTGTTTAACCATAAGGAAACTCACTACACCTGTGGTTCCACGCCATTGGTGAATTGGCTCAAAGCGTACATGGTACCGGAGGTTTTGAATGTCGAAGTGATGGAGAAATATATGGCAGCGCGACCTGCGGATTTCGAGCAAATGACTAAACTCAGAGCAAAAAAAACGAAATTAGCAAAAATGGATTTGTGATTTGTTTTGAAAATGTGGTTTGAATAAAATTATCTGTTTTTAAAAATGCATTTTTTGGCGTAAAATGAGCTATTTTTGTGCATTTGGATGCATTTTTTGGTTCAAAGGTTGAATTTTTTCTTGTGACACGACAAATTTGCGACTTAATTTGAATTTACTGTTTAAAAAACAGAGCACAAACATAAAACTTCATTTTCTTGGTCTAAAATTCTGATTGGGTGTATAAAACTACGTTTCCTGCCTAAAAATTGCCGTTTTCAGGACGAACATGCAATCTGAGCACAAACAAACAATGCATTTGCTTCGACTAAAATATGCGAAGGAGTTTGCATAGAACCAGGGGAGCTTCAGCACACAAACCCAGCGGGCCACCGATTAAAGGTTAAAGGAAGAGCAGCTGCAGTGGCGATAGCGAAGCAGTCGCGGGTCAGCGCGTGTAGTTGACATGGGGCCACGAGCATTAGCTATTGAAGACTTGGAGTGTGTTGCGACGTCCAATTCTTTTAAAATTTGAATACTGTACGCCCAGGACACTTTGTTGCTTGTCTGTCATAAAGTTTTCAACTTGCAACTAAACTTTTTATGTGCACAAATGCACAGTTGGTGCGTAAATGAACTTTGAAATGCTAGAAAGCACTTTTCAGTGCAATAATGCTACTTTTTGAGCAAAATTACCTTTTTGTGCAAATATGTAATTTTAAAACTTTACTATTTTCATTAGAAATTCCAGACAATGCGCAATGCACAGCAAACGAATCATGTCTGAACGAGTTCAAAATGGCCTACGAATAGCAGATTCCTCCTCAAAACACTCAAGTGACCACGGGGAGTAATGGGGAGAGAATTAGGTTGGCATGATCAGGTGCATTATCCTTCTTAATTGGCTAATCAGTCCAAGTTAGAGACAGAAATAAAGGGGGAATGCTCGCACCACCGAAAGATAATAACAAGAAATAGCCTAGGTTTGAAAATTGAATAGAAAGGAAAAACATTTCTTATTTCCTATTTGTTTTTTTAAACTTTAGTTTTAATTCGATTTATAGTTTGGACAAAACGTGGAGTAATGCAATTTCTGCGTGTTTGGAAAACGGTCAAGACGAAGCGTTTTGGAGGAAGAAAAGAAGGATTGTCATTTTTTTCACTGACAAAGGAAAGTTAGAATAAATCATCTAAAATGTTTTTTGTTTTTTTTTTGGTTTTTTTTTGCTGTATAAATTATGCTAAAAAATTAAGCGTTTCGAACCACATCGAAAGACGATTACAAAAGTATGGAACAACTTCGAGTGCGAATTAAAAAGAAATTTAAAAAATGTGAAAAAAAAGAAGAATTTGTTTGGGTCTGAAATTTCATCAATATGCTTTTTGGTCTTTATTTCGCACTTTTTTTTATCATTCTGCATTACTTTTTTGGTATTTTTTTTATAGGCATTTGTATAAATGGCCAAAACAGAATGCAAAAACCCGCCTGTATGTGAAGCTATTTTTCGTTTTTGTTCGTTTTTGCATCTCGGTCTTGTAAATGGCACTTAAAAATTCATTTTTTCATTCAACCAATAAATTTGGTGTGTTATGACCCCCCCGTACTCATGTTTTGGGAAGTAGATAAAACTCTGAGCCCTCGATCTGACTTTCGTAACGGCCGCCATTTCAGATTTGGTTGTAAAAATTAAAACCCGGCGTAAATAAATCCCCCCTGTTTTTTTTTTGCGATTTTTGGTGATGGTTCTTCGTTGTTTTTGATATACATTCTGTTTATATAGAATAATTCGTAAGCGGTAAAAACAAAAACTTTAAATTCTGGTTTTGTTCATGGCTAAAAAATCTCCGAATGCGGTCATGGCATTGTGAGTACAAACAATGCGTATTCTTCGACTAAAATATGCGAAGGACGCCTGAAACACCAACTCAGACTAAACTTTTAAATCCCAGCGGGACACGGATTAAACACCCAACCACGACCCAACCACAACCAAAACAACCAGGATGTAAGAGCAGGTGCTTAATTACCTTACCACACAGTCACACACAATACACAAATGACTCAGAAATGACCCACAAATATCAAATTCCTACACAAACACAAACACCACGGGAGATCACGGGAGTCAAGGCAAGGGCAAGATGGCGGGCAAGGGGGTTAATAATCACGTGGATTCGTCCTAATTTGACCAAACAGTTCAAACGAAAGGAAGAAGAGGTTGAAAATTAGTTCAAAAAATATTACAAATTTTACTAAAAAAAATACAAAAAATACAAAAAATCTCATTCTTGTTAGGATTAGAGGAAGAAAGAGAATTACAGGAAAAGGTCTGGTCAGATTTTTGTTTCATTGTTTTCTTATCTGCACAAGTTTGGTCCTGTTATAATCCATTGTAATCCTTAATCTCTCTCCTCGACATTGGTTGACACTTCGTCATATAAATAGGTGGATTTTGACCAGTTTGCATTCGTATCCTGGCTGGCCCAGAAGAAGACTGGTCAAGAGGAAGCAATGTGTAAGAGTTTTCTTCGATTTTTAATGAAAAATTTTCATTTTTTTTTTCGGTTATTTCTTTAGCAACCGTTAAAATTAAATGCAAGCGATGCTTTTATAGCAGCAACCGCGAAAACAATGTGCAGCGTCATTGGAGATTTATGCACGAGCCGTTGGCGGAACCATTGGGTTGCTGCCGAATCAAATTTTGGACGAAATTCGAAAAGAAACAGCACGTTCAGGTGGTGCACGAGAAAGGATTCATGTGCATGTTTCCGAACTGCGGCAAGAAATTCACTCGCCATGCACTACTCGAGAGACACAACAAAATCCACACTGGTGAAAAACCCTTCAAATGCGGTTACTGCAAATACGAGTCGTGTAACAAATCAAACGTGAGCAGGCACAGCGCGACGAAACACGCGAGGAAAAGAGCTAACGTATAAAAATGGAGGAATTTTTCACTTTTTCTTTTATTTAATTCGCTGTGTTTTTGTTGTTTTTGGTAGATTATATCCGTGCCGAGGTTGAGGGTTGGTTTGGATGGTATTGCGGAAAGATGTGCGAGGGTTGGAGACGATGATATGGGTTCGAACGGGAGTGAGGTGAGGAGTGAGGAGATGGCCCAAGACGTTGTGAGTGAGAAGATGACCCAAGACGTTGTAACAGGTGCTTACTTGTTGATGTGGATACAAGCCTTGAGGATCGCTAAATCGTAAATTTTAACTAGATCGTATTCCATTTTGTTGTTCTTGATAGTGTTGGATTTGTGAATTTAAATTATTCCACCATTTTGTTGTTGTGTTTTAGTGTTTGATTTTAAATGTTTTTGATATTTTTTTTTAAATATACCGGTATGTTTTAATAAATTTTTCGTAAATTCTAATTTTTTGTTTTTATTTATGAATTTACAGAAAATGACGTTGTTAGGGTTTCTGGAGTGGGCCTGGGAGAGGATTTGTCACGCAGAGTGAGAAAATGGCCGCGATCGAGGTTGGAAAAGGGGTCGTGATCGTGACAGTGATTTTAGTTGCAGTTGAATTCTCGAATGATAGTTTTAATTTGTTATGTGTTTCGGAAAACCGTTCGGAATTCGCTGGAGAAATAAATGGTTTCGGGAATTGATTTCTATTTAGTGTCAATGCTGCGATAACCGCCATTGTCTTCGCGATCGAGCCTCGCTTTCGGCTGTGATCGCTTGATCGGCCCGAATACCATAAGAAATCGCGATGAAAAATGTGAAATTCGTTCACCTCGCTAAGTAGGATCTAAATTCGGGGCTTTTTAGTTGATTCATCGCCTGTTTGATCGAAGCTGCCATAATTCCACCACCGATTGTGCACGCAATATTCTGCCTTGAGATTGAATAAAAGAATATATTTCCAAGTGAAACACGCGCGTTATTGTGTTGCTTAGCAAAGTTTGTTTTTGTATCTCCCGCCTTTATTTTCACCAAGGCCTTGTGCTTGAAAGACCCTGAATGAGTTTTGGTAGTTTTAATTTTTTGGATTTTATTTTATTAAATGTATAGTTGTGTAGTAATTACGACACAAATGGTCGGAATAAAAATCTAGTGTTTGGTATTTACTCGATTCGTTTGATGAGCCTATATTTAAGCAATTTGTATTGTTTCCTTTTAATTTTTTCAAATGCAATAAAATATGGAGGAATTGTAAATTTGAAAATTAAAATTGAAACTGAAAATTTTCTTGATTTTCGAATTTTCTGAAAATTGAAAATTGAAAATTGAACCACTATAAAATTCGACAAATGGAAATTTAACCGATAAGATAATTGATTCAAGCATTCTATTTTTGCGGACCAATTATTAGTCAAAGATAATCGCCAACCGATTGAGTGGCGGCTTCGAAATAACCATTCGAAATAACAAAACCGCGACGTTTATCACAAGATTTTAACTTAACAAGAAGAAAAAAAAGATGTAATTTGTGCCACTTTCTCGTTTATGGATGCTCATTTTCAAAGAAATAGACCAACTTTCTTCTTATCATTCTTGATTTCATTGATTGATTTATTGCGTGCATTTTACGACATGGAATTTTTTGTCAAGTTATTATGGCAACAAACAACTTTTTATAGAATAGGGGATTTATAGAATAGGGTAAACGCGTTTTGAATTACGTGTCGACTACGACACAAGGAGAGCATGGCTGTAAGATGGGACCCGTTTACTGAAAGTCCTCCTGAAGTGTGGCGGCGAGCGATCCTCTCGCTCGATCATTCACGAATTAAGCACGAGTTTATTGAAATTATAAAAAGGAAGAATTCTGGTAGAGCGAGCCTTCATGGTCTAGTTGAAGTTACGTGTCTTTAAGACTGTCGTCGACAACCAGATTATCGCAGAAGGCGATACCGTCCCAAGCCTTGCTGGGATCTCTAATGGCGAGATGGCAAGACCGAGCAAAGCACATTAATCACCCATGCAAGAGACACAAAAGTAAGAAACCGTTGCGAATTGGTTTAATTCTAGCTAGGGATATGTCAAGGGCAAAAAAGATATAGCAACAAAAAGTATGGGTTTCTAAGCTAGGTTAGGCTGAGGAAATAAACTACAAGTGCATAAACTGGTAAATACAGTATGCCAGGTTGAAGCAGTGCTGGACTGGCCCATGGCCGCTGTGGCCTGTCCCGACTTCATTAATTGTAGCCCGGACACCCAGATTTCCCGGCAATAAATTTGTTCCCAGTCCAGCCCTGGGTTGAAGGAATGTAGATGCAGAACTAAACAAACCAACGAGCCTGAAAAATTTTGAAAATGTCATTTCTCACTAATATAATCAACTGAATTATGCTATCTTGCATTATTGCGTACTTATGGATTCACAAATCGAGAAATCATAAATACACCACCTTTTCAGCCGAAATGAGAAGGATATACAGACGCACTAGAATGGGAGAGGTTTTGTTGTGCCACCATCGCAATTTAAAGCATGCAAGAGATTAAAAACTACACCCCAATTTTTTGCCTTAAAGTATTCTTCATATTACTACTCAAGAAATAGAAAAATTGAAATTTGTGTACAGAAATGAGAATCAAATACAAAAAAATGATGGAATTTCAATAAAAAATGAAAAATTTCAATAAAAAATGAAAAATTTCAATAAAAAATGAAAAGATTTCAATAAAAAATGAAAAATTTCAATAAAAAATGAAGATTTTTAATTTTTTTTAATATTTAAAAAGAAGCTTAAAAGGAGACATCATTATTCAAAATCCCAAGACGATTTGATACGTGAGTTTGGTTTTCATGGCGCCGCAATCTATAATTGACTGGGAGTTTTTTGGACAATATTTTAGAGAGTTTTTGTAAGAAGACAGATTATTATAAAAATTGTTTAACGACTTATACAAACATTTAGGATATGATATAGAATCTGCGTGTCAGAGATTTGAATGTTTTATAGCATTCGGATGGGATTCGGTTGGCATTTGGAAAGATTTAGATGATTACTTTAATAAAAAAGTGGAAAATATTTTATCTTTACTCCAATTTTCGACAAAAAAATTCAAATTTTTAGAAAATGTAAAGATTCGGGATTCGGAGATTCGGGGATTCTACATTACTATATTTTTTATTTTGCTGCAGTTGAGTGATGACTTAATCATCACCTCGTCATCGGGCGAAAGGATTAGGAAAACGGGGGTAACAGGAGCTTTCCTGTTAAGCAAATGACCCAATTTAAAACACTTCTCTTTAGGAACTGGAAACGGTATGAGCTCTGATCTTTTGACCCGAGTAGGAAATCAATGTCAGCCCGATTGTGGCATGGCAGCGAGGAACTATTCTTATTGCATAACAAATTGATTAATCGTTTCAGCTTATCATTGCGTGTTTTATTTGTTAAGAATTGTATTGTGTTGCATTTACTTTAATGAGATGTAAAACCTGAATGTAAATTCACCCAAAGCCAATGAATAACCGAACAATCACAATGCCCGGTTAAATAAAGAGAATTAGTTAAAGTTAAACCTAAATAAAAGTCTGCTCATTTCATTCCTCACACTTCAGCCCCAAATAGAGTTGTTGTGTGGCCACCGCTCTTAAAAGACAAGAAACCACGCAACAACATTGAAATATATATTTTACGTGTTTTTAGTATTCTTGGTTGTTTATCTAGTTGCCCTGATCCTGATGTTTTTTAAGTAGAAAAGGGGTAATTGTCGTGTTTGTAATACTTGGTTTGTAAAATATTTTATCTTGTTCAATTTACGACAAAAAAAATTCAAATTTTTATAAAATGTAAAGATTCGGGATTTGAAGATTCGGGGATTCTATATTACTATATTTTTTATTTTGCTGCGGTAATTGGATTTTATTACATTTTATTGATTTTATTATATTTATTATATTAATTTTAGACTTTCGGTCAGTATGCACACTTGTACACAAGGTATTTAAGTGTGTTCTAACTTGTTTTGTACATTGACAGCATTGTTTGGATTTTAGATATTGCCGCAACCAGGCAAGAGAAAACGGTATCGACATACAAGAAACTACATCCCAACAGTCTACTGGAAGTGATGACTATTGGCACTCACTTGCACATAAATTCGGTAGATTTAAAACGTTTTTTTCGGGGATTGTGGTGGTTCATGGTTTGGATTGCGGCCCTGATGCGCATAATTATATTTGTAGAATTAAAAAATTGAAATTATATTTGTAGAATTGAAAGATTGAAATTATATTTGTTTAATTGAAAAATTGAAAAATTACAAACTGAACCATAAATCTGTGGCCCTGCCCAGTGAATATTGAATCGCTAGTCAAGAAGGACAAAGGCTAAAAGATTAAAGAATTATTGTAAATTGTAAATTAAAATAGTTATTATCAAGGACTTATCAAGTCACTACAAGAAGCAAAAGGAAGAGACAACCTGAAGATGAAAGAAAAAAGATCCTCAATAAAGTATGACTTTCAGTCTACTCTCTGACTTTCACTGGGTTTTTCATTACTTTCTCTATACTACAATACTGCAACATGTTTTCTAAGCTTATATTTCAAACAGTCTGACACTCTTAAAGCATGCCATTAGAACCAGGAATAGTGGCAACGGCCAAAAGAACGGCCCCTTAGTCTTAGCTTGTGCTCTGAGCAACATTGCACCTGAGGATGAAAGAAAAGAGATCCTCAATAAAATTTATGACTTTCAGTCTACTCTCCGACTTTGACTTTGGTAAAAAGCTGGGTCTTTGGCTGGGCTTTTCATTACTTTCTCTATACTACAATACTCCAATATGTTTTCTAAGCTTATATTTCAAACAGTCTGACACTCTTAAAGCGTGTCATTAGGACCAGGAATAGTGGCAACGGCCAAAAAAGGGTTAAAACTACGGTAAAAAAAACAACAAAAGTAAGGATTATCAGAACCACCAGAAAAGAGAACGCCATCGGCAAAGCAAAAGAAATTCCAAACCCATGCCACAGGCAATCAGCGAACTTTTCGAAAAAGAGAAATTGTTTCTGCAGATGGAAGATCGAATAGCACGTGTGTAGCTTTTAATTTAATTAATTTAATTAAATTTCATTTCACTACTAGAATATCAAAAACACAAGGAAGAAGAGCGGTAACTTAAGTTTCAACGGCAAGAAGAAAAAAACAATTAACCAGCTAGATAAAAAACCATTAAAGATGAAGTGCAACCTTTCAGCTAGGTTAGGCTGAGAAAATAAACCACATGTGCATAAACTGGAATAATACACCGACCTCGAAAACCAGAAAATGCGTACATTTGCAGCCGAAATGAGAATGAGAAAGATATTCCGCCATATTCTGACAGTAGAATGGGAGAGGTTTTGTCATGCCACTGTAATAAAGCCACATTTCTTTAACATTCTCTTCATTTCTGTTCATTTCTGCATCGTTTCTCTTCCGGAAGTGCATAAACTGGAAAATACAGGATGCCCGGTTGAAGAAATGTAGACGCAGAAGAGATAAGTGACTTTTATAAGTTAAAGAAGTGATTTCAATATCAATTTCACTTAATCTTAAGCTTATATTTCAAACAGTCTGACACTCTTAAAGCGTGCCATTAGAACCAGGAATAGTGGGAATGGCCAGAATAGGGATTAAAACTAGGATCATCGTAGGTTAGGCTGAGGAAATTAAATAAACCACAAGTGCATAAACTGAAAAAAACAGGACGCCAGGTTGAAGAAATGTAGATGCAGAAGTCAAAGAAGTGATTTCAATTTCACTTAATCTTCATCAATATTAGAATTCTCAGAGATATGATGTAAAAACTGTCTATCTTGTTCAGGGAAATCATTTCAGTTGGAATGTGAGCCCATGTAGCAGTATAAGCACGAAAGATTAAGAACTACACCCAAATTTTTGCCTTAAAATATTCTTCCTAATACTACTCAAGAAATAGAAAAATAAAAAATTGTATACAGAAATGAGAATCAAATACAAAAAATTGATGGAATGTCAGTACACCTGCAAAAGCCATCTGCAAATGCATTTCTCCATCTGTAAATGAATTTTTTCCATCTGTGAAATACATTTTTGCCATCTAAAATTATTTTTTTTTTGCTTGAAAATATCATTTTTGAAGTTTATGACCATCCTCTGAGCCACTTATAACTTTGAAAATAAAAACCAGATTTTAGAAATCAAATCCCAAACTTGATCACGAAAAATGGCAAATTCCATTACCAATCATGACAAGACAAATTCAATTTCAAATGAAAAATTCAAACCAAACCTTGAAAAACCACCAAAAAACACCAAAAAACACCAAAAAGCTCCAAAAGGCGCATCAAATAATATTCTTGCCAAATAAATACTCAACCACCACATCACTGAAGAAATACAGAAGAAAATACATTTCGAACTAGGCCCACAGTAGGCCTAAAATAGCGCAAACAATAGCAAAAAAACGTATATAAGAAAATAAATGGATCATTTTTCAAAGAAATACGAATTCAAACTTGCTGAGAAATTTGCGGAAATGTTAATCCTGTGTTTATGAAACCAACCAACCTTTTGGAAATCAAACCCGAATCAAATAACGTGAAAAACCGTGAAGAACGAACACAAGTCGAACCTCACCTCGTTTTGTGCTGATCGAGACGAAACTACGTGACACGAGTATTGTTTAGACTTTCATATTGTTTATAGCATCGTCGTAATACCACAGAATAGTATTATTCTGTGATAAAACAACCAAAACAATTTTATTTTTATTTTTCTATTTTTCTATTTTTCCATTTTGTTTTTATTTTTTGCGATTTTTCATTTCATTTTATTTTCATCCCCGCTCAAATCCAACGACACTCTTTACTACGTCATAATATACGGGCGGCCATTTTGTGACGTAAAATGTTTCTCCCACAAATTCCCAAAAAATCGTTTAATTTGTAAATAATTCCCAATTCAAACAAAAATAAACGAAAACGAAACAATCTAATTGGCAAACCACATAGTTTTATTATTATTTATTCAATAAAAACATTTTATGAATTCGCATTTGGACCTTTCCTCTTTCCAAACGTGGGCACCACATTTACAAATCTTCGATTGTATTGGATCCTTCGTTTAGAGCGACCCGTCTTCTTCTTCTTTTTCTCTTGTTTCTCGACCTACAAATCAATCAACTAATCAAAACCATCCAATCTAACTGAATTTAACGAGAAAAATTCAATACCTTGGGTGTCTGACCCTTCACTTTACCAGCACGAGCCAATGATCCGTGAACTTTGCCTGTTTTAAAGCAAAATAAACGTTTTAATCGATGAAAGGAGTACAATTACGCCTTAATTTATAATTACCTCCCAGAACTCGAACGGTGCAGTCCAGGCACAGATTTTGCATCAAACCGGTCAAAACTTCATTGTCCTCCAACGGTCTGCCCGACGAATAAAGAACGATGTCTTCCTCTGGAATATTATCGAGCAGGGCGACATGTTTCTGCAAGGGAAAGATGGGAGTTTGAGTTTGTAATTTGTGCGGGTTTGATGCCAATTTTTACCTTAATGGCGGAAATGTTTTCTCCTTCGAGAAAATCGACGACATGCGTCTTGTTGCTTCTGATGAAAAGTTGCATCTTGGTGCGCTTCACTAATCCGGGAATTACTGTAAACACGAAATTTGAACCGATGTTGGTTTTTGTGGTTTTTATGAGTGGAAAACTTACTGAAATTCGTCTCGAAACAATTCGGGACCACGCGTACTAAAACTCCTAACAGAAACGGAAATGAATAGATGCGCATGCGCAGAAAGCAGCTTATTGACACCAGATGGCTCTACAATTTTATGAAAAAATGGCGCACATTTTTAAATACTGTAAAACAGTATGAGAAAAATACTCAAAAATATCAGTTTTTATCCTGTAAACTAACGATAACAAATCAATTTCATCGTTATTGATGTTCTTTCGTCACATCGATAATTTTTTTAAATTAATTTATCAAATAGACGGGCGATTTTTTATTTTTTTTTATTTATTCAAATCGAGAGAACATATAAATAAATAAAATCTATCAACAATAGTAGCAATCGTATAATGTATAGTAAATTAAATTTGCACAATTAGTATATTAAAATACAATTCGAAAACAAATGGGAGAATTTCATTCGAGCCCCAACAACCAATTGATTCCTTGAACGGTGGTTAAAATCAATGGCTGCCACACGACTAAATAGCGAATCCAATCTAATAGCTGCCCGTAAAACATATGCGGCCGTTCCCATCTTGAAAAATAAATTAAGAAAATGTGTACAAGTTATGAGTTAATATGTGTGCATGGAATTGTAAATTTAAAGGATACGGATTGCAGAACATCCTCTTTAGATCTACTTTCTCCTTGCAATATGGGCAGGTTTGTTTTTTACCGACGATGCACCATCCACGTATGCAAAATTCGTGAAAACTAAAATTATGTAATATCAGATTAATAAAAAAATTAACGATAAATTTCAAATTTGGATTGATAAATTAGAAATGTGATCAATTATCACAAATTTGGAGAAAAATATCACAAAATTTGAACAAAAAAAAATCACAAATTTTGGACAAAAAAATCACAAAATTTGGACAAAAAAAATCACAAAATTTGGACAAAAAAATCACAAAATTTGGACAAAAAAATCACAAAATTTGGACAAAAAAATCACAAAATTTGATCAGTAAATTCAAAATTTGATCAGTAAATTCAAAATTTGATCAGTAAATTCAAAATTTGATTAGGAAATTCAAAATTTGATCAGTAAATTCAGAGTTTGGGAGATTAAACACAAATTACGTGTGATTGCACGTGAGTTTGTAAGTTTTTTCCACGACTGCAGCATCGTTATTCTTGACCAGAATCTCGTTTCCACACACCGCGCACACGTGAGGCTCCAGCCGCCGCACCGGCATACCGGAAGTCGTGTAATACTACCAAATTTTTAAAAAAAAATTAACTTTTTTGAATTATTATTTTGTTTGTTTGTTTGTTTATTTACTCCAACGTGAGCGGCCATTTTGTCCGTGCATATTTCCGCAATGTCCCTGCTCAAAACGCCGTAATAAAGACCGTAGAAAAGTGAAAAGAGCCCGGCGTCCATCCACGAACTCGACTTGGCGTTGAACACATGATTCAAACCGAGGAGAGTGAGCATCATGACTGCGTGACCGAATATTCCCAAAGCGTAACTGATTTTGTATAGGAGATAAAACCATTTGTAAACTAGCCTAGAAATAAATTAATAAATTAATTGATTGATTAGTTTTGATTTTTTAGGGAATTTCTTACCTCGGTGTGGTTCCGGAAATTGGTTTTTGCATCGCTTTTCGCATTACAATTCCCGTAAGGATCGTATGCACGATCCAGATTATTACAAAGCGAAACCAACCGTGTATTGCGCTTATTATTAATGGAATTATCCACATGCCTACTAGAGATACGGACTGAAATAATACAGAAAATTTAGTTTACGTATTTATTTTAACATTCTTGGCTTATTTTGTTGTAAAATTGGAGTTTTTAGATAGGAAAATGGAGTGTTTTAACAAAAAATATGCATTTTTTGGCTCAAAAATTCCATTTTTTGTCTAAAATAATCAATTTCTCGATCAAAAATTGTAATTTTTCACCAAAAAATACATTTTTACGCCCAAAAATTCAATTTTTCGTCCAAAATATTCAATTTCTCGATCAAAAATTGTAATTTTCCACCAAAAAATACATTTTTACGCACAAGAAAATTATTTTTACCAAAAATTTGTTAATTTCGATAAATAAAAAATTTTCATGGATAAAAATGCATCGATTCTTTTTAGAGAAATAATAATTTTACCCCTTAAAATGCTAATTCGTTGATTACTTGATAAGATTTGAAGTGTCGTTTCTTCCATTCTATGACCGCAAACTGAGCAATAAACAGAGTGGTAAAAAATATAAATATCATGAGCACGTGCATGCTGTCGTGACCCCGGTGTTTCTCGTGCATTTGGTGGTGTTCGTACCTATCGGATGTAGAAATATTGTCATTATATTGTCATTTATTTCTCGGTTTATTCGCTAATTACCGCCATCTCTCTTCGTCCGACAATTTTGAAATGTCAATGTCATTCTGAAAAAGTTAAAAACACAATAAAATTGTTTAAACAATCTTGAAAAAATACAGACGAGGCGGTTTTTTGTTTTGATTCAACTTTAAGGAATAAATACCGAAACCGTTGGAAACACATCGTTCTCTCCGTGAATATGACCTGCCATGTTGTTTTTGAGGTCCGAGTCGGCTTCACGTTTGCCGGAAAAACGGAATATAAAAAAAAGAAATAAACACTTTTCACTTTATTTTAACGTGCTTATGATTTACAATAAAGATTGAAATGATATATTACTAAATTACTGTTTTTAACCAAACATTTCTATTTTACAAGCACGAAAAAAAAATGTTCCGTTTAAAACGCCCGTTCAGGTTTTCACACAACCCATAACGGCGCTGTTTACGTGGTTTGCTATGAAAATTTCGCATGTCCGCATTGCATAATGCATCCTGCAAACATAATCTCGTGGCAGGTAATCACACTTTAAAAAAAAACCTTATCATGATCGTTTACGACTTTTTATTTCCAGCTGTCAAGTAAGTGCTCCACAACATAGGGAAGCAACTAATACGATTGTGTCAGGGTCACGTGACAACCCGAATCTCGATAAAGAAAAAGCGAAAAAATACCATTTCAAACCACACAACGCCAAAATGGAGATCAAGTCAACAGGTTTCTGCATTCTGCTACTCCTGGCAGCCCATCTAACACTTGTCGAGTCGCACTACGACCCCACTTGGGAATCTTTGGATGCACGTCCACTGCCATCATGGTATGACCAGGCAAAAGTGGGCATTTTCATTCACTGGGGAGTTTTTTCAGTTCCTAGTTTTGGTTCTGAGTGGTTCTGGAATACCTGGGAGAACAAGAACCCAGATGCAGTCAAATTTATGCAGAAAAACTACAAGCCCAACTTCACGTATCAAGAATTTGCTCCAATGTTCACCGCTGAGTTCTATGATCCAGACTTCTGGGCCGACTTGTTCCAGGCCTCTGGTGCCAAGTGAGTTTTGCACATTTACACACCGACAAAGAGCTAAAAATGATGTTTTAACCTTGTAGATACGTTGTCTTGACGAGCAAGCACCACGAAGGATATACCATGTGGCCGTCAAAGTATTCGTGGAATTGGAATTCGATGGATGTCGGACCTAATAGGGATTTGCTAGGTAATGAGAATAGACAACCAAGCGTAGATTTTTTACCATTAAAAATAAACAAACGGTAAAAAATGTGTGCTTTTGCGATGCAACCAGGTGCTTAAATCCTTCTGTATTATTAAAAATCGACAAATGCTCTAATAGACCGGGGTATCCATTACAAATTAGGTTTAAATGGACCAAAACGACTGAATGCTGTATCTAAATTGAACAAAACGGCTAAAAAAAATAGCGGGGGAAATGTAGGTTTTGTCACGTTTTATTGAGCATTTCCGGTATTTGTTTCTAATAAATCGGTTTTTTTTTTATCGTTTTTGAATAGGCGACCTGGCCAAGTCGATTCGTAAGCGTACCGATTTGGTTTTCGGACTTTACCATTCGCTCTTCGAGTGGTACCATCCTTTGTACTTACAAGATAAGGCCAACAAGTTCAACACTACTAACTTTGTCACTGTACGTTTCCATGCAGATATCAGACAGAATAACTTATCACATTAAATGAATCTCTTTTTTTCAATTTCAGACTAAAACAATGCCAGAATTAAGGGAATTAGTCGAGCAATATAAACCGTCGGTCGTTTGGTCGGACGGTGAATGGGAAGCGCCGGACACATATTGGGACAGCAAAAAATTCTTAGCTTGGCTTTACAACGAGAGGTGAGCGAGCAAATGATCCAAGTTGTTAACAGAATAACAGTTAATGCTTGAAATGTGTTGTTGTAGTCCTGTCAAAGATGTGGTTGTGACGAATGACAGATGGGGTGCTGGAACACTATGCAAGCATGGTGGTTATTACACTTGCACAGACAGATACAGTCCAGGTATGTGTGCTCGTCCACGTTAAATTGTTAAATTGTGAATTGTTGGTTGTATTGATTGACAGGGGTCCTGCAAAGCCACAAGTGGGAGAATTGTATGACGATAGACAAGGCTTCGTGGGGCTATCGAAGAAATTCCCAGCTGAGCGATTACCTCACTATCAATGATTTAATCAAAGACCTCGCGTCAACTATCAGGTAATTATCAGCAAACTGTAGCTATCTAGGGATAGAATTGTCTAAAAATTTCCATCATGTAAACCTAAATGTTGTTGCTAGGGAGAAGTTTAGTGCTTAAAGGGGTAAATTAAATGAACGCTTCTGAATTTTTTGATTTTGTATTACCGGTAATCGCAAAATCAATAATTTTTGATGCCGTCAAAAACAGTCTAAAAGTGGAAACACAAAGGAGCGGGTAAAATTCCAAAGCTTGCTTTTAGTTGGTTGGCACGACATGGTTTAGTTTATTTATTTATTTATTTATTTATTTATTTATTTATTTATTTATTTATTTATTTATTTGTTTATTTATTAAATTCGTAAACAGCACTAAAAGTACGTCTGGCCACAAGCATGCAAGGGTTAACCAAGGAACAATTCCTCCAAATCTTTCTGTCTTTCCTTCGCGTTCATTCCCTGAGAAGACATTTTCACGTCTCGATAGAAATTATCGGCCAAAAAATTCTATTTTTTGTTGATTATTTTTAAAAAACAAAACAAAAAAAATTCATTTAATGCAGCCAATTAAATCTCCAAGTTTGATAACACTTGTGACAGTTGAACACGCAGGGTCGCTCACTAATTGTGGTTGGTGGTGCACTTTTACTATCTGCGATTCATCTGTTTTTCATGGGGCTTGTATGGGCTCCGCCTCTTCCCTACCTAGGCTCGGCCTACGGTAGGGTGCCGCCGTGTCACAAGAAATAAAAATTTTGTGCGTCAAATGTCTATTTCCCTTCGCAGTGCCGAATTAGATAAGGATGGAAGATGATGTAGTCTCAGCCAACTGATGATTGAGCACGGTCGAGTTGAAAATCTGATTCATTCCAAATGGAGTATTCGGCATGTTTCCGTGGTTTTCGGGGGGAATGTTGACATTCCGGTAGTTGGGAGGCAAAATTATTCCGGAAATGAATTGGTACCCACGCATCGACGGCAAGATTTGCACAAATAAACGTCAAATTTAAATAACAATAATAAATTTCTTTTTAATATAAAGGGTGTCCCAAAATTAATGCAAGATTAGAATTAAATAAAAAACACAGTTTTTAGTCTTTAGATTGTTATTTTTTTATTGAATCATAAAGTACACAGCATAAAGTTATTTAAGGAATAAGGCAAGATTTGAATTTGCCGAAATTGGATGATATTGATGTGGCCAATATGTGGTTTCAACAACACGGTGCCACATGCCATACAGCCCGTGAAACAATTCAGTTACTGCATGGGACATTTCCTGGTCGTGTACTCTCTCGTTTCGGTGATCAGAATTGGCTCCCATTAGATTTCTTTTTATGGGGTTATTTGAAGTCAAATGTCTATGTCAACAAGCCCACAACCACCCGTGCATTACAGGAGGAAATTAAACGCTGCATCAACGAAATTCAGCCACATTTATGCAGAATGGTCATGGAAAATTTTGACAAAAAGAGTGCGCATGTGCCAGCAAAGCCGTGGAGGCCATTTGTCCGATGTGTTATTCCATAAATAACCCTATCCTACGTTAGTCTTTAGATTGGTATTTTTTTATTTAATCATAAAATTAAATAAAAAAAATAGCAACCTAAAGACTAAAAACTGTGTTTTCTATCAAATCATGCGTTAATTTTGGGACACCCTTTATTTTTAATTGTTCATCTTCTGTTTTGATCGAGTTCCTGTAAAGGTATAAAATTATTTAAACACTTTCCAAAAATTTCAGAAGTTTTGTATAAAATAAGAAATATTACAGAATGGTTGGTTGGATATAACGAGATGATTTGTTGTAACAAGGTTCGACTGTATAACACAACCCTTGTTTTGTATTCGAATACAAACACCATTCTATTATATTTGGGGTAAGAAGAAGAACGGTAGTCTCAAAATCACTTACCAAAGTCTCAAAAACTACCTTTAGCTGGATTGTTTTGATTTTAAGGGTTTTTGCAATTATGCGCACGATTTGTGGAACTGATATCACGTGACAAATCCAAAAATGAAAAATTGTTGAAGTTGCAAAATGACAAAATCGCCTCGTCTGATATAATTGATCTAATTTTCAATGGCCTGTTGCAGTTGCGGTGGAAATTTGTTGATGAATGTTGGGCCAACGCATGACGGGCGTATTTTGCCGGTCTTTGAAGAGCGTCTTCGGCAATTCGGATCCTGGTTGAAGGTGAACGGAGAAGCCGTGTACGAAAGCATTCCATGGACTCATCAAAACGATACTGTAACTCGTGATATTTGGTACGTGATTTGTCGTTGAATTTCTCGGATAAATTGCAATTTTCTCGTCCGTTAGGTATACGTCGAAGAAGGGTGCTTCCCTCAGTGTTTACGCGTTTGTTTTGAATTGGCCGAAAACAAACAGTTTGTTGTTGGGAGCAGTTGATGCGAAGGACGTCAGCGATGTGTCTATGTTGGGTTTGCCCGGATCGTTGAAGTGGAAAGCCGGTGAGAAGGGAGGCGTCGAGATCGAATTTCCACTCGTGGCTCCACCTCTTTTACCATCACAATGGGCTTGGGTTCTTAAAATCGTATAAAAAATTATGTGAGATTTGTAAATTGTAAAATGGGAGTAATTCTAATTGTTATTGATTAAAGCACTGTTACAAGTTATTTTTTCCACTTGATTTACATTTGAAATAGTTAGAACAGAAACCCACGCATTTGTCCGATAAAAAGCAGTTTTTTAACTAAAGAATGTAGTTTAAATAAAAAAACAGTTTTTTAAACTGCATAAGTTATTTGACATGAACTGGCTTTTTAAGAAGTTATAACCGCGTTTGAAAGACGCGCCAGTTACGAAACTAGGAGAGCCTGGCCGTAAGCCGTAAGCCGTATTCATTTTTGAAATATACCGGTAGGGCACTTCTTGAGGTATGAGCAATCCCCCTTTATTTCTGCCTCTAACTTGGACTGATTAGCCAATTAAGGAGGATAATGCACCTGATCATGCCAACCTACAAGTAATTCTCTCCCCATAATACTCCCCGTGGTCACTTGGGTGTTTTGAGGAGGAATCTGCATTGTGGACTCGTTCAGACACGATTCGTTTGCTATGTGTTGTGTGTGCATGGTTGAGCAATTGAGCATTGTCTGGAATTTCTGATGAAAATAAGTTACTAAAGTTTTAAAATTGCAAATTTGCACAAAAAGGTAATTTTGCTCAAAAAAGAGCTTTATTGCACTGGTAAGTGCTTTCTAGCACGAAATAAAAGTGCCCTTTTTTTTATTTAAAACTGCATTTACGCACCAAATGTGCATTTTTGCTCATAAATATTAAAAAGTTTAGTTTCAAGTTAAAAACTTTATGACAGACAAGCAACAGTGTCCTGGACATATTCAAATTTCAAAAGAATTGGACGCCGCAACACACTCCAAGTCTCCAATAGCGAAATAATATTTGTTTCATTCTATGCTCGTGGCCCCCAGTGCTGGACCGTAGCTCGTCCCTAGCCTACCGTAGCTTGGGAGGAGTGCGCTAACAACTGCATTCATTCGATTTGTGCATTTCAATGTGCATCAGTTGTTTGAACAGCATTCAGAATTCATTGAACCAACCCTTGATGAGATAACTTATTAGTTATTACGTTTTCGTATTGGTATAATATATCCACTCAGGAGAGAGGGAGAGGTTTTTACATATGATTTGCAATGCTATGACTTGGTACTAGGCGCATTCGAAAAGTAATTTGCACTAAACGACCAGTGCAACTGGTAGTGTAAATTTCAAGTTAAACAACCCAATTTTCGAGTTTCAAAATAAATTTCTGTGTAAAATTCAGTGTAAATTCAAGTGTAAATATTAAATTAGTCCAAATAATAACCATAGTCATTATTGTTGTTGTTTACTCTAAAAAAAACAGAAGATTATAAAAACATGATTATAAAATGTAAATTTATTTTAATTATTTTTATTATTAATATTTATTTCCGAACGGGAATCGGCTGAACATCCGCCTCAATCGCACAAATGCGGCCGAACACCGGCCGCATTAGATCGCACAAACGCGGCCGAACGTCGGCCGAACGTCGGCCGCATTCGATCGTACAAATGCGGTCGAACATCGGCCGCATTCGATCGCAAGAATGCGGCTAATACCTGCTACAAAATTGTTCTTGCGATCGACATCGTTCCAACCGATCTAACGAAAATCCAAGATGGCTGCCAGCAAGACCCGATTTGAACGAGAAAACTCGTTGCACGGAGATTTTAAACGGAAACGTGGCGTACAGGCCGTTTCCGTTTAACCAGTTTACACGACATTTACACGAATTAATTCGTGTAAATGTCGTGTGAAAACGAGTGTAAACACGTTTACACTCGTTTTAATGACTTTTCGAATGCGCCTACTGTTTGGCTGCGGTAATTGGATTTTATTACATTTTATCGATTTTATTATATTAATTTTAGACTTAAAGTCAGTATGCACACTTACACACCACATGAAGACAAAAAAAATGTGCGCTTTTGTACGTAGAATGCATAGGAAATTTGGCCACATTCCTAATGCAGAATTAGAGAAATTCCTCCGCAATCATTTTCGATTTTTGGACTGCCCCACAACCAATGCCTTGAGACAGAGAATTAAGCATTTGCTGCCACGATATGTCCGTATAAACATTTAAATTGTATACATATTGGACTAACGGACTGTTGTTGCCATAACGGATATCGTTTCCCAAATTTTGCCACTTGGCTCAGAAATGTCCGCCAGTGCCGACGCTGAACCCGAATTTGCTGTCAAAAATGGCCTAGCACTCACCCCCAAATCCTCTGCTACCATGTTATCAATGTTGATCTTTCCGACGATTAGAGAAAAGTCTGGCAGGCCCGAAAGTTTAAAACCCGATCAGCAGAAATTGTTTGAATTGTTCAACGACAATTGCAGGTGTTTACAAATGTTTTGATTTTACAGCCTACAGTTTATTCCTGGCATTGGTGCTAGTATTTTTTCTGATGTTGAACATTCTGGTTAAGAAGTAATAAGAAATAGCAGTAATACAAAATATACTGTGTATTGAGTTAGGAAATCTGGAAGAAATTAAAGAAAACAAAATTTTTTAACCATAAAAGTGGCATTGTTTACGTCGCACTGAATTTTTTTTAAATTTGTTTTTATATTTAAAAGGAAGCTTCAAAGGAGACATCATTATTCAAAATTCCAAGACGATTTGATACGCGAGTTTGGTTTTCATGGCGCCGCAATCTATAATTGACTGGGAGTTTTTTGGACAGTATTTTAGAGAGTTTTTGTAAGAAGACAGATTATTATAAAAATTGTCTAACGACTTATACAAACTGTTAGCAAAGCTATTGGCATTAAAACTGACGAGAGAATAGAGAAAAGTACAACCATCGACATGTTCTGGGAACCAAAACTTTGTTTTGTCGTTATTGTTTTTTTGGTTTTTTATTAGTTTTTATTTGGGTAAGCAGAAAATCAAGCAAGTAAATGGACGAATCATTAATATTTTTTTCTCATTTACTTAGAAAAGAAAATCAATCAGATGCGAACGCTGAAGTGTCCCCTGTCGGACAGTCGCACGTGGGAGTCGGACAGCCGTCTGTAGGACTGCTGCACGGCGCCATGCCACATGTCCGGCGACATACAACCGCACGTCGGACATGTCCCCATTCAAAATTTAGGAGCAGCCTATTTTCGCTACACAGGAACACACAATACAGCAATCCTTACTTTTACGTACTATCGTCGACATAGGGACATAACGCAAATCGAATGGGAACTGTTTTGGCAGGAAAATGTACGTAATCAACTTGAATCAACTTGAATTAAATTTTTTAATTTATAAAGCAAGTTTTAGTTCAGCAGTGTTTCATCGTGGCAAGCAGTAAGAAGTCACCTCCGCGATATGGATTAAATGGCGATTAAATGGCGATATGGATTAAATGGCGACCCCTTACCACACCATATTGATGAATGTTGGGACAACCGCACGTCGGAGTACAAAAAAATCGTACTAATCAACAGCGCAACTCAACAACAGGACCATTAACAAGGCCATTCTTCTGAATTCGGCGTTTTTAGTATTCGCGGTTGTTTATCTAGTTAGTCTCATACTGATGTTTCTAAAGTAGAAAAGGGGTATCTGTCGTGGTTTGTAATACCGTACGTAAATAAGTACATTGCCAACAACCACCAGTACACATCATACTGAAAGTATATCCAAATTTTCAGACGATTGCAACGACCAATATTTTATCTTGTCCAATTTTCGACAAAAAAATTAAAATTTTTATAAAATGTAAAGATTCGGGATTCGGAGATTCGGGGATTCTATATTACTATATTTTTTATTTTGCTGCGGTAATTGGATTTTATTACATTTTATTGATTTTTTTATATTTATTATATTAATTTTAGACTTAAGGTCAGTATGCACACTTGTACACAAGGTATTTAAGTGTGTACTAACTTGTTTTGTACATTGACAGCATTGTTTGTATTTTAGATATTGCCGCAATCAGGCAAGAAACTACATCCCAACAGTCTACTGGAAGTGATGTATTGGCACTCACGTACACATAAATTCGGTAAATTTAAAACGTTTTTTCGGGGATTGTGGTGGCTCGTGGTTTGGATTGTGGCGGTGTGGGCAATAGTATGGTGGCCCTGATGCGCCAAATTATATTTGTAGAATTGAAAAATTGAAATTATATTTGTTTAATTGAAAAATTGAAAAATTACAAACTGAACCATAAATCTGTGGCCCTGCCCAGTGAATATTGAATCGCTAGTCAAAAAGGACAAATGCTAAAAGATTAAAGAATTATTGTAAATTGTAAATTAAAATAGTTATTATCAAGGACTTTTTAAGTCACTACAAGAAGCAAAAGGAAGAGACAACCTGAAGATGAAAGAAAAAAGATCCTCAATAAAGTTTGACTTTCAGTCTACTCTGACTTTGACTGGGTTTTTCATTACTTTCTCTACACTACAATACTGCAATATGTTTTCTAAGCTTATATTTCAAACGGTCTGACACTCTTAAAACGTGCCATTAAGACCAGGAATAGTGGCAACGGCCAAAAGAACGGCCCCTTAGTCTTAGTTTGTGCACTCAGCAACATTGCACCTGAGGATGAAAGAAAAGAGATCCTCAATAAAGCTTATGACTTTCAGTCTACTCAGACTTTGATTTTGGTAAAAAGCTGGGTTTTTGGCTGGGCTTTTCATTACTTTCTCTATACAGTACTACAATACTTGCAATATGTTTTCTAAGCTTATATTTCAAACAATCTGACACTCTTAAAGTGTCATTAGGACCAGGAATAGTGGCAACGTCCAAAAAAATGGTTAAAACTACAATAAAAAAACTACAACAGTAGGGATTACCAGAACCACCAGAAAAGAGAACGCCATCGGCGAAGCAAAAGAAATTCCCGTCTTGACTCCAAACCCATGCCGCAGGCAATCAGCGAACTTTTCGAAAAAAAGAAATTGTTTCTGCAGATGGAAGATCGAATAGCACGTGTGTAGCTTTTAATTTAATTAATTAAATTAAATTTCATTTCACTACTAGAATATCAAAAACACAAGGAAGAAGAGCGGTAACTTAAGATTTCAACGGCAAGAGGAAAAAAACAATTAACCAGCTACAATAAACCAGCTGGATAAAAAAACACGAAAGATGAAGTGCAACCTTTCAGCTAGGTTAGGCTGAGAAAATAAACCACAAGTGCATCAACTAGAATAATACACCGACTTCGAAAACCAGAAAATGCTTACATTTGCAGCCAAAATGAGAAAGATACTTGGCCATATTCCGACAGTAGAATGGGAGAGGTTTTGTCATGCCACTGTTAGAAAGCAACATTTCTTTAAAATTCTCTTCATTTCGGTTCATTTCTTTAAAATTCTTTTCATTTCGGTTCATTTCTTTAAAATTCTCTTCATTTCGGTTCATTTCTTCAACTTTTCTCTTCTGCAAGTGCATAATCTGGAAAATACAGGACGCCAGGTTGAAAAAATGTAGACGCAGAAGAGATAAGTGACTTTTATAAGTTAAAGAAGTGATTTCAATTTCAATTTCACTTAATCTTATATTTCAAACAGTCTGACACTCTTAAAGCGTGCCATTAGAATCAGAAATAGTGGCAATGGCCAGAAGAGGGATTAAAACTAGGATCATCGTAACCATGAAAGATAAACGTGCAACCATTAAGCTAGGTTAGGCTGAGGAAATTAAATAAACCACAAGTGCATAAACTGGAAAAAACAAGACGCCAGGTTGAAGAAACGCAGATGCAGAAGTCAAAGAAGTGCTTTCAATTTCACTTAATATTCTTCCTTATTAGAATTCTCAGAGATATGATGTAAAAACTGTCTATCTTGTTCAGAGAAATCATTTCAGTTGGAATGTGAGCCCATGTAGCAGTATAAGCACGAATGATTAAGAACTACACCCACATTTTTGCCTTAAAATATTCTGCATACTACTACCCAAGAAATAGAAAAATAAAAAATTGTATACAGAAATGAGAATCAAATACAAAAAATTGATGGAATGTCAGTACACCTGCAAAAGCCATCCGCAAATGCATTTCTCCATCTGTAAATGAATTTTTTCAATCTGTGAAATACATTTTTGCTATCTAAAATTATTATTTTTTTGCTTGAAAATGTCATTTTTGAAGTTTATGACCATCCTCTGAGCCACTTATATCTTTGAAAATAAAAACCAGATTTTAGAAATCAAATCTCAAATTTGATCACGAAAAAAGGCAAATGCCATTACCAATCATGACAAGACAAATTCAATTTCAAATGAAAAATTCAAACCAAACTTTGAAAAACCACCAAAAAACACCAAAAAACACCAAAAAGCTCCAAAAGGCGCATCAAATAATATTCTTGCCAAATAAATACTCAACCACCACATCACTGAAGAAATACAGAAGAAAATACATTTCGAACTAGGCCCACAGTAGGCCTAAAATGGCGCGAACAATAGCAAAAAAACGTATATAAGAAAATAAATGGATCATTTTTCAAAGAAATACGAATTCAAACTTGCTGAGAAATTGGCGGAAATGTTAATCCCGTGTTTATGAAACCAACCAACCTTTTGGAAATCAAACCTGAATTAAACAACGTGAAGAACGAACACAGCATATCGAACAGCAAAATCTTGCTGTATGTACATCTCGCCTTGTGCTGAGCGAGACAGATTATTGTTTTGCATTTCGTATTGTTTATAACATCATCATAAAACGACCCAAATAATTTTATTTTTAGTTTTTCAATTTTTTAATTTTACTTTAAGTTTTCCAATTTGAATTTGGAAAATTAAAAATTGAAACTTCGAATTCAAATTTCATTTTTCTTGTGCCGGCTCAGGGCCACCGATCTACGAATTCAATTTTCAATTTGTAGGTGGCGCATCAGGGCCACCTTACTCCACAACACAGGGAAGCAACTAATACGATTGTGTCAGGGTCACGTGCCAACTCGAATCTCGATAACGAAAAAGCGAAAAAATACCAATTCAAACCATACAACGCCAAAATGGAGATCAAGTCAACAGGTTCCTACATTCTGCTACTCCTGGCAGCCCATCTAACAGTTGTCGAGTCGCATTACGATCCCACTTGGGAATCTTTGGATGCACGTCCACTGCCATCATGGTATGACCAGGCAAAAGTGGGCATTTTCATTCACTGGGGGGTTTTTTCAGTTCCTAGTTTTGGTTCTGAGTGGTTCTGGAATACCTGGGAGAACAAGAACCCAGATGCAGTCAAATTTATGGAGAAAAACTACAAGCCCAACTTCACATATCCAGAATTTGCTCCAATGTTCACCGCTGAGTTCTATGATCCAGACTTCTGGGCCGACTTGTTCCAGGCCTCTGGTGCCAAGTGAGTTTTGCACATTTACACACCGACAAAGAGCTAAAACATCATGTAATATACTTAATTAATAGACCCTGGATCTTTATGCCAAATAAAATTAGTTTTATGCGCATAAAATGTGCACCAAAAAGTCCATTTTATGCAAAATAAAAAAAATTTATTCGAGTGAAATCATGTGTTAAATAACAACTGTCATTTCAAAGTGTTCTTGATGTAAATGAATTATAATTACTTAATTACTCTAACCTTGAGAAATTAGGTGATAAATAACAACTTAATGTCATTTCAAAGTGTTCTTGATGTAAATGAATTATAATTACTTAATTACTCTAACCTTAAAGATACGTTGTCTTGACAAGCAAGCACCACGAAGGATATACCATGTGGCCATCAAAATATTCGTGGAATTGGAATTCGATGGATGTCGGACCCAATAGGGATTTGCTAGGTAATGTAAATAGACAACCAACGAAAGACCAAAACCAAGCGTAGATTTTTTACCATTAAAAATAAACAAACGGTGAAAAATGTGTGCTTTTGCGATGCAACTAGGTGCAGTTGCTTAAATCTTTCTGTATTATTAAAAATCGACAAATGCTCTAACAGACCGGGGAATCCATTGCAAATTAGGTCTAAATAGACCAAAACGACTGAATGCTATATCAAAATTGAACAAAACAACTAAAAAAAATGTCTAAATTGAACAAAACGACTAAAAAAAATGTCTAAATTGAACAAAACAGTTAAAAAAACCAATAGCGGAGGAAATGTAGGTTTTGTGGATAGAACACCCACGTTTTATTAGAGCATTTACTATATATCTTGCCATTTTTGTTTCTAATTCGAGAACTCGCTAGTCATAAAATAAAGAGGAATTTTTTTTATTTATCGTTTTTCAATAGGCGACCTGGCCAAGTCGATTCGTAAGCGTACCGATTTGGTTCTCGGACTTTACCATTCGCTCTTTGAGTGGTACCATCCTTTGTACTTACAAGATAAAGCCAACAAGTTCAACACTACTAACTTTGTCACTGTACGTTTCCATGCTGATATCAGATTAATTTATCACATTAAATGAATCTCTTTTGTTTAATTTCAGACTAAAACGATGCCAGAATTAAGGGAATTAGTCGAGCAATATAAACCTTCGGTCGTTTGGTCGGATGGTGATTGGGAAGCGCCGGACACATATTGGGACAGCAAAAAATTCTTAGCTTGGCTTTACAACGAGAGGTGAGCGAGCAAATGATTCAAATTGTTAACAGCAGTTAATGCTTGAAATGTGTTGTTGTAGTCCTGTCAAAGATGTGGTTGTGACGAATGACAGATGGGGTTCTGGCACATCATGCAAGCATGGTGGATATTACACTTGCGCAGACAGATACAGTCCAGGCAAGTGTGCTCGTCCACGTTAAATTGTTAAATTGTGAATTGTTGGTTGTATTGATTGACAGGGGTCCTGCAAAGCCACAAGTGGGAGAATTGTATGACGATAGACAAGGCTTCGTGGGGCTATCGAAGAAATTCCCAGCTGAGCGATTACCTCACTATCAATGATTTAATCAAAGACCTCGCGTCAACTATCAGGTAATTATCAGCAAACTGTAGCTATCTAGTGATAGAATTGTCTGCAAAATTCCATCATCAACCGGTGAATCGGTGCATGTAAACCTAAATGTTGTTGCTAGGGAGGTGTTTAGTGCTTGAAGGGGTAAATTAAATAAACGCTTCTGAAATTTGTGATTTTGTATTAATCACAAAATCAATCATTTTTGATGCCGTTAAAAACAGTCGTAGGATTTTAGATTTGTAGTATAATTGATATAATTGATGTAATTGTTGCAGTTGCGGTGGAAATTTGTTGATGAATGTTGGGCCAACGCACGACGGGCGTATCTTGCCGGTGTTTGAAGAGCGTCTTCGTCAATTCGGATCCTGGTTGAAGGTGAACGGAGAAGCCGTGTACGAAAGCATTCCATGGACTCATCAAAACGATACTGTAACTCGTGATATTTGGTACGTGATTTGTCTTTGAATTTCTCGGATAAATTGCAATTTTCTCGTTCGTTAGGTATACGTCGAAGAAGGGTGCTTCCTTGAGTGTTTACGCGTTCGTTTTGAATTGGCCGAAAACAAACAGTTTGTTGTTGGGAGCAGTTGATGCGAAGGACGTCAGCGATGTGTCTATGTTGGGTTTGCCCGGATCGTTGAAGTGGAAAGCCGGTGAGAAGGGAGGCGTCGAGATCGAATTTCCACTCGTGGCTTCACCTCTGTTACCATCACAATGGGCTTGGGTTCTTAAATTCGTATAAACCATTCATGAGAGATTTTGAAATTGTAAAATAGGAGGAATTCTAATTGTTATTGATTAAAGCACTGTTACAAGTTATTTTTTTCCACTAGATTTACATTGAAAATAGACAAAATGAAATATAAAAAAGTTCTATCTAAAAAGTATAAATATAAAAAGCTTTACTTTATTTTTAGCAAAGCAGTACAAATTTTAGTTTTTCAATTTTTTTATATAAAAAATAGAGAAAAAATCAAAAGAAAATGCAGTTAAACAATTTTTATGAACCCACCAACAGCCGAACCACGTTCTTCATTCTCCGAATGACGACAATGAGTTTGATTGCGCGAAGTAATGCCGAAAATGGATGGTTCAGACAACTCGCTCAAACTGACCGTAATGTATTTGGGAGGGCCTAACAAGGGGCTTCTGGGTCGTCCTGTCGGGCAGTTAACATCAAAGTATTGAAATTCAATCTTGTTGTCGAACAACTGACCCACTTGGCACAAACCTTCGTCTTTCTGGACCCGATCGCGCACCAATCGCGCCACCGCTTCCCCGGTGAACACCGACTTCACCTCGGCATCGTGCTGCAAGCAGCGCTCGTGCTCGATGACGTCATACAGACTCTCGTTCGTCAATTCCTCCAAATTGACCAGTTTCAACAAATCCACCGTTCCGTTCGTTTCGCCCTCGCGCACGTTCCAGCGCAGAATGAACCGCACCAGTTCGTCGCACGATCGCATCGCAACGACATATTTAACCAAACTACGGAAGTGCGTCAGTTCCATCGCCAAAACGGCCGCGTCTTCGCTTATCTGCTGGAAATTCTTCTCGGCGAACTGTCTGATCATTTTACAATTCTCAATCTGGTATGTTTCTACAAACGACCACATGTCGGCGAAGTTTTCCACCAACAACGTCTTGGTGAGCAGGTCCCAGCAGTAATCGAAGAGGATTTCGATCTGCATCAAATGCGCGATGCACGCCACTTCCCTCAGCAGATGGCGACTCAGATCCGCTTTCGGTGTTTTTCCCGTGTACAGGAACACGATGATTATTTCGACGCTGAAGTAGGACCAGTGTTTGAAGTTGATCACGTTCGACTTGCCTTCCACCAGTCCGCTGTCAAACATGGTCTGGAAGTAAGGACAGGACGCGCACAAGATGATTCGGTGCGAGTGGACGATCCCGCCGTCGCATTCCAGTACCACGTCAGTGTAAAGCTGTTGTTGTCTGAAGCTCTCTAGAACCATGCTCAGTTGTTGGTGCTGCTTGTTTTCTGTGCACATTCTTGTGAAATTGGTCGTTGCAATCGTCTGAAAATTTGGATATACTTTCAGTATGATGTGTACTGGTACTGGTGGTTGTTGGCTTATTTATGTATTTACCTTTGGTTTGCTTCTTATATTGCATGCCATTTTTTGCATTGTATGCAGAGAGTATAGAATTGCTTATTTATTTATTTCTTTATTTTTGAGCTTTATCTTTAATGAGAATAAAACATCACTTCTAAAATTTTGAATGCATTTTTTTCCTTTTCCTTCTAATGCCATGGTGATTAAATAGTTGAAATAGTGCATTGTTTTGCTTCATTGTTACCTACAACATCAGCTCAAATACTGCAAAAGCAAGCAACACAACCAGCAAGAAACAACTTGATTGGCCTTAAGCAGAAAAAACAAACAGCATGCACCCAGAAGTCATGTTTTTTGCATGTGGGTTTGTTGGAGTTTATTTATTTATTTATTCCCCATACCAATTCGCAATCGTAAGTCCCATGGTCCACGTGGTTAGAGTTAGCCAGTGAACAGTGTGGTCGCTCAGTTGACTGGTCCTTTGTCCCATGGATCGCTGAGAATGGCATATCGACATTCCCTAAGCATCACCATGGTGCACAAGAGTGGAGAAGCGCAAGGTATTGATCATAGCAGTTCCTGGACAACTCTGGCTTCAAACAGAATGTTGAGCCTTTTATAATCTACTCTTATAACTAATCCGCTTAAGGTACCTTTCCCAATTGGCTGTTGGGCAATGATCGGATATAACATTTTACGATGGAGTCTTTGGTCATTACCTTCAACCGTCAATTCCACCTGGACTGTACACTAGACCGTGTAGGTTTGTGTTGTCAGTGACCGGCAACCAGTCACATGTTGACGGCAATGTTCTGCATTTGGACGGCCACTTCCAGACATCAGTCTGTTGAAACAACTATTATTTGTTACTGAAGAGGTTGACAAAGAGAGTGGAGACGTTTTAACAAAATGTATTTAAAAAATAAAACTGTTATTGATCAACAATCATTTACAAAATAGAAAATATGTTCATTATAGCTTAACCGGTGATTTTCCATAAAACAGTGTGTAAAAAAATAAGCTACTTGTCTTTTATCAATTTCATCAAGGCAATCAAAAAAGTCGATGCATCATCAGCTATTGCTGCAGATGATCCACCGTGGCGTTGCATTATGGTCACAACAAGAGCCTTCATTACCAGATTTCTCTGTTTAGTTGAAATGGGCTCAATATGAGAGACAAATCTTATAAGGTATTCTAATGTAACTCTTGAACTCTGTGTGAATGGAAATAAGTTTTCATGAGTAATTTAGTTTCAGATTTGTTCCAACAATGATTAATACTCGGCTAAGTTTGCCTAAGCCTTGACCAGGTTCTTTTAAGTAGTTAGTACTCTTGATCTGCATCCAGTCCTGTTTGGAAAGAAGAGGTTGCTGCAGAAAGAAGCGCTATGTTTATATGTACTGTATATAGCGGCAACGCTAAAGTTTTCGCTTACCTGCAGTTGCTCCAGCCAAATGTAAAGGAGGCCAATAAGTAATATTGGATCAGTGGTCGATGTGAATGATAACCAGCCGTTTTGAGCATCTTCGTTGAGTTTATGCTGTCGAAAAAACTCTGATTAAATTTTATTACTCAATTGTGAGGTCCTAAAGAAGTGTGACACTGAATAAGCTACCCAGTACCCAGTACCCAGACCCCGCGAGGCCATCCTGCAAAAGTGACAAAGAGCCCCTTTTATTCAAAAATATTGTTACGCGCCAGTCTCAGAAAACCAAAAGAATGAGCATGAGGTAAGTCAAAGGCACAGCTTGAATTCCAGATCAGATCTGACTTGTTTGAGTCTGGCGCCAAACAGGTAAGCTCTGTTTTCCCCTTTCGCCTCAGAGTTGACTGATCTGATGGTATGAGTGCATAAGCGACTCGGCGCCATCTAGTGCGAGTTTTTACAAACTCGCAAACACAATTGTGCTGTGAAGCAGCACGGTCCGGGCGCGTAACAATATGTTTGCCTTAAGTCAGAAATTCTCCACACAAGTCTAAAATTTGGAAATTTTTGATAACACATGCATGTTTTGACTTGTCTACAAATATGCAGGCCTTGCAAACATGACAAACTCAGATTAGCCACAATGTCGAGGTCAATTCGTCACAATGTGCCGAGTTTGCATGACTTTTTCAGAAAAGAGCATAGCAACAATAAAATTACTTGGAATATAGGTTCCCACTTGTATTCAGAAACTAATTTCTTTAAATCATGTCTGGCGTGAACACAAGTGTATTGAATCAATCATAACACCGTTAATGCTTCTAAATAGACCAAAACGACTAAATTCTATATATACAGTAAATTGAACCAAAACAACTAAAATAAAACGTCTTAATTGATTAAAAAGAAATTCTAAATTAAATCTCGAGCCTCGTTATAACGAATCGGAAGGTACCCAAAAAATGTTCTATGGCCAACCAACCAATCAAGCCATTTTTAACTGTTCATTATAACAAGGTTCAACTGTATAACAGTAGGTGATATTTCCTGGATTAACAGCTGCGGCGTTTAATCGCGGAAAGACGTTATTAATAAATAAATAAAAGGTTAAATTTACAGCTATTTCATCGAGCTGTTGCAGCACCGCTTGAGATAACGTCTCTGGATTGGTCGTCAAAGCCACGGCCAACTGATTAGCCGTTAGCAGTTGTTTCGGTGCAACAGATTTCAGATGCGGCGGTGGCAATGTAGCCGTGTAAATGGCATCCATATCCAAGTCTTCGGTAGAGTCCTCCGGCAGAACCAAGGACGACTGCTGAGACACAATCCTCTCCATAGTTTCCAAGAGCTGCAGCGGCGGACTTGAACTCTCCTCAAATACACTTTCTTCCGACAGCAATTTCTTCTTCCACCGGCTCCAAGTGACAAACGGCTCGTCGTCGTCCAAATCAATCAAGTTGCTGGCACTTAACAGATTCTTCGGTGTGTATTTCTGCCCGTCGTTGTCCACTTTATGCTCCTTCTGCGAGTTACTTGCGCTCGACCTCGTGCCAGAAGTGTGCTTAGACGTTTGAGCAAGTGCGGCGCTACCAACGATGCTATCCGCTTCCTCTTCGTCAATTTTCAGGCGGTTTTCCTTCGACTTAAACACTTTTTGTAAGGATGTCATGAAGGATTTTCCCTTCGCTTTCTTCTTTTCGCCCGATTGAGAAAGTTTGAGTGCGTTGGACATCTGGGAACCGGACGCGCCTTTTTCCAAAGGTTTGGCGTTTGCGGATTTAGTGTCAAACGGAAAGTTTGATATTGACGTTTCTGCGGATAAGGGGATCTTTGGCGAAGCGATGTTCGAGGACGACTCTTTCATGCCCAAAAAATTCTTCCAGAATAAGGTCCTCGATGACTCGTGACTTAAGGCTTCGATTATCGCCACCGGTCGAAGGCCAGCTAATTGTAACAGTCGTTCACACACCAGATGAACAAACTGCAATTGACAAAACGACAAACTTGTTAAGCAAATTCAACTCTCTATTCCAGTCTGGCATAGGTCAGTCAATTTGTTAGTTCATTATTGTGAGAAAAACATCATAAACAGCATATCACATTTATTCAAATACAGTTAGGTATCCCTCGAATTGTGCAATTTTTTTGGTTTCGTACACCAAAATCACGTGGAGTGAATCGGCCTTCCTAGGCTCTAGACCAGCGTTTCAAAAACTGTGGGGCACAACGGTGTTCAATCACCGAATTCCAATTCCAACTTACTGCCTGTAATTGGTTGCAATACACCACTGGCTAGCAAAAGCTACAAAATCCTCTAAAAACTTCACAAAAATCAGTCAAAATCTACAAAAGCCATCCAAAATTCTCCAAAAACCAGCCAAACCTCCCAAATTTCCGCAAAGTGATGAATTTTGTAGGATGGGAAAATAGTAACAATCTATGTCGTAGTTCATTTGGAAAAAATTTTATGCACCGATGATGAAGTCGGGCGCAGAAGATCGCCCGTCTTAAAAATGGGTCGCAATGCTAAAAAGTTTGAGAACCCCTGCTCTATACTCTTTCCACACTCATTGTGAGCCCTGGAAGCTGGGCTCCCATTGGCCTAGTCCAATTACTCAGAACTGCATTGGAACTACTGCTACGAGGAAAAGTAGTTGCTTGTGATTTTTAGTCTACTCCAGAATAATAATGGTTGAAATGGTGTACATTTAATGTTATTATCTAATAAAACATGTTTTCCATCTTTGAAATAAAGTTTTAGGGTGTTTTTAATAAAAACAAATTTCTTTTCATTTTAGTGCTTGCTTTGTCTAGAAAGCACATGTTATTTGAATTTTGTATTGAGTCTGGTGTTTTGGGTCTTTTTTTATGTATCACTACACAAGTAAAATGGCTCGGCCAATGAGAGCCCAGCTTCCAGGGCTCACAATGAGTGTGGAAAGAGTATAGAGGCACTCCGATAGATTTTTAGAGGTCTTTGTCTCAGACGTTTACTGATTTTTATGCTAATTTTATCATTTGCACGCATGAATTACAATTATTTTTATTAACCCTGAATTGCCTATTAACATAAGAATCCACCATTGGTTTATAGGTCCTACAGACTGTAGGTAGACAAACCATAAGCAAAGCATTTTACACAATTAAGTATTTTCTTGTGGGAACACGCCAACACGGTCGACAATGTGGTAAAACGTCGGTAAAACGTGATTACTGATAGGCGTTATACAAAGGGATACCTGAACAAGTCAATTACTTTAGGTAAAAATTTGTAATTGCGAGCTTCGGCACCGTGCAAGATCCTCGACTGCCTCTTCAGATGTTCTTCCAAAGTAAACTCGTCGTCCTCGTCGTAGTCGCCAATGTTAACAATAACAAAAGAAGGGGAAATAAAGCTGTGAAACGTGTAGACTGTCGCCACCTGCACAGCAGTTTGAATTGAATTTGGCCTGAATGAAAACACGCATCTCGCTAGTCAACAAGTACCACCTAACTCCAAACACGTACCTTCTTCGTCGAACGTACCGAATTGCATCATTCCCTCTGAGTCTTGACGAATAAATGAGGTAACACGCGATAACAACGCCTGTGCGACCTGAACAGAGAATAGCATTCATCTACACTGAAATCCATCAGTAGCCAAAATAACAAAGTGGCTACGTTCATGTCCGACATAAAATAAAGTCAGGGCCGACCTGGAGTTAAAGTAATCCCTCGATTTGCGCACTTTTATATTTACCGCTACATGCAATGAATATTTTGAGTGGTAAATATTTCGAGTGGTGAATAATTTGAGTAATGAAAAATTCAAATTGTTGTGTTTACATGCAGAAAATAATTCGTCATCACTTTCGGTTTTCGACCAATGGGGAAGGGCCGGAAGTGATGCGCGCATGCGCAATAAAAATAGTTCGAGTTCGCGAGGGATTATTCACTATACTCGAATAATCCTCGTCATCCCTCTTTACATGACAGTTGTGGACGGAATATTTCATCTCACTCGAAATATTCCGTGCTTGTAAACATAGTATACGTTACGGCGACTTGGCGAGAGCTATTTTTTCGCAGATCGGCCCTGAAGAAAGTGAATTTGCTTACCCAATCCGGCGTGACAATGAACGGCCACTTTACCTTCGACTAGTGAAAATGCTATCACTTTCATCACATCCGTTATTGCCTCCAATGATGCCACCCCGTAGTCTTTCCTAATTAGTGAACCAATCAATAACTACTTGTATTGTCAACATTAAGAGAAAAGTGCTTTCTAACCATGGGAAATTGTAGAAAAAGACTGTAAATTGAAATGTATATTAGTTTTCGTTCCAATTTTGACATTTGTTTTGTTTTTTACTTCCGTTTTCCATGAATGTTGCTGATATGTACGAAAATCCTCCATGTTCCAATCCGTTGCCACAGTAGGCGTGCTCACCTAAAGTTAGATTAATTGTCATTACACGAGTGCGTGCAATTGCTTGCTGCCGTGATCACCTGCTTGCTGCAAGTTAATTATCGTGCGGATGCCATTTCTGCTTGTTGGAACAGGTAATGGAAAACAGGAGTTTTTTTTATATTATTATTATTTGTTTTAATTGCTTTCGCTTATTGTATTTTTAAACGTGAACTTACTTATGAAATTGATCTATTAAGTTATATTTTTCAATGTGTTCTGTGTTGGGCCTAGCCATTGCTAAAATGTTACACGTGATCCTAAAATCGATTTTAATTGTTTTTAAAAAGTGTTGCACAACTGGATTGGTTAAATGAAGGGATTTTTTGAGATTTTTAATAGTTTTCTCATAAACCAACTGTAAACAAACACATAAAACCTGATAATCTCATAACTATTAATAGTTAGGTGTTTGTAGATACAGTTTATGATTTTCAAGAGTTCTCGCTTTTTTTATGATAAATTTAAAATGTTGTTAAAATTTTTCCAAGATTTATCTATTTTTTCCAATATCTCAAATTTTTACAATAATTTTTCAAATTTCCTAATATTTTCCAATAGTTTCTCACATTTGTCCAATAATTTCTCACATTTTTCCAATAATTTCTCACATTTTTCCAATAATTTCTCACATTTTTCCAATAATTTCTCACATTTTTCCAATAATTTCTCACATTTTTCCAATAATTTCTCACATTTTTCAAATAATTTCTCACATTTTTCTAATAATTTCTCACATTTTTCCAATAATTTCCTCAAAATTTTCCAATAATTTCCTCAATTTTTCCAATAATTTCCTCAAATTTTTCCTCAAATTTCTCCAATAATTTCTCGCATTTTTTTTCACAAAATAATTATTAAGATATTGTTTTGTGGCGCCTTCGGTCGTTATGCAAATAAAAATTGTACACGGGCACTTCCGTTCTTTACATCAACCACACATGTCGATTCCTACACTAACTAACAGATTCTCATCAATAATAAAAACATAACTGAACAGAAAAAAAATGATTTGGCAAAAGCATGCAATTTTCTGTTTACGTTTCACCGCACCTATCGAATCTCCGCCAACGGAATTCCCCACCATCGAAAACACCCACCCACTCAGACAATATTAATGCGATAGCATCACATTCAAATGACACTAAACATACACAACAGCTCAATAAACATTTACAAACCCACTAATCTAACAAAATTACATTCCAACCACATAAAAACCTCAATAAAACAACAAAACTAAAAAAAATCTCAAATCTCCACACAAAAACCATAAAAACAACTAATTTCTCCATTAATTACTGCACATCCAACCAGCTTGTGCACATATTGAACACAATTTCTTAGCAACTGTTGTCAGGACAAACAAACAACACCAATAATCCCTGACTTGAGTTTTTTACAAATAAAAAATGTAAAATTAATACCAAGTTGAAAAAATCCCATCCAGTGCCATCTGAGTGTCCAGCCAATTTGACGGTCCCTCGTATTTACACTTCTTCCCTCGACAAAACACCTGACATTGCAGATCATGCGGTGCCACATTTCGTAATTTATCTGAAAATTTCCTGTACGATGCCTTTTCTCTTTCTTCTTTTTCTTGCATGGAACAAAAGTATAAACACCTGAATAAAAAATAAAAGAAATAAACGAGTGAAATGAATTAATCAATTCAAATTACCTCGATGCTGTGGGTGAGATTCTAGTTGAGTTTCTTCGTTTCCTAGTCCATTTGTGATGGTCGTGACGAGAGGTGGATAATATTGGACTGCAACCACAACACACTACTACTGTAAGCGAATAATATTGATCTGTTTTGGAGCTTTCAACTGGTGGTGTGATGACTATGACTGGTGTGCACGCCACCGTTTTCTAAAAGCGAATTATTTCACTCGTTAGTTTCCAATGCGGTTGTTCAGATTGAGCTTTTTAATGGCGGCCAACAATTTGCGCGCGTGACAGTTGTTGGCATTGTTCACGTTTGAAGACAAAATTGTTGGATTTGCAACAAGTAATTAGAAGGGGAGTTTGGGACACGTCAGATACGTGTCACGAATGATTCTAAATCGAGAAAACGGCCGACTTTACAGCGAGTTAATCGACCGTCGTTTCGGTCGAAGTTTCTGCCGGCGCTGACCGCTTGAATTGTTGCCAGGTTGAATAAATAATTTAAAAAATATACGACGGAAAAATAATTTGAGTGTTTTGCTGGGAGGTTTTGCAGAGGGGGAATAAAATTTACTGTTTATTGTGAAATCAATATGAAATTACTTCTTATTATAGACATTTGGCTTCCGGAATTTGATGTTCCTGGTGTATAAATACAAATGTAAATATAAAAGACGAGTTTGCAAAATGGGAACGTTTGAGAAAAAGAAAAAAAACTATTAATAATGGTATTATAGTTTTAATTGAAATTTGTAATAATTTTGAAATAATTTTTTAAAATTTATTTTTAGGTAAAACCTACATTTCGTTTAATAAGCTAACATCAGGTGTCAGCACATTACAAAAACGATGTTGCCGTGGTCAAGTCAAGGCCTATTCGGATCAATGTGGAGGCATTTTCTGGACAATCAGGAATTCGTTGATGGAGTAAAATGAAGGAATCGATTTTAATTTCTTCTAGCTGAACCACCTCAAAACGACCAAACGTAATAACCAAATTCGCATTAAAAAAAGAAAAGTAATGTCCAATATTTCATGAATTAATCCGCCCGGCTGCTGTAATCGTAATCGCACCAACGGTTCGACGGGAATCACTGGTTTAAAGTTCTGTTTAGCCAGTTTCAGTTGTTGGAACATTTGTAAGAAAAGTTTTGCCAACAGAAATAGAGGACAAATCGGTCAAAAAAAGGAAATGGTGTTTCTTTTTGTTTTTTTTTAGTTATCTATTGTTTTTTGAAATTGACATTAAAATATACATCCAGTATAGTTATTCGCGACCGACGGCATAAATGCACATAGCACATTTAGTGGGTTCATGAAATGCACAATTTGGAAATTTGTTGATTCGTATCAATCAAAAACTCGGTTATTTAACCGACTGTAAAACACTCTTCTAACTTGTAAGTTGATACAGTGAAAATCCAACCCTTCCAAGTTTGACTCAAGGGTCGTTTGTTCGTTTGTTATGTATTGCACAAGAATCAGCTTTTGAAATCTGACCTTTGAAAGTCGATGGAGAATCGCGCTGATAAGATAATCCAACAAGATGGAAGACTGCACGAATTTAATTTGCGTTGAAAACTTTATCAATGGTGAATTTACGAAAAGTGAAAAATACTTGAATAGTTACGAACCATCAACCGGTAAAATCTGGGCTCAAGTTCCGGAAAGTAGTGCGCAACATGTCAATTCAGCTGTCGCGGCTGCAAAATCTGCTTTTCCTAAGTAAGAAAAATCATTTCAAAATATCTTGTCAATTACATAAGTGGAAAACAAATTCAGGACATAATCAACTTTGATGCGCGTATTTGCAAAGCTTGTTGATTTATTCACAAAGTTTATCTTAAGTTCTGATTATACGCATTTACTCGTATTTTTGAACTCAAATGTTACAATACATGTGTCGTGGCAACAATATATTAACCCGTACTGTAAATATAAGGAAAACTGCCCCTTGTGGTGGTCATTTAATAACTAACGATCTGTTTTTTCAAACTCCATTCTTGTCAGGTGGTCTTCTACTCCTGTCAATGAGCGTTCCGACATTGTATTAAAAATTTCAAATCTGTTAGAAGAGAATCTAAATCAATTCGCTGTAGCTGAGTCACGCGATCAAGGAAAACCTCTGTATTTGTCGAAAACTGTCGACATCCCAAGAGCTATTCTCAATTTTCGGCATTTCGCTTCTGCTTACAGACACACACTAAACACGTAAGTGAATCCAAATGTTAAATCAAATTAAAACCAAACATTGTGCTCAATAAATATCTTTCATTTGATTAATTCAATATTGAAATATTCAATTATCAGGAGCAACATACAACAAGAATCGAACAATTTAAACTACACCGTTCGTTCTCCGCTCGGAGTTGCCGGTCTGATAACACCCTGGAACTTACCGCTCTACTTGCTTACATTTAAGGTTTACTATTCATTCAATGTTCACGTCTTTTCAATGTAAATTTGGCCTTCTGTTTCACAGATTGCTCCAGCAATTGTTGCTGGTAACACAGTTGTTTGCAAACCGAGTGAATTGACATCTGTGACTGCATGGATGCTTTGCTCATTGTTTGTTCAAGCCGGTAATTACCATTTTTCCTTTTTCACATTTCATATAACTCACATACTGCAATGTTGTTTACACTTTCTCGCAAGGATTACCCAAAGGAGTTGTAAATATGATATTTGGGTACGGTAATGAAGCTGGTGAAGCACTTGTTGAGCATCCCGATGTTCCAATTATCTCATTCACCGGCAGCACTGCTATTGGCGCCCACATTTACTCTAAAGCCGCACCAAACTTCAAAAAGTTATCTCTTGAGGTAAGAATTGGCTAAATTGAACTAAATTTGTTGGTAAATATTTCCCTCGTTTTACAGCTTGGTGGAAAAAATGCAGCAATAATATTTTGTGATGCCGATTTAAGAAAATGCATCTCCACAATTGTTAGGTATTTGAGTTTGTCGCGCCGAATTTTCCCATATGGAAATCACGTTTGAAGAAAATATGATTAAACTCAATTTCCGACTCTTCAGGTCTTCATTCACCAATCAAGGTGAAATTTGTCTCTCCACCAGTCGTATATTTGTTCAAAAGAAGCTGTATTATAGCTTCCTAAAGCACTTTGTCGATGAAACAAGGTAGATTATATTTATTATTTGGCAAACCTCACATAACGAATAATTGTAACAGGAAACTCAAAGTTGGACCGTACACAGATGACAATGTCATTGTTGGTGCACTAATCAGTGAGCAGCATTTGAACAAGGTGAAAGGTTATGTGCAAACTGCCTTAGCAGACGGTGGAACTGTCCTTTGTGGATGGAGCAAAGATGAGCTTGTCTTGCCCGAAGCCAGCAAAGATGTAAATCCAAAATGTTTAGTTGCAACTTCAACTTGAAACAAAAATATTTATTTATTTTCAGGGATATTTCATGTTGCCTACTGTAATAACAGATGTGAATGATGAATCTAGATGCATGCAAGAAGAAATTTTTGGTCCAGTCACTTGTGTTGTGCCTTTTATTGAAGAAGCTGAGGTTCTTGTGTGCAATAACCTTCAAACCATTAGTTTTTCATGCTCTCTCTCTCTCTTTGTTTGTTCAGGTGATTGAAAGAGTGAATAATGTAAAATATGGACTGTGTGCAAGCCTTTGGACTTCAGATTCTAGCCGTCTTCACAGAGTTGCACATCAATTACAAGTATCTCATTGACAATATTTGTTTTTATTTTATGAGATCAACTTGCATTGTTTACTAAATAAATAGGTCGGGACTGTTTGGAGTAATTGTTGGCTGGTCAGAAGTTTGGATATGCCTTTTGGTGGGTGCAAGCATTCGGGGATTGGACGTGAAGGAACGCATGAATCACTTGAATTGTATACGCAATTGAAAACTGTATGTGTTCAAATATAAATTTAAACAAGATTAACATTATGTCATTAATGAGATTTAATAAAGTTTGTCAGTATTGTCGTGGACCCGGCTTTTTCACTTCTTACATACTGTATCTATATACGGTATCCTGCTTAACACAGACCCGAGAGATTCTTAATTTTCTGAAAACTATTGCAATGGTAATGGCGTGACAAGTTGAACACTAACATGTAACATGGTTACTACAGTAATGCCAACAATGATGCATGTTAGTGTTTATGTTCATCCAACCAATTAAAAGCAGCGTATTTCACCTAACTATTGTGACGGCATGGGCATGGTCTTATCCAGGGCAGCTAGGGAACCAGTTAGCCAGTTGGCCTTTAATCCGTTGTCTAGGGATCGGAATTCCGAGTCTACCCCAGTGGCCCAGTGCTGGACTGGCCCAGCGGGCTACCGAGAATTTCCCGATTTTTCGGTACTAAATTTGTACCCAGTCCAGCCCTGATCATTGATCGTCATTTTTAAGCAAAAATACAGCGCTGATTTTACGCCGTTAGACGCTTGTTATTATGAAAAATAGTACGTTTTAAGAGTTCCCGTTGACTTTGCAGCTGCATTTTCCTGAAGTTTGAGTGAAAAATTGTGACGTTTTGGTGTTTTTATGTTGAATGTAATTGTTTGTTGTTGTAAGCTTATTGTGGTGTCGAAAAGAAAATTTTCTGAATAAATGCACTATTCATACGGAAAATTTCTTTTTAGATGGAAAATTGATTAAAAATTGATATTAGCTACAATGAATTTTTTGTTGTTAAACATTGATCTAAAATGAACAAAAATGCATTTTAAGGCATAAAAGTGTAAATTAAACCTTACAAAATAGATGAAAAGCGGACAAAAGTGCGTTTGGAGGCAGAAAAATGTAATTTTATACGTGAAATTCGGCTATTTTTGAATAAAAATGACCAAAATCATCAAAATTAGATCCTCAAATTGATGTAAATAGCCAAAAAAATAAATTAATTATTTTTTTTGTTCAACTTGAAAAATTTATAAAACACCCACAAAACACGCACAGTAGCAGCTATGCATTCAAAAACTAAAATATTTTGTGTTTTACTTCAATTTTAAACCAAAAATGACATCATTTCCTGTTTAAACCCATGTTAAAACTTAAAATACACTTAAATTAAAATTGCTATTTTAATTTTTGAATGCAGCTACACTGTGAGATCAAATTGAATACAACATATTCAAACTGATCATGAAAATTTCCTATCTTGGTAATGGACGATGAAAACGAACCTGATGACATTTTAAAGTTCAGCAAGAAGCAAACCCAACGTGCGTTTTAAATTTTAAATTTTAAAAAATGTAGACAGTGATGCAGAAAAAAGACAGATGGCCCCAACAAATCTCCGTAGACGTCGGATTGTTTTCTTTTCTGCGCATGGGCAGACGCTAAACAATAATCTGTCACGTAATTTCGTCTCGATCAGCACAAGGCGAGATGTACAGCAAGATTTTGCTGTTCGACATGCTCGCTGTGTTCGTTTTTCACTGAATTTAACTCGGGTTTGATTTCAAAAAGGTTGGTTGGTTTTATAAGCATGGGATTTACATTTCTGCAAATTTCTTAGCAAGTTTGAATTCGTACTTCTAAATGATCCATTTATTTTCTTACATATGTTCTTTTGATATTGTTTGGCGCCATTTGAGGCCTACTATAGGCCTAGTTCGAATTGCATTTTCTTCTGTATTTCTTCAGTTGTGTGGCGATTGAGTATTTATTTGGCAAGAATATTATTTGATGCACCTTTTGGTGCTTTTTGGTAGTTTTTGGTGGTTTTTGGTCGCTTTTCAAAGTTTGGTTTGAATTTTCGTGATTGGTAATGGCATTTGTCTTTTTTCATGACATGAAGTATTCAGTTTGGGATATGATTTCTGAAGCCTGGTTTTTATTTTCAATGAAATCAGTGGCTCAAGGATGGTTAAGGTTCTTGCTCTATTAATTGTAATCAATCTCAAATGCTCTTGGTTGGACTTCTCTGACTGTGGCAAAATTTTCAGTCACCTTTTTCTGGATGACCCATGGAGTGGTTCTTTGTCTTTTCATCTTTGTTGGTGTCTCCCCAAGGTGTTTCTGAATTTAAGACAAATAAATTTGACCCAAAACATGCAGTTGTTCTAGGTTAATTCGCTTTTTTTTATTCTTTAAGAAAAATGCCACGTTGCTGATTATGATGTAAAGCATCAAAAAACACTATTGGAAACCCATTGGGTCATTTTGACCAGTCTAGCTGTTCTAGTGTTAAACTAAAATATTTGTAAACCTTTGAGAAGCTTTCACTTTTTTCAAAATGACTTTCTCCAGAGTTGCAAAAATCCTCATAAGATTAATAAATGCAAGAGAATTTTTTTGAAAACAACAACATGGTGGAAAGTTGTTTTCGTTTCTTGTGTGTTCAGTTTGGTTAATATCCAACTTTTTATTGTCTCTTATTGGAATCTTTTTATCTTTTTCTCTTGACTATTTCCACAATTTGTCTTGACTGTGCTTGTGTTGGGTAGCCATAGAATAGCTACCGGTAGCATCTTTGGCAACTGCAATCAAGTTAAATTATTTATTAATTTCAACTTCTTCACATTGTTTGTGATAATTTCAGCCAATGGCAGTCTTTTATGAAGTTAAAAAACTCCATGACTCCGATTAGGGACCGGGACCTGTTTGCTGGTATAAATTTGTATAAATTTATTACTGTGGCCCGACCTTAAATTTCTTTCCAGTCCAGCACTGACCAAGGTAGTCACATCATGATTGTTGGGAACTCAAATACCTGTAGAATAGATCCTTGTTCAAGGTGAAGCGGCTAAGCTGTTGGTTTTGCTTCATGCTCTCCAAAAGGAGGAGTGATGCAGGCCTAATCTTGATTCGAATTGGAATGAACTCTTGTATGGGAGCAGAACTAAATATATATTTTTTGTACAGTCCGGGTTTGGTTGGTCTGATTTCCCAAAATCCAACTGTTGTGGAAAACCTCCTGTTTACAAAACACATTGTGGCGAAAAATCACGATTTTCCCAATAGCAATTATAAAATTTCAAACAAAAAAAAACTGCTCTTGTTGCCCTGTGCACACATGGCTGAAAATCAGCAAAATTCATTTAAGATAGAGCATCCCTAGCTAAAGGGATGCTTAGCATAATGTTGGTATTGTAAGACTGCACAATCAATCCTAACCTAGCCATACTGAAATCTCTAAAGTAGGTGTTAACGAGTCAAATTGGGTGTTTAAAATAAAAGAAAGTAGTGTAACCTACCGATTTTTTTTTCGAAAGTTCCTTAATTTTGACAATAAAAGTCGTGGTGGTCACGACCAGTTGGCCTAACGTTCGACTACGGCGGTTGCCATAGAAACTAGTCAACTATAGTGAGTAGAAACCAGAGCCACAGTACGGCTCGTGCACATGCGCACTCTTGTATAGGAGCAGAACTAAATATATACTTTTCGTACAGAGTTTAATATTTGGGTTTGGTTGGTCTGATTTCCCAAAATCCAACTGTTGTGGAAAACCTCCTGTTTACAAAACACATTCTGGCGAAAAATCACGATTTTCCTAATAGCATTTATAAAATTGCAAACAAAAATAACTTCTCTTGTTGCACAATGCAGCATTTACGAATTTGTCATGAATATTTATTTATTTATCATCAATTTCTCCATTGATTTGAGATTACAGCCAACTATTTTGGTTGGTCTGATTTCCCAAAATCCAACTGTTGTGGAAAACCTCCTGTTTACAAAACACATTCTGGCGAAAAATCACGATTTTCCCAATAGCAATTATAAAATTTCAAACAAAAATAACTTCTCTTGTTGCACAATGCAGCATTTACCAATTTGTCATGAATATTTATTTATTTATCATCAATTTCTCCATTGATTTGAGATTACAGCCAACTATTTGTGTTGCTTCTGCTTGATGCTTTAAGTAATGAGGGACCTGCATTTATGCCAATTGTAAAATCTTTTAACTGTAAAAGCAATTCCATTACAACTTCTTGGGCTAACCTTCCGACTGTCTTTCTGTTTGTACGTATTTATATTTCTTGTTCAATATTAATAACTTGTTCTACTATTGCCTTCCCGAAAAACAAACGTCTTAAATCCACTGAATTTACGTGCAAGTGAATGCCAATAGAGTTATCACTTCCAGTAGACGGTTGGGATGTGGTTTCTTGTATGTCGATACCGTTTTCTCTTTCCTGGTTGCGGCGAATGCGTTGTTGCAGTGATTTTGGGGTAATCTATAAGGAAAATTTAATTTCTTTTTATTTAACTGATTGCATAGTTTAGCTTATGATCTAACACGTTTAAACCAAATTGTAATAGGCCGCTATGTGCTGTGGCAACGGATCCAGATCTAGACTGGCCCAGGGGTTCACTTCAATGTTTTGAATGTGGTGCTTGTTTTGTAGTTTCTCCTGCATTATGTAAACATTGAGCTATTGTGCATAGGGTTAAGGATGTTGATGGCTATATGGAAAATGACGATTGTCAATTCCAAACTCATACAAATGTCAATGTCAACGTCAATGGGGCTAATGGGCTAGAATGTGTGTGTTTTAGCTCTTTTTTTTAACTGAATTGTCCCTTAAAACTCACATGAGAACACACGGTATGGCGTTTATCCAATCAAAAACTAGTGAAAATAATTCAAATTGTTAATATGAAATTTATTTAAAGTAAAAATGTAATTTTAGTAGTACCGTACGATTTGTTTTGGAAGATCGAAATACTGAGTGCAGACCGTATGTCGGGTATGAAACGAAACGAAACGAGATGATGAAATAAAATTAAGGGCACCCCGCTTTTGGCTCACAAAATGGTTGCCCAAAAACGGTAGCTTCAAGGTCGTGTCAGTTTTTCTATTATTTTCTATTCTAAAAATTTTCTACTACTAACTAGTGCCCACACGGCCACAATCCAAAACACGAGCCACCAAAATTCCCGACCTAAATATCCCAGATCTGTAGAAGTTAGGTACAAGTGAGTGCCTATAGAGGCATCATCGGATGGTGTTTCTTGTAAGTAGTGAATTACTTGTAAAACATGAGAAACAGTGCAACCGTTACAAGCACACAAAAAAAATTTCTCTCGAGAAACCGAATACAAGTCGGAACTCTTGCCCCGTCATTCCGAACGAAAAGATATTTACGACAAAGTTGCCGCTCTGGGAAGGTGGTGGGGAAGGCAACACGATAGGTGACACGATGGGCGACGCAGCGTACTCTGCACCGACAATATCCGCGACTGTTTCTGTAATGCGACGGAGGTCTCTTTGTTTGAAGGGGCCTGGACCTAACCAATAAGGAGCAATGCGAAATTTGCTCTGTGGTCCGGACAGCTCCCCCTTCCGGATTCCGGACAAAGCAATGTGTCCCATGTAGAGCAAAATAGCTGTGCCTTCCGGACAATTCAATTTATTGTTCAACTGGATGCGCATCCATTGAATTACAAATTACAAATTACAAATTACACTTTTTAAAGTATAAATGAATCCACGCATGTAGTAAGTAAACACCTAGAATGACGCACAAGCACAACGCTCTTATGCCCATTGTACTGCAAAGGTGGTGTATTTATGATTTCTCCATAAGTTAAGTACGCAATAATGCAAGATAGCATAATTCAGTTGTTATCTTCTCATCTAGGTTAATTCTTTTTTTTTTTATTCTTCTTTAAAAAAATCAGCAGAATCATTTTGCTCAGACTTAATATATCTTCTATTTTTGCACGTGGTGCGATGAACCTCGCAGATTTCCGCAATCTTCCTTAGGTTGCAATTGTCGTTGAACAATTCAATTACCAATTTTTGCTGATCCGGTTGCAAGCTTCGGGCCTGCCAGGCTTTCCTCTAATCAAATTAAAACACCGTCGGAAAGAAAAAAATATTTAATCCCCATTACATTTTAAAATTACTTCACTTGCTGCCATAAGCGCTTTAAAACTTCTAAGAAGTACATTTGAGAGTCGAAACCGGAGTCCAGCCGGGTCCAAGAGTACTATAAAATAGAATAGAATAAAATAGAATAGAATAGAACACCGGGTCATCGTTGTTATATTTGTTAGGCACACTATAGAGTAAAGATAGTAGAATTGTATAATTCGTGTAAAAATTAATTTTTTTCAAGTTATTTTGAAATACGAGATAGATAACTAGAGTTAAAAAAATCTTCATAACTTTTCAATAATCTGCAGCCTACGAAAGAAAATTTTGAAAAGTGTCGTGTATTGGAGAAATGATGAGGAAAAATAGTCATTTCTGTAACATAATTCCGTACCGTAACCATCCTGCCATCAGTCTGATAGTTTTGGAACAATCAACTTGATAACAAATCCTGACAGTTTCCGCCGCAATAAACTAAAAGAATCTGAATGAAAGGATTAAATAGCTTTAGAGACACAATAGATATTAATCCATTTGTCCCAAAAACCAATGAAACGATAAAGAATAAAATGCTCTTTTTGTCGGTAAATGCAATCAATTTACAAAAAAGAAAAACCCATTTTTTTTGTTGCATCCTTGAAGTGTGTTGTAATGCGCATAAACATTCGTACGTTAGTAAGTAAGATATATTGTTTTGACGTCACAACAAAAAAAATTACCGTACTGATAAAATGAAAACAAAAGTATAAATTTATTTGAAACATTTTACTATTTATTTGGGCAATATAGTATATTTCTATTTCTATTTAATAATTTGACATCATTTCAAACATTTAATTATTCTTATTATCCTTTTTTATCATATCCGAAACTTTTTCCCCAATCATCAGACACGCAGCAGTCGGAGGAGCGGATACGATACTCGGCATAATTGATGCATCAGCAATTCTTAGACCCGTAATCCCGTGCACTCTGTAATGAGTCACAAACAATTAGCAAGTGTCATCGATACAAATCGTCACACTTCCATTGATTACTTTAATTCGTTATCCACCACTGCCATAGAGTCACATGCAGGCCCCATTTTGCACGAGCTTGATGTGTGAAAGATAGGAAGCGCAAGTGCTCTGGCTACGCACTCGTAATAAGCGTCAGATCGTCGGTCTATTAGCAAAAGACAATACGGGATCCATCCTTTAAGATATAATTGCGGATCGTATTTCTTGAATGCTTTTGTACGAGCAATTTTCGAAGCAAATTTAATCCCTTCGGCTAATGTTGCAACATCATCTCGATGAGCCAACAAATTAGGATTTATAATGGGATGAAAGTAGGGATTTTTGCTCCGAAGAGTCACGGATCCACGACTTTTGGGACGCAGAATTAGTGGGAGAAATGTAATGACGTCTTTGTCCGCTGATGGCATTGTTGCTAGTATAAGCTAAAATTTAAACATCAATTATTAAGATCGTTAGAAATTTAAATTTAGTTGGTTTAATTTACTGGACTGATGTATTTGGAAACGAGTTGAATTACGTTATCCGAAAAGAATTTAACTTCGATGTCCGGAAAGTCAGTAGCGTTGGTGACAAGTTTACTTTGGTAGAAACAATCGGTTTCCAAACCACCACCGACGGTCATGGGACCAGTCTTATCTCTCTTCCACTCATCTAAATACTTTTTAGTGTGGTATCGCTTTTTGTTTAAGCTCACTGTGTCGTTTAGTGTGTAAAATTGTCCAGCCACAGTTACTTGTTCTTGGAGATTTTGTCCCACTCCTGGACGATCCGCAACCACGTCAATCTGCAATTGACGTAATATGTTTTCACCATATAATTAAAATCCTTTTTGTGGTCTATTTACATTGAATTTTTTAAGTGTTTCTTTCGGTCCAATTCCAGACAGCATGAGCAATTGCGGAGTATTGTAAACTCCTGCTGATATTATAACTTCTTTGTTGGCATTAGCTGTACACTCAGTTGTACACTTAATAGCCGTACATTTGGTGGTGTATTCTACTCCAGTCGCTCGATTGTTACTGTCTACAACAATCTTTGGAAATAATAAATCGTATAAATATAAAATGATCGTACTTTAGCCCATTTTCTCACCCTCGTTGCTGTTGTGTGAGTCAGGACTTGCAAGTTAAACCGTGACATAGCAGGTTGCAAATAACAAGTGTAACTACTGCACCGAGAACCATTTGCGATGGTGTTTGGTGTGTACGTGAACCCTGTATAAACAAAAGTGCAAGTCTTCAAAAATAAACTAAAAATTAGTTGTGAATTTTACCTATCTGAGTTTTGGCGTTGTAGTCAACTATCGGTTGACCAACCTCGGAAGCAGCATTTATAAACGCCTCAGCTGCTGGTGTTTTGAAATCCGTGTGTGAAACAGTTATTGGACCACCTGATCCGTGATATGAATCTATATTGAAATGAAATGAAAAATTAAGTTCATCGTCGTGTTTGCTTAAATAAATTCATCAAACCGCTATCTGGATTATGAGGAAATATATAATTTTCTATTTTGAGGAAATATGGCAAGATATCGTCATAACCCCATCCGTCATTTCCTGCAGCTTTCCACGAATCGTAATCTTTTTTATTACCGTGGACATACTCCGTGGCATCAATTGAGCCCGTGCCGCCTAATGTTTTACCCCGATATAACGGTACACTCTAATGGAATAAATATTACGACGGGCTTAATTTAATTTTATTTTTTTAAAGAAATAGATGCAATTATATTCACTTTTATTTACTTTGTAATTGAATAAGTCGCAGCAATGTTCTTGTGATGTCGAAGTGTAATTCCAATCCATTTCAGTTCCCAACGAATCGAATGCTAGCAGAGGAATGGATGCATTTTCCGACGGTTTTCCGCCAGCTTCTATCAACAATACTGTGACATTGCTGTCTTCGGAGAGTCGTGCAGCAATCACACCTCCAGTGGTACCTCCACCGACTAAATACAATATCGATTCATTCATAATAGAAAAAAAAAGAAATATTCATTTTCTTACCAATGATGTAGTCATATTGATTGTCGGCCGGACATTCGGATGAACCCGAGCCATTTAGAAATACAAGAAAAGAGATCACAGTTAGAAAAATATTCATTACTATTCAATGATCTGCAGTCTGTGAAAAAAATTCTGAAATTATGTCTCATGTAGGAGAAATGATTCGTTTATGTGAAAGTTGATGAGGAAAAATAGTCATTTATGTAATATAGTTCCGTAACCATTCTGCCATCAGTTTTGGATTGAATAACTTAATTAGAGTCACAATAGATATCAATCCATTTGTCCCATAAACCTATGGAACAATAAAGAATAAAATGCTCCTTTTGTCGGCACTAATCAACGGTGTATTCAGTAAATGCAATCAATTTACAAAAAAACAAAACGCATTTTTGTTGCATCCTTGAAATGTGTTGTAATGCGCGTGTAATGCGATGTATTCAGTAAATGCTGCTGCGATCCGGGTTTATACTCGCAGTTCGGATGCTAATTTAATAGACTTAGTCCTAAACAAGAGTGAATTAAAGTTGTCTAGGGGTAAAATAATCAAACTATTGTAATGTGATATTCTATAGTGATAGTTTTGTAGCAGCAACTTTAGCGTTAAATAAAATTGTAACGGGACTTCCATACGGTATGGTTTAGTTCTTGTGTCTCTCCTCAACAATCTTCCACAATCCATCAAATCACATGAGGTTATAGGTCAAGAAACGTTTTAAACACTGCGCGCTGACTGCATATGTCGCAAATTGGAAAGTGGCTGTGCAGCAGAAGTTGATTTCACTGGACCAATGTGGAACTTGGGAATTCTTGGATCTTGTGAAGATGATGGAAATCGATCTGGGATGCGTTGGGGTATATGCACAGCCAGTGCATACATTCAGTGATGTAGTTTCGCGAGTTTGGCGATGATGCAATGTGGAGTGTATTGTACTCCATACTTATTTTGACATTTTGTGACGCCGCCCTTTGCAGCGCCACCTGTGTGTACCTGTAGAATAAATGCACTTATGCAAATAGCCACCAAGGTGATGGTCAAACCCTGAGTTCTTCCTGTCTCAATCCAACACCATCGATTCGTATAAATCCATCATACACTTCAATTGGCGACGAGGGATGAGATTCGTGTTCCACGCAACATCCACAGAAGTTTGGAGTGTCTAGATGCGATTTTCGACGATTTTCGGACTTTCTGACCACGCGTCCGCGTGCTAGGCCTAACGTGGGCCACGTGAGTTTTTCCTACACGATCCCCATTTTCGCTCGTATTTTCCTGCCATTTCGATGCCGCTGACCGGGAACCCCGAAAAATACAACCCGTCGGACGACTGGTCAACGTATTTATTTCAAATGAAGTGCGTCTTTGCTTGTAATAAAATCACGCAGGACGCAGACAAGGTCAACTACCTGTTGGCCTGTGTCGGCATGGCAACGGTACAAAAAATCGTGGATTTGGTCCGACCAAGAGATCCAACCACGATGAAATACGCGGAGATCACGGCACTCGTCGAAAAACATCAGAAACCGAAGCCGCTGGCCCAGGGCGAGCTCATTCGCTTCCGTTCCCGCCGACGCAACAAAGGCGAGACGGTCACCGAGTTCGCCGACGCCTTACAAGCGCTCACGAAATATTGTGAGCTGGGTGATAACCTCAACAACGAGCTGAGGAATCAGTTCATTTTTGGACTCAACATGCGAGCAGTCCAGGAAACACTGTATTTGAAAACGGATCTTACCTTCGAGACAGCTTTGGCTGCCGCCATCGCTGCTGAGTTGGCCAGCTCCGACATCATGAGTTTCACCACCGCGTCCACCTCCGTGCATCAAGTCAGTAACAAGTCGAAATTTAATTCAAAGTTCAATGACAGTGGCAAACGCTCCGCGAAGGGCGCCGCTGGGCCTCACCGCAAGTCAACGGGTGCGAAACACCAACGCGACTTCGACAAGTGCTATTCCTGCGGCGGAAAAGGTCACAAACGTGCGGACTGCAAATATCGCACGTACAAATGCAACAACTGCGGTCGCGAAGGCCATATCCAGTCGGCATGCTTGCAAGCTGCTTCGAAGTTGACGCCACATCACGCAATCGATGTGGAACCAAAGCAGCTACCCTTTTATTCGATTGAACCGTCGGAGTCACCTCGAAATGGAACTGTTAATGCTGTTGCAATCAAACGCATCAAACCGCTTGTTATTGAAGTTGTCATTGCGTCCACCAAGCTGTGGATGGAGTTGGACACAGGCGCTGGTGCAACGTTTATTAGTAAACAATTTTATAATCAGCATTTTCGTCAGTTTCCTTTAGATCCGTTGGACATCGAGATGTCGTCGTACGACGGCCACGCGCTGCCGATGGAAGGCGTTTGCACCGTCCCGGTGCATTATGGCGATCGTTCGTTCCATTTGCCGTTGTGTGTGGCGACCGCTGGCACCGTTCCGCTGCTGGGTCGCGACTGGCTGGATGCGTTTGGCCTCATCGAGAAAACAAAGGATGCGGTTGGTGCTGTCGTGTACGCCCTCACGCCGAGTGCAGGTGCTGTGCCCACACCTCCGCCCGTCGCTGCTCCTCTCGTTCCGCCGCCGACTGTGACAGACGCCCCTGCTGCTGCTGCTCCTGCTGCCGCTGCTCCTGCGACGTCTGCCGCTCCTCTGCCGTCTGCTGCTCCGCTCACGACGGCGACTCCGGAAATTTTGGCAAAATTGGACACTTTGCTGCATAAACACGAAAACGTTTTTCGTGACGAGATTGGTCGCTACCTGCCGACCACCGTGAGTATAGACATTGACAAAAATTTCAAACCGATATTTCTCAAGGCCTACCCAGTTCCGCTGTCCGTTAAGCCTGACCTCGAAAAGGAATTGCATCGATTGCAAGCTTTGGGCATAATTTCTCCTGTTGCGTCCTCCAAATGGGCTACGCCCATCATGCACGTCCGTAAGTCGGACGGCACAATGAAGATAGCCGGGTGCTACAACCGCACTGTCAACAAGGCGGTGCTCCCGTGCTCGTACCCATTGCCGCTGTTCGCTGACGTGGCAGCAAAGTTGTCGGGTGGGGAATCTTATTCCACACTCGACATGAATCATGCGTACAACCAACTCGAATTGGACGACGCCAGCAAAGATTTATGCACCATTAACACCCACATTGGGCTTTTTCGTGTCAATAGACTTTTTTACGGGATTTCCACGGCTCCAGCGCTGTTCCAACGCACAATGGACGATTTGACGACAGAAATAGATGCAACAGAACCTTACATCGACGACTCGGCGGTCACAGGCGCAACAAACGACATTCACCTGGACAATCTCGATCGTTTGCTGGCTGCATTCAACCGATCCGGACTGACTTTGAGTAAATCTAAATGCAAGTTCTTGCGCCAATCTGTTGATTTTTTAGGCCTACGAATCTCCAAACAAGGGATTTCACCGATTGCCTCGAAAATAGAGCCGCTGCGAAACTCGTCTCGTCCTTCGGATGTCACTTCTCTCAAGTCGTTTATAGGCCTAGTAAACTACTACGGCCGCTTTGTGCCCAACCTGTCGACCCTGCTCGAGCCGCTGTACAGCCTGACACGCGACAACGTCAAGTGGACTTGGACCAAACAGCACGAGACGGCATGGCAAGAGGTTCGCACGTCGGTTTCAACGGAATCGGCGCTGGCACATTACGACCAACGCAAACCAGTATTTTTGACGGTCGATGCTTCGCCAGTGGGAGTCGGAGCCTTCCTCTCCCACATCGACAGCGCAGCAGTGCATCGCCCGATTGCATTCGCGTCCTCCCTTTTGTCGCCTGCGCAGCGCAACTACGCGCAGATTGACCGCGAAGGTTATGCGATTGTGTTTGGTGTGCGTAAATTTCACCATTATTTGTTCGGCAGACGATTCATGCTCCGCACCGACCACAAGCCCTTAGTGTCGATTTTTGGAGAAAAGAAAGGCTGTAACCAGATCGTGGCTGCACGCCTCCACCGCTGGGCGGTATTTCTATCTGCTTATGACTTCCAGATCACCCACGTTCCAGCAGCGGACAACGCGATCGCGGATGGATTGTCCAGAAACCCCCAGCCTTTGATCGACACCACCGAGGACCTTGAAGTCGGCGCAATTCAAATTTTTTCCACGTCAGTCCGACAGTTTCCAGTTTCTCCGACGTCTCTGCTCGCAGCATATGCAGCTGATCCCCTGTTGCAAGCCGTGCTTCACTGCGCACGAAATGGATGGCACAAACACACGCCTGAAATGGCGCCATTTTACAAGCACAGGGACTCATTCTCAATTTTTAACAATGTTTTATTTTTGTCTGACAGAATCGTGGTTCCGGTCGGCCTGCAAGCTGCAATTTTAGCGGAATTGCATGCAGGCCACTACGGTATTGTGCGCACCAAGTCACTTGCGCGCACCACGGTTTGGTGGCCAGGCATCGACAACGACGTCGAACGCACCGTGCGCTCGTGCGATGCCTGCCAACGGGCACTCCCAGCTCCTCCGCGCTCATCCACCACCCGATGGCCGATACCGGACGAGGTATGGGGCCGCGTCCACATCGATTTTGCTGGGCCGTTCTTAGGAAAGTCGTTCCTACTGGCCGTGGACGCGAAGTCAAAATGGTGCGAAGTTCGCGCCATGTCGTCCACCACAACCGCTGCAACAATTGCCGTTCTCCAGGACTGGTTTGCACAACACGGCTTGCCGATCCACGTGCATTCAGATAACGGACCACAGTTTACTGCAGCATGTTTTCGCGAATTTTTGGCCGGGAATGGCGTCCGACACACGTTTTCGCCACCATACCACCCAGCCACAAATGGAGCGGTCGAGGGATTCGTCAAGACCTTCAAGCATCAGTTGGAGAAATTAATCAAACAAAATCTTTTACTTGCAGAGGCCTTGAACCGTTTCCTGTTTTCATACCGCTCGTCCCCGCACGTGACAACACAAAAGTCACTGGCTGAAATTTTCCTGCAGCGCCAGTTGCGCACCAGATTACACCTGCTCAACCCTCGTTTGTTGCCCGACGTCACCATCATGGACAAAGCAAAGAGTTTCGAAATTGGCGATCCAGTCTACGTTCGAGACTACCGTCACGACGACAAGTGGGTTCCAGGCACCGTTTTTGCAAAGAACTCGTCGACCACGTACACGGTCGAGGTTGCCAACGCTGTGAAATGGTCCAGACACGTGGACCAAATGCGTAAGCGTGTTATAATTGGGCGCCCGCTCCCAATTGAGGGGGAAAGTTCTAGCAGCTTTCCGTTCGTTTGGCCACAAGATTTGCCGCAAACTGCACAGACGCCAGCCGCTCGAACAACAGCAACCCAGGCCCCAGCTCATGCACCCACTTTAACTGCGGTTATTCCAGCCCAACCCATTGCTCCCGTTCCGGTTGCGATGCCTGTCCTGCGCCCGCTGACTCCACCGGCGATTCCTGCTCTACCAGCACGCACACGCAGATCTGGGAGAAACCGCAAGCAAACCCAATTTTACGGTTTCCCACAATAACTCAAATTACATTCATTTATTCCATGTCATAATTCAATTGTTGTATTGTTTATTATTTCATTTCATGTTTTATTCCAACTGCAATATTATAATTGTTTTCCCTCCTGTCACACAATTGAGGGGATGTTGGAGTGTATTGTACTCCATACTTATTTTGACATTTTGTGACGCCGCCCTTTGCAGCGCCACCTGTGTGTACCTGTAGAATAAATGCACTTATGCAAATAGCCACCAAGGTGATGGTCAAACCCTGAGTTCTTCCTGTCTCAATCCAACACCATCGATTCGTATAAATCCATCATACACTTCACAATGATGTGAGTTTGCCCTTCTTTGACGAAAACTCGTACAAGCACTTCAGCCTGTGCACAGCTCTGATGTGCCAATAAATGTTATTGAATCAGTCTGAAAATTTAATCAGACATTACTTGAGTGATATATTTAGTAATCCTAAAAGGAAAATTAAATCAAAATATTGGAAGTTAATTTTTTCAAATTTTTCGTCATTCCACAGACTGTTTGGACGCACCTTAGTAATAAAAATAAATAATAATAATTTACGAGTATAAAACACTAACAGCGATGCTTGGGCAAGGGTTTCTGGACATTATGAAACAACCACTGTCCAAAAGATCTCCTACCTGGATGGAAGTCAATAACGTGCCGCTGGGTATTTCGAATTAAAAGGACGGCGGACGGAACTGTGGAACGATACAAGGCACGATTGGTTGCGCGGATGTTCCCAGATAAACGGAGTGGACTACGACGACACTTTTTCTCCCGTGGTCAGGTACACCACCTTGCGACTGCTCTTGGCGATGGCAGCTGCTAACGACTGGGAAATTGACCAGATGAATGCGGTCACCGTTTTTCTCCACAAACATTTAAAAGAGGAAATATATATGAAGCAGTACGGAGGACTCGACCAGACGCCCAACAACCGGACCAAATACTGTCACTTGAAAAAGGCGCTCTATGGCCTGAAGCAAGCCGGACGAGCGTGGTATGAACTTCTCGACAAAGGCCTGTTGTACATATGGCTTATGCGGTCTGACTTTGATTGCTGTGTTTATTTCCTACGAGAGAAGCAGTTTATGTTGATGATTTACTCATCTTCTCGAGCGTCTCAGAGTTAAAAATTCGAATTAAAAATGCACTTTTATCCAAATTTCAGATGAAAGATTTCAGAGAGGCGCATTACTGTCTTGGGATTAAGTTTTCTTAGGTTTTTAGTAAGGTTTTTCTGGACTTCGATAACAATTTTCAATAGTATACGGACCCCACTTAAAATTACTTGAAAGAACCCCTGCTCTAAAATGTGTGCTAGTGTGACCAATGTCAGAATGATGGTTTGAGTAGTGTTGGGTGATCAAGAGCGGAATTCCGCTTCTGGTTATTCCAACCTCTGTCATACAAAACATAAGTCGTTGGCGTTTTTATGGCTGTTTATTATTCCTAAAGTGTTTAAAAAAATTTTGGAATGCTAAGAGAATATGTTTAGAATTTTTAGAATTTAATCTGTAGACATTGATCTCGTTTTATCTCGTTCGGACTTCGGATCGTTTCGCTCCAATTCGAAATAATTCCTCTTCGTTTTCCTTTATCGCAGCAAGGTCACCGATACAGTGACACAGCGCTGTTATCACAAAAAGGCAATTAAAAGCTTCAAGGATGCACAGATTACAAAATTGTTACACGATCCATTTCTAAGAAATCTCCGTTGCTTTTCGCTATTCCTCACAACTTATTCGTCATTATTTCCGTAGAAATGTCGGAGTGGAAGGACAAAGTGGTCATAATAACAGGTTGTTTTTTTGTTTTTTTTTCTTCTTCTAAATTCGTTTTGTAATATAATATTAATCGTTAAAAACTTCTAATTTCGAATGTGTATTACTTTTATTGATAACAACTGACGTTTGAAATGTTTATCCTTTCAACTTCAGGAGCAAGTTCTGGAATTGGGGCTGGGATTGCTTTTGAATTTGCACGTCAAGGATGCACTCTAGCACTAACTGGGAGGAATGAAAGAAACCTGGCAGAAACCGCAAAACAGTGCAAACTCTTACAAAGTCTCGCTCTGGGAAAGTGCGAAGGCTCATGCAGCTTGGAAAACAAGACACTCTGCATTGTTGCAGACATGTTCAAAGACGAAGATGTGAAAAGTATTGTAACCAAAACTGTAGAAAAGTTTGGAAAAATTAATATCTTGGTAGATCTGTGGCTTTTACTTGTATACAGTATACTAGTAGTACACCAGTGGAAATTTCAAGAGAAAATTATTCTTTACATTTACTTTAGATCAATAATGCTGGAATGGCAAAAACTGGTTCAATTCCAAACATAAACATGAACGATTACGATGACATCATGCAAGTAAATGTGAGATCAGTTGTACAGCTTACACAAGAAGCTCTTCCCTATTTGATTGAAACACAAGGTTCATTGTTTTCTTATTATTTCATTTCAAAATAATTTAGTTTTTTGTTTCTTTCAAGGAAACGTTGTAAACATTTCAAGCATTGCTTCTTTTCACACGGTGGGTGTTACAAACGAGTAATAATCATCCCCTGGCTACACGTCAATAATGAATCTATTTGGATATTTAGTATGGTCACCTTACAGCGTATTCCATGTCGAAAGCCGCTCTGGATCATTTCACACGCTGCAGTGCAATTGGTACACAACATCACAACACAAATTCAATACTAAGAAATGTTCAATTTATTTTCTGACGTTCCAGATTTGGCACCAAAAAAAGTGAGAATCAATTCAATCCTGTAAGTTAAGAGTGTCCTGTCGTTTAATAAGAATTCTTTGACCATCTATTTATTATGTTAAGACCCGGTGTAATCGATACTCCGATTTGGGAACGCGTGGGAATGAGCAGAGAAGAAAAAAATCAGGTAAGTTATATTAAAAATTAATAAAATTTCTTCCAAAATAAAGTAGCTACCATTATCAAATTAATTTAGTTGATACAACGGAATACAACCGAACATCCAATGGGTCGTCTCGGAACACCAGAAGATATAGGACACATGGCAGTTCATCTATCATCTGATAAGGCATCATTTCTGACTGGTCAAGTTATTACAATTGATGGTGGTGGTTATTGGAGTGTCTCGAACTCCATTGGTCAGCCTTGACCATTGTTTTATTTTGTAACGCTGCTACTACAGCGCCACCTATATTGTAATAAACAATATTCATGCAAACTTTCCTACAAGTGCCTCGTGTCTGACTCCAATCCAACTGCAATCCAATACAATCCAATTGCATCCAGCTTCCATCCATGCAAGAACAACTACAAAACACACCAGTTTTCCAAATATTTTGTAACAGTCCTAAATTGAGCACTGTTTTCATCGTTCCGCCCATACTCTTTGTTGTAGCACATTTTTGAAGGCAAACTTGTTTTGACGCAGTAGCCATTTCAAAGCAAAAATAACGAATGAGTGGTGGAAGCTGTTATGTCCAGACCAAAGCTTGCAATTGTTATACTTGATCACTTACAAAGGTGCATCCAAAAAGTCTGTAGAATCTTGAATCTTGGCCGAATTCGTCCAAGGTAGAATGACAATGATTTAATTTTACTTTTAAGATTACTAAATATACCACTCAAGTAATGTCTGATTACATTTTCAGACTGATTCAATAATATTTATTTAAAATATCAACAATAAATGAAAAAAACAGCTGTCCAAAAAGTCTGTGAAATTTAACAATTAACAAATGTTTTTAACAAAAGTTTGGAAATATTTTTTGTTTATCGGTCAATTATTTTTCTATTATGTTTTATTACTTCAAAAACATGATTTTCCATAAAAACAATTAATTTTTCTAGTTTCAGAAGGGATGTTACCCCGTTATTCCTCTGGACTAATCGAATTCACGACATTCTTCGTTTTCGGCAGTTTCGTCTCGCTCCAAACTTGGTGTTTTGCCATCGACTTTATTTTCTCGTCCATGGTCTTGGTCCACTCCTCAAATTTAATCGATTGTACCGCTTCGTCGTTGTGGAGGGTTTCGATTTCTTTCAAAATATTGGCCATTGATCTTGTTTTATCTAGTTCGGACCGTTTCGCTCCAATTTGAAATAATTTATCACGATCAATCTTACCACAGTTGGTACAGATTAATTTAACAAAAGCTACGCGCAGAGTTATTTGCGCATGATCCAGGTCCGTTTAATTTCGTTCAGTTTTGATGTCAGACGATTAGATATCCCGGCCCCGCTGGTAACAACACTATTTATAATTTACAGAATCCCGTTCCACATGTGAATGGGGGGGTGTTAAAAAGAAATGTAAACTGACTCGGGTTTCAACTCCATTGATTGGGTGAGGTCTAATCACTGAGCATGGTTAAAATAGAGGCACAAATGGTGTGATATGGTTAGCATTGGATGGGATGCGCTTTTTTAGGGCACAAAATTATCAAAAAGAAAAGTGACATTCTTGCTCTGCTGTTTAAAAGTTAAGCACCTTGTTAACAGGTTGAGTAGAGGTGGAGAAGTGTTGTTTTGGTGGTAAGGAGGCCCAGAAGTCACCTCTGATCACATGATTGACAGCTGTGTCAATTGTGAGCAGGGGTGGGGCAGAAACAAAAAGATGATGTTTGAAGTGAATGAATGCGAAAATACCTTTTGTGCATACATTACAAAAGATGAGTCGGCAAAATTTAAGAATATAGATAAAATGAAAATAAAATAGAAATTTAGGGAAAAAGTGGGAAAATTCAAAATTAAAACCATGCACGTGACAAAATCCTCCTCGTTTTCCTTTATCGCAGCGAGGTCACTTATACAGTGACACAGCTCAGTTATCATAAAAAGGCAATCAAAAGCTTCAAGGATTCAAATGTGACGGTTATGGAATGGCTGTAAATGCCTGTTTCACAACCAAATGGCGATTTTACACCATTGTCGTGATATTTGGAAGATATTTTGTGTAAAACTGATGTAATTCCTAAATAAAGCTATTGAAAAGGATTCAATGGTAAATATGTTAGATTAATGAATGTTAATAAACATTCCTACATGATACGAGGGCGACTCTTAATCGGTAAAATACGATAGTGTTATTTACATTGGTTGAATCCAATAAATGTAGTTGTTTTGATAACCATTTCTAATCTTTATTTATCTCATATTATTGTTCACTTGTAACTTATACCCGGTACTACCATTTGATAGGAGTTGTGGTCGTCACCGTCACACAAAGATTACAAAATAGTCACAAGGACCATTTCTAAGAAATCTCCGTTGCTTTTCGCTATTCCTCACAACTTATTCGTCATTATTTCCGTAGAAATGTCGGAGTGGAAGGACAAAGTGGTCATAATAACAGGTTGTTTTTCTGTTTTTTTTTCTTCTTCTAAATTAGTTTTGTAATATAATATTAATCGTTAAAAACTTCTAATTTCGAATGCGTATCACTTTTATTGATAACAACTTGTCACGTCGTAGTCGACTTTTTAACAATGGTTTCGGAAATTTAAGAATTTCCAGGGATTGTAATAACCAGAAAATTTAGGTTCGCAGGCGCTGCAACTCTTAAAACTTTGCCGGGGGTGGTAGCTAGGTTAAGACAGCGTCTATTCGTGAAATCTGTATTTTTATGGGTGCAGGATTCAATTCGGGCGCCGCGCAAAATGGCGAACGTTGATACACGAGTTGAGACCGAATATCGTTCTTCACTAAGGAAAATGTCGTCATATGCTAGGCGTACTTACGAAGAGTATGTTTCTTCTCCTGGACACGCGCAAACGTTGGGTAAACGCGCAAACAGGTACCAAACCGCAGACAACGTCGTCGAACCGTCGATAATGAAATGAATACGCAATTGAGACGAGTATGAGTTCAAAATGTCTAGGCTGAGGAGGAAGTCACAGTCGTGGCATAAAATGTATTGACGAATTAAGACCGTCGAATACGCTGTTTTTCCAGTAATTTGTACGCAAATAATGGGCAAATAATAAATGTTGTGGTTAGATAGCCAACCATGAGAATTCGGGCTGCATAATGACCGCATGCGTTGAGACGCAACATGAATCGCACTTGGAAATCTCCCAGTTGAGACAAGAGATGTTGTCTAGTCGAAGGCGAAAATTATTCTGTCTGTTCAAGATGTCTTGACAGAACAAGTCACGTCTGATCACATGTCAAAGGCCAAGTCAATTCCCAATGGGGACCGAGCAGAAAACAGGCGATCAGGGGTGAAATATGCAAATTTAGAGCGCGATTATATCAACTTATTGCAGAATTCTCATGAATTGTCTGGATGGGGTGATTAAAACCAGGCCAAATTAAGGATAAATGTCAAAAATAAGGAAAATAATATAAAATAAAATAATAAATTTAGATTTGGGAAAAATAAAATAATTTAGAGAAACTAGAACAATTTCTTAATAAAATTAGGCAAAAATTAAGGAAAAGGCGCAAAATGCGCTTAAAATTTTGAAAATTTCTTCTGCTCAAAGTCAGGACCGTGACATTCCCCCCCACCTAGATGTTTATTATATGGTTTCTATATAATCAACATCTAAATGGAGTTAACAACATGATTGATAAAAATTTGAACATATAAATAAATAAAAATAATGAATCAACAACATTAATCTCACTATAAACACATAACACAGGTAGGGATTTATTTGGACAGACGCAACAGGCGCACAACTTGGCGCAATTACAGACAAGAACAAACAAACACAAACAAATGGGTTTAGGAGAGGAATATTGTAAAAAATCGTTTGATTAAAGGTCATGGGAAGAGAAATGAAAAATTTCTCTCAAGTCTTTGAAATACCCTTAAAAAACGTTATGGAACCATTTTAGTTGACTAACTTACGAAATAATAAAGAATTTGTCGTTTTACCTAATGAAATCTTGTTATCGTCATTTCAAAAAGGGAACCATTTTGTGAAATGCATTGTGGGATTGCTACGTCATCGACGACATGTTTTGAAAACAACAACACCACACGTACATTCGAAGTAGTGTTACGCACATTGATTCAATTGTTACCAGCCAATTTTAGGCCAAAAAACATTGATTTTAGAAGTTCCGACTCCAGGGAAATTTTAAAAAATAACTGGTGCCAGCATATTTTGGGCAAAACACATGGCTTTTAGAGGTTCCAACCTCCGAATATTTTTTTTGTATAAAACAGTACCGATCGATTTTTACACCAAATCCAGCCAAACACCTGTCGCATTTGTGCGATCGAATGCGGCGGGTGTTTGGCTGCATTCGATCGCGCAAATGCGACGGGTGTTTGGCCGCATTCGATCGCGCAAATGCGGCATGTGTTTGGCTGCATTTGCGCGATCGAATGCGGCCAAACACCCGCCGCATTCAATCACACAAATGCGGGCGCTGTTTGGTCGATTCTCAGGTCTTAAATAAATAAATAATGATAAATAATAATCAAAAACTTGATTATAGAATCGGTTTTTTATTGTAAAGTGTCGTTTTAGCTGCATAGTGTAGCACAACACCACCACCCATTCCAAACCGCTAAGGTTTTTACTGCCAGTCTATCACCGCTAAAATGATACACTAAATCCTAAAACCGTCAATTTTTTTTTGTTATTGGCTGTTCTTTCCTATTTTTTTTAGAAATTTTTGATGATTTTCTGTTATTTTCGGTAATTTTTTAATGTTTTTTGGGGTTACTTTTGGTCATTTTGATAATTTTCGGCTATTTTTATTTTTTAAAAATTTTTAGTTGCTGGTATTTTTTATTATTTGCTGTGATTTTTTGTTATTTGCTGTGATTTTCTATTTTTTCTGGTAATTTTCACTAAAAAACATGCTGAAAACGCGAATAGGTGCTGGAATTCTCGTGCTTGTTTGTCGTCGATGACGTAAAAATAATGCCACCTAGTGGCGGTATCTATAAACTTTGGAAAATCGTAATGGCGGAACAATTACTGCTCGGTTCGAATTTCAACAGTGGTTTTTAACAATATCAGGTAAGTTAGTGAACTAAACTGGTTACATAACGTTTTTTAAGGGTATTTCAAAGACTTGAGAGAAATTTTTCATTTCTCTTCCCATGACCTTTAAAAATTAACAAAATCAATAGACGTTTAGGCGCTAATTGCTACTAAATTCTAAATAAAATAATAAAATTTGTTAAATTATTTGATAACACTTGGAATCAACAATGATATTTTTTGTTATGACTAGAAGATTAAATATTTTAAGATTAATTAACAATGCCCATGGGTGGCAAAATTTCGATAAAAAATGTAAATTATTAGCAAATAAAAATACTGATTAGGCGCTGATTTGGCGTCAATTATCACAATATAAGGATAGTAAAATTTCAATGATCACAAATGGTTAATGAAAATGATTAGCAAAAATGATTAGTAAAATATAAATATCAAAAAATAAAAAGTTCGCAAACGAATATTATCTTCTTTCGTAGGCTTTTGAATTTTCACGGAACTTAACGTAAAATCTTCATTGAGGCGCTTAATAATCACATTTTAAACAATTATAACACTTATCGTTTGTATCACAATTATCACAATAAAGTCCACACACACAACAGTTCGTATATGGGTTTTTAGAAGGCGCAAAGTCACTTGTAGGTTCTTGAAGTCAATTTATGACTTTTATTTTTTAAAATGCAGACGCGCCCTGACCGTCCATCGCATAATAGACCAGTCTAAGCGCCGTTTTTACAAGGATTACTCTCACCTGTTGTTTAGAAGTTGCGTAGCACTTCCGGCTAATCTTGTTTACTCGGTAAAGGAAATGTCCGACATAGTATTGTTTAATGATGGACAATAACTTTTCGCCCGCGTTGTGGTCAAGCCGCAAGTCCGAAAAGATAATCGTCTCGAAAAGGCGCGTCAGAACACTCCAATCCACGACTAGCTTAATCTCGGGCTCCCATGGTAATGAATAGAATATCTCGTCCAATGGAACAATCTCTTCCACAATCGCAAGGGCGCAAGTTGGCTCCTCCAGGCGCTTCTCTTTAGGTTTCGGGTTGACCGGTTCAAACAAACTCTCACGTGTGACAACCTCGCCTGGATTGTCGTCGTTTTCCTTCGGTGGTGTTTGTTGGCCTTTTTGTTCCCCGAGATTAATTTATAGTTGCTTATACTCGATGTTTACTCTAATGTTCGATATTTATCAGTTACTTAATTTGTAGACATCGTTTATTGATTGGATCCTATGAGATCCTATATTTTGCTTTGTTTAGATTTCGCTTATCGGGTTTTAGTTCTGCCCGATTATGTATCTCGTTTTATCATTGCTTTTATTATTACTTACGTTTTCCTGTTTTTCCCGAGATGAGTGTGCTTAATAAAGCTCCTATGGTTTTGCAACATTTTGCCTCTTTATTTCCCTAAAATCTACATGGTAGCAGAGGATGGTTGAAATGTGGCTTTCAATGCCACCCAGGCGTCGCGAGCGGTGTCGGCAGCGAGAACGATGTCCTGATATTGTGGCTCAACAAATAAGCCAAGCAAGGCTTTTGCACGTTTGGAGCGGTCATCGTGCAGTTGTTTGCGAGTATCATCCCACGCATCGTTTTTCACAGGAGGTTTCTCGTCGATAAACTGGTCGACACCTTTCTCGAGCAACAAAAACTGGATGTTGCGAGACCAGGACTCGTAATTATCTGCATTGAGCCGTGCGATGGAGAAATGATGCGTGGTTGCCTTGTCGGATTCAGCCATTTCGAGCGGTAATGAAGAGCGGTGTCACTTTGAAAAATGTCGACCGTGGCAAAGAAAAATGCAATTACGCGCAAGGGAACCGTTGACGATGTTCGAGGCGGATATCCAACGAGTGGGCTGAGCTCGCGGTTACTATGATTTATTTGAAGAACCGCTTCCCACATAAGTCACTGAACAATCTTGTCCCCTATTGTCTGTGGTATGGCAAGACTGTTCCACTCAAACACCTTAAGGTGATTCAAATAAATCCCGAGCCTGGACTGGCGTCGTGGTTGGCTATGCTTTTCGCACGCGGGGTTATCGCGTGTGGTGCCCTAAGCGCAGAGAGGTTTTCGAGTCGAAACATGTCCGTTTCGATGAGGAATGCATGTGGGGACATCCTCGTTTTTATGAGGGCACCGAGATCACTGATGAAGGTGCGATATCGGTGGAGCTTGAGCCGGATTTCATTTCCGACCAGTTGCCTCCCGTTCCCCAAGGTGGTGCTCCTGCACTCCAAGCTCCTCCTCCTCCACCTCCTGGACTTCCACCTCCTGGACCTCCACCTCCTGGACTTCCACCTCCAGGTGCACCTATTGCTACGCAACTCCCATTGAGAGCACATCTTTTGCCTCCACCTCCTGTTCACTCGCCACTACGTCAGCCTCCGCCTAGTTCTCCGGCTGTGGGGGGCAAGTGGACTCGTTCTGAGGTAATTCGGCAGTCAGGTGCGTCTATGGGACACACTGATGTGTATTTTTTCCCACCGGATCGTACCAGATTGCGGAGTCATGGCGACGTAGAGCGATATTGCGCCGACAATCGTTTAGCATACGATCGAGATTCCTTTGACTTTAGCACCCGAAATGTGCCAGTTCAAATGGTTGATCCCCCACCGGTAGATCCTAATGTTTCTCTTCCACGCAGTCCTACGACTTCGGAAGAAGAAGCGTTTGCGGATTGCTATTCTACCGAACCACCACGGTACGCGCATTCCTTGTTTGCCCAGGTTCCTCGCACCTACAAGGAAGCTATTTCTAGCCCCGACCGTGTCCATTGGCAGAAAGCCATGGAGGAAGAGCTTGATCTCTTTCGTGAGCGAGGTGTTTACGAGGAAGTTGAAAAACCTCCTCCTGATGTAAACATTGTGGGGAATAAATGGGTCTACTACATCAAGCGTGATGCAGAAGGCATTGTGCGCCGTTTTAGGGCGATGTTAGTGGCTCAGGGTTTCAGCCAGAAGTACGGAGTTGACTATTCCGAGGTTTTCAGTCCCGTGGTCAATTACGTTTTGATACGCCTATTTTTCGTGCTTCTAGTGGTCGTTCTTGGCTGGCTAGACACACACCTTGATGTCAAGGGTGCCTATCTTTATGGCAACTTGGATGAAGCCATCTTCATGAGGATTCCCAGGGGCTGGGAAACTCCTCAAAACACTGGGAAAGTGTGGAGGCTTCATAAGGCTCTTTACGGCCTTCATCAGAGCGGACGACAATGGAATTTTCGTCTCGTCGAAGTCTTGTTGGAGATTAATTTTCACAAGCTTCTAGGTGTGAATGGCGTTTTCATTTCCGACACTTACGATGCCGTCATCCTGGTTTATGTCGATGACATGGTGTTATTCACCAAAGGACCCGGTCCTCGAGACCGAACTGTTAAGGCCCTTCGTGGATTTTTCACGATAACAGATCTTGGTCCGGTATCGAAGCTGTTAGGCGTCCAGTTTGATCGCGATGGTGGACATATTTCCATTCATCAACGCGATTATATTGATCGGATCGCGGAAGATTTTGGAATTTCCTCCGAGCGTCTGTGCAGGGTCCCGATCACCGTTGGCACAATGGTTAATTGCGCTAGAGAGGGAGAACGTGTGCTGAACGACGACGAGTTCCCTTACCGTTCTCTCATTGGGTCGCTTCTGTTTTTGGCTTCTCGCACGCGCCCCGATATCCTCTTTCCGGTGATCTTGTTGTCCCAGTACAACACGTGCTTTACCTCAAAGCACGTGGCCCTTCTTCTTCAGGTTCTCCAGTATTTGAAGAACACGCGGAATTATTCAATTTCTCTTTCCGCGGTCACTAGAGACATCCTGTCAGGGCACTCCGATGCTTCTTGGATCTCGGACCGAGATACAAGAAAGAGCTTCGGAGGGTACACGATTTCGATTTTCGGGGTTCCCATCTCCTGGGGCTGCTGTAAGCAGCGCTATTGCGCTTTAAGCATCATGGAGGCCGAGTTTTTGGCACTTCTCGATGGCGCGAAGGAGATCGTTTGGCTTCACGGCGCGATCGATCGGACCCGAATTTTCCGTTTGCCCACTCCGACGATGTTTTCTGATTCGTTGTCTACGATTTATTTTACGAGGAATGACATCGAAAATCGTCGGACCAAACATATCGATGTGCGCTATTTCTTTTTGCGGGATTGGCTTACCGAGGGCGTTTTTGTTTTGCGAAAGATTTCCGGCGATTTAAATCCTGCCGACATTTTCACTAAGTTTTTCTCGCCTGCCCGTTTGCAATTTTTATGCAAACATTTCTTCCGGTAATTTCTTCGATTATAGTTTTTTGTTTTCCCGCATTTGTGCATTTGTCAATTGGTTGATTCTGATTTTTATCACTGCTTGTTATGTACCGCAACCAATTGACTATCGATATTGTTTTAGGGTTTTTGTGTTTCTTTTCGACTGAGATTTATTTATTATCTCGGAGAATGGGGGGCTATTGTTGGCCTTTTTGTTCCCCGAGATTAATTTATAGTTGCTTATACTCGATGTTTACTCTAATGTTCGATATTTATCAGTTACTTAATTTGTAGACATCGTTTATTGATTGGATCCTATGAGATCCTATATTTTGCTTTGTTTAGATTTCGCTTATCGGGTTTTAGTTCTGCCCGATTATGTATCTCGTTTTATCATTGCTTTTATTATTACTTACGTTTTCCTGTTTTTCCCGAGATGAGTGTGCTTAATAAAGCTCCTATGGTTTTGCAACATTTTGCCTCTTTATTTCCCTAAAATCTACAGTGTTAAAATCATCTTAGGCATCCTTGACATCAAAGGCGATCAACGTCCACCAGCTCGCGCACCGGCTCGTCCAACTCCAGGAAGTCTGAAAGGCTCGTCGGCTTGAATTACTTCAATCTTGTTATGCTCTCGCGCCGCCAGGAATGCTTTGTGGTTTTCCTCGTCGCCCGTCGACTCGCGAAGCGACTCGACATCCGACATCGAAGAGCCCATATCCGATGATAACTCCGAGGCGAGTTTTCCAGTGTCCGCCACGATTACGGGGTTGTATCTGAATGAATATCTGGTTCGGGGATCCGCCAATCTCGGATTCTCAGCAATCGCATCTTCGAATTGTTGCACCAATTTCTCAGGCGCCAGCTCGATGAGAATCTTTTCTGAAAAGTTCTTAATTTCATCCTCCGTCATGATCAATTCCGGGTCCAGCGGTGGTTTAGCGGGCGCATTTTTCTCGTCCTCCAGTCGCTGGGCCTCTTTGAGCGCGTCGGCCTCCCGAAATCGTTTAACGGCGTCACGACGACTCTGATGCATTTGGGTGATGATCTCCTTCAAATTAAAGTGCACGGCATGCACAATGAGGTGCTACACCGCGTGCTCGTCTCCGGTACAGTCTTTTGTCATTTTCGCTTCTATTTCCCTCGCGATATCTCCGAGGCGTCCGAAAATCGTTCCGATGACTGTCTTGAAGTCCGAGTCGCTGACGTTGAAATCCAGATTAATCGACATCTTAAAAAGTTCGCTCCATCCTTCAGATCTCAGGTTGATTTGTCCTTGGCCCCTGTTCTCCATGGGGTACAGAATCTCAAGCTCATGGCGCCGGAATATTTCAGACATCTGAGTGAAAATACGATCCGGGCGCATAGTACATCCATTTCGGTCGAATCCCTGGAGATAACGTGGTTTCAAACGCGCACACTCATCTGGTGATGTCGAATTGCTCGAAACTGCCGAAATGGCCTTGGCAATCGGATTAGAAATCTTGCTTTCCAATTTCTTGACGTCGTGGATTTTCGCGCACTCTTCTGCATCTCTCGCAATCTCAGCAGCGATATTCGCGATGGATGAAGACGGGGTGAAGTTTAACAATGCCTTGATATCTCGGTCAACCTGTGGTGAAAAATCAGCTTTGATTAATTTTTTGTTAAAATCAGCAATTGTGTCCATTTGTGTATTTGAAGTCGCAATTTTGGAGCACGTAATCGGCACCGATGTCGCAGCAACTGAAGTCATCATCTTGGGCGTCACATTCGATTGGGTCACAGTGGTGGCATCGACAGGTCGGGCAGCTTGGCTCGATTCGGACGTCTCAATCGAAGATGATTTGTTTTTTACGACTCGAAAATAGGGAATTACAGGCGTAGCAGCGCTCGAAGTGGTCACCGTTGAAACGTTGATCAACTTCGCCTCCACCACCGTCACGCTCGATTCCGTTTTGATGATTGGGGTCGACATCGTGTTGATATTACCAACTTTTTCTCTCTCTCTCCTGTTTTCTTCATTTTTTACTACCTTTTTGGCCACTTGATCGTTCAACGAAAGTTCTTTAGCAGGCTCCACGACAGGCAAGGCGGCAGGCGCTCCTCCAACCGCTCCATTTTCCTCGACTATGATCGAAGACGCGTTCAACGCTGGTCTGGATCGTCCCGTCACGAAGTGAGTGTCCCGGTTCGCCTCCGCTCCAATCCTTTTCGTTACTTTCTGCGTGTATTCCTTCAAACGATGTGTGCTTCGCTCCTCGTACGTATGTCGTGGATGTAGATTTGAATGTTGAAATGGCAAGTCGGCTGCAACCCTCTCCGGCTCCGAATATGCTCTTTTTGCATCCGCAATTACATTAGGCGCCGTCAATCGCAGTTCTAGGCCCGATTCCACGTCGTAGGTCTTTACTTCAGGCGTCACAAACTGGTCCGGAAGTTCGGCAGGTTGCTCGCCAGCTATTATATAGGCTCCTTCAGGATATTCCCAGGTCAAAGGCCGGATTCCCTTCTCTTTCGCTAATTGCTTTATGCGTGCCAAATACGAGGCATGCGCATGGCGAAAACGAGCGATGGCGTTTGCACTGCCGAATGGAATCCTTGGCGGCGGAAAATCTACTCCAGCCAACGAAGTTTTGTCTATTGACTCATATCCTAGCACATACGCAAACATAAGGCGCATCCATTTCCGAAATTTGCAACGGCGCAAGTCACCACCGCCCCGACACGCTCGGCATTCACGTGGCGCCCGCAGTCGGTAAATTTCAAATCCCGTCCCGCTACAAACTGGACACAGTTCATAGTTTGGAAAACTTTGATCGTTCGGGTGGTCTGGATGAAAGCGTGGCACCAATCCTTCGCCCGAAGCTTCGATTGGTGGCATCGGTAGGTACTTTGGATAACCTTTTTGCGTTGGTTTTGGAATCGTAATTGTTACATTTAGATCGTAGGACGCCATTATAAATTATCGTAAAATGAAACTAAAAGAAATGGAAATTTTCCACGAAGAAAAATGTGATTTTAGCAAAAATATTCAATTAAAAATGTATTGTTATGAAACAAGAAGTACTTACGGGTGATAGACGCACTATTTCTAATAATATTTATCCAAATTGGGTGATTGTTAAGTTTTTGAGGCGCGACTATTCAGACGCAAATTAAAATGTGGCTAAGTCGTGCCCTCACATGTCTTTAATACACGCGGTCTCGCTACGGGGTCGTCTCGTCATAAAATATGACACGGACCTCTCGCGTGAACGAGATTTAATCACGCACTTCGAAGAAGCATGAGTTTGGACTTAGTAAATTTTCGTATCATCATTCTAAATTGATGAATTTCAAATTCCTAAACTAGTCTTTACTTACTATTTTCAGCGTCTATCCTCCGTAAATATTTGGTTTAAAGCAGGGAAAATTATAAACACAAGAAGGGAAGAAGGTTGGGTAAAGTAAAGAAAGAAATAAAATTATAAAATGAAAAGAAATTTAGTTATTTTATCGAAAATGAAGCGATGATGGTTTCAATTTCCGATGTAAACGCAGCAACATGTTTTTCGATTATTGTTGCGTCTGTTTGGTCTAGGTCATCATCATTGTTGAACCAATGGCGCAATTCTACGACGTTATACGGCAGCATTCGACGACCATCCTTGTCCATAAGAATGACAGTATTGGGTCCAGTTAATTTATGGATTACGTAAACGCCTTCCGTCCTCTGTCGAAGTCCTGCAGCAAACTGTCGGTCTGCTGATGACAATTGTCGATTTTTAATAGACACAAAATCGCCTGGTTTGAAATCGTGTGGTCTTCGTTTTCGATCGAACCAACGTTTATGTCTAATTTGAGCTTTTTGTAAATTTGCAGTGGCACCACTTCGCAATTCTCTCATCAATTCATGCATCTGATAAGGAGAATACTGAAGTGAAGCTTGATAGGCTGAGTTGATTGCTAGCACAAAATATCCAATGTGAACGTCCCAGCGCACATGCTCCTCAATATAAGCCAAAATGCAATTTTTTAATGCTTGGTTTAATCTTTCGGCCAAGTTCTCTTGTGGATGATAAACAGCCGTGTAGCGATTAATGGCGCCAAAACTCTGACATGCAGCCTGGAATTCCATTGAACGGAAAGCTGGCGCATTGTCACTTATAATGACTTTTGGAAATGCCCATCGCTGAACAAATCCTCGCAATTGTTTGATTGTTGTTTTCCAGTCAGATGTCTCAGTCAATCTCACATCCAACCATCGACTGGCGGCATCCACAATTACTAATGCGTAACAATGTCCTCCAATCGATCGGGGCTTTTTACCATAATAATCGATGTAAATTGTGTGAAACAAATGTCGTGGTTTGGCCATAATCATTGGTCCATATGGAAGGCGATTTAACGGCTTGGCTCGTTGACATGGTTCACACTTTTGAATCCAAAGCAATACGTCTTCCTTCATTTTTGGCCAATAAACTCGGGCCCGGAGTCGATGAAGTGTTTTTTCAACTCCTAAATGTCCGCAGCTCGGCGGGTAGTGCAGAGCCTTGAAATATTGTTCGCGTAACACTAAGGGCAAATAGATTTGTCTTCTACGGCGAATTTGATTTATGTCGATCGGTGGATATCGACACAACATTCCCTTATAAATAGCAAAATCTACGGCACGATACCTGATACGCGCTGCTTGTACTTGGTCGTTGGGCAAATGTCCTTGATCAAGAAATTCGATTAATTCGGCGCTCCACGTATCTTCGCGTTGTCGACGAATTATTTCGTTAATTGTTGGTATCAGACAAAAAGATTGGTGATCCTGCGGCGCATCATGGAGTCGCTCGGCCTCGTTTTCGTCTTCGTCTTGTTGCTCATCAACAATTGGTCGTCTCGACGCATTTCTTTGAAATTGTGATCGATCTTGACGCACTTGTTGTGGCATAAATCCCGCACGTCCCATCCAAGCCGGTCGATATTGTCACGTGTACGAACCGTGCCAATTAATGCGCGATTCGTAACACGTAATTCGATCTATTATTACTTAAATGTTGCTAAATTTCGGCCACAGATGGCGCTGACGGTTGGACTCCGTCATCGCCATGTGATGGACCAGTCAATTCAATTATGGGGTTTATGGCAGATTTGCTATAAATAAGGAGCCCGCACTAAGACAGGTCTCTAATCACTTTGCTTTTCAGAATCTAGAGAGTCTAATGTCGCCTCAATAAAGAGAGCGGCTGCCGACTATAAACTGCAACAGTTAAACACGATTTAGATTATCACACAGTTGTTTAATAACCCAATTTATAAAAGTTGTACAATTTAATAAGAATGTAAAATGATAGTTTATCCAAATAACATTCCAAACCGTTTTGAGAATAAATGTAACTGAAGTTAAAAGGGATCGAACAAACTTTGTTTGTCCGGTCGAATAAAGACTGAATTGAATTTAAACATAAAACCAATCTCATCCTTTCCTGTCACACTCACTGAAACCCCAAATAAAATAACGTTGCGTGGAAACCTGATCAGGCCCGGAATCCACGTAACAATATGTTGTTGAATCGTCCGATGAGTCCGAATCCGGACCTCCATATCCGTCATAATTCGGTCGTGCAGCTCCAGATGGTCCCGCAGGTGGACTCAACATATTAGGGGTTGGAAACGATGTAGTCGGCACATTTGGCGATGGCAAAGGCGTTATTAGAGGTGGCAATGGTGCAACAGCCCCAGGAGGCGTCAAAACTTGTGTTTGTTGACGTGCCCTGGCTCGAGTCAATACCTGATAATTTGGTGGTGGTCTCTTTTTATTTTTAGAACCCTTTGGTCTGCCCAATTTTGGTTTAATCTGCTGTTGTCGTCTTTGCGCTCTTGTCATCACAGCTGCGTCATTCCGTTGCTGTGCCGCAGCCAATCCAACTCCAATAATGTTGATTATTGGTAATTTTAGCCAATCATTTGAATCGTCAAAATAGGCGATGTAGCATGTTTCATCAACGAGAGGCGAGTCGTCTGCATCCAATGGTTCCGATGGTTCCACAGGCGCACGGCTCAGGGCGTCCGCAACACGATTCTGTGCTCCCGAACAGTAAAGAAATGTAAATTTGTACTCACTGAGGGACAAAACCTATCGTGCCAGGCGACCTTTTGGTTCTCGCTGTTGGAAAAGCCACTCTAACGACAAATGATCGCTTTCTAAATAAAAATTCATCATCTCAAGATATACACGAAATCTTTTGACCGCCCAAACCGCCGCTAAGCACTCAATTTCAGTGACGCTGTAATTCTTTTCTGCAGAATTCAATGCACGTGATGCAAAGGCGATTGGTGTTCGCTCACCTTGATCATTGAGTTGCATGAGTGCAGCGCCCAAACCTGAATAGCTGGCGTCTGTCTGTAGTATGTATGGCTTGGTCCAATCCGGGAATCTTCTGTGTAGAGTTGGTTCTGCCAATCCTCTCTTGAGTGAATCAAATGCCTGTTGGTGTTGAATCGTCCAATTCCACTCAGAATCTTTTTTGAGTAACGGGCGAAACACCTCGAATGTTTTTGAATAATTTGGGAAAAATGACTGATAATAACCAATCATTCCTTTGAATCTTTGTAATTCTTTAATGTTGGTAGGCGCCGGGAAAAATTGAATTGCCGTCACCTTATTTGGATTTGGTTTAATGTGTCCAGCCTCTACTATGTGTCCCAAAACCTCGAGCGATGTTCGACATAATTCCGTCTTGCCGGCGTTCATCGTGAATCCCGCTTCATCCAAGGCTTGAAGAATTATTTTGAGATGTTGCACATGCTCCTCGAAAGTCTTGCTGAAAATTATGACGTCATCGAGATAAACGAACACAAATTTGTAAAGATATTTCGACAAAGTTTTGTTCATGCCTCTCTGCAGAGTTGCTGGGCCATTAATGGGTCCAAACGGCATTCTCACATATTCAAAAAGTCCTCTGTGCGTAATAAATGCGAGAAATCTCTCGTCACCTGGACGCACTCCAATCTGGTGGAAAGCTTTTCGTCCATCTATGATCGAAAACCAATTTGATCCTCCTAAATAAGAAAATATATTATCGATGTCGGGTAGTGGGTAGACATCGGGTAAAGTTTGAACATTCATCGGTCTAAAATCCATGGCTGTACGCCAGTCTCCAGTTTTCTTTGGAACAACAACAGGCACCACCGCACAATCACTTTTTGATCGACGAATAATGCCTTGTTTTAGTTTTTGGTCCAAATAAGCATCAATTACCATCTTTTTTGCTGGGTTAACGGGTCTTACAGGCACATGAATTGGTCTAAAGTCCGGTTTTAAATTTACTTCAAACTGAGTGTTGTTACATAATCCAACCTCCTCACGAAATACTTTCGAAATTGGTCGAAGAGTCTGAATTAACAAACGAATTTGGGGTACCGTCAATGATGACCACAGCTGGTCGTAAATCCAATCCAGTTGTGTTGGATCACTGCTTGGTTGATATTGTAGTACATTAACATCTAGAGGCGGCTCCGAAATCGTCGAATGATCGTGTACTCTGGCCATGAGCGCATTTTCATCCACACGACGCAAAAGCTGTCTTCCCTGCGTGTTTAGTTGTTTTATGGTTGGTGGCAATTCATAAAGGCGTCTCCGCTGTCGTCTTGCACGTCTGCATTGGCTAAGCGTCGAAAACAATGATGAATTGAATTTTCTTGATTTTTCAATGGAATCCTTCCTCCTTGGTGACCATATTAATGACCATTGATCTCGTGTACGGTTTCGAATCCTCTTGATTTGGTGCTGAGCATCGTCATTTGGATATTCGAAAATCTCTTGCGACAAAGATCGATGTCTTGGAAGAATACAATTAATGTTGTTAATTTCTACCTTAGGTACATCCTTAGCGCTGTCCTTTGTATTATCGGGCTTCTTGATGGGGAATAATAGAACAGATTCTGACTTGTTAGCTTGTTCTAAACAGTGTTGGGCACGATACAGTACCGGTACCGGCGATACCAGTAACGGCGGTACCGTTACTGTACCGCGGCCTGTACCACGGTACTTTTGTTCAAGCTGAGTACCGGTACCGCGTTACTTTTCGCAGTCCCCGGTAGTACCGGGTACTTGTACCGCGGTACTTTCGGCGCAATGCAGTACCGGTACCGTGAATTTTGCGGTACTCTCGCGGTACTCGAGAAAACGCGAGAAAACGCGAGATTCTCGCGTTTTCTCCCGTTTTCAACGTTAAAAGTGTATGTTTTATTGTTTACACTCGTTTACACTCGTTTGAAACGAGTAATACAACTGGAAACGAGTCGTTTCCAGTTGTATTACTAATAAAACACTTTAAAAGTTAATTTGCACATTCTTCTTTTTTTTATTACTTTAAATGTCTATTTTTAAATGGATTCTCAACTCGATTTCCGGCAAAATCTCTCTTTCAAAAACGTCTTTAACGCAGAAGCGGTTATCGTACGTAGAGTATTCGAAAGAGATTCAAGTCGCTTTTCCACAAATCAAATCATAATGGATGAGGATGACCCGTTGAATGAGTGTAAACATCAACTTTTAAAAAAAAATGGAAAACGGGAGAAAACACGAGAATCTCGTGTTTTCTCGCGTTTTCCCGAGTACCGCGAGAGTACCGCAAAATCCCGGTACCGGTACTGTATCGGGACCGCGGTATTATTTGCGGAAGCAGGATGTACCGCGTACCGGTAACGCGGTACCGCACTAAGTACCGCGTACCGGGACCGCGGTACTTTTCATCGCCGGCGCAAGTACCGCGTAAATGTACCGCGGTACTCGTTGGGGGTACCGTGCCCAACACTGGTTCTAAAGTCATGAATTGTCTTCGCTCTTGTGATCCCTTCAAATACCACTGGCACAATTCAAAGTCTGTGCACAAACCGACTGCTCTGCAGAAATCTCTTCCCAGCAGAAGGTCCTCTGATGTTTTGGATATAATTAAACAAATGAAAGAAATAACGGCCAAAGGTGCGCGCACCGACAGTTTAACAGATCCCTTAACCGGAATTTTGTCATCGGCCGCTGTACGCACAGTTTCGTGAAGTTCGAGCAATTCCAAACCCATATTGGCTTTAAGTTTGTTAAATAATGACTCCGACATTACACATGTCTGAGCGCCTGAATCTAAAAGTGCGACAAAACTCACGTTGGCCCATGTTATCTTGATATATGGTGCTTCTCTGTTGAAGCGATCAATCTTCGTAATTTCGATTCTTGGCTCTTCGGATTTTTGCAATTCCTCGGGCGACAAAAGAACGAAGTTTGTTTGCAACGTCTCACTCTGCGTCGTCAACGAAGTTGATTTTTTTGGGGTTTCCTTGGCTTTCACAGACGAAAGTTGTGCTGATCTTGTTGGTTGTGGTGTTACAACACCGGGTGTTTTTGTTTTTGATTTATCTGAATCGGTTTTGATTGATGTAGTTAATTTAATGTCCATAGACGAGATTAATGATTTGTTGTTGTCTTCTCGAACAGCAGATGGCGCCTCTGATGTCGGAGTAGACTGTGTTGTACTTCCATCGACGTCTGGTGATTTTTCAGTCTTCTTCTCAGTAGAGTCCTTGATGTTTGTATCCGACCCACTCTCTGGACTCATGCTTTGAGCAGGCCGCTGGCATTTCCCGACTGACGACTCCATTCCTTGCCACAAACGGGGCACACAGGTCTCCAGGATTGCCTGTCAGACATGAACCATTTGTCCGTTGGTGTTTTTCTCCACATAGCATTCTTCGGAAGCTTTGGCTCAGAAGGCGCCTCCTTAGTAGCTGGAAAAATGACAACGTCCTTGCCACATGTGTGCTGTGTTTCCGTTCTAGGTATTGGCGTGGTAGTTGCAGTCATGACACGGACATCGGACTTTTGTGCTGCCGCTGATGCAGATTCCTTTGGCGGGTCCTTATTTGATTCCTCGCTGTTGGGATCCTCTGGATCAAGCGCACAAGTCAACATGTCCTCGAGTAATGCTGTAAATACTTTGTTGAATCGTGAAAAACGACCAGACCTGGACGAAGTAGATTGTTGATTTAACTTCTCCTCCTCTGTTCTGGTACGTGTGGCAGGTCCCACTCCTGCGGGTAAAGGCATCTCCTGGTCCGAAACTCCGCACTGTTTGTACTCAAAAGTCCGCAACGAATCCAACTGAAGGCGATTATCGACGTCGTTGCCCATTTTGACTGCGTCGTCGATCGTCCTGATGCCCCAAGAGCACATTAATTGTACGACCTGAGTTTGCATCATCCCCTGAACTCGTTCCCACTGCAAGCCCTTATCCTTGTATCCAGCAATATTTAAATAATGAATCATCTCGCTGAGGAACGACATAGTTGGTTCCCCTGGCTTTTGTTTGCGCTGAGACAACTTAACATTAGCTAAAGCTGAATTAATGGAAAATACCTGCCTGAAAATTAATTCAAAGTCCTCCCAATTGTTCGGTTTTGGAGTTAGAGCCATCCACCAACGTTGCGCTCTATTTCGAAGCGCGAGAACCACGTATACTTTCAAATATATTCCTTCCGGTGCTCCCATACTAAACATGTGCGCATATAGCTTACCTAGGAACAAGTCCACTGTGTCGAAAGTAGCTTCATCCGGATCAAAGTATGGAATTTTTTCAACTTTAACTTTATACCTTCCAACCTGAGCGGCTTGACGCTGATCCTCCGACTCCAATGAGAGTTGAGATCTCGTGTGAGGCGCTGAGTGGTATGCCTTGACTACCTCTTTGAGCAGAATCCGGGTCAGGATCTGGTGGTGGGTCCCGTAGAATATTGGAAGTCGTGTCTCCCCGTTGTGAATGTTGTTGGCGTTGTCTCGGAGAATAAGAGCCAGTGCGTCGTGGTCCTGACGCACGTCCAGTATCTCCAAAAGAAAAATCGGCTCCCCGAGTTTCTTCTCTTTGACCACGACGTGTGGCCCCTGAACCTGCTTCTGGTGCTTGGTGTCCAGGTTGAGTTCGCTCGTTGTGCGAATGGATAAATTCCTCTACTCTGTCGTTCAGCTCGCGCCTAATTTGCCTCATTGATTCGAGCAACTCCTGGCGAAGTTCGTGTTGTAACTCCCTTCTATCCTCTCGTAATACTCGCATCAATGCTTCCATCGTCAGTGCAGGCGGACTCCTTCGATGTTGTTGTGGTTCCGGTTGCATAAACGTAGGTTGGTAGGGAGGCGGTGGTCCTCGTTGCATTTCTTCTCGAACCATGCGCATCCCGTCCATAACTCGTCTTCTTTCCATGAGTGAGTCCTGCAAATGGCGTCTATTTTCCTCCCATTGATCCCGTGCCGCAGCCGCTTCCCGTTCATGTTGGAGTTGATCCGCTTCCATTTGAGCGTATGTCCTCCAAGGATTGGAAAATGGTACGTCAGTAGAAATTGGTTGTACCAATAGATCTTGCTGTTGGTCCGGCTCATGAACTGGTGAGTCTGGAAGTGGCAAAGTATGCGCTAGTTCGGCGTCTACGTCCGAACCGCTGGCATCCGACAAAGCGTCGCGTGAAGCCATGTTGAAATAATAATATGTGTGCCGGCAAAAATAAGTAATTAATTAAATAAATATAACGACCTATACTTGCGTAGTTTTCACTGAAGAAAATGGTGGTTTGTGTTTTCTTGAAACACGTTTCGAGTTGAATCCTGTCTAGCTCGCCAAGATTGTCACGTCGTAGTCGACTTTTTAACAATGGTTTCGGAAATTTAAGAATTTCCAGGGATTGTAATAACCAGAAAATTTAGGTTCGCAGGCGCTGCAACTCTTAAAACTTTGCCGGGGGTGGTAGCTAGGTTAAGACAGCGTCTATTCGTGAAATCTGTATTTTTATGGGTGCAGGATTCAATTCGGGCGCCGCGCAAAATGGCGAACGTTGATACACGAGTTGAGACCGAATATCGTTCTTCACTAGGGAAAATGTCGTCATATGCTAGGCGTACTTACGAAGAGTATGTTTCTTCTCCTGGACACGCGCAAACGTTGGGTGAACGCGCAAACAGGTACCAAACCGCAGACAACGTCGTCGAACCGTCGATAATGAAATGAATACGCAATTGAGACGAGTATGAGATCAAAATGTCTAGGCTGAGGAGGAAGTCACAGTCGTGGCATAAAATGTATTGACGAATTAAGACCGTCGAATACGCCGTTTTTCCAGTAATTTGTACGCAAATAATGGGCAAATAATAAATGTTGTGGTTAGATAGCCAACCATGAGAATTCGGGCTGCATAATGACCGCATGCGTTGAGACGCAACATGAATCGCACTTGGAAATCTCCCAGTTGAGACAGGAGATGTTGTCTAGTCGAAGGCGAAAATTATTCTGTCTGTTCAAGATGTCTTGACAGAACAAGTCACCTCTGATCACATGTCAAAGGCCAAGTCAATTCCCAATGGGGACCGAGCAGAAAACAGGCGATCAGGGGTGAAATATGCAAATTTAGAGCGCGATTATATCAACTTATTGCAGAATTCTCATGAATTGTCTGGATGGGGTGATTAAAACCAGGCCAAATTAAGGATAAATGTCAAAAATAAGGAAAATAATATAAAATAAAATAATAAATTTAGATTTGGGAAAAATAAAATAATTTAGAGAAACTAGAACAATTTCTTAATAAAATTAGGGAAAAATTAAGGAAAAGGCGCAAAATGCGCTTAAAATTTTGAAAATTTCTTCTGCTCAAAGTCAGGACCGTGACAAACTGATGTTTGAAATGTTTATCCTTTCAATTTCAGGAGCAAGTTCTGGAATTGGGGCTGGAATTGCTTTTGAATTTGCACGTCAAGGATGCACTCTAGCACTAACTGGGAGGAATGAAAGAAACCTGGAAGAAACTGCAAAACAGTGCAAACTCTTACAAAGTCTCGCTGAGGGAAAGTGCGAAGGATCATGCAGCTTGGAAAACAAGACACTCTGCATTGTTGCAGACATGTTCAAAGACGAAGATGTGAAAAGTATTGTAACCAAAACTGTAGAAAAGTTTGGAAAAATTAATGTCTTGGTAGATCTGTGTTTTTTACTTGTATACAATAGTAGAAATTTCATGAGAAAATTATTCTTTACATTTACTTTAGATCAATAATGCTGGAATGGCAAAAACTGGTTCAATTCCAAACATAAACATGAACGATTACGATGACATCATGCAAGTAAATGTGAGATCAGTCGTACTGCTTACACAAGAAGCTCTTCCCCATTTGATTGAAACACAGGGTTCATTGTTTTCTTATTATTTCATTGCAAAATAATTTTGTTTTTTGTTTCTTTCAAGGAAACGTTGTAAACATTTCAAGCATTGCTTCTTTTCAAAGGGTGGGTGTTACAAACGAGAAATAAACACCCCCTGGCTACACGTCAATAATGAATCTATTTGGATATTTAGTTTGGTCACCTTACAGCGTATTCCATGTCAAAAGCCGCTCTGGATCATTTCACACGCTGCAGTGCAATTGGTACACAACATCACAACACAAATTCAATATTAAGAAATGTTCAATTCATTTTTTGACGTTCCAGATTTGGCACCAAAAAAAGTGAGAATCAATTCAATCCAGTAAGTTTAGAGTGTCCTATCGTTTAAAAAGAATTCTTTGACCGTCCACTTTTGATTTTTAAGACCCGGTGTAATTGATACTGCCATTTGGGAACGCTTGGGAATGAGCAGAGAAGATAAAGATCAGGTAATGGTACAACGAAAATTTAAAAATTACTTCCAAAATAAAGTAGCTACCATTATCAAATTAATTTAGTTGATTCAACGGAATGCATCCGAACATCCAATGGGTCGTCTCGGAACACCAGAAGATATAGGACACTTGGCGGTTCATCTATCTTCCGAAAAGGCATCATTTCTGACTGGTCAATCTATTACAATTGATTGTGGTTTTCCAAATATTTTTTAACAGTCCTAAATTGAGCACTGTATTCATCGTTCCACTCATACTCTTTGTTGTTGCACATTTTTGAAGGCAAACTTGTTTTAGCGCAGTAGCCATTTCAAACCGAAAATGATGAATGAGTGGCGGAAGCTTGCAATTGTTATATTTGATCACTTGCTAATGTCCATCCACAAAGTCTGTGGAATGACGAAAAATTTCAAAAAAATTAACTTTTAATATGTTTATTTAATTTTCCTTTTAGGATTACTAAATATACCACTCAAGAAATGTTTGATTAAATTTTAGACTGATACAATAATATTTATTTAAAATATCAACAATAAATGACAAAACAGGTGTCCAAAAAGTCTGTGGAATTTTACAATTAACAAATTTTTTTAACGAAAGATTGGAAATATTTTTTGTTTATCGACCAATTATTTTTCCATTATTTTTTATTACTTCAAAAACACGATTTTCCATAAACACAATTAATTTTTCCAGAGTTTCAGAAGGGATGTTACCCCAGTGTTCATCAATCAGTTTCTAACTCATCAATTGTAGAAAATTGCCTGTTATTGGCATAAACTAGTCTGGTCATTATTCCCCTTAGATTTTCTATGGCTTTTAGTCAGGATTTCAGGCTGGCCACTCCAACAGATGCATTATTTTTTTTCAAAACCGTGCTCTCGTTGAATTTTAAATGTGAATAGTGGCATTATCCTGCTGAAATATCCATTAGGTATTCCCAAATTCATTATCCAACAGGAAGCAAAAACTCCTGAAGTGTTACCTAATTCAGAATTGAGAAATTTTCTGATTTATGTCGGCCACTCATGAATGCAATATAAATTCTTTCCTTGTAGGCAAAAGCTCCCCATACATTCACTGACCCTCCGTCCTGTTGGGCTCTGAAAAAGGTGTGGTTCCTATCGAATTTCATGCCAATAGTAAGCCAAACAATCAAGACTAATAAGATTCAACTTCTTCTCATCACTAAAATCACTATGCATCACTGATTGTTCCAGGTAATGTGCACCCTTAACCCACTATAAGTTGGCTTGAGTATGTTGAGGTTTCGAAGTTGGTTGTTCAGCCATTTATTTTAGAAACTATCATTGGGAGAGCTTGATGGTGATTATGAACGGTACTTTTACTAATGTTTTCTTCAAAAACATCACAGATTTTTTTAAACTGATTGGAATAAGTTTGAAAATTACACTTCTTGTACTGTTTTAAGTTTGAGATGCACTGATATACTAAAACAAGTTGAAACTACCAGAGGCTTTTACATCTTGTCGTCATCTCTTCATCAGTGGTTGCCATCAATGCCTGCAATTCACCAATACCAATACCTGCTGAAAAACATTGATAGTAATTCTTTGGAGATTCGTAATATGCGCAACACCTCTTCTTTTTAGTTTCTGTACTAAACTCTCCGATAAATCGTCTACTCTACCATCTGTTGATGAAAATCCGCGTTAATCTGCTTAACTAAAATAAATTAAATAGCCGAATGGCTATATTTACCATCAAATGAAAAAAGACGGGGAAAACAAGAAACAACTTCGTTTTTCAATTTAAATCTCAAATTTCAATATTGACACCATAAATAATTATACCCTCGCAATCTGGTTCCTGGAAGCGCATTCCCAAATGACGTAGTGGGTGCGGTTTTGCTTGACCTAAGCCCGCGAGCTGTTCAAGGTCCCTGCCTGGCATTGCAATTATCTTAGTAGAACTATCCTTAAATCTACCTGCAAGTCCCTTACTGCAAAATTATTGTTTTGAAAATGTCTGAAACTGAATGGAATGACAGAGTTGCTGTAATAACAGGTAAATAGCAGATTATTTCAATTCTAAAAGAAATAGCGTTTGTAAATTGCACAGGAGCTAGTTCTGGAATTGGGATCGGAATTGCTGTTGAATTTGCAAAGGTAGGATGCGCCGTGTCGTTGGTAGGAAGAAATGAAAGCAACCTCAAAGCGACAGCAGGGAAATGCATGCAATCGGGCCTTGCTGAAGATAAGGTTCTCTGCATTGTTGCTGATTTCTTGAATGATGAAGATGTGAAAAGCGTTGTAACAAAAACCATCAGAAAATTTGGAAAAATCAATGTTCTGGTATTTCAACCTAGTTTCAGAAGAAGGAACAGAAAATTTTGTCTGTACACATGCACATATATATTTTTTTAGATAAATAATGCAGCTATGTTGAAACCGACTCCTCTTCCCGTTATAAACATGAAAGATTTTGATGACATCATACGTGTTAATCTTAGATCTGTTGTTCTTCTGACCCAAGAAACCGTTCCATATCTAACGGCTACAAGAGGTATGATTAAAGAGTACTTTCTGCTCCATTTATATTGGACCGTCTTCAAATAATTCTAATTCAGTTTTGTGGACTAAATAATTTCCAAAGAACTAGATAACTGCCAAGGTGACTTCCCACAATTCTGGGCATAAATTAAATAATAATTATTCAGCACAAACAAGATTAAAAGCAATTTTCCTGTCTTCTTTGTCCTAATTTTGGAAACACAGCGGTAATACCCCGTTCGCACCACAACGTTTGGGCTAACCCAAAGTTTAAATCTAGTTCTGGTTCTTGGTGTAAATGCATCTAGCCCAAAATTATCTAGGTTAAAAATTTTTAAACTAGATAATTCTAATGCAGTTGTGTGAACTAGACAATTGCCAAAGTACTAGATAACTGCCAAGGTATGTGGATTTTTGATTCTTGGTGCGAACGTATTAGCTAAATCATTTTGTAGGCTAAATCATCCAGAACTATATAGGTTTAAATTCTAGGCTACCCCAAACTTTCTGGTGCAAACAAGGTATTATAGTCATTTTTGTAAACATTTATTTTTCACCAATAACATTATTCAAAATTCCATTAAAATTCTCTGGGAAAAATTGGTATTGGATTAGATTGCTCGCTCGTTTCATCAATTAGCGTGAACCAGAGATTATAATTCCCCTAAAACACCTTTTCACACTCCTTGTGAACTGTTCCTAAATTTCTTTTTTTTCAGGAAGTATTGTTAACATTTCAAGTATAGTAGCACATACAGCAGTAAGTTCGTTATACAACCCCTGGCAAAAAGTATTCAAACATGAGGTACGATTTATTTAAATTTGAGTTTGGACCTGTTTTACTCTTAAATAAGAGACAATATTGACAATTCAGAATGTACACTTTATTCCTTCATGTATTGATAGTTTGTGGCCAAAAATTCAAATAAAAAGGTCAAACCGTTTGTCCAGAAAAATTTTTTCTGTCCGACCTAAGAGAGAAAAAAATATTAGAACATGATAAATGTTGGAAAAAAGTTTTCAAACATGAAACTAATAAGCAAATTTTTAGCAGCAAAATTAATTTGACTAGTCTATTTTTACTGGGGATGCATGTTTATATCATTTACTCTATGAAAATTTGAAAAAATGGCTCCAATTAAAGAAAACTCGTGATCCGTTTAGCTCAGTGACTAGATGCACTATCATCTTGAAGGATAACATCATCATCACTGAACTGGTCCTCGATGCTGGGAAGAAGAAAGAGGTCTAAAACTTCTTCATAAGCTTCAGCATTAACTGTTCCTTTAATAATGCATATTTTTCCAGGTCTTTTAGCTGACATACGGCCACATATCATTAAGCTGTGAGGAAACTTGGTTTTGCTCAGCAAACAATCATCATTAAATTTTTTATTTGTTTGCTGTCAAACAAATTTTCCTGCATCATCTCCACATCCGACACAAATCCCACGCTCATCTGAAAAAATAACTTGATTCCAGTCATCTACAGTCCAGTTTTTGTGCAACCTAGGCCATTTTAGGCGATTTTTCTTATGGAGTTTGGTCATGAAGAGTTTTGTTTTAGCTTTACAAAATGAATAGCCCATGCTGTTTAACCTGTTCCTGACTGTTCAATCACAAACATTGGTCTTGTTGTTCTTCCATTCTGCATTCAGTGTTTTGATGCCATTTTTCGATTTTTTAAGCAAATTTTCCTTAGTGACCTGTCTTAAATTTTGCTAGTTTTTTTGGGTAGACCGCTTCTTGGGCGATTTTTACAAATTTTCATAGAGTAATTGATATAAACATGCATCCCCAGTAAAAGTGGACTAGTCAAATTAATTTCGCTGCTAAAATTTGCTTATTAGTTTCATGTTTGAAAACTTTTTTCCAACATTTATCATGTTCTAATATTTTTTTCCCTCTTAGGTCGGACAGAAAAATTTTTTCTGGACAAACGGTTTGACCTTTTCATTTGAATTTTTGGCCACAAACTATCAATACATGAAGGAATAAAGTGTATATTCTGAATTGTCAATATTTTCTCTTATTTAAGAGTAAAACAGGTCCAAACTCAAATTTAAATAAATCGTACCTCATGTTTGAATACTTTTTGCCAGGGGTTGTAAATCTTTCCAAATCTTTATACATGCCAATTGCTTCAATTAATTCCAGTGGGGAGATTTTTCAGCTTATGCCATGTCAAAAGCCGCTCTGGATCATTTCACACGCTGCAGTGCAATTGGTACACAACATCACAACACAAATTCAATATTAAAAAATGTTCAATTTATTTTCTGATTTTCCAGATTTGGCACCAAAAAAAGTGAGAATCAATTCAATTCAGTAAGTTAAAAGTGTCCTATTGCTTAAAAGGAATTATTTACCCATGCACTTTTGATTTTTAAGACCCGGTGTAATTGATACTGCGATTTGGGAACGCTCGGGAATGAGCAGAGAAGATAAAGATCAGGTACCGGTACAACAAAAATTGAAAAATTACTTCCAAAATAAAGCAGACACAATTATAATATTAATTTAGTTGATACAATTGAATGCGTCCAAACACCCAATGGGTCGTCTCGGAACACCAGAAGATATAGGACACATGGCGGTTCATCTATCATCCGATAAAGCATCATTTGTGAATGGACAAGCGATTGGCGTTGACGGTGGTTTTCCCAATATTTTTTAACTCTCCTATATTGCTGACCAAGTGTATCAATGCTTATTATTACGGTTCTGGTTGCACCCATACTCTATTGCACAATTGTTTGTTATTGTATTGTTTTTCATTAAAAACTTGTGAGTTTAATGGAAACTGATGTAGCAAATCAAAATTATAAACACGCAGGTTGGATTACCATAGTTGAGAATAGATGCAAGACGAGAACATAAATTGGATGCATAGATGTGAGCAATAACCAATGACTCTACAAATCATCTCACTAGAAAATAAGTCACTTATCCTTTTACAAATTGGATGCAACTTGTAGCTATTTAGCAAAAGCAAAAGTTGAAACATCTTCAGGGACATTCGCTGTAAAACATTGGTGGTAAAGAATTACATGGAATCAATAAATTGTTAAATAATAATATTTGTTCAAACTTTTGGCTATTTACAAAAACTGAGAAATCCCATGTTATCTATGAAAAACATGGGAATGTTATTCAATGGGAATGACGTCACGTACAAACACGAAACGAGTTTTGCATACGTTTTAGACTTTTTGAATGCACCTACTCATTTGATTAATAAATGACTGGTTTCTATAAAAAATCGGTGATTTTTGTGACCCCTGGCGCTTATTGCCTTCATTGCCGGTGACCCCTTCCCGGCGTTTAAACGGGGCCCGGTCCCTAAACGAACCCAGTGCCAATTTCAAGCTTTCCTGAAAAATTTTGTTGTTGTGCGTTTGCCAAAGTTTCAGTGCAAAGCTGAACTGGTGCTATAAGTGTTTATAATAAATAATACGGAGTAATAAAGAACAATTTGCTGCAAATTGGGTTCTCAGTGCTGCACAGCTGCTACTGATTTCAAGGTCTGCAATGAGAACAATTTTAGAGATAAATAAAATAAATCAGAATGAATAATTAATTACATCTTTAATTTCTTTTAACTCCGACCAAAGCAGATCTAATTCCCAGATCTAATTCCCTGAAATTAGATCAGAGAGTGTACTTGCAGGAAACTTACACTAGATGGCATCTATTGGGACAGTCCATTTTCGGAAAACCAAGAGCTAATGGGTAAGAGTGAGTTTAAACAAGTTCTCAGGCTCGTATTGTATCTCATGAACATCCTAATTTTCCGTTATTCTTTCTAAGTTGCACTTGCTTGCCTTGTTTTATTTTATTATGGTCAGTCGGACTGACTGGCTTCGTCTGAGAAGAAGGTTAAAAATATAAAAAACGATATTGAATTGTTTGCCTAGCCTCAACGCACCACTATCACTAAATAAAAGAACGGGGAAAACCCGAACCATTCGTTTATATCCGCCTGGTTATCGTCGTGAGAAAATAGTAGCATTTTCTTCGCAAGCAGGTAACACTTGCACAGCTGCAAACTGTTGATTTTAAACTGTCTCGCCACAATGGCCACAATGGCGAAACTTGAATTCGAATCAAAATATCAAAGTTTCATCGCAGACATGAAAATATATGTAAGTGGTTTTAATTAACTATAACTACGTACAGTTTGTGCCAAGCATATTGATGCCAAATTCATACAGCACTTCATACTCTGTGCAGATGGTTTCCTAATTCCAGTCGTTATTTAGCAGTAAGTCCAATATTTGTTCGGAATAAATAAATAAAACATTGATTTTCTTTGCGATGCATCTTTCTTACCAGGCTCACGTTACTCGGGTACGGCAAAGAATGCCAAAACCAAACTTAAAACTAATGATGTCATCTTGTGACATGATTCGTTAATAAATTAAGGCAGGGGTGGCCAACATCCTAGCTTCCCCGGGCCAGGTAAAATTACTAGTGATTGATCATTTATTGATCATTTGTGTGTATATTCAACTTGGAAAATTTCTACCGCTTAAAGATCCAGCATAACTTTTATGTGAATGCGTATAATCTAGTTAAAACCCGTTACGGCGCTAGGGCGCGATATTTGTTGTTGTCAGCTATGGGCAATCTAGCAATGGTGTTCTGGCGTCTGCTCTTTACGAGCAATGTAATTGTAACCGATTAAACGACACGTTATGGATTTCATACAACCCAAGATCCAGTTTATTCACATTTTAAGCCAGCTTTGCTGCTTTAGTTAACAGCCTTTGGCTTTTACCAGTAGTGTTTAAAACCACCACCAAATGGTTCAAACTTATTTCTTTTTATTATTTATGTACTGCGCCCTCTATAAAATTAGTTGCAAACTAAAGACAAACTAAATTGCGCTTTAACCAATCGACCTGAAAATTGTCCCAAAACGCGTAATGCCTTAAGCTTAGTCCTCATAAGATCATCTGCTAACAGAAGTGTATGCCCACAGAAATTTATGTGTGTATAGATAGCCTTACAGAAAAGCCTATCAGAATTATCTGGTAGCAGAACATGTGCTAGTCTGTCACACCAGACTTTTTGTGATACTCACAGCTCTATGCAACAGAAAAGAAATGATGAATGGCCATAAAAAGAAACAAGATAGATGCCAATAAAAAAATTTTAGGTTACTTTTGGAGTTAGGATGAATAGGATTGCTAGTTTGTTTTTAATTTTTAATTTTATTTATAAACTAATAAAATATTTTTAGAACTGAACTGATTGCTGCCATATCTGAGACTGGTTAAAAAAAATTACGACCGGTCACAAATTGTCAAGACCGATCGTTACTCTCTGTGCCTGGAAACTAAGATGAGCTTTCCGTTGCATCGACATGCGAGAAAGTTAATTTTTTATGTCACTGAACATATCTCACAGACATTCCAAGACTGGAATGAAATTTGTGAGTGCCAGTTTATTCTGGAGGCAAAATTTCTGTGGGCAGACTGGTTTCCTACGTAGGAAACTGCTTACGAGTACTAAGCTTTATAACAAAACAGATAAATTTTACCCTGATGCCTCCAAGAGTTAATGCCAAATTCAAATGCTAAATTCTTTTTTAACACAAACACTTAAAAGTCTAAAATTGTTTATTCCCCACTAGTCAGTAGTGCGTGAAATAGTGCCATTACCCGTTATGATTTTTAAAAAACATGTATTTGTTGCATTCACATATGCACAAACAGAGAGTATGATTTTGGCATCAAGATACCAAGTGCAGACTAAACTACTAAGTACCAAAAAATTCAGTGTATTATTATGCAATTGCAGATGAAAGAGCATGCACAACCAGCCAGCATAGCAAAAATGGTAACTTATGTCACACAAGGTTTCAATCTCCTTTACAAATACAAATGTGTTGAGAATGCATATTCTTCAGCAAAAACACTAGACATGCTGGCAAATGCAATGAATTTGCCCGACTACGTCCAGAAATGTCGACAATACATACAGAAAATTCCAAATGTGGATTTAAAAGAGCAATGTTTTGAAGTTTTCAAACCGTTGTTCACTTCCGAAACAATCCAGCAGTCTGTTAAGGATCAAATAATCAAAGAGCTGGGGCGAGGAAAAGTCCATTTCGCGGCTAAAATTATTCAAAATGGAGCTTACGTATCACTTGGAATCATCGCTATGCAATGTCTCAATCTTTATTTTACTTGGATGGAGATTTCCAAGGCAGATAACATAATGAAGGAATGCAAAGAAATATTTCCAGAGATAATAAAAAAAATTGAAAAACTGCAAAAGGAAACGGCCACGCTGACGGATTTAATGGCGCAATTTGAAGCTACCGAAGACAAACACTACAAAATCCAAATTGCAATCAAAGTTTCTCATCTCACTAACAGCTTAAACTGCATTTATTTCGATGCAAAACAGCTCATCAGTAAGTACCCGAAACTGTTAACAAATTCTTATCACGCAATCTAAATTTCTTAAACGTCATTTGCAGTTCGCACCCGAAAGTTTGGGCTAGCCTAATACTTAAATCTAGTTCTTAAGTGCGATCACATTATAGTTTAAAAAAATTGAAATTGAAAAATTGAAAAAGTTTTCAAAGCAGTATTTTAATGTTAATAATATGATTTTAGGTCAAATGTTTTGAAGATATATTAAACTAAAATTGAGTTATTTAACAATACTGACACAGGTTGTTTGGCGAAAAATATTGCATTAGTATGTGACCAACTGGCCTCCACCAGTCGGCACTGTCGACATTACAGGGATGATCCTCAGCGGATGTACTACATTTTAGCGATTTCATTTTAGCGATTTCATTTTAGCGATTTCATTTTAGCGAACGTGTCATTTTAGCGACACAAAACGGCACTAATACTAACACTAGGCGCATTCGAAAACTAATTTGCACTGAACGACCAGTGCAACTGGTAGTGTAAATTTCAAGTTAAACGACCCAATTTTCGAATTTAAAAATAAATTTCTATGCAAATTTCAGTGTAAATTCAAGTGTAAATAAATCAGCCCAAATAATAACCATAGTCATAATTGTTATTGTTTACTCTTAAAAAACAGGCGCGTTCAATTTCAACTTGTGAAATTATAAAAACTTGGTTAAAATTATAAATGTAAGTTTATTTAAATTATTATTTTTATTATTATTTATTTAAGAACGTGGAGTCGGCCGAACGTAGGCCGAACGTCGGCCGCATTCGATCGCACAAATGTGGCCAATGTTCGACCGCATTCGATCGCACAAATGTGGCCAATGTTCGGCCACATTCGATCGCAGAAATGTGGCTAATAACTGCTACAAAATTGTTCTTACCATCGAAATCGTTGGAACCGATCTAACGAAAATCCAAGATGGCTGCCAGCAAGACCCGATTTGAACGAGAAAACTCGTTGCATGGAAATTTAAACGTACCGTACCGCCCCGTTTAAACGCCCGGGCGTTTAATTAGTCTTTTCAGCCGCCGCCCCCGGCGGCTATTTGAGGCCCGGCGCTAAAATGAACCGGGCGCTTAACCAGAAAAAAATGTAAATTATTTCCAGCCGCCGCTTCGCCACTGTTTGCTAACGCAAACCGCACTGCCCGCAATTTGAATTCAAAGTCGTACGAATGATTCTTCTTGATTGGAGCCATTTTGCTGACTTGTCAGAGGAAATGATTCAATTCCACGTTGATGGCCTTCTTTATATACCGAAACAGTACTGCACGTTATCTGGACGTACCCGTTGACCCGGCGCTTATTTGAAGCCCGGCGTTAATACGGGCCAGGCACCTATAAACTTTTGGGGTGCTGACTGCCCGGCGTTTAAACGGGGCGGGCGCTTAAATGAACCCGGGCGTTTAAACGGGGCAGTACGGTAAACGTGGCGTACAGGCCGTTTCCGTTTAACCAGTTTACACGACATTTACACGAGTTAATTCGTGTAAATTCGTGTAATTCGTGTGAAAACGAGTGTAAACGTGTTTACACTCGTTTTAATGACTTTTCGAATGCGCCTACTAATTCCTAAGAAGGGCTAATCAGGACTGAGGATTCCGCAAGGGCCCTTCTGGGCCAAGACCGCCACAGAAAAGACAGAACATCACCAGTCACGAGAATGCCTGGTCACGTTGCCACTTGAAGAACAGCGATCTCACGGCCGCAATGGCTATAACTGGCGAGGTCGCTCTCAAGTCTGAAGGGACTTGAAGCAACCCGTTGGGCCTTGCTGCAAGGCACTTCGTGCTTATCCAACCTTGCTGCCCATGCTGCCCTCGACCACTTGGTCAGCGGTTGGTCTGGGTTGGGTTGCTGAACGGCAACCAAGCAGAATAACACGGCAATAGATAAACCCCTAAACAACCACCATGGCAATAAAGACAATTAAACCTAACCTATATGTTTTCTGTGTTTGTATTTGATCGTGAATGGTGTCCAAATGCCCCATGGTCCTCTCCTACCGTCTTCCCTCGAATATAACGTCATGACGTTGTGTTCGAATACAACGACACCTGACGTTGTATTCGAACACAACGTTATGACGTTGTATTGTGTTTTTTTAGTACAACTTCTAAAAAATCACAATTTTGTTGTAAAACTTCTAAAAAACCAGAAATTTTGTTGTAAAATTTCTGAAAAATCAGTAATTGGTAATGTAATTTTGAAAAAAAAAAATTTGATTTGAAATTTCAAGTTCAAAATATACAGTACGTTTTCAATTCGTGTCCAATTCGTGTCTAATTCGTGTCCAATTCGTGTTCAATTCATTTTCAATTCAATGCTTCCTGTAAAAAGCGCACCCCGCAACGCTTCTCAAATATAACTCGAATATAACGTCATGCCGTTGTATTCGAATACAACGTCATGACGTTATATTGGAAGTGACGTTATATTCGAAAAATCGCTAAAACTTTCAAAAACAGCGATTTCTGAAAAAACTTTAATATAACGTCATGACGTTATATTCGAGGGAAGACGGTAGCCATAAGGCGACCGACTGCCACACAGAAGTACACCATACCAATAATCAAGCATGATGGTGAAAACATTTTGTTACGGCACTGTTTCTCTTCTAAAGGTCCTGGACATAGGACTACCGTCTTCTTCCAAATATAACGTCATGCCGTTGTATTCGAATACAACAACACCTGCTGTTGTATTCAAAAACAATGACACCTGCTGTTGTATTCGAATACAACAACACCTGCTGTTGTATTCGAATACAACAACACCTGCTGTTGTATTCGAATACAACAGCATGACGCTTTGTGAAACTTTTAGAAAAAGACAAATCAGTCATTGAATTCAAAGTTCATTATAATTAGACATAGTTCATCAGATAATTTTGTAATATAAATCTCTGTTTTCATTTTTACACTATTGTTGTAAATGGCGTAAATACATTGAGGCACTAACAACGCGTTTTCAATTCGTCTCACTGAACGGGGCACGCATGGCAATGCTTCCCGGCATCGCACGTGTCAAAATCAGAGCGCACGATGATCTACAGCATCAAAACATTCAATGTACTCGAATATAGCGTCATGTCGTTATATTCGAATACAACGGCATGATGTTGTATTCAAACTGACATTATATTCAAATTTTTCCAAAAATTTCCAAAAAAGTCCGTTTTGAAAAACTCAAATACACGTCATGACGTTATATTCGGGGGAAGACGGTAGTGTATATTGGTAATGGATTCTGTTGGCATACCTGAAAATTGTAGCTGCTCATTTGAAATTACCTGCTGCTAAACATGATTTCAGATGAAGTTTTATATTCAAATAGAACAATAAACCCAAACATAGAGCCAAATCTCCTTTAGCATGGTTAAAGGACAATAACCTCAGACTTTAATTTTAGCATAATTGAGAATCTTTGGCACTACTGTTTAAACTAAAAAAAAATAAAAAATGAGAGAAATGATGATTTTTCTTCATCTGTTCTGAAGCAAAAATATGGAAATATGTGTTCCCTGTTGCGAAAGTTTAGAAACTTGAAGTAAAAAAAATTAAAACCACCATTTTGAAAGAGTTTTACCTCAGTATTTGGTGGGATGGTGCTATCTCCTGATCACTGCAGCAATCCTTCTCGCCATTGATGATGTCAGTTTTTGTCATCCTCTGCGGTAATTGATTCCCACACTTGTGTTATTGCAGCTTTCATTTCTGGGTTTGTGAGCTCTTAATCGTTCATTCATCAGCAGCCAAATATTTTCCATGGGATTCATATCTGGTGAGTTACCTGTCCAAGCTAAAAGTGATTTTTTTTGTTTTAAACCATTTCATTATGGTCTTGGTCATATGGAAGGGTGCTCCATCTTGCATGAAGATTACTTGTTGGCCCAAATGAAACTTTCTCTGTGATGGCAATAGACTTTCCTTGAGAATCTGTTGATATTTCCCAGCATTCACTGTTCCTTCTATGAATGTTAACTGTCCTGGGCCTTTGGAGGCTATGGAACCCCAGCAGATCATTAGGATGAGGGGATACTTCACAGAGGTGTTCAGACATTTTGGATTATTTTCTTTGCCTTTTCGACGGTAAACACGGACTCCCTGGTCCCCAAATGACAAGCAGAACTTTGATTCATCGGAGAAAATAACCAAATTCCACATTTCCGTGGCTCAAGCATGCCAATTACGAATTTGTTTGTTGTTCATGTATGATTTGCATCCTGGAATTCCGGATCTACAGCCCATACTTTTAAGTTGCCGTAAAACTGTCTTTTAAGACCGTTATACCTGGTTCAAGTTGCTATTAATGCGTTGTGAGCCTTGGTTGAATCCTGACAAGTGTTTAGCGGATCCGAATCTGATTGATCTGATTTGACTATGTAAATGCTTCTACGTCATGTGTAATCGTCAAGTTTCTAAACTTTTGCAACAGGGAACACATATTTCCATATTTTTGCAACAGGAAACACATATTTCCATATTTTTGCAACAGGGAACACATATTTCCATATTTTTGCAACAGGGAACACATATTTCCATATTTTTGCAACAGGGAACACATATTTCCATATTTTTGCAACAGGGAACACATATTTCCATATTTTTGCAACAGGGAACACATATTTCCATATTTTTGCAACAGGGAACACATATTTCCACATTTTGGCTTTGGAACAAATGAAGAAAAATCATCATTTCTCTCTCATTTTTTATTTTTTTTTAGTTCAAACACTTTGTTCTGAAGCTGAATAAAAGGGCAACAATGTGTATACTCTGGTTCGACTCAAGAGTATACCCTTCTAAGAGCCGCGTCACTGGCGTAGTGATCCATAAATGTAGACCCAAACACCAGAAATGCATTCCAATGTGCAGCCATTTTGTAATCGAGCAGAGCACGTTTGATTACAAGTTGTAGACTGGTGCAAGTTGGTCAGAGAAAAGAAAAAGGTAATTACATTGATCAAAATTCACATCCGATTCGTCTAAAACATCATCTAAAATCTCCCGATTACTTAATAAAAATAAAAACTACTTCTCCTAGTGGTAGTAAGACAAACTTGAGGTAGGAGTGATGCGGCTCTTAGAAGGGTATACTCTTGAGTCGAACCAGAGTATAGTAACTGTCATATTTGTCAATCATTTATTTGCACACAACAAAGAAAAAAAATTTTTTTTTTTTAATCATTGATGTTTCCAAACTTATGCTTGCCACTACCGTCTTCACCCGAATAGTGCAGGTGTTGTATTCGAGTTTTTTAAAAAACCTCGAATTTGCAAACATGGTCAAAAAATTCGAATTTAACACCATCGTGTTGTATTCGAATTCAGATTCGAATTCAGATTTTGTCCTAAAATAGTTAAAAATTACAAGAGCAATAGAAGCAGGTAGAAGTTTACACAACTTGCTTTGCACTGTGTGGTCTAAATGTCTTTAAACTAAATAATTTTGGGCTACATGAGTTTGCACAATATTCAGAACTAGATTCAATGGTTAGGCTAGTTCAAATATTCAGGTGCAAACAAGTGAAAATTGTCTTGGGCATAGCCTGCATGAAAACTCAAAAACAATCAAAATATCACTTGGACAACCAGACTACAAATATTTCTTTGTGTTTACAGGTGATATAAAAGTGGAAATAAATGGCAAGATAGAAAGAATCGACCTGAGTGCTAAGAAGTGTATGGTAGACGGAGTTTCAAATTTTCTGCAAGGAGCAATCAATCTATACCAATCCTGGCTACTAATTCAAGGAGTGGTGTCGTTTACCTACTTTGCTTTGGCTGCTGGAAATGCAATCATGTATACAATTAATAAGCAGATGCTGAATACCATGCGAGACGCAATGGAAATGATAAAAGAGTTTGAAAAGCAACTCAAACTCATTCGTCAAGAAATCCAAAAAGCCGAAGAATGGTATGCGGATCGACAAAGGGAAGCTTCACACAGGGGCGAATCTAGTTTTCGGGGGCCCTGGGCTTGAAGTTTTTTCGGGGCCCCTTTATCGAAATTTTTAATAGCGACCTTTTTTCTTTTTTCTTTTTTTTAGCAACCTTTTTTTTATTTATTTTTTTAGTACATTGCCTTGTGTCTTGGGGGCCCCCTAGAATCTGGGGGCCCTGGGCTCAAGCCCGATTAACCCTACGCTAGATCTGCCCCTGGCTGCACATTACTTTAACTATTGCACAATATTATAAAGCAAGCGCAGGCACCTTTACAAACTGCAGGCGCTTCAGGAATCCCTGTGCTGATTTTGTTGCGGGAATGACTAAAGCTAGGTTCACACTTGTGTTCACACTAGACGCAACGCAAGAAAACTTACGCAACGCAAGCTGCTTGCGTCCAAAGTTGAAGTAAGCGAAGCAACGCAAAGAAAAGTCTTGCAGCCAACCAATCACAATCGACTCCAACTCTCGTCAATTCACGTCTGGTTGGTGAGACTTTGCCACATGCAAACAAGTCGCCATTTTCGGATTCTGAAACTAGTTCTAGAACTAGATCCAATTCCAGGTTTCATTGAAACCATCTGATTGGCCAGACGCAACATCAATTGTTTCAGCTCTGTTCACATGTGAACAGACTCTGCGTTACGTTTGACTAATTTTTACTTGCGTTGCGTTGTCCCTAGTGTGAGCACAAGTGTTTACGCATTAACAGTTCGAACAGCTTTAAAATTTCACGTTTTCTGTCTGGGTATTAGTTTGTATTTGTTTTGCTTTGTTTGATCCAGTACGGTAAGGTGAGGTGAGCGCAATCTGAGCAGGAAACTTGTCGTCCTGCTGTAATAATTTTCTTAGATGCATTAGTCATTACTGGTCGCAAAGATTCCTGAAGCGCCGTGTTGTGCATCCGGCGATATTTGGGTAGGACACATGGCAACCGTCCACTCACAATATTTCCATCAAATTGTGAAATTATCATCAGTTGTTACTTGGTCAGTGGCAAAACTTCAAATTTTGGAATATATCAAGAATATGGGCCTAACACGGATTTTTGCGAAAAACACATTCTGATAGAGTGATAGATCTCAGGAAAAAAAATAAAATAGATTTGGACACCAATATATCGAGATATCTGCAACCAAACATTAACATTGAAGACATGCTGCCATTGTAGTGGTGAGAAGAGAAGCAGGGCTTGGGCTTTTCTTTATTTTTTTTTTAAATTTAAAAAGACAAAAATTAAAATAAAATGTCAAACCGTGTTTGTTTTTCAATCCAATGTAGATAAGGATGCATAGATTAATCTTGGGAGGAATTTCCGATTAAACAATGGTTGTACGACGTCATTTAATATAATCAAATAATTTCATTTTCCAGCGAAATTTTTAAATTCGAGAAATTTAAAAAAAATGTACACACTTTTATGTTATGTAAATGTCATACAAAATTACAACTTTTTAGTTTTTGAAATAACCCTAAGGACAGTTCTCGAACCCGCAAATTGTATTATAACTTTTATATATTGACCAATCTTTGCATGGACAATACCTTTTAGTTTCACTAATGAATACATTGAAAGAAGCCTTATAGCCCGTGGCGGGGGCTTCATGGTCCACAGTGAGCAATTGCCGATCCGTCTGTCGATTAAAATACAACAAGCGCGTACTGTACTCACTGCGCTGCAAGAACGGCATGCTCCATCGGATGGCAATAATCACGCCGTACTCTTCGCACATGTAATGTACTATGCCGCTGGTTTTGTACCACCAAGGTCCCTGCGTCCAAAACACCCCGCAATCGTTCGGTAATATTCGTCTCGGTGCCTCTCCAATCGGAATCCCATACTCCTCTTCGACACCCCCGCCCACATATTTTAAAGTGCATCTCGATTCATTGCTGATCCAAACGGTGCACACATGATGGCTGGTCAGGGCCCTTGACGCTCCGGATTCAAAGTCGCCTCCGTGGCAATAGTCCGTGTAGTCTGCACGAAAAAAATTGCTCAAATAGACACACAAATGGGGCGGGTAAAGTTTAGCCACTTACTTCTGTCTCGAGCGAACCATCCCACCTGTTTTTCTTGGCTCGAAACCAATTTCAGATTGCATACAAGTAGGACACAGATGAGCACACTTTTCCTGCCCATTTCCATTTTCAGCCGGATGTGCTTTAGCAACCGGATCTTTGTTACGGTATTTGTTACGGGATAATAAAATTTTCATTGCTGCTCAAACTCGACTGTTAAATTCTTGCAACTAACTAAATCAACTTGATTGATGCTCATTAAAACTGGCGCAACAGATAGATGCAGACGGTGTTTTAACAGTAGGCGCCTTCAGTAACTTTTCGCTTAAATTTTCGTTTCAAACGAATTTTTAGACGAAATGTTTGGTTTCTAAATTGTTTTACTACCAAACTTGATCTGGGATTCCGGATCAAGTTCCAGGCCATCTTCCCGCTGCAAGTTGCATACGGGTATTTTTTTGGGATTTTTCTTCCCTCGCTTTTTTTCAATTGTTTCCAGTCCTAATAATTGCTGAAGTGATGTTTAATAGTAGGCGCATTCGAAAAGTAATTTGCACTAAACGACCAGTGCAACTGATAGTGTAAATTTCAAGTTAAACGACCCAATTTTCGAGTTTCAAAATAAATTTCTGTGTAAAATTCAGTAGTGTAAATTCAAGTGTAAATATTAAATTAGTCCAAATAATAACCATAGTCATTATTGTTGTTGTTTACTCTAAAAAAAAAACAGGAGATTATAAAAACATGATTATAAAATGTAAATTTATTTTAATTATTTGTATTATTAATATTTATTTCCGAACGGGAATCGGCTGAACATCCGCCTCAATCGCACAAACGCGGCCGAACGTCGGCCGAACGTCGGCCGCATTCGATTGTACAAATGCGGCCGAACGCCGGTCGGACGTCGGCCGTATTCGATCGTACAAATGCGGTCGAACATCGGCCGCATTCGATCGCAAGAATGCGGCTAATACCTGCTAAAAAATTGTTCTTGCGATCGACATCGTTCCAACCGATTTAACGAAAATCCAAGATGGCTGCCAGCAAGACCCGATTTCAACGAGAAAACTCGTTGCACGGAGATTTTAAACGGAAACGTGGCGTACAGGCCGTTTCCGTTTAACCAGTTTACACGACATTTACACGAATTAATTCGTGTAAATGTCGTGTGAAAACGAGTGTAAACACGTTTACACTCGTTTTAATGACTTTTCGAATGCGCCTATTGTTGTTTACTCAAAGAAAAGTAACAAATGCTGCAAAATTGTACTTGGAACGCCGATCGTCGCAATCGAGCTAACCAAAATCCAAGATGGCGGCCTAAATGTTGGATTTGAACAAGAAAACTAGTTACACCTATTTAGGTCGTTTATTTTCAGGCCGTTTAAACACATTTAAACGAGCTTTTAAACGACAACCTCGTTTAAAAGTCAGTTTAAACACATTTAAACGACAGGAAGTTCCTGAAATTGGGAAAACGTCCAAAGCGAGGCCGCTTTGAACGTTTTATAAAATCTGCTAAATTGTCCACTCGCCATCTGTTGATGAAAATCCACTTTATAATCGAATTAACTCGAATAAATTTGCAATCAAATAAAAAGATGAAGGAACAACTTGGTTTTTGAATTTAATCGACACATTTTGATGAAATTTCAAATTTGAATATTGGCGCCAAAAATAATTGCATCGCTGCAATCCGGTTCCTCGAGGCACATTCTCAAATGACGTATGTGGGTGCGGTTTAGCTTGACCTAAGCCCGCGAGCCGTTCAAGGTCCCTGCCTGGCATTGGAATGGAATTCGCTTTGCTCGGCATTGGAATGGAAACAAACGGTCTAGCATCGCCATCAAAATACAGGAATCCCCACAAAGGTATTGATTACATCATTCATATCACACTTGACACAACTTTCTCTCTTTAACAAACCACACACCCGAAAAAATAACCGAAAATCACATCTTTTTGTCTTCAATTTGTAGCATGTCAAAACTTGTTTTTAACTGTAGCCCAAAAAAATGGACAAATTTGTTCTCAAAAATTCATCAAATGAGTCAAACAGTCGGATTAATTCCACTTATTGTCACAGGATGGAGTTTTCATTTAATTTTGCATGAATAATATTACTATTATAAATTTTTTTTTTAAATTAAAATTACATTTTGTTGAAAAATAGTGGGATTTATCTCCGAATTATGAGTTGTGAGTTGGTGGAAGCATTTAGTTTGTTGGCACTTAATTTTTTGCGGTAATACGATACGAAAGCTGCCTAAACTTAAAGCTGAGTGTTTGAGTGTTTTCTGCATCTTCGAATTATGAATGGCCTCTTCGTCCTCACATTCTTTTTCAATTAGTGTTCAAAGAGAGTATTCATATTTCTTTCTTTCTTTCTCGACTTTTCATGAATAAAAGAAACTCGTTATTTCATGTCTAACTAAGCCTTAAATTACTAATGAAATATTTAAATAACTTTTTAATGTATACAAAAAGCATGTAGGAGGAGCAGTGAATGCAGCCAGTTCACGAGTTGGCGACTTTAAAGAGACAACATGACTTCGAATTCCCACGCTTTGCTCGAATTTCGCGATGCCGATCAATACCGGCAACCGGTCCCCGGTGAAGGACACGAGATTCTAAAACCAAAACCCAGAAGGTAAAAACTAGTAGGCTTCAACACAAATTCACACAAATTTCTCTAGGGCCGCCGAAAGCAGGTTCAGACCCCCAGCAATGACCTATGACCAGGTCCATCAGCACCCCGCACGAAAACTAAAATTGCTCTTTTTTTGCGATCTTTCAGTCATTTGTCCACGACTGTACCTAAGTCGCTGGCTCTTAAATCTTTGAAGCAGTCGGCAACCCATCGACTTTTAAAATCCGTTTAACCGCTTACCGTATTTTATTGATTAAGAGCCGCCATTTTTGTCAGCAATTACAATTTCGGTTTTTTGTTTATTACATTTGTTGAATGTAACTGACGAAGTCTAAACGTCACGAACGAAGTGTTCGTTCATCGTTCGTGAGGTTAAATACGGAAACAATACTGTACTGTTGCAAAAATACGGTATTCTTGGTGCCTCAGCCGCGGCTACTATTCGAAGGCGGCTACAATTCGAGGGCGACTCTTAATCGGTAAAATGCGGTATAGATATATTAAACATTTTTCTGAAGTGGCCTCGCACCTCCAGGGTGCGCGTGAAGCGCTGATCAAACTTATTGATTATTTATTGAACGAAAACATTTCTTTTTTAGACCTGAAGTTGCATCCACTCCCGGTACACGAAGCCTCAAACCGCGAAGCGAAAGTGCTAAAGTTGCCGAGAAGCCTCCCGTACCTGTTAAAAACCACTGCCAAACACCAAGAAATCCCATTGTAGTCAAAGTTGAAATGCACCCAGAACCAGATGTGGCTGAAAGACTCAGAACCAGCGACCGGAATACTCACAAATCATCACTGCCCAATGACTGGGGTTCGCTGAGCAAGAGCTCTTCCGACGGCGACGGAGGCGTGTCTCGTTGCAAACACAGCAGTAATAGAAAATCGAGGCGCCGAAACATTATTGATCTACCTCACCATCATTTGAGCATGGACCAATTGCACGTTACACCTATCCGCCATGAAATGTACGCGGGATCATCGAGCGATGAAAACAGGTAAACACTTCAAACACAAATATTTTTTCTTCTTTCCTTAATTTTACATTTTCAGATCTTCGGGTCACGCGAGCATGAGTGACAGCCACACATCATCATCACCGTTAGCGGAAGCAATGTTGCAGGGCCGATTTCGCGCCGATGCCGACCACGGTCATGCAATCCTCGTGCATCACGAACCCCATTGGAGTTGTCAATCATCTTTAAAGGTAAATACTTAAGGTAGAAACGTAAGGAAGCGGGCAAAATACCAAAGCTTGTTAGTACAAGTTTAAAGAGGGAGTCATTTACAAGCTCACTTGACCCGCTTGAAATTCCCACCAAAATCTGCTCCAAGAATTTCCTCACGATTCTGATTGGCTGTCAAAGTCACATGACCATAACACCAGCAAGCTTGCAGCTGGTAAATCAAACTCAGTTTGATTGGAGTACAAGCTCGCTTCAAAACAAGCTTTGAATAAAAACGCAAGCTTGCGTTTGCTCAAGCGGGCGAGTTTTTAGCCGCTTTTTCAAGTAAAAGCAAGTTTTTAAATTTTACCCGCTCCCTCGTATTTTCACTTTAAGTGCGGTCAAACTCTGTCAAAATTGTAACCAACTTTGTATTAATAGTCCGTACCGGAGGATGATCGAATAGGTGCTAATCCCATGCCGTTACCGCCGAAGCAAAGTCACCGGCGATTACAATTGCATCGAAGTAGAAACCGAAAAGAAGAAGTGGGTTTTCAAGAAGCGAGCGGATTGGCCGAAATACGGCAAGCGATGGAAGCGATGACGATGAGATCTTGCAGCGGCAGCGAGTCGGAGTCGGGAGTGCGGAGATTGATGAGACACTCGAGTCTGGAGACCGTCAACACCAACGTAACGTCGGCGGACGAGTTTGTTTGGATCGACAGCCACAGCAGATTGGTCGAAGTTCAGCATTTGCCGTGGAGTAACCACGAAATTCTACGGGTTCTGCAAAACGGACGGCTCGACGAAGCGATAGAAAGGATTTCGATGGACGTCATTCCTCGTTTGTCGTATCTCTTGCAGCGAGCGTTAGTGCGAATCGCCATCGAAATCCAAAGGTTTTCGCGCCCGTTGGGATTAACGTCGAAACAACAAGTGCACAGCGCATTCAAGGTGATTCTGGCGCCCGCCTTGGCTCATTCCTGCATCCAAGCCTGCTTCAGGGCGGCGGCCATGTTGGGTGGAGAGGCGCAATTTCGGCTGTGCAAATCATCTCGCGCCGGACTCCACTTCAGCATCGGCCGCTTCCATCGGTGGATGTGCGACGTCAGATTGGGCAAATTCATACACGAATACGCAGCCATTTACCTGACTGCCGGCTTGGAAAACTTGTTGGAAGAAATTATGATTCAGTGCATGCCGAGCAATGGCACTACAATGACCGCTGTTGGCTTGGAGCACAGCATTGCCAACAATGGTGAATTATGGGGCTTGCTGCAGCCATATTCACACCTAAACACGGGCAGAACTGCATCTGGTAAGTCAACTCGATGCGATTTATTGTAAACTTTTAAATTTTTCATGACCTTCAGAAAGGTGAAAGACCTTTAAACTTTGGGATTATAAAATTTGAAAATGTCCACTCGCCGTTTGCTAAGTAACTCGAGGGTGTTGACCTTTGGCTACATTTTTTTTGTCCGTGTCAAGAAGGTCCAATGAGGTTCCAGCAGAAGAAGCTTAATTTTGTTTTTTATCTGGGGAATGAAAAAAGACAAAATGGCTTTATAATTGCGCTACATTCTTGCCAAATGATCAGTCCGTCCTACTCCGGCACTTAATCATGTTGATTTTTTGTCTTCTTTTTATTCTCTAGGTGAACTAGCCATGCCCAGATGGCCTAGTAGCTTATCTGATTCAGACGTAGTACACTTTTCCTATGGGAATGACAAGGCAGCGGAGCAAAGCATTTTAACCACTTGCGTTGGAAACATCACAGAATTAAAAAACTTGTTGAACAACATAACGCCGCCTCAACGACCGAGAACGAAACAAATTATTTCGTGGTCAACATGCGCGCTCGAAACCTTGTTTTACTTCATGCGATGTTCTCAGCTGGAACACACGCAACAGTGTACAAGACCAATTCAAGAACTAGTCTATGAGAGGTAAACGCAATTAATGTTAAATGGAAACAGAAGGAAGTGGGTGAAATTCAAGTATGCCACTATAGCGCGGGTTTGACCAAACTGCCCAGTAAACAATGTTTTACTGGCATTTTAGCGGCATTATTAAGTGTAATTCCACTTACAGCGGCCCTTGGCCCGATACATCCAGATTTCCCGGTACTAAATTTGTTCCCAGTCCAGCCCTGGGTAATACGTTAGTTTTATCGAAGCGTGAGAATGCAAGCACGCACTTAAGCAACATTTTAGCTGCTTCTGTTTCACACTCAAGTGTTTGAATTTTACCCGCTTCCTCGTGCTTCCATCTGAACTCTTTGCAACTGATGAATGATTTTCAGGCCGTATGCTGTTTTGCCGCCACTAATTGAGTGGGTTCGCATTGCAACCGCTCATTGCGAACACTGTTATCGATGTATGATCGACAAAGACGATGTCATGCAAGCAGCTCGCTTGCTGCTGCCGGGTGTAGATTGTCCAGTAAGATATGACAGGTAAAAGCCATTCAATCAGGAATTGACTTGAATACATTGATTATTTAATCTGCTTTTCAGCTCTGGTGAATTATTCCCCACAAAATCATCATTGGAGAATGATTCATGTAATCGATGGAAAACGTCGTTAGCTTTTCGAATGATAGCCTCCGGACGAACAGATCTAGTGCCAACTGCCATTCAACTTCTACCATCTACTAAATTAAACACGTTAGATGATAATGGATTGACACCATTAATGCTCGCTTGTATTAAATCCGATGAAAACATGATTAGAACCCTGTTGAAAGCAGGTGCCAATGTCAATGTCGAGGTAATTCCCTACAATTCATTTAGACTGCACTATTTTTAAAATATTTGGCTGAAAAAATGGTGACTGATTTAGGGCGAGCACTTGTTTATCGTAAAACTTCAAATAAACGCCGGATAATTCGCAAGTTACAAACGTTCTAACATTATTTTTCACCCGTTTTAGACGCCCTCTAGTTGTGCGAGCCATCCAAACATCAACCCGCAGTACCAAATGTGGACCGCCTTGACGTATGCAATATTACAAGGAAACACGAACATTGTCAAAATGTTGCTAGAAAACGGAGCTACCGTCGAAGGCGGTTCGAGACTCAACGAAGAAAAGATGACAGTTACGCCGTTACAACTAGCGGCTGCCGTGGGAAACTTGGATTTGATCAATGAGTTGCTGTTGAATGGCGCGCAGCCATTTTTGACAACGGTGATCAGAGACGCCATGAGTTATGGAAAAGATATGCAGCAAGGATGCTACAGCCCGTTTTCTGTCGCTGCGGCTCATGGACAGCGCATGGTGCTGCATAAGTTGCTGTCTAACCCATACAATAATGCGAGCAAGGATATATTATCTCTGGAGGAGATTTTAGCCGAAGCTAACAACACAATAAGCGATAAGCGAAAAACATACTGCCAAGTGATGCCTTTGACTTTCGACGAATCGAAAACATTAGAAAACGATTCTGCACTCAAATTGACAAAGAAGCAAATGAAAACCCTGCAAGAAGCTATGTACCACAGTGCTGAGAGCAGCCATCTTGAAATCACTCTTGATTTATGCAATATAGGTAGGTTATGTTGGAATAGAAATCACTACAAATCACTTTTTCTACCGTTGAATTGTGCAAATATTACATAACGGAATTTAAAGATTGAATAATGACATAAATGGTGCTAAATTTCAAAGCTAAGTTAACAAACCCAACATGATTAAACCAATGAAATTTTAACCGAGTGTTTGTTCAACATTCAGCTGTATTCAACTAAAACTTTATACCATATTACCTCGCTTATTGCCGCATGCTGTTGGGCATGGGTTTATCATCTTTTTCAAATCTCGCTCAAAAAGTCTATACCGACATGTATCGATTCTGTAAATTGTAGAGCGAAACATGCCGGTATAAGTGAAAAAACTGGTTTTTTGTTTTTTTTGTTTAAAAGAGCCCAGATGGATAATTATGTTAAAATTTGGGCCTGAAATTTAAGTTTTCTTGATATTCTGAAGATTACTACTAAATTTTTGGAAAAATTTATAGAAATCTAGGCCAATTTCACACATCTTGGACATTTAAATATGCGTTTTAAGTATGTTTTGGACTCTAAATTAAAAAAAAAAATTCGTGCTCACTTACACCGGCATGTCGTTAAAAACGGAGTTTATCGGCATGCCGATAATACTCGCACTATACCGACATGCGGCAATAAGCGGGGTAATACGCTAAGAATCTGTCCATTAGTTCTGGAGAAAATAATTATTTTGTAAAGTAACATCAAATTATGAAAAGGCAAAAATAGATTGACAAGCGAACGGGCTGGCTTAACAACTTAATCTAGGCTAGTTTTTGTTATATCAAAATTTTCTAACATGGTGTTCTAAGACCAGCCAACCAAACCAGCCATTTTTAGGTATTCGTTATATCGATAATTCATTATATCGCGATTCGTTATAAAGAGTTTCGACTGTACTGTAATTAGCATCATTAATTCAATCTTTAGTATTTAGTATTCCGTAATGAAAAAATACATGGGAATTTTTTTCATTTAGGAGTTCCATGGACCCTGCACTGTTGGATGCATGCATTAGCCACAGCCACGGAGTTAAGAATGGAAACTGTGATTGATCAAATCCTTCAAGATTTTCAAATGGTTTGGTCAGAAGATTGTGCAACCCAATTTGCCGAGGAATGTCTGCCACTATTATTTGATACATTCCGACAAGTTAAGGTAATTGGAAAATTGACAAAAGTAGCTATTCTCAAAAATCAACCCGCTAAGCTAATCAAAATTCCAGAACGAGGGAACCAGTCTTTTGCTAGCCGAAATCTTTTCCGGTTGCTTCGGCAAACAGAGCATAAAATTCAAACATGATATTACCAACCATCAAGGTGTAAGAATAGGTTGGTAAAAACACTGTTTCTAACAACAAATTAAATCAAATTTCATTTTAAAAAAAATAGTTATTGATTACCTCATTTTCTTGTGTAGATCCCAAGTATGTCAACAACCCCGAGTTATCCGACGTGCAATTCCGGGTGGAAGGGCGCATCTTCTACGCGCATAAGATAATTTTAGTCAACTGCTCGCCGTGTTTTAAAACCATGTTGTCCAACAAACAATGCGACGGCGATCCACCTATAGTTCAGATCAATGAAATTCGATATGATATTTTCCAAGTAAGTTTGTGATTACATAAATATTAATGAATAATTAATTTAATTTGTACTCTTTTAGATTGTAATGGAGTTTCTATACAAGGGTTCGTGCGACATCGCTCACTCAAATCATAAAGATACTTTAGAAGTAATTTTTTCAACAACAAGTTATTGAAAATTAATTTAATTTCAATTTAATTGCAGTTAATAGCTGCGGCTAATTTCTTTCAATTAGAGGAATTGCTAAAGTATTGCGAAAACAACTGCTGTAAATTTATCGATAACGATAATATTGTAACTATATACATTCATGCAAAGGTATTAGTCATTGTTTTTCCTTTTCAAATATATTTTTTGATTTTGTCGATTTTTTTTTGTAGATTTATAATGCAAAACAATTACTGGAATACTGCCACGCATTTTTGCTCCAAAATTTGGTTTCCTTGTTAAGTTACAACGATAACGTGCGGAAATTATTACTCGGTAAACGTCGCGATGTTCTGCACGAACTGTTAAACGTCTTACAGAAACGAATTCGTGAAAAACAAAAGTAAAATTCGACTTTTTGAGTCATTTTCGGTGATTTTTGTACGATTTTTTAAATATTTTGATGCAAATAATTGTTTTTACGCAGTGTTAATTATTCTGTTGCTCAATCTGTATTGTTTTCCGTTAAACGGGTGTTAATTAAGTATAAATCCAATTAAAATATTACTGTTATTATAACTTATTACCACGTCGTGATTCATTCGAGGCAACGAGATCTGTTTCAACGCTCATCTTTCAGCCATTTTGTCCATGGCAATCCGAGTAAATTAAATTCTTGATGACCCACATTGTATTATTGTAATTCAATCTGTAAATAATAATTTTTTTAAGTTAAAATTCAATGAAAATAAACACGAAACACTTCAAATACTTATTTCTCTTTGGCGCCATTACTGAACCAACGGTTCCAAAAACTTGTCGTGACGTCAGAGATCATCATAAGCGTGTTGATAAAACAACTACTGACGACGTTTAAATGAGCGAATCTGTGTCAGTTTCGGAATCGCTTTAAAATGGCGATTCACTGAATACTCGTTCTACCCAATAAAGGTGAGATTTGTGTTAAATAACTCATCGGCCATCCGCACGATGAAAACGACGAGTGACGAGGCGACGAAACGAGAAATAATGAATTTTTTTAACCGGTTTAATTCAGATTCCAAGATGGATGTGTTCAACAAGCTACGCAACACCGTGAGTAGCACCGTCTCCCAGTTATCAGGTGTTCTCCCTGGAAATCCAGTTACCAGAGAATTTGAGGCGACCAGACATATTGGAAGTTACGGCCCCGGTTTGTTATGGAAAATTTACTCGGGCTTTAAAAAATCGACCAAACAGGTTACTAATTTTATAAAATAAATGTTTAAAAGAAAAAATTATCAATTTGTTTTAATTTTAATTTTAATTTACCTTAGGAAGCAGCTATTTTTGTATTTGAGAAGAAACTACTGGAAAGATACGTGAAATCTGATCGGTTTTTAATACTGGATATTCTACGGAAAGGTGTTTGCCAACTGACACGACTGAGACATCCGAAAATATTAACCGTTCAACATCCGTTGGAGGAATCGAGGTGTTTTTGCGTAGAAACCCAATGTTATTATTTCTCAAAGCAATATATTGTGAAATACATTTTTGAAGCGTGTGGAAATGTTACAGAATTTATATTGAATGTGGATTTTTTTCAGGGATTGCTTGGCATTCGCCACCGAGCCGGTTTTTCTCAGTTTAGCCAACGCTTTGGGTCAGCATGAAAACATGCCGCCATTGTCGAACGAAATTAAAGATTATAAATTGTACGAGGTGGAGATTAAATATGGGATTTTACAGGTGGGTTGGAGAGATTAAGTAAGTGGGGGAAAATGTTTAATTATTTTTCTTTTTGTGTTTAGTTGGCTGAAAGTTTGACATTCCTGCATAACGACGTGCGATTGGTTCATCGGAACATCTGCCCGGAGTCGATCATCATTAATAAAAATGGCGCGTGGAAAATCGCCGGATTTGATTTTTGCGTCATGAATACAAATTCACCAGATAAACCCGTAAAAACCTTGGATTTTTTGCATAAAAATAACCCCCAATTATTTTTTTATTAAACGGCGCCATTTTGATGTTATAAATGCAGCAAATATTCTAAAAAAAAAAAAATTAATTTTTGTGTGTTTTGGTTAGGCCGTGTGGCCGTTCCACGATTGGGATCCGGAAATACACGTGCACGCACAACCGAATTTGGATTTCCTAGCACCGGAATACGCACTTACGTTGTCGTGCGACACGTCGTCGGACATGTTTTCGCTCGGCGTGTTGATTTACACGATTTTCAACGAAGGCAAAGTTCCGTTTTGCAACAACGGGAATTTTAAAATGTTCAAAGAGAATTCGTGCGAGGTACGAATTAAAAAATAATTTTTTCTTAAAAAATCGATTTCTTATTTTTATTTATTTTTCAGTTAAAATGTTTACCGGGATCTATTCTAAACGCCATTCCATCCTCGTTAAGGGATTTCGAGAAAATGTTGTTAAACGTGACACCGGAAGTGAGACCCGATGCTCACCAATTCACCAAAGTAAAAAAAAAATAAATAAATAAAATAAAATTCTTGTATTTTTCTATTATATTACTCGATTTTTCAGATCGATTTCTTCGAGGACGTCGGTGCAAAAACGCTTCAGTATTTGGATTCGTTGTTCCAATGGGATAACCTTCAAAAATCGCACTTCTATAAGGGATTGCCGACTATCATCAACACGATGCCGAAAGTATGCACATTTTCGCCCCGGACCCGGAAATGTATTAATTAAACGATTTTGCGTTTGTCCGCAGCGGGTGAATCTGTATCGGATTCTGCCGTGTCTGTTGAAAGAATTTCGGAACGTGGAGATGGTTCCGTTTGTACTTCCGAACGTGTTGTTGATCGCCGAGGACGCGACGCCCGAAGAATTCCAAAAATCGGTTCTTCCGGATCTGAAGCCGATCTTTAAGATCGAAGAACCCATTCAGATCATGCTGATTTTCCTGCAGAAAATGGACGTTCTGCTCACGAAAACGCCGCCGGACGACATACGCAATCACGTGTTGCCGCTTTTGTATTCGGCGCTCGAGTCGAACGCGCAGCCGATCCAGGAGTTGTGTTTGAGCATTATTCCTGGTTTTGCACATTTGGTCGAATATTCGGCTATGAAAAACGCATTACTGCCACGAATCAAGAATGTCTGCATAAATACCGCCTATTTATCGGTAGGAAATTAAAATAATTTCTTTTAAGTTATTTTTGGTGAATTTTTGTTGTTTTTTCAGGTTAGGGTGAATTGTCTGATTTGTATCGGTAAATTGTTGGAGCATTTAGATAAATGGTTGGTTTTGGATGACGTTTTACCAATTTTACAAGAAATTCCATCCAAAGAGCCAGCAGTATTAATGGGAATTTTAGGTAAAATGTTAAGAATTTGTTTTTTATTTTTTAATTTTGTTTTTTTTAGGCATTTATAAATTGACGATGAGTCATAAGAAGTTGGGGATGACCAAAGAAGTGATGGCGACCAAGATATTACCGTTCCTAGTGCCGCTTTCGATCGAGAACGGGCTGACGTTGAACCAGTTCAATGCCGTGATTGCGCTGGTCAAGGAGATGGTTCGACACGTGGAGACGGAGCATCGCAATAAACTGCAACAGATCAATTCCATACAGCACGAACAACGGTGAAAACAAACATTCGCTCATGATCGATTTAGAAATGTCATTCTTTTTTCTATTTCGTTTAGGTCCACGCTCGAAATGAGTAAATTCCAAGCGGCGAATAAAAACGAATTGATTAGTGGGATTGCGGCTAAACCAATTCACGAAGTAATTTTATTTGCATTTGTGTGCATAAGTTGGTTTAAAAACACATTTTTACGCCGAAACTAATCTAAAAAAAATTTCTTTGCGATTGTTTTCAGTTGGATTCCATGTTCGAGGGTCTCGGACTAGGCAGTTTCCTCGAAGAAAAAGACGTGTGCCAGGTGGCTGCCGGTTTATCCACGACGACGAGCAACGAGGACCCGATGGGCAAAATCGGGAACCAATCGTTGTCTCTCGAAGATAAACAAAGACTGGTCCGAGAGCAGGAAATGCAGCAGCGGCTGAAAACGGAGCAAACCCTCATGAGACCGATGATGAGCGCGTCGCCCACGTCCACCTCGAACCCCGCGATCGGTTCGAAACCCAAAGATTTGACGGACACGTTGATCCGGTCGAATTTGCAGACTATGAGTCGAAATTACCCGACGCCGTTCACGATGGTGCAGCACAGACCCATGACGTCGTCATTTGCAAGCCCCAACTGGCAGATGGGTCAACAGAGTCAACAGATCGGGGTCGCGCCCTTCCCACGAATGGCCGCCCCGCCCAACCCTGTGGTCCGGCCGGATCTCAGCGTTTTCGATAATCTCTTAAATAAATCATCGTTTTCGAGTCTCTCCACACACACCAACACCTTACAGTCGACCAATTCGAAACCCGTCTCGAGTTTAAGCAAATCTGATATTTCCGATCTGTTAAGTTAGATGTTTAAGTTATTTGTGCAATTTGTTTTCTTCTTATTTTGGGGAAATTAAAGAATTATAATATTTGTGTGTTGTTTTAATGCGACATTTTGCATCTTATTCATCGATTTCGGGTGAAAAATGACTCGTTTCGATCGATTTCGGGTGAAAAATGACTCGTTTCGATCGATTTCGGGTGAAAAATGACTCGTTTCGATCGATTTCAGGTGAAAAATGACTCGTTTCGATCAATTTCGGGTGAGAATTGACTCGTTTCGATCAATTTCGGGTGAGAATTGACTCGTTTCGATCAATTTCGGGTGAGAATTGACTCGTTTCGATCAATTTCGGGTGAGAATTGACTCGTTTCGATCAATTTCGGGTGAAAAATGACTCGTTTCGATCGATTTCAGGTGAAAAATGACTCGTTTCGATCGATTTCAGGTGAAAAATGACTCGTTTCGATCAATTTCGGGTGAGAATTGACTCGTTTCGATCAATTTCGGGTGAGAATTGACTCGTTTCGATCAATTTCGGGTGAGAATTGACTCGTTTCGATCAATTTCGGGTGAGAATTGACTCGTTTCGATCAATTTCGGGTGAGAATTGACTCGTTTCGATCAATTTCGGGTGAGAATTGACTCGTTTCGATCGTTTTCGGGTGGAAAATGACTCATTTTAATCGATTAACGAGTCGAGTAATTCATTTTCACACTGAACTTATCTTAAAATGTGTTTTTTTTTAAATGGCATTAATGCCATTATTATTATTTATTATTATTATATTTGTTTTTTAACAATAATTACCATTAATAATCAAATTTCAAAGCTCTCGGAGTCATGAATTTGCTGACCACCTGATCGGTTACTGATTTCCTCAGCTCTTGGTGAGTTTTGATTATTGGTTGAAGAATGGAAATCAATTCCTTTTTCAAAAATCCGGTCAATAATTTACCCGAAGAATAATCCTAAAATTTAGAAATAAACAAAAAGTAAAACACAATTTCAAACAATCAACCCCGCACAAATATTACAGCTTCAATTTGCTTCAATTTCTCGTCGTCGTCCAAGAAAAAGCGAAGATACTGAAAAGAAATATCCACCGAACAATCGCCGCCATATTGCTCGTGTTCCTCCACCGTCGCTCGCCCGCCCGAAAACGCGTGTTTGTTTATCTAAATCAAAATCGAAATTAATAAAATTAAAAATCAAAATATCTCGCTTTGAAAAACCTTGTTTTTAATCTGCGCCGGTGTGTCCGTTAAAAAGATGGACGAATTGGGCTCGCTCGCGCTCATCTTCGTTTGAGCGCCCTGAAGAGCGGGAAAAAACGTCGAATGAATCAATGCCGGCTTTGGATAATTTAATTTCGGCGCCACGTCCCTCGTCATTCGAAAATACGGATCCTAAATCGAAAAGAACGTGAATAAAACACAAAAATTAGGGGTTTTGGGTCATTTTTCGTCATTTTTAATGACTTAACCTGATCTATGGCGCATGGGATGAGACACGGAATATCAACTTTGGCGCCGAATATCTGCGGAAACGAACTGGAGAACGACGGCGACGCTTGCACGGCCGGGAAAGCGATTTTTCCGATGCAATCGCTGTCTCCGAATCCGAAAATCCCCTTGACTTGATTAAACGTGACGCTTTTTTGAATTCGGACCATATTCCGATAAAATGCCGGCGACTGCCTGTACAAAACGCACATGTCGACCGTTAAAAACGTTTAGAATTGCTTAAAATTGTTCATTTATACCCGATATACTCGAAATCGGAAAAAATGAATGTTTTTTCAACATCAAATCCCAAAGCGATGATATCCTTGGCATTCTCTCTCGCCAGCCGGTGCGCTTCTTCATGCGAAATGTCTTTCCACAGAAATTTCTCGTCGTCCGTTAACTGGATAACTAAAGGAATGTCGAATGTTTCTTGCAGCCACCTGATAAATAAATCAGTTAATCAATTAAATTAAATTCGTTAATTTAATTCGATTTACTTGGTGAACATGAAGGGAATTAAATGTCCCAAATGCATCGCTTCGGACGACGGGCCGCGACCGGTGTAAAGGAAAAAGGGTTTTTTCTGTTCATATCGGTCTAGAATAAGGTTTAAATCTCTGTAATTACACATATGTTGATTGAATGTTTTTGTTTTTGAAATTTTGAATATTTTTTTTAATATATTTGATTTTTTATGTTTCAATTTTTTTTTTTTAATTTTTCTAACCGGTGGGAAAAAAATATTCCACGTTTTAAAAGGATGTGAGCGGGTTTTCCGGTGAGATTCTCGACTCTTGAAATTAATTCTTCGGTCACTTTAGAACTGCCGAATCTTTCTGTAAATTAAAAATTGAAAATTGAAGAAAATGATGCAATAATTTGAATTAATTCCAATTTACTCGTCAGTTTGTCGTAATCGACTCCTTTTTGCGATTTGCATACAACGTTCCAAGGGTCGACGACATCATCTTCGACGTTCTCCGACGAATTGTCGTTCAAATTTAATGATTGAATTTCGTTGGCCATTTGTGACAGATTGCAACTTACTGCAGTAGTGGTGAAGCCAGCGTGCTTTATTTTCTACGGAAACCGAAAGGTACCAGACTAATTTCAATAAATTTTATTAATTTTAATAAAAAAAACTTGTAAAAATTGTAGTATTGTTTATAAAAATTAATTCTTCGACTCGTTAATCTTTCAATTTCGTAATTTAATTCGATTTCACATTCTTTTCTTTAAATAATCTCATATCGCAATAAGTTTATGCTGTTACCTGTAGAACGCCTTACATTTTGTAGTTTTCTCGTTTCTCACTAGAGGACAAAATTTTTTTGTTTCTTTTCTGAATTATTCAAAAACTCGGGAGAAAATCCCTTTAAAAATTTATTTTTATTTAATTTATAAATTACATTCATCACGCAGAACACGATCGTCTTCCCAAACAACAAAATGCCATTTATTAAATTTAAACAACAACAACAAAAAAATCTTTCCCACTATCTAACACTTAAAAACAAATGCAAAAGAAAAAGGAATGCAAATTTCTTGTAAACTCACGGACCCCACAAAAAGAAAACAAAAAAAAATTCGTTTCATATTTTCCAGTTTACAATACTAATCAATTAATTTATACACTTTTAACTGCCCTCGGAATCGGTCTCCTCGTCCGTAGCAAAATCGGACACTTCGCTCGCCTCGTCTTGCTCCTCCTTCTCGTCTTCGGAAATATCCCATTGCGGGTGCGCCATATCGACGTCTTTACCTTCCTTAACATCCAACTAAAAATAAAAAAACATTTAAACATTAAATTTAAAACAATAAATTCAAATCCGTTCAATTTATTTTCAATTTACTTTGATGGTTTTCGTCAAATCGAAATCGGTATACGAGTCGGATTTCACACAAACCGTGTATTGATAAACACCCGTTTTCCCAGGGGCGGTGAATTTCGACTGTGTCTGCAAAAATAGAAATAAAAAAACAAATAAAAATCGTTTAAATTAAAAAAAAGATGAAAGAAATTACTTCGATTTCGTCGACTAAATTGGTGACTTGGTAGGGCACCGTGATGAGTGTGTGGTGTTTGCGATCGGCGATGTAAACCCACCAGTATTCTTGTTTGTCCTGAAAAATTAACGCATTTTATCAATGTTTGCCGAATATTTTCAGCTGTTTCTTTCGCTTGATTTACGTCCGGGAAGAAGGGGCAATGTGTGCTGTGAGATTTCTTAGATTTGGTTTCTAAGATTTTCTCTTTTTTCGCCAGTTTCGCTTGGAATTTGTTCCATTCTTCGTCGTCGTCCTCGTTCACCATTTTGTTGTCTTTGTACTCCTGAGATTCGGATTCAAGCTCGGATTCGCTGCCGCCGCCGTCGTCGCTCATCGCCGAATCCTCGCTGTTGTCCTCTTTGACCGGACGAATCTTCGACTCGTGAGATTTCTATTTTTTTTTTAAAAAAAAAAATTAATTTTTAAACAAAAAAAAGTATTTTCAAGCGCTAAACCTCAACGACGTTGACTTCCTTGGTCTCTTTCTCGTGTACTTGGGTCTTTTTCGGCGGGTTGTTGGGCTTCGATTGCGCTTTTTTGGCTTTTTTGCCGCCTTTTCCTTTTTTCTTTTGCTGTTTTTGCCAAACTGGATGTTTTTTCGTTTGGATTATTTCGTTTTTCTGCTCGTTTTCCTGTTAAATGGTCGTGAAAATGGTGAAAAATTATTTCAAATTCATTTTGTACGTTGATTTTTGTTACCGTATCAACTTCCTTTTCCACTTCCTGCAATTCTAGATCCGGTGACTCCATTTCGAATACGTTTTCGAGATTTTGTCGAATGAGTTTGACGGTTACGGTGACTATTGAGCCGGTGGTAATGGTCCCTGTGTCCTCGTCGTCGGAAACTATAAACATGACAAACAAGTTTTTGGTAAAATAAAATTTTATTTTAAATTTAAATTCACCTTCGAAAGAAACTTCCATCTGAATGTAAGGCATTTGAGCGCACACTTGCATTACATCGTGGTATTGTTCGTCGGAAAGACCCCGAAGCAAAGACCGTCTCTCGTCCGCTTTTAAGCTAATCAGTTGACGGATTGATCGAACATTGCGCTGGAGTAAAAAACAAAATTAATTCACTTTCACATCATTTACATCATAAAAATCAATTTTTTCATGAAAAATCGATTCAAGTACACGAAAAACTGAATTTTCGATACCAAACATTGAGTTTTTGATGCCAAAAACTGAGTTTTTGATGCTAAAAACTGAGTTTTCGATATCAAATAGCGAGGTAGCTCGCATCAACACCTTTTTCGTAACAAAATGCCTTAGATTATCGTCAGTAATATGCGGTAATTGCAAAAGTGGACTTTTATTTTCCCAAAAGCCTTGCACGACCAAAGGCGACAACTTCATCACATTTTCTATCGTATCCAAACTGGGCATATGCGAAACTAATTCAACAAACAGTAATAACAATTAAAAATAACAAACTAAAACTTCTATTAATCAATCAATAATTTACTTCTGCCTGCGTAAGCCAACATGGTCAACTGAGCCACGCACTGAACCATTTCGTGGATCAGATACGGACATTTCCTAACGATATAATTTTTATCTGAAAAAAAAATTAACATCAATTATTTTTCTTTCACATCCAAATTCTAAAAATCAACAAAATAAATCACCAATTTCTAAACTCGACGACAACTTTAGCCGCGACAAATGAGAATGAAGTAACGCTCTCGCTTTCAAACTATACGCAAAACACAACGGATATTCGCGATTCTTTTCCTTCAAATTCGGCAACTCTTTAATTAACTGCAAAAAATCAACATTCAGTCACTAATTCCACTAAAAAACGCTCAAAACCGACCAGTGGGACTTCGACGTTGTCACTGGGCCGTTCAACCACCTCGTTATTGTGACCTTTTTCGAATTCCAACGACGCCGAGAGTATCATCAGCGCACCTTGAGAAAAAAAAATTCAATATCATCGTTTTTAATCGATTCTTTATCGAATTTATCTACGTTTCAACGTCATATGAGGAGTTTTGTTGATAAAAAAGAAATACATCTGCGTCGTATCGAGTAGAACTTGATCTCCGCCATATTTGATGGATCGGTACCACCAAGTACCGACAACGGTCGGCAGCGCGACCATAAACACGCACGCGTATAGGCCTAAAACCCACACCGAGTTCTCCTTTTCGACTATCCACGACGGCAACGCAATTCCGAACGACATTGCTGCAATTAAATCAGACTTTTCAATATAAATATCGAAAATAATTGTAAAAATTTACCGCCAGGACCGTCGGGATTTCCGTACATTTCCCAGTTTTTCCGCGCATCGTCGTCCGTCAACCTAAAAAAAATTATTTCCATTTTATTTTTCATTATTTTTGCATTTTTTGTTAATCTTTCTTACGCCGCATGAGCTTTTGTGAGTTGTAAAAACTTCCTTTCGTCGCCCGTGTCCTTGTCGGGATGGTAAATCAAACTGAGTTTGCGATACGCTTTTTTGATTTCGGCTTGCGACGCGCTCTGAAAATTAGATAAAATCAATATTAAAACTCGATTCGATGCGAATCAACTCACGCGGTCGATTTGTAGGATCTCAAACGGATCCCAATCGACGTAATCTCGTTCCAAATGCGCAACTTTGTAGGCGGTTGCGAGGAATCCCAACCAGCCGATCACCAACAGGATTTTCCTACATTTGCAAAAATAATCCGAATAACAAAAAATAAAAATGGGAAATTTGAGACGGTCGATTTGATATTACGCTATTCGCTGCTTGACTTTTCGTTTCGGCTCGTCGGTCGTTAAACTCGACCTTTTGATTTGACATCGCTCGCACTGGCATTGGCGAGAATTTGTTGTCACGTCAACTGAAAGAAATTTGCAAGAAATTCGCTTTTAATTCGTTGGAAAATGCGGTTTTGTGTTGGATTACCTTTCCTTTCCTTCCTGGGCCAGAAATAATAGGTGCAAGGTATCAAAACGAGGGCCAAAAATGCTAGTAGGAAGTAAAAAAAGGTGCCGCCGCTTTCATCGTATTGAAACTTTGAACCAGCCATCGCCAGCTAATTTCTTTTACTAGCAACGTGGATGGTAGTGACGGTCTTAACACAACATGCATTAATGACGAGTTACGCCGCTAGATGGCTGCTTTGGATTTTGAATTTTATTCAATTTTTGAATACGTGTTTGTAATATATTTTTTTTTTTATTAATAATTTGAAAGTGGGAATTTTGATTAGATGTGATTTTGTGAGTTTATAGTTGCAAGTTTGATTTGGTGATGATATTCGGTCGAGCTTTGCAACATGCTGCCATCTTGTGGCTGGTTGTTAAACTCGGAAAATGGCGTCAATCGAAACGTGTCGTCCTCTATAGATGTTATTAAATTGAAAAAGAAAATAAAGAAGGAATTATTTTTTTCCAGAATTGTTTAAAAATTGGAAAAAATGATGAATGAGTTTTGTTTTGTTCATACAAAAATAAAAAAAGGATGTTTTTTTTTAATTTTTTAATTTTTAAATTTTTAAATTTTAAATTTAAATTTTTTTATTTTTTATTTGAAGTCATTGAAAACAGGTTGGAAAAATGAAAGGAGGAAGCCAAATGCCATAAAATATTTCGAGTCAATTCTGGACCACATACTGTGCATACAGGCACACACAAGTAAATTTTCATTGTGGTGCCCTCAAGCGGGTTTTGCGGAAAGCTGAAAAAAAATGATGTATCGTATGAATGTGTTAATTTAAAAGCTATTCATGGTTTCCAATGTTTGAAAGCAACTGTGTTTTTACGGCCTGAGATATAACAACAACAAATTAAGTCTGCTAAATGAAAATTTGCATCCGATGGTACATTGTTTGCAAAAATATGATTAATAGTAATCATTTTAATTATTCTAATTGTCGCTAAACAGAATGTTGAAATCGGGCCTTCACGGCGCGAGGTTTTAAAGATAATAAAGAACATCAGTAAATTTATGCTACACTGCACTCACGTACTGTTTTGTGCAAAAAGTTCTGTTTAAATGCAAGATGTAAGGTTTAATTGCAAAATATAAGGTTTAATTGCAAAATGTAAGGTTTAATTGCAAGATGTAAGGTTTAATTGCAAAATGTAAGGTTTAAATGCAAAATGTAAGATTTAATTGCAAAATTTAATCGTTTATGTGCAAAAATCTAGTGTTTCAATGCAAAAATTTACTGTTTCTGTGCAAAATTTGCTGTTTCAGTACAAAATATACTGTTTCAGTGCAAAATTTACTGTTTCAGAGCAAAATTTACTGTTTCTGTGCAAAATTTACTGTTTCAGTGCAAAATTTATTGTTTCAGTGCAAAATTTACTGTTTCAGTGCAAAATTTACTGCTTATGGGCAAAATTTAGTGTTTCAGTGCAAAATTTAGTGTTTCTGTGCAAAATTTAGTGTTTCAGTGCAAAATTTACAGTTTTAGTACAAAAACCTGCAGCTTGAATGCAGAAATATCCTTTGTATCTGAGAAAATGTTTTGTTTTGATCAGGTGCCAAAAATTTTCTTTCTGCATAAAGTACACAACGGTGTATTATTTATGTATAAAATGCATTCTTTAGGTGCAAAGTTACTGCTGTTAGTTAAAGATCAAAAATGTACTTTTCAGATTGAACATTAAATATTAAATGTAAAAATACATTTTAATATTATGAGATTTCGAGAATTCGTGTACTTTTTACAAGTGTGTAAAAACGTTTTTTTTTATTCACAAAAATGTAAAAAACATGTAAATTGTCCATTTTGTAAGTGCAGAAATGTGTTGTTAAGTGATTAAATGCACTTTCTGAATACAAAAATGTTTTTGTTAAGTAGAATAAAATAACAGACAGCTTTGCTAAATAAGACTGGGCGGGGGTAAAAAACAATGACATTTTAATAGATTAGCAAGTACAATTGGCTCACAAAACAACAAACTTTCAGACTTGTATTCTTTCCATTCTTTCACTTTGTTTCAATATTTTAATAAACATTCTCCAATTTGAATTATGAAATTGGCATACACAAGACAAAACAAAAAACATTTCCATCCTCAAACATTTGAATAGCCTAATCTGATTCCGCTTGTTATTAAATCAAAATAGAGTTATAAAAAAAATCATTCATAATCATTAATCAACTGCCTTTATATGCCGAGAAAGCATTAAATCATCGAGCCAAGGTTGCTGCGAGTTGCATAAACTCCATTTCAATGAAGCGATTGTTTCGAAATAACGAAACATAGGAACTACGTATGTTGCAATATCATTCAAATTTGATTGAAACATAATAGTATTTATTTATGAATACGCGCTTACTCACAGACTTGCTTGCTTGTCTATCTGTCTGTCTGTCTGCCTGTCTCATTTGTGTTTTAAACTACTTGTGTAAGTACACAACTGGTTCCTTTGTTTACAGAATAATCAGTTTTCTCTTCATTGCTCTGTCCCATCTAAAAAAATATATATATTTTTACATTTTATTAGTTATGAGTACAATTTAACATATACTGGGTAGTTAATTAATGGTAAATTGTAAATTAATTCACAGACATTCAACAAATTTGAAGTTTTAGACAGGGTTGTGGATTTAAGACTAAAAGCAAATCGCGGTTGAATAGAACGTCGATTGTCGGAACGTCGAGAAAGCGAACGACAAGTTACCCGAACAGCGGTGACCGTAGACGGGCCGAGCCCAAGTGTGAAATTTTCTAATTAAACTGATATATTTTTTTCAAGACTTTTTGCCAATTCCACAAGTGCATATTTATTAAATACTCGTAAACATAGAAAATGATTTATATTGTCATATATGTACATCAACTTCTAATATCCGATTATGCGAACAAATCGGTTTTACCAACATACTTGTATTTTCCCAATTAGTCCGGATAATCGACGCTCCGCTGTAATAATAACAATAAATAATAATTAATAATTTCTTCGTTGTGTTAGTAAGTTTCGTTAATCGTTAGAGGCGCTGATTTCTGGTCCGTGGGGCTCATCGCCAACGACAACTACGAGAACCTAGAAATTCGCATCGGCAAATCAGAGAACAAAAAAATAATTTCAAAACCAATCCCGTATGGTTCAAAAATGCATTAAAATAATGTTGCAATGTACTATAAAATGCATTGCAAATGATAATGCATTTTGTAAAATATATTGCATAATATTATTATTTGTCAAATATGAAAATATTTACAAAATTCTTTCTTTTCAATTGTATTATGAAATGCATTAATTAATGTACAAAATAATATATATGAAATTCCATTAAACGAAAAGCAATATATAGCAAAATATACTTTTAAAAGCACATGGGGATAAAACATTAATCCCCCGATTAAATCAAAACAGGTCAATCAAACCACTGATTAAACACCAACTTGAACATTCGACTGACACAACAACAAAGCAAAGCAAAGCAAAGCAAGGCAATATCTTTTATTGCATTTGCCCGACACTAAAAGAAACGAAAGCGCATTGTCCGATTGATGGCGTGTAATATCTACAGTATTTATCTATCTCTCTATCTATCTATCTATCTATCATTGATGAATCGTAAAAAAGCGTGTCTCGCTCGCACTCTCGAACGAGTCCATCCAATCTTATCCCGCGGCTGACCCGGTTATCACGCTGTCAGTGAAATCGGGCAAACTCTGCAGGGGCAACAGGTGTACAACTCAACGAGGGGGTGGATGGAGCAGGATTAGAGCGTTGATTGACGTCTGACATTTAATAGAATTAAGTCTTCACCTCCTTCACTCGTCGACCCCTTAACCCGCAACACCCTCCTGCGGCATAAGCGGTTTCTATTACCACCTGTGCCCCGCCGCTCTCGCTCACACCTGGCCAACGAAAACGACTGCGGATGCCGGCCAGGGGAGTGGAGGGAGGGAGGGAGGGAAGCCGACGAGCCACAACCCTCAAGGAAACGCTGACAGCTACTAATGAACGCTGTCCTTCTCACGCCCTGTGCATCACGACATGCGCCATCTGCCTCCATCAACAGAGTTCGGCTAGGCATGTATGGTTCACTCGAGCACTTCTGGCGGCGACATTTCAAACCAAACTTGAAGCTTGAGCCGCCTGGTGTCAGTCAATTAGGATGATGAAGGTGCAAAGTGAATTATTTGTCCCGCGTCCAGGTGGTTGTTAACATTTTTTTTTCTTTCCCTTCCCATGCGAGCTGGAATTTGTTTTAACCCTACAAGAATGTGCCCTGCTGGGTTCCATATTGGTTCCTGGAGGTCTTGGCCAGGGATAAGGCATGTTAGATGTAAACACAAGTCTGCGCGAGGGTGTAATGCATTTGTGGTATTTGGCAGGTTTTAGCAACATTCCTCAAAACAAAAAGTTATTGCAGTTATGCCAAATTCAAATTCAAACTGCGCATCCCATTTTTGCGTAGATTAAGGTTGGTGTAAGTTGTAAGCATCTCCTTAATGGCGCACTAAGCTCGACAATAATGATATTGAATGCGCGGTCAGGGCCGGATTTACCATTAGGCTAAAGAGGCTGCAGCGTTGGGCTCAGGATGGGATTTTTGGAGTGGTATATGAAAACCCTAGAATATGTTGTACACTCTCAACTAATTTTACTAGATTTGCACCAGAGAATTTGAGCTACCATTAGTCTAAGATTTGAGTCTAGTTGTGAATATTGGTGCAAACTACAGTATCTAGCTCAAAAGCAGATAGTGCAAAGCCAGTTGTATGAACTGCCAAAGCTAACCGAGATCATTTATTTCCCACAATTTCTTGAACATAGTCTTTTGGCACAGCCACTTTGGTAGGTTAGCCTCGGTTAGGACTTCATTTGGTGGCCAAATCTGATGCAATGTTTGAATTTGGCATCAGGATGCTGAATGCAAACAGTAATTTTAGGTGGATTCAAATCGGTTAAGTGAAATGTAACTTGAAATGAAACATTATTCTTACTTACTGTAGCAAAGCGCATGCTTGTGTGGAGCTAAATGAATGCTCAATCGAGCATGCGCTATTGTTGATGAAAACAATTTAAGGAAAATAAATGGACTAACATAAGCAAGATATGACGTAAAAACACCAGATCAAAAAATGAAAACAAAGTTATCAACTTAAAACATTTAAGCAGATTTTTCTTGACCAATTTGAATGCACCTATAGCCTATTTAATCTAATGTCTATATTGTTGATAACTAATAATAATTGAGCTGTTATTGATATGATAGTACTTTAATTCTCACTTTTTCATCCCCGATGACCGATCCTGCTTGTCTCGGCAATGACCTCAAGTCTAAAATAGCCACAAAGTCGAAGGTGTTAAGCTATACCTCAAATATGGGACCCTTATTCTAATGCTTTTAACTTAATTGTGCGAAGTTCAGTTCACAATGCAGCGAAGCGAATTCGGAATTCAAAATTCAAATTTCATTTTCTTCTTAAGAACTTAACGCGCAAAATATTGCAACCAATTTTCTGCGCTTTGCATGATTGTGAACAACAATTTGCAGCATTGTAAACCAGCCTTTAAGCTTTGTGGGTTCAACAACAAACAAAATTTAACCGCTGATTCCAGGCTTGGAATCCTGTCTCATACTTCCAAATCCCGATCCGTCTTTGGGGATCATGTCACAAAAAGAAAAGAAAAAAAATTCCGCCACTACAAAGCCAAAGAAAAATGTTGAAGTTTTCAGGTCGAGACATGTTGGTGGGAACAAAAATGTGTGACCCGTCTCAATCGGGTCTGTCTTTTTATTAAGTTTGGTAGGCTCAACCCTCAGTCAATCAGTTGAAATATATGATTTTAACATTCTAGAAATGACTCAATCAAATCGCAATTTACTCGTTTGCTGTTTGAAAACAGCGCTGCACTCTCGTATTATCTGCATCAAACTTATTAAGCTCGGTGCATGGAAAACCAATTTGTTGACCTGTAACTGATTGGACTGACAAGCGACTTCAAAGCAAACAACTTCGTTAGCGGTGCTTGTTTTCAGCAAACCACGTACCTCTTGCATGACCCAACTCAAAACACCGACATCACTTTTCCTCCACAATGAAACATCAAAATTTTAACTTCACCAATAAACATCAACCCAAATCGCCCGCTTGCCGGACGAGTGCTCTGCGTCTGCATATACGCATTCACAAATCCTTCTTCATTACTCTCAATTATCCCGTAATTTCTCGTCCCTGACAAATACCTCCAAGACGGAGTTTCTTCGTTTATGTGTTTTATTCTCAAGTAATTTTGCCACCACAAACAATTCATTGAATTCACTGACACTAACTAACAAGTAAGACATGTAGTGCGGATGAATTCAATAAATTCCAAATTCCAGTCGTTATTTAGCAGTATTAAGCCTAATAATGCTAAATTAAAGTTAATAAACTAATTAACAAAAGTAATTTACGGCAAGTTAGCGAAATATTTATTACGTTTACACGATAACAGTTTTCCAAAAATTCGAATTCTATTTATCCTGTTAACCGTGTGCGTTTACATGACGTTAGTTTTCTGGTAAATTTGACGTCATACGTGAATTACCCATATTGCATTTTGATTATCTGGAACAACAAAATAGTTGTTGATCTATTTCAGCCCCTAAACAAATCAAATTTAGCTCATGTAACTTCACCCGAATGCAAGAAACATTAAAATTTGTTACAAAACAAAGGAATATATCATTTTTGTTTATAATCGGTGCCATTTTTAATACGGGGTACAAAATATTACGCATGCACAGGTGTTTACACGCAATTTGCAATGTGCAAAACGCCCAAAATCTAGCTCGTACAGCTGAAATTTAGTTTTCCGAATAAGTCTGTCTTTTCTGGAAAACTGGTTTGTTGACAAGATCGGTTTTCCAGAAAAGTAAAATTCGGATTTACACTTTTCTAGATAACTGAGTACATGTAAACATGGTAACTGTTGCTTCATTTCCTTTGTGCGCAACAAGCTTGCGTAGAATGTGATGCACGCTTTGGAAATGCCGGGCACAAACTTCCAGCGCATTCATAAAGTCATTTCGACCAAACAGCATTTCGGACGCCATATTGAAACTGCTCTTTAAACTACTTCAATGATTTAGTTTGTTGTCGTTTGCATTCGCACGAGGTTTAATTTAAACAACAATGCAACTGTCAATTTTTCAATGAAACCAAAAAAGAAAGCAAAAACTGCGTTGTTTTTCTTAGCATTGTTAATGGAGATGCTCGAGAGAGAGAATTTGCAAGCGCTTAAATCTGAGATGTGTTGAAATTTGGTCACGCGATGGATCCGATTTTCATTGAATAATTGGAGGAGACAATTGAGAAAGGTCAAAGAGTTGTTTAAAAGCCGTGTCATCCATCCATCCATCGTGCGCGCACCTGCGCTCAAACACACTCCATCCGGTGTGGAAATTGCGCATCAAACAAAAGCAGCAAAAGGCGGCGCGGGCTAAGGTCGCGACCCCCATCCCGCGCCTCCAATCGTCACGATGCAAATGAACGAGCGCCACGTTGAGTAGGAAGGAAGTGGCGCGCCGAGCTGCGGCGATGAGCGCAACTTAATGAGGAAGTGGTTTGGCCGCGATATGCAAATGAGTCGAAACGACGAAACGACGATCGGCGCAAATCGAAGAGCCGCCTCGATTGGAGCGTCCAAATTCGAACGCCGTCACGTGACATTCCTCTCCCTCAACATCTCTCATCAGTTTGACCCCCTGGAAGTTGGTTCGTTTGCGTTGATTAAGTTATTATGCGCGCGCCCGCGTGGTGGAATCCGGTCCTATTGTCGGTGTGCGCGCCGTAAATCACGTGACCTCAGCAGATCGGCTCCGCGGGACGCCGCCAAGCCACGACACCTGCCCGGCCCGGCCCGCCGATCTTTGGCGGCCATCTTTTTTTCCACGAAATAACACGGGGACGTCCCGCGGGGGGGACGAAAACGACAAACGTTGCCGCCTTTTATCTGTTTTTAAAAATAAAAAAAAATAAATAAAAAAAAATTTCTTTTTAAAAATGTTGACCAAAACGAGGCTGAAAAATAAAGTTTATTTTTATGATTTTTTTATTTAATTTTTTTTTCTTTTCGTGTTGATGTTGTTTTGTTTTATGCATGAGAAACAATATTTCTGTCTGTTTGAAGAAAAAGTGGTTTTCCTTAATTCTATAAAGGAACCGGCGTCCAATTTGTTTCAACACTTTTCACCTGTTTTGTGTGTGTTGTTGGCACTTTTAATTGAATTGATGGGAGGCAAGCCGCGCATGCGCAATCAAGTCCGGGGTTATGCGACAAGAAATATATGAGGCGCCACTGTCTACCAATTAATTCTCATTAGCAGAGGGCCCCAGTCACGCGTCCAGGGACAAATATGGTGTTTGTTGGGCGAGCGAGCGTCCACTTTTCACTTTTAACTGCGGGGATTAGGAGGAATGGACGCGGGGGATCAGCGCGATCCGTGTCCGAGAGCAAAGAGAAGAGAAAACAGCGCTCTACTACACCGCATATACGTGTGAAATGTGGATTTATTAGTAAGCAGATGGGCAGGAAATCCCCGGGATTAAGAAGCCAAAATGGACCCCACAAATTTGTGGATTCTGCTTAAGCCTATCTGGATACGCCGCAGCTGGCAATGCGCCTTTTTTTCTTTTTTCTTCCACTCGCTTCTTTTTAGATGTTGTTTTTTCTAGGGATTTTTAAGTGACATTATTGCACAAACACAAATTGTTTGAATAAATAATTTAGAACAATTATAAACGATTAAACGATCAGTTTTTGTTTGAAAACGACAATAAACACTCGAGGAAACAAAACAAAGTGAAATTTAAACAATTAAATGTTACAGATTAAATTTAACTAATCAGATAAATCTAATTGGGGTTTTCAAAAAGATATCTAACAAATATAATTGAGTAAACAATCAGTTTTTGTTTGAAAACGAGAATAAACACTCGAGGAAACATCGAACAAAAATGACAATTGAAATTTAATTAAATAAATAAATCAAATTGTGCTTTTTAAAGAGATTTCTAACAATTCTAATTGCGTAAACAATCAGATTCCGCTTTAAAACGAGAATAAACAGCGCAATTTAACCAAATAACTGTCATCGGATCTCGGCCATAAGTTTTCGCATCGGTGGCACCTTTCCCCGCCTCCATTTGTATAAATAAATTCAATTAGGGATCCTCCAAACGTTTCCACTTGTTAAAATCATCTTTCAAAATGGACAAAATTGACAGACAGAACAAAGTTTGCCGCTGTCTCTTTTTTAAAAAAAAAAAAAAAAAAAAATTCAATTTAAAATTTTTTTTTTAATTTTTTTAATTTCCTACCTGTCTCGTTCACCTGTCCCCAATTAACGACAATCATCGATCCCATTAGCGGAGTGTTTGAGGATGGAAAAAAAGCACGCTAAAGAGACGGATAATTGATAGGAAGGTGCAAGATGCGAACGGACCCCCGCGCCATTAGGCCCATCATGGGGGATGTCAGTCGAGGACCCAGTCAGCTGTAAAAGGGACGTCAAAACAACAACGCTATCTTGTTCACGGAACCATTAAAATACATCACTATTCATTGGAACAAAAAATTATCATTTTTATTTTTTTTAATTTTAAATTTTAAATTCAAAAATGGCGGATATTCGTCTTTTGTTTGTTTATGTTGTGGGGGGTTGCGTGGGGGGTTGCGTGGGGGGGATAAAATAAATATTATTGAAGGTGGTGATATGTTGTTGACATTGAGGCGTGACAATGGAGGCACAAAGCAGGAATCGAATGGATCCGATTGTTTGTGACGCTCGCATAGTGTTCGGTGAACAAGACCGCTCCTATCGGTCCACCTGGGGTGTCAATGTGTGTTTGCAGCTGCACCGATGCCCACTCGACGCCCCCATCCGGTTTATGTGTTATTTCGGACGAGAAAGACGTGTCGAGTCAAGATTTTTCTGTTTTTGTTTTCGTTTCGTGCGTTTACGCAAATTGGGCGACGTTTTCGCGGCTTTTCCGTTTGTTTTTCCGCCGTTTTGGCTCGGATTGGCTGGAAAAATGTAAAAATAGCTTCGGAAATCGATCTGGCATCAAAATACACTTGTGGAAAGAAAGATTTGTTAATTATAGTCGATTAGAAAATGTTGACGTGTTATTGTACAAGAAAAGTGTCCAACATGTTAATGGTGCGCGATGAGCTGTGTGTAAATATTTTTTCCGCATGATGGGCTTGCATATATAGGTAGTTATCATTAAGAAAATAATTATTAAGTGTTTTTTTTTTTTTTTTTTTTTTTTTTGTATTTTTGCGATCAGCTAAAACAAATGGGTTAGTTGTACTTTGATATTTATATTAATTTCGTTTGGAACAGGTAAATTTAAAGCCGTAATGGAATATTATTCCGTGTAAGGCAGTAATAGGAAAATTGATGTTGGAAAAACACATCGTTTAAAATTAATTGTTTAGAAAATGTGTTTGTTTTGGAAATTTGTGAAAATAGGGTAAAAGAGTGGAAATATCGTGTTTTGGTTTGGTTGGGTTTGAGAGGCAAAGTGGAAAACAGTTGCCGCAGTTTTTGTTGTAGTTGTTGTTGTTGTTGTGATTTGTTTGAGTTTTATTAGCGTAATTGTACATGGTTACCGGTTATATTTTTGTTTTTATAGTGGTATTTATTTGTTTTTCGTGTTTGTGGGTTTATTTTGTGTTCAGTAAACGGTTGTTTCGTGTTCATTAAACGTTGTGTTGTGTTTTTAGTTTTTTTTAATACACATTTCGTATTTTTTAAGAATATTTTATGGTTTTCCGAAGGATATTTCATGTTTTCCAAAAGATATTTTATGTTTCCCTAATGATATATTTTTGTTTTCGTGTTTTTGATTTATTATCTGTCGTTTAACAATAATTTGTGTTTTTTATAAAAAAAAAAGATATTGCGTATGTTTTTAAATATATATATATATATATATTGTGTTTTTTTAAAAAAAATATATATATATATATTGTGCTTGATAAAAATAAACATTTTGTGGTTTTTTAAATATGTACATTTTGTGTTTATACTTAAAAATATATTTTGTGTTTTTTTAAAAATAAATATTTTGTGTTTTTTTAACATTACATATTTTGTGTTTTTTTTACACAATATATATATTGTGCTTGATAAAAATAAATATTTTGTGTTTTTTTAAATGTGCACATTTTGTGTTTTTTTTTAAAATATGTACATTTTGTGTTTATACTTAAAAATATATTTTGTGTTTTTTTAAAAATACATATTTTGTGTTTTTTTTTAAATTACATATTTTGTGTTTTTTTTTAAAATACATATTTTGTGATTTTTTAAAAATACATATTTTGTGATTTTTTTTCGAGTCTTTTATAGATCGATTTCACTAACTGCATTCAAAAAGTGGTGTTTCAAGTGTTTTATGTGTTTTTGCGAAAACTCAAACACCTAAAACACTTAAAATCCGACTTTTAGAGCGCAGCGAGAGTTGTTTTATTTATTTTTTAAATTTTATCTAATTCGTGTCATGCGGCGAGCTGGAGCCGCTCACCCTGTCATTTCATTTCATTTCATTTCATTTGGTGGACAAGTCGAGAGTGATGAAGAGCGAATATTCTGTATACTCGTACTTGTGCAGCTGTTTTGCCAACCAGCATTTTTGAACAAAACTCGTCAGGAAGTTGACAGGTAAACAAGATGGCGGCCCGTGTTTGTGCAAAAATAAAGACATGTCTCCCTTTCAAATCCTTGTTTTGCCACTCCTCTCGGCTGACGACGGGGTTCTCGAACAACACGTCGGCCGACTCCATTCGCGCCCATTACACTCAATTAGGGGGGTAAGTTTCCCTCAAGTTTGCTGGCCCCTCGCTGTCATTTGCGCAGCGACACCTCTACCCACCTTGATGGAAACGTCTTGTGTGTGTATGTGTGTGTGTATACACAAACGCGCAGTTGTGGCAACGCACGGGACAACCGAGTTCTCACCTTTCACCCTCGCGCACAATAGGCGAGCAGAAGAAGCGCGTTCACACGGAAATGCGCGATTGGGCGGCTGGCAAACAAGCGCGCGCGTCAATGCACACCCCCTAGTCCTATTTCACTCCTCCTGCTGGAGGACGGAACGGAACGGAACCCACCCCTGCCTCCATTTGATGCTGGCGTTCCTCGTCTCGTCTCGGCGGTGGGTCACTCCATTACCCGCATGTGGCTTCATTTGGCTACCTGTTAATTGACAGGGGTGCATTCCAAGACCCCCATTACCAATTTGATTGACAAACACACCATTATCTTGGAAATAAAAAATGGAGGGGAAAATAGAGAAGAAGAGGCGAACTCAATAATTGTTTCGACAAATTTCTCATTTTTTAGAAAAAATTAATAATACTTTTTTTTTTATCCAAGTTTTGGGATTCATTAAAAATTTAAATTTGTTTGCTGGTTTTTTTTTTGGGTGGGGTTGAATTGTAATTGATGTTTTTACGTGATTTAAGGCGAATTTTGGCCGCTTTTTCATTCGGTTTTCAATTTTTGCTGCATTTCGGGCACGTTTTCAACGTTTTTTTTTATTATTTTGTTTTCAGTTTTATTGTTATCTTTTTTTACGAAAAAATTCGAAAATAATTATTAAAATTTAGAATTTTTAGTCGTTTAAAAATTTATTTTGTTGGGCCATTTGATTCAAAATCTCGACCAATTGACCAACATCCCTTTTATTTATCTAAAATACGAAAAAAATTAATGAATTGTCATCAAAAATTTATCATTTTTTTATAGTCAATTTTCAATTTTCTTTCCTCTATTTCGACCATTATTTTAAAACCAAATCTTGACCAATTGACCAACATCCCTTTAATTCACCCCCACCCCGTTTCTTATCTAAAAAAACCAAAAAAAAATTACAAAATTATCAACAAAAAGTGAAATTTCCAGCCATTTCTTCATTCTTTTAAATATTTCCAACCAAATCTTGACCAACCGACCACACATCCCTCCGTCTAACTCCCTCCCATTTTGGATTCTCCTTCTCCTTCGGGGACCTCCCGAAAGTAAAATAAAGTTGTCATTCGAGGGACTCGCAGTTAGTCTGTACATAAAGCGAGCGAATTCCGAAGTTCAGTGATGAATTGGTCAAGACACGACACTGCAACAGAAGGACGCGCGAAAGGGGGCGCTCAGCGAGGCGCAGGAAAAGGGACGGGTCACTCGGATTAAGACACCTGAGCGCGGGTAGGGGGTCCCCAAACTAAGTCCACTGGTGCGAAAGTGATGGACGACGGCGTGAGGTGGGGGCCCGCGTCCACGTCCACGACCGCCCACGTGACTCCATTAGCGAGCAGCCAATTTGCTCCGCGTGGCTCGAGTGCATCTCGCGCAGATTTACATTCGACATCCATTCGTCACGTGCGCATTGTCAATGGCACCCCCAGCCCCAGCTGCGACCCGCCGCGTCCTTATCGCCGCCTTCCCGTCCTCCGTTTGCGTCTTGTTTGCGTTTTGTTTGCGTTTAACCCGACACCTCGTGTTGTGGCGCCCTCACCTGAACGCCAGGCGTCAAGTAACCAACATTTTTTTTATTCCCCCCTCTCTTCACGACCCCCTTTGTGGTTCCTCGAGCGGTGAAGCGAAAAACCCCAAAATAAAAAATGAAAAAAAAATCGGTGAAAAAGAAATTCAAATATTTGTGCTTTGATTTTGACCTTGTGGGGGGGGGGGTTGGGGGGTTGGGGGGGTTGAGTGTGGTGTGACATCTTTGTAGAGGTTTGACACAGCGTCAGAGGGGCGGCGGCAGTAAGACATCAAGGGAAAGGTGCAACTGGCCTCTGACCTTGTCTATTGGGCAGCAACAAGTGGCCTAACGAGGTGGCCCACGATGGGAACAAGGGGAGAGAGGGCTTTGTGGGGCCCTCGGCCACCCCCTTTCTTTGCTTTTTCACGCCCCTATCCAATGAGCTTGTATTTAATCGATTTCTCAATATGGCTTCCACTCCAACTAACAAGTTGTTTGCAATGAGGGTTATGCAATGAATTATGGGATTAGACTTCACTCACTCACCCTAGAGTTGGGGGGAGGGTGGGGGGAGGGAGTGATCGTGTTTCGTTGCAAGTTTGATTTGTTTTTTTGTTTTTTTTATTGGGTTTGTGTGTTTTGGTTTTGTTTTTTGTTTGTTTATTTTTTGTTTTTGGTTGTTTTGGGGATTTGTTTTTGTTTTTGTTTGGGGGTTTTAGGTTTTGTTTTGGAGTTTTGGTGATTGTTTTCTGCGTTTGTTGTTTCGGATTACATCGGGTTTGGAAGTTTGGTGTTTGTTTCGAGTTGTTTGGAGCTATTGTTGTTTTGTTTTGCGGGGGGATTGAGTTTTCGAATTTCTTCAAGGTTTTAGCTTCACCGTGACTTAGTAAGCTGTAGTAAAATATTTGTAAATTAGTGGAATATTGATTGAAGTGTGGTTATTTCAGATTATAGCGTATAATTTCTTGTTTCGTGTTTTCAATGTATTCTTGCTTGTTTTTCATGTTTTAATTATATTTTGTTTCTTTTTTCAAGTTTAAATTCGTTTTGTTTCTAGTTTTTATGTTTTAAATACGTTTTGTTTCTATAATTTTTATGTTTTAAATGTGTTTTGTTTCTAATTTTTATGTTTTAAATGCGTTTTGTTTCTAATTTTTATGTTTCAAATACGTTTTGTTTCTTTTTTCAACTACTAAATGTATTTTTTTCGTGTTTAACGTCTATTAAATGTTTTCTTTTTCCACGTTTAATGTCTATTAAATGTATTTTCTCACGGTAAATGTCTGTTACATTTATTACACTTTAATTAAAGTATTTTAAGCATGTAAACCTACACATAAAACATATAAAATAAAACAATTAATTCGCCTACAGTATACACACACAAAGCATTTATATAATGCAATCTAAAACCATAAAACAAACAAAAAAATCAACATTACACTTCCTTTGTTAATAATTAAAACGGATCCAGTTTGCCCAGAAAAAAGAAAACAATAAAAAAAGTATACATTTACTCCCAAGAAAAATATAAACACACGAGATAATCCCACGTTAGAAAAGGACTCAACTGTTAAACAAATCGGGAAAAATGCACGACCAATCGTGATCGCAGGCGTGACCATCTTGCCCTTTGGACCCTTTGGACCCTTTGGACCCTTTCTTTTCCTTTCTTCCCCTGATTAAGACGCAGGCACAGAGCAGAGCACAAATTCCTGTGACTAATGGAGCGAAGGGATCCATCTCTTCGGGTTAATGATGGATTGCGATGCAGGTGAGCGTTCGCCACCTCATCCATCACCGCGCGCTCGCTGGACGTTGTCTTTGTGGTCAGCACACGGAAGCCACCGGACACAAAAGACACCCGAACACCCCCCCGGACCGTATCTACCTCTTTGGCGATCCCATCTGGCCCGAGAAGCCTCTTGTCGTCTTTGACAAAGAATGGCGAGTGGAAAGAGCGAGAGAGAGAGATTTGCATAAATGAAGTGTCTAACTCGACCTACGGTTTAGTCCTGCTGCCATTGTGCGGCTCCGGCTCCCATGTTCGCCATCATGTTTGACCACCGAGGGCGCCATTCAAACGCTCATGAGGGGGAGGGGAGGCGAGTTTGCGGGACAAACGATGATGTCATTTGCAAGTGACAGAGAAATGACGAAAAGCCAGTCGGCTCCGCCTTTCGCGGGCCCGCGCCGACGAATGGCGTGAAAGAATCACTTCCTAAATGAGTAGCAGTCACGAACGCGCATCATTTGGATATGGGGAACGCGGGTGGGGGGTGCGGGGGGGCGCAGGTGGGCTCGGGGAGGCGTGTCCTGTTGATGTTGGTGTTGGAGGAGCCTCGAGGCTGTTGGATTACTCGACAATGGCTGACGTTACATTTTTTGAGGGGGGAGAGGGGGTTGGGGGGGGGGGGGTTGCACACCTGGTTGGTTTTTGGAATTTTTATTTTGAAATGTTGTCGTTGTTGGAATTTTTTGCTGTTGTTGTAAATTGGGTTGGATGTTGATCCGTTTGCGGCTGCGCACAATCAAGGTCTAATTGTGTCTTTGGCCGTAGATGAGCCCGTGTGACGGGGTAATCCTGAGTTACGAGTCGGGTGCGAGTAACTCGTAAATCGTTCAGGTGGACGGACGCGCAAGGAGATTTTTTAAGTTTTTTTTTTTTTTTTTTTTTTTTAATAAAAAAAAGTCGGTGTGAAAAACTAGTATGATTTTTTTTTTCTGTTTATGTGATTTTTTTTCATTTTTGTTATTCGTAGAGTAATGGGTACAACATGTGTACCGTATACGGTGTGGAAAAATGTGAAATTTGTGATAACCTACTCGAAAATAATAAATAATAATAAATTTTTAAAAGGAAAAATAAATTATTTGATAAACTCGAAATTAATTTTATAAAAAAAATAAAATAATTGAAAGTTAAAAAACAACCCGAAATATGTCGGAAAAGCATCTGTGACGCCGAAAACGTATAGAAAATAATTTTTGACGATTTTATTCCCGAAAAAATCTGAAAAGTTGCTTTACTGGCCGAAAAACCTTGAAAAAAAACAAGGAAAAAATTTTTTTTTGTTAATAAAATAAAATTTTAATACTAAAAAATTTCTTTTTTTTTACAAAAAAAACTCGAAATTAATTTCCAACGATTTTTTTCGTTGCAAAAAAATAATACTAAAAACCAAAAAAAAAAAACCGAAAAACGTCCGAAATCAATTTTTCTGCCCGAAAAACCGCCAAAAAAAAATACTCACAAAAAAAAAAAAAAAAAAAACAAAACAAACATTTTCAAAACCTCGAATCGAAGTTTGTCCTCCACTTTCCAACCATTTCTCGTCGCCTCTCATCAAACCCAAATTAAATCCCCGACTTTATCCCCACCATCCGCGGTGATTTAATTCCTCTAATTATGGTGTCGGTATCGGCAGAACATGACGCATACAACGACCCCCACCCTATACAACATTCCCATTTCTCCAGCTCATTACAACCAAAAACTGCACCAAAGGTAAAACCTCCGCCACCTGAGACTCCTTTCCCTTCCCTTCCCCATCCCCCGAACACACAAAAAAGCAAAAAAAGAAAAAAAAGAAAAGAAAAAAAAGTGCACTCCTCCTCCTCCTCGCAACCCCCACGCGACAAATGAAACTCGACACGATTCCCCAACGTCGATCCATCCGTCTATCGCTATAAATCGAGGCTCGCTTGACGAATCGTGCGCGCACAGCCCTGTAATTGTTCTTTTAATTTGCGAGCACGTGCTCGATTGACAGCATCCCCTCCCGACACTAACGACGAACGCCGTCTCCGACAAATTACCCCACGAGCGAAGACGCGGAATAAACACGGTGTCGACGAGGGGGAGTATGAAACAGATGACAGACGAGACGAGACGAGAAAAGAAGAGAAGAGAAGAGAAGAGAACAGACGCCATTAACCCGAGATGCGTCACTCAATTTGTTCCCTTATGTTTCCTTTCCATCTTCTACATAAATTCGTTTTGTTCGTATATTGTGGAAACACGAAATGACAACAAATCGGGCGGCGGTGAATCGCTCGCTCAGTGATGGGGGTGAAGGTTGCAGGAAAGCGATCCGTCGAACAATAGACAAAGTGTTGCGTGGGTCGGTCTAACGACCTTGTTATCGAAACGGTGCAGTAACGAGAGCGTAATTTTAGATGAGATGAGGAGAGGAGAGGACGAGGACGAGGGTTATGGCCGCGCTCGCGTTTTAAGGGGGGAACGAAGAGGTTGTGTTGACCGTTGCGTGATGCGGGGGCGTTGTTGCATGATGCGAGGGAGTCGTGGCAACTACAACAAGGAGAAAAACGACATCCGCTCTTGGTTTGTTGGCGTTGCCTTCCCGCCAGCCCGACCTTGGTCAGGTGCAGAAGTGTTGGATGATTAGGGAAAAGTGTGCGAAATGCCAATGCACCTTTTTTGCTTTGTGTCACCTGGTTCTTGTTTTTTTTCTTTTTTTTATTCGTGGAAATTTTTTTGTTATTGGAGTCATTGAAGGAAATTTGTTTTGAAATGTGTGCAACTAACTGTATTCGTATAACGTGTATGTGTGTTATATATAGAAAGGGTGTGCAAACTTCCTTTTTGATTCAATGTTAAAGGAAAAATATTTGGATTAATCAAAATGTGATGTTTCTTTTCTGTGTTGTTTTTTTTTTCGGTTTTCCCCCGTACTTAAATGTTGTTTTTTACTGGAAGTGCAATAAAAACAGATAAAACGCTTAAAACGATTTTTTGAGTGCTGGTTATACCGGTATTGGTTGTTTGGTTTAAAATATGCTTTTTTAAAAGTTGTTTACAAATTTTAGTAAGCTTGTTGGCTTTGTTAAATTGTTTTTTTTGTTGTTATTTTAATGAGGCTTCCAGAATTTTTTGGTGATTTTTTTCCAGTGTTTTTGTATTTTTGTATTTTTATTTTTTTATTGTCTTTTTGGTGGTTTTTATTAGTTTGTTTATTTGTTTTTTTTATTTTTAAAAACGTTTTAGGTGTTATTTTCCGTTTTCTTTTAGTTTTTTTGGTATTTTCTTTTAATTTTTGGTATCTTTTGGTATTTTCTTTCAATTTTTGGTATTTTTTGGTATTTTCTTTCAGTTTTTGGTGTTTTATTTCAGTTTTTGGTGTTTTATTTCAGTTTTTGGTGTTTTTTGGTATTCTCTTTCAGTTTTTAGTGTTTTATTTCAGTTTTTGGTGTTTTTTTGGTATTTTCTTTCAGTTTTTGGTGTTTTTTTGGTATTTTCTTTCAGTTTTTGGTGTTTTTTTTGGTATTTTCTTTCAGTTTTTAGTGTTTTCTCAGTTCTTTGGTGTTTTTTTCTACATATTTTTGTTGTTTTCTTTTAATATTTTTATTTTTACCTTCATTTTTTTTACACCTAATATTTTAAAATGTTTTATCCACTTTATTTTATTTGTCAAGCATCGTAAAACACTTCCACTAATCAATTTTAATTACAAAACAAAAAAACAAGCGATGTTAATCGTGTTTTAATTTTCCCCTCCACTTTCCCAAAGAAACAAAATCCTCCAAATAACACAAATTATCCAACAAAATTATTATAATCTCCACTAATAAAAGAAAAATAAAACGCTTTAAAATGATTGATGAATGACATGACGTCAACAACAGATGTAATCTGTCTGCTGACATGAATTTAAAAGCATAAAAGCAACGAAAACAGTTTTGCAATATAAATACATAAATAAATAAATAAAAATAAAAAATAATAAAAAACAAAAAATAACTAAAAAAAATATAAATTTCTCTCTCCAAGTGCAACTTCAAAGTGAAAATCAGGCTGCAAAATTGTGTAGGACATTTTTATTCATTATTCTCATAGCGTGAGTTGAATTGAAGGCGACGGATAAAAAAAAACATCAATTAAGAAGAGGTGGAGGGGTGGTAAATGAAAATGCAATGGATGAGTATAAAAAATAAATAAATAAATAAATAAAGGAACGAAAGAACGAAAGAAAGAAAGAAAAGTTTTGTGTATGTCTAGCAGACAGGCTAAGAGCAGGAAGTGGCTTTACACGTACCGCGAAAGGTGTCCACTTAGGCATCACGCGACCATTTTCTAGCAGTTAAGTGACTCACTATGTACGTAAATCAGGCGAGGAATGAAGATAGGCTCTGCCTGAATAGAAGAAATGACAAGTTTTATTTGTTTGTTTACTTACCGTCCACTAATATTTCGCTTTTTTGTCAGTGCAGATAAAATTTAGTAACAATCTGCCGGTAATAAAAAGATTGATGCAAAATACAGATTGCTGCACACTATTTTTCTTTATTTTTTGTAGTTTATTTTTTTATTTTTTATTGTTGGTTGTTTTGGAAGATTTGGTTATAGCATTTTATAGTGTTTTTTTTTGTTATTTTTGTTTGTTTTTGGTGTTTTTGATGATATTTTTGGAGTTTTTGATGATATTTTTGTATTTTTGATAAAATTTTTTGTTTTTTTGATGATATTTTTGGTGTTTTTGATGATATTTTTGGATTTTTTGATGATATTTTTGGTGTTTTTGATGATATTTTTGGTGTTTTTGATGATATTTTTGGTGTTTTAGATGATATTTTTGGTGTTTTTGATGATATTTTTGGAGTTTTTGATGATATTTTTGGTGTGTTTTATATTTTTAATGATGTTTATGATGATATTATTTTTTTTTTTGGTGTTTTATTGATAAAATTTTGCTTTTTTGGCTGGAAAATGCAAAATTGAGTTGGAATTTTTCTTTTAGTATAACAAAATTTTGTTTATTTAAATTGAATTAAGAGATTTTTATTGGTGAAATGAAAGCTTTTTATGGGTTTTATTTCACTTTTTATTTCTATTTTGTCATTTTTTATTGGTTGTTTTTAATTAAATTTGTATTTTGTCACCTAGATTTTAATTAGATTGGGCTATTTCCATAATTATTTTGATTAATTAGGCAATTTTCACTTACAGTTTAGGTAAATTGCACTTTTCTAATTAAATTATTATTTTTTTACCAAAAAAAATTCACCTACATTTTAATTAAATTCAATTAAACTTTTGCCTAAATTTCATTTAAATTTGCTCCACATTTCCCCCTCATCCCATTTTAAATCAATCCAAAAATCTCCTCCCAATCAAATCTCAACTAAAACCTAAAACCACAAAATCTCGTAAAATCTCGTTCCTAGAAACCCCATAATTCAAACCAAAATTCCTTTTCGTCTTTTTTTTTTACTTTTTTTTTTAATACCAAACATAAAATTTCCAAATTAAAAAAAAAAAAAACCTAAAACCAAATTTAAAAAAAAAACCCTAAAACCAAATTTACACCCTCCAAAATAAAATAAAAATTTAAAAAAAAAAAAAAAAAAAAAAAAAATGGCGTCCAGCAACAGAGCAGCTGCAAATGACCTCGTAAAAATCTCACCTTGCTCGCAACATGCCGCGAAGGGAATTACAAACGTCCACAGCCACTGAAACATCACAACTTCATTTTATCGAATTCCCAATACCCAAAACAACAAAAAGAAAAAAACAAATAAATAGATAAATAAATAAATAAATAAAAACATCCCTTAATCTGCATCTGCACCCATAAATAAACACATGTTGCAGCCATTACGATCGAGTCCGATTAATCCCTTATCGCGCCGCCGATCACAACTAATGAATTCAATTCGTCCTAATTCCCAAAACTTTTATATTCTTATTTATATATATATATATTATTAGACACATTTTTTTCCAACGCAAAAACAGCAGCACCTGCAAGATCCGCGAGTTTTGCCGCCACATATTTATGAACACCTCATTAGTACACTCATCCGTTATCCTGTCATAACAATATCACACGTTTTTCGTGACGCCAAAAACAGTCGTCCCGACATTTCATTTTATTTATATCTCCCGATTTCTTTTATTTTTTTTATTTATTTATATTTTATTTTTTTTTCCTTTAATATCCCCGAAATTGAAGCCGGCAGGTGCGCGGCCGGTGACACCGAGCCTAACGAAGCACCATTGTGACCCTCCGATTCCCATCCCCTCGTTCATCCCCCTTACTGTTGCTACGCGACCCCGACCGCACGTAAACACGTATTATATGTCGTATCGGACAATACGAAACTTTGGATGACCCCTTTTCTTCATAATAGACAGATAATGCGTGTTTTTCTACGCTTAGAGGCGGCCATTTTGGTTTTTTTTGTCAATTTCAGTATTTTTTTTAATTTTTAACAAATGAATATTTGATTGTTATATTTTTTCGTGGAATTCTGCATGAGATTTAATGGTCACGTGGTGTAATTATAGAAATTTGATTTATTACATTTGTGTGGGCGTTGGTTATCGATTTCACTAGGAGGTGGCGTTTTCTCGCGTGATAGACGCGTTCCCGCCCGAAATATATTAAATAAAAAAGAAAGGAGAGCGAGAGAGAGAAAAAAGAATGTTTAATTAATATTTGTGTGACGGACTGATCAGGCCGCTGATTATTTTGTAATGTTTGTCGTGTTGGCAAAACAGACGACACTTTTTCTTGTTTTGTGTGTTGGCAGTACAAAAAGTGTAGGCACGGTGCACGTTTTATCCTCGTTGGGCTTTTGTTTGTTTGCGTTTAGTTGTTTCTTGCATTTGTTCAACAATCGTAATCGTACAGCCTTCGTGTTTGATTGCATCGGCTTTTCAATTCTTCGCTTTTGTCTCGTCGTTCAGGCATTGTTGGATCACACCTAGAACATGTGTTTATATCAATTGTATTTTTTTCAATTTGTGAACACAAATTAAAGGTTTTCTGACAGTTGTTTGTGTTATTCGATCAATCAAATATTGTTTTCTTGCTAATTGGCGAGTGTTGTTGCATCGCGGCATCTCCAACACTTGTTTTCGCTTCTTGACACAAATATGTCACAATTTAGGGTTATAATTTTGCTTGGCATTTACATGAGTTAATATTTACCATTATTATTATTAAAGTTCCTTATTACACCAGGAAAAAATTTTAAAAAAAAATTATAATAATAAAAAAAATACATTTCTTGATTTTTTCCTGTATCGTTGCATGTCTTATACAAACACAAATATTTTTCTATTTGCGTGCGTAAATCATTATATTCTCAGAGTTGCACGTGATATTTGTGTCATGTGTGTGGTGCACCAGTCAACTTAAAGAGATATGGATTGTTTATAGTTCTGTTGTTGTTGTTGTTTCTATTATTATTGCAATTCTCTCTTTTGTTGTAATTTGCAGCTGTTGAGCGGTGTTTCTATAATCGAGCCAACTTGATACACATCTACCAATTAGGCCTAATTCTTTTCACCCAAGAGATATATGGCTGCGAGTCTAAACATTGAGGATTATTCCTCTGAATCAAACACCTGCCAAATAGGCGTTTTGTTGCTAATATTATATACATCATATATAAATGTATATTAATTTTTTTTTTTAAACATATTTAAAAAAGGAATAAATTATGTGGATGTAATTTTTTGATACAAATGATGGAAAGTTTTGTTTGTGGCGCGTGGGAGGAGTGACACACTACTTGATATTTATGTAACACCTGACCCGACAAATTTCTATGAGTACAAACAGAGGTTAAAACTCGCTCTGAAAAGGGAAAAAGTGCATCCAACAATGCCATTCTTCTTCCAAGGTCAAATCAAACAAAAATAAAGCGTGTAAATGAACTTCACTCGTTTTTCGTTTTTTATCATTTAATAACCGCAACGTGTTTATTCATTTCATCATTTCACTTCATTCACTTCCATTTGAAAAATTGAAAAAAAAAATAAAAATAAATCAGAAAAATATTTACAAAAATAATAATTAAACGATGCACAAAAACGTATACAATACCAAATATTACACATTGTTTTCATCTTGTATGTTTTTTTTCTTTTTTAAAAAATAGAAATAAAAATAATAATAATTAATAATTATACAATATCAATTCGAAGAAATTCGAAATGCGAAACTCGAAACTCGAAACTCGAACCGAAATATAGTCTTTAGTTTAACAACTTTTTTTTTCTAAGAGTTCAAAGTTCACTTACTATGTTACAACTAGCTGGGTCTCGTGTCCACCACGGGTTTGAAGGGCGACGACTCCGCACCCGCAGCAGCCCCGGCGCCGGGCCCCGACGCCGGATTGAGCGCACTGAACGCCGACACGCCCGCATTGCGCAGATTCGCGTAAATGTCGAACGGGCTCTGATGCACGGGGTACCCGGAGCAGTAGGTGGCGCCGGGGGTCGCGAAAGGGAGTCCCAAGCCCACTCTGAGCGACGCCACGGCCGGCGAGCACGAAGTGTCCAGCAAGCGCTCGACGGAGAAGCTCGGCGCGCCCGTCGGCTTCGTCCCGGGAGCCAGCAGCGCCGCCGCACCGGCGTTGGCGGCGCCCACGTACGGGTAGGCGGCCGGGTAGCGGTAGAAACCAGCGGCGGCCGGGTAGAGCGACGCGAGCGTGGCGATGGGCCAGAGCAGCGGCGGCTGGTGCGGCTTGTCGGGCGAGCAAGCCAAGTGCGGATGGTGGTGGTGCGCGTGGTGGTGGTGCGCGTGGTGGTGGTGCGGCGGGTAGACGAGCGTCGACCTCTTGAAGGCGGCGAGGCGCGAGCGCGAAGCGGCGGTCGAGCGGCGGCGCAGCTTGCCCGTGGTGCCGCCGATGAACACGTCGTCCGAGGACGGGTCGAGCATCCAGTAATTGCCCTTGCCCGGGTCGTCGTAGTGGCGCGGCACCTTGACGAAACACTTGTTGAGCGAGAGGTTGTGGCGGATCGAGTTCTGCCAGCCCTGCTTGTTCTCGCGGTAGTACGGGAAGTTCTTCATGATAAACTCGTAGATGCCGTTCAGGGTGAGTCGTTTCTCGGGGCTCTGTCGGATGGCCATCATGATGAGCGCGTTGTAGCTGAACGGCGGCTTCTCCGCCTTCTTCTTCGCCTCGCCGTCGCCGCCCTTGTCGGCCGCGTCCGGGCGCGATTCATCGGCGCGGGCGGCATTCGTCGGCGGCGGCGACGGGGTCGGCGCGCGCTCGGCGGGACTGGGCGACGTCGGTGTTTTCTCCGGCTTGGTGTGCACGGGCGGCGACGGCGACTCGGGACTGCTCACTCGGGTGACGTCGAGGTCGTCGTCGTCCTCCTCGTCCATGTCGTCGTCCAAGAGGACGTCGTCCTCGTCCATGAGGACGTCGTCTTCGTCCAAGTCGTCGTTGTCGTCCAGTTTTTTGTTGCCCCACAGCAGACTGCTGATGCTGAAGGAGGAACGCAGTTGTACGCAGGGCGGCGACTCCATTTTCACCATGGCAGCTGCTGCGCGAGAGCTGTACGAGTGGCGTGTGCATGCGCTTGCTGCCAACGCGGCCTCGCGCGTCCGACCAGGGAGGCTCGTTTATATAGTGGCGAGGGGCGAGGGGCGGAGTCGGCGCGGGCCCGCCAATGGGAGGAGGCGCGGGCCCGCCTTCCGAGCGTTGGTGAGAGCGGGCTTGCGGCCAATCGGGGGGCGAGGCTGGTGTGTGCTGCTCTGTGCTGCTCTGTGCTGCTCCTCCCGGCTCCCCCCGGCGCGCGCACGAAGGGCTTTGTGTACTAGTGCGATGGACGCGGTGTGGTAAACGCGCTGGTCACTATTGTCACGTGGACTCGAGAAGCGTAAATCACCCTTTTGTGGATCGACAGGGGGTCCTTGAAGGTGAGCGTGTAATTTACAGCGGATGACTAATTGAGACGCAAAGGTGCGTCTCTTTTGTCGTGGCTGGGTTTGGGTTCGTTTGGGTTTGTTCGGGTTCGTTTGGGTTCGGGTTCGGGTTCGGGTTCGGGTTCGGGTTCGTCTTTCCCCGCCGACGCATCCGGCGTTTGATGAGGAAGTGTTTGTTGTAGCACTTTGGTTTTGTGATTGATGTGCAGGAACTATACAATAAAAGTGATTATTGTCATCGGTTTGGTGTTTGTGTTGATGAGTACTGAGTAGAGTAGGGTAGGGGCGTTTGTTTGTGTTTTGCAACCGATGTTCTTGGCGCGGGTGTTTTTATGTTTACAAGGCTTTTTCGGCTTTGCTTTCTTTTTTTAAAATTTATTTTGTGCAATTTTACAAGATTTTCATTCAATTTTCCAAAATGTCAATGAATTTTGATGCAGTTTTCCAAAATTTTATTATAATTTTGCAAAGTTTTAACGTATTGTTGCAAAAATTTGACAGAATTTAGCAAAATTTTGATATCATTTTTATAAAGTTTGATGCAATTTTGCAAAATTTTATTATAATTTTGCAAAGTTTTAACGTATTTTTGCAAAAATTTGACAGAATTTAGCAAAATTTTGATATCATTTTTATAAAGTTTGATGCAATTTTGCAAAAGATTGAGGCAATTTTGTACAAATTTAATGCGATTTTGCAAAACTTTAAGACAATTGAGCAAAAATTTAAGACAATTTTGCAAAGATTTAGAATATGCAATTTTGCAAAGATTTGGAAAATGCAATTTTGCAAAGATTTAGAAAATGCAATTTTGCAAAGATTTAAAAAATTCAATTTTGCAAAGATTTAGAAAATGCAATTTTGCAAAGATTAAAGAAAATGCAATTTTGAAAAGATTTAGAAAATGCAATTTGCAAAGATTTAGAAAATGCAATTTTGCAAAGATTTAGAAAATGCAATTTGCAAAGATTTAGAAAATGCAATTTTGCAAAAATTTAAGACAATTGCGGAAAAATTTAATACAATTTTTCAGAGATTTAAAACAATTTAGCTAATTTTAATGCAATTCAGCAACACGCAAACTTAAAAAAATTTTATTTTAATTTTTCAAATTGAAATATAAATTTACAAATTTTACCAAAACTTTAAATAATTTTGATCCAATTTTAACGCCATTTAGCGTTACTGTTAAACCAACATCGCACAACTTCCAAAATTTTTAAGCTAACCAATTAATTAATAAACGCCCCAACGTTTATTCGAAGCAGTTATAGACATTATACACGTTTCGTATCGGATTCGCGTTGAAATCAGAGTAATTTGTTTGCTAATGTGTTTCCACCCCCGCGTTGCCCACCCACGGACCCCTACGAGCAAGTTTATTTGGGCAACAGACATTGAAGAGGACGCGTTGTCAACAAGCAGATCACTTTCCTTTCCCGCGTCGAGAAACGCAACAGACGCGCACTCGATACGCTTTCCTCGGCCCTCTTTCCTCACTTAAGTAACTCGAGACAGGTTCTCCAAAAAAAGAAACAAAACGTGAAAAAGTGTTTGTTGCCACAAGATTCGCCAAAGAGTGCAACCAAGCGTCTTCGATTCAAAGCCAGCGCTGGCTCAATAACTCAAACAATAAACAACACAAAAATTACTTTTTACATTTAATAAAATGTTGATTAAAAACATCGTCAACAGGTTTTGCTGTTATTCGAAAAAAAGATATAAATGGTCAGTTTGGACCTGCTTTTCAATTAACCCTGTTTGCAGACTCTGCTGGTTTGATTTTCGCAGAAGGACCTGTTTGCATTTCAAGCGCAATGTCTATTTGGGTTATTATATGTTTTATGCTCGGGTTGGACGTATTTTTATTGTGACGATTTCATATTAGTTTGGTTTGGTAAATTTGTATAAATTATTTTGTGCTGCAGTGCCCTTCTCTGATGATTCTCGCAATTGTCAACTGTTTTCTGTAGCTTGTTTAGATAATTTCTTCAATCGTGTGTTTTTCAGTGTTTGTTCTTAAACCTTACTTTGGCAATTTAGCATTTAAAATATCAAAAATGGTATGTATGGGACAGATGTGTGCTTTCTAATTTGTACGCAGTTCGTCCAAATTCGCTTCTTTATCTTCACATTTTACTTGTAAACATTACTTTTCTCCATTGTTAAAATTTTTATTTTTCTTCGTTGTTGAAGTTTTATTTCTCAACTTCAACTACGCGCTTCAATTTCACACCAAAGTTTTTGCAAACAAACAAACGCAAAAAAAAAAAAAAAAAAAAAAAAAAAAAAAAATCGCGGACGAAACCGAAACAAACAGCAGAAAATGCAGAAAAAGCAAAAAGCAACAAACAACAAACACCCAAACAAACATGCAAACCCACACGCGCAAACAAACCAAACAAATCCCTAACTCGATGCAATACCCCTCACGCTGCCATAAAAGCCGAAAAGGAGGCGATTTAGCATCCCACGAGATTCAAAAATTGGATGATGGGATATCCCGAGTGTTTGGTTGTCGACAAGCGACGGGGGTTTCTGCCCAAACCCATAATTCAGCGCCGTCGTGTCGCTTTCACGCCATTCTGCATGCGTAATGAACCGTGCGCGCACGTGCTGCTGCGGGACATATGCCCCGAATATGCACATGCAATAGAAAACGACGGGTGGGCGGTGGCCCCGACTCACGTTTCCCCCCACCATCATCCTATACTCGCCTCGTTATACCCCTTCGTCCTGACCCCCTCTCCCTTCATTAAAAGACAATCAACGCGCACCAGAAATGGATAACGAGCACCAACATCAAATAATATAATAGAGAAAATAAAACGAGCCCAAAACGAGGCCAAAACCGCTCGAAAACGACACAAAATCGTCGAAAACAACAAAACGCGAGCTGTGTTGACACCGGGCAACGCCCAGGCGACGACAGCCCCTAGAGACGAGCCACGAACGCGCCAAATATTGACACACTGTTTACCGCGCGTTCGCGTTCGTTGCTCCCTTCTTTTCATCCCCCTGCAGTGTGTTGATTGGTCGCTCCTAACGAGGTGTTTGTACCTGATATTCGCCTCTTTTTATTGGCTCCAATTCGATGTTTTTACTTCTAACCGCCCGGTGACGTCACGGCGGCCATTTTTGTTACTTTATAAAAATAAAAAATAAAAAAAATATTTTATTTTTATTTTATATAAATTTTAATTCGTGATTTGTTTGACAAAGATTTTTCCTTTTCAAGCGACCCATTCATTAGATCAATTTTTCTCGTCCGCACTTCTCAAAGCGCGCAACGAATTCAATTGAGGAAGAGCGTTGCCAACACATCGAGGGTCAACCCCGGCACAACGAAGCGGGCCCTGGCGGCGGGCCGGTGGGTCGTGGGGGTATGTGTTTCGGGGCGCGAGTAGGGGCGTTGGGTGGGGTCGTTCGGGCGTGGGTGGTTGGGGGTGGGGCGGTCAAGGCGGGTTTGTGCGGCGCTTCGTTGTAGCGGGGTCGACGGGCTGACAGTTGACGTAATTGAAATTTGCTCAATCGACTTGAATGGAAAGATGGTGCGGCGAATTCATTTGTCCGAGTTTGCATTGGATTATGGAACGCAACGGACGCATCACTTGGGTCCTTTTTAACTACCTCCCACTCGTTGGCAAATGAAACGCATCGCAAGCGATGAAATTTTAAAAAGGAATTTGCGCCCTGTTTCCTCCTACATGTTCATAGAAGCTAACGAGCAAAATTATTTGCATTTATTTTTTTTCTTTAATCATTTTTTCCGATTTTTTCTCTCGTGTTATTCTATGGGATTTAGGGCTAAATTAATTAAGCGACCGGTTTTCTTGTTGTTGTTCGGATTTTTTTTATTTTCGTTTCGAACGAGAAATTAATTACTTGTGATTTTTTATTCGGATTCGATATATTTGGGGAGTTGATATTTTTTTTAATTTCCGGTCATGCGCGGTGGCGTTGATTTTGGAGTTGTTTTATTGTCGGTTGTTAAATGGTCCCCCTCTTTTAGGGAAATGGACGCGCGATCTGTGCGATGCTTGATTAAATAATGAGCCACGTCCGGCGTTGGAGAATGAGGATGGAAGAGACGCTGATGCAAATGCGCGTGCGCAGTGCGGCAAATTGGTATATTTCTTAATTTGTGTCGAGTTGATTGTGGATCTCAATCAGTGATTCGATAATTGCGTCGAAACGGATTGACAAAGAGAAGAAAAAATGTCACGTGATTGTGGCGAAGGAGAGGAAGGATGGGTGATGGGGGTTACGAGATGAGAGTCAGATACAACTGAGCCGAGCTGAGCCGAGCCGAGCCGAGGGGTGTGCGAAGGGAGAGGAGAGAGGAGAGGAGAGGAGAAGAGAGGAGAGGAGAGGGCGTCTTGGAATGCGGTGTCTGGAAAATGGCGCTTGGTGTTTTCCACCGAATTTAGTTCATTATCTTAATGAGCTGAGACGCCCGCGTTCGGGTAAACAATGGCAACGGGTTTAATTGGGCGATCGAGTTAGTGCCGGACCTTGAAGTTACAAGTGGTCGGGGAAGGAAGGAAGGAATGGAAGGAATAAATGGAGAATTAGATTTGTATAACATTTTGGTTTGAAATTATGAAAAATTAATTTAACAAAAATATGGTTTGAATTTAAAAATGGGATTTCGAAGAGGAAAAATGGGATTTAAAAGGAATTTAAAATGGGAAGAAATCATGGGTATAATTTATAATATGATTTATTCAGTCTGTTCATGACGTATTAGTATTTAAATCACGACAAATCATGAAAATTGCCATTTTCTGACATTAAAGTCATGAAAATTGTCATTTTTGGACATTAAAATCGTGAGAATTGTCATTTTTGGACATTAAAATCATGAAAATTGTCATTTTTTGACATTAAAATCTTAAAAATTGTCATTTTTTGACATTAAAATCATGAAATTGTCATTTTCTGACATTAAAATCATGAAATTGTCATTTTCTGACATTAAAGTCATGAAAATTGTCATTTTTGGACATTAAAATCATGAAAATTGTCATTTTTTGACATTAAAATCTTAAAAATTGTCATTTTTTGACATTAAAATCATGAAATTGTCATTTTCTGACATTAAAGTCATGAAAATTGTCATTTTTGGACATTAAAATCGCGAGAATTGTCATTTTTGGACATTAAAATCATGAAAATTGTCATTTATTCATGTTTTAATTGTGAAAATTGTCATTTATTCATGTTTTAATTGTGAAAATTGTCATTTATTCATGTTTTAATTGTGAAAATTGTCATTTTTCGACATTTAAATCATAAAAATCATTATTTCTTGACGATTAAATCATGAAAATCACTATTTTTTTACGATTAAATCATAAAAATCATCACTTTCTCACTTCTAAATCACAAAAAACACAATTCCAACCAGGAACTATTGTATTGTATTTGTTTATTTGTATACATGCAGACTCTACTCCAAGCGATTAATCCCGTTTAGCTTAACCTGCACGCAACAGCACAATTCTGGGCTTAACATTTTGTTAGTCGCATTTATCCATTTGTCCGCGCCCAGAACGAAACACAGACGAGTTTGAGTTACATCACGTCGGTGTTGGGGTGTTGCAACTTGACTTTTGTCCGAGGGGGTTGGGTGTGGACGCCTCACCTTGGGTCCAGGGGGTCGAGCTTTGGCTTTTGTGCCTTGCACGAGACGTTAGTATACCAACGCGTTTCTCACGTGACCTCCCTTCCTCACCCCATTGTTGTCATTCGAATCCAGAGAAGGGAGGTTGGTTTGACCCCCGTCACGGTCCCACGTGAATTAACCGCCCTCCCTACAACGAAAAACCCTCAAAACCAATCACCCCCAAACGTTTCCACCCACCCGCCGTCGACACCCCCACCTCCGCAACCCAATTCCCAACCGGCGCCTTCGAAACGCCGCCAAAACGCCGCCGAAAACGCCTTTCCGTCTCCGATTCCGCGTTTCGCAACAAGGGGGTGCTCACCTTCGACCCCCGGGAGGCGTTTCCACTCGACTGATTCTGTTGCCCCTCCAAAGGGGTCTCGAAAGTCGCGTTTCATGTCTTTCTTTGCAATTGATTCCGTGTAAACGACATTTTAAAAAAAAATAAAAGAAATATTTTTATTTTTTTTTTAATTTTTTTTTTTTAAATAATTTAACGAAAACTGATTCCTCGTTAATTCGCTGCGCAACGCGAGTCACCGCGTTCAAGATTTATGATATAAGTGGCGTCGCCAACGACGCGCGCCATTTGTTTGCCCCCACGCGCGCGTCATGATGAGAAGCAGCTGATCCAAATCAGACGCCATGCGGTTTTTTTCCTCTCTCTCTCTTCTTTTCTTTTTATTATTTATTTGATCATTGTATATGTGGGAGTTTGGTTCCCCATCTTCCCAGACCCATGGGAAGAGATGGATCAAATCACTCGAACGCTGATCAGTGAGCGAACGCGCTCTTAATTGGCTCCAATTGCCAGCACCTCCGCACAACGAAACGCGCCGTTTCGCGCGCTTTAAAACCCCCCACGCCCGCCATCTTGGTTTTATACGCGCCATTCGCAGCGTCTTGACCCCCGTGACCGTTCCATCCGCGCGTAATTCTTCGCGAGTGGGCGACGCGCGGGTTCGGTGTCGCGAGGTGTTTTGGGCGCGCCGCCGTCCATGTTGCGCGGCCAATTACCATCTCATTGTTGGCGCCGGATGCGGACACTCCGAGTCAGAATTAATCAGGGCGCGAGGGGGCGTCGGTCGTGCGATGCGGGCGAGTCGTCGTTGATGGGCGTGGGATCCTGCGCTGCGAGTCGGCGTGTTTTCCTTCCCGCGTGCGCCTCTCGACGCCGGTTGCATCGAGCGCGCCGCGTTTAATTGATTCAATCAGGCGCAAAACACGGCGTCCGTGTGGACGCAACACTCGTTATTCGCCACCAACTGCAACGACACGTCCGTCAAACATGCAACGATTTTCTCCTCGTCCCCATTAACCGAGCGCGGCGCGCGAAATTCGCGTCGTTAGAGCCGGACGCGGCGTTTCGGTGCTCTCCCGTCGATGATTGACGGACGGGTGGCGTCGATACGAGCGCGTTTCAAGTGGGGGGTGTCGGATGGTGCGTTCCTTGACGACGGTCGTCCAGGTGAAGGAGCGAGAGAGAGATAAAGCGCAAACAGATGGAGCAATGAATGATGAGATGGGACGGGGGCGGGAGGAGTCTCATTAGGAACGCGGGCGTCCACAAAGGAACGCTGGGCGATAATATTTGCAAATGATGGTTTAATGGCGCTCTCGATCCCCCGCTGCGGGCCGCTTTGACCGCAAACGAGACGCTGGACGCGAGCGTCCTCAGCGCGTTCCCGCCGACGGGTGGGCCAGCACGCGTCGCATTATGCGTGCATCTCGCTAATTGATGGCTCTCCCATTTTCCCAGGATTCTTATCTCGAGTGATTTTGATGAAATGAGAAAAATAAAAATCGCACGGAGATCGCGCCTCGTCCCGGCCGAGCGCGGCGCACTGGCCTCGGTCGAAGTCGAGCGGATTTCCCGTCGAACTCGCTTCGCTCGCATTTCCCCAGTCGGATCTCCAGATTTGCTCGTCTCGCTGTCAGAATACATCACGTCCGTCATTGTCGGGCAAAACGATCGCGAAGGCGGCCCAAAATGGCGGCTTTTGTGGGGGATTAAGGGGCGGGTGGCCTCTTTGTGGTCCCCTCGCGATCCGTATCTGTTGCACGCGCCTCGTCCCCCGGGTCTCCAATCGGGCGAAATGTCAACCCGTTTCCGATTGGCCGTGTCCGCCTTGGGAAAATGCACTCTTCCGGATAAACACACCCTTGCCCGTCGCGGCCCCCTTGTCTAAACTCCCACATCGTATCAAAACAACTTCCGCTTCACAAGAGACCCGGAAAAGGGGGCCCTAATGGGAGTCACGTTATGACGTCACTGCCAACACCCCCTCATCCTTTCACGGCGCAGACGCGCGTGCAAATCCACCTCTGGAGTTCACACGGGGCGCAGTTTGGCTTCTTCTGCCGGGGAATTTATGGCCGCCACCGTTAATTAATTAGAGCAATTAATAACACCAGTCGGGGTGTCATCTTCGCATCCAGGGGTCGGTTGAGGGCACCTGGTGTGCAGGGACTCCACACGCCGATGCAATCAAAATTGCCTCTTTTTTCTCTCATTGTGCGCGGGTCCCCAATAGACCGCGGGCTTCTAATAAAATGTGTCGTTTGTGCGCAGGTCTCTACTACAACGCGGGGGTTTTAATAGAGACATACGCACCAACTATGAAGTATTTCAATGGCTTTTGGAACGAAAAGTGATTGAATGAAATTGTACGATTTCTTTAATGAGAAATTTGAGAAAAATTTGAATTTTTTAATAAAAAATTTGAGGAAAATTTGAATTTTCTAATGGAAAGTTTAAGGAAAATTTGAATTTTTAATGGAAAGTTTAGTGATATTTGAAATATTTTAATGGAAAATTTAGTAATTTTGAAATTTTTTTTGGAAAATTTAGTAAAATTTGAAATTTTTTTTGGAAAATTTAGTAAAATTTGATTTTTTTTTTGGGAAAATTTAGTAAAATTTGAAGAAAATTTGAATTTATTTAATGGAAAATTGGAATCTACGACGAAAAATTGAGTTTTTCCAATTTACCCAGCGGTTAATGCGCGGGTCTCCAATAGCAGCACAATTAAAGGAAATAGCAAGCTTATATGCGATGTCCACGCTTTTTCTTCAATTTTGAGTGTTTTGTTCGGGGATGATGGACGGTTAGGCGGATCGGGATGCCTCATCATAGTTGGGTAAACAGCGGGCGGATTGTGTGAAAATTTAATCCCCATATGCGCATGCGCCACCATGAAATGCTACACATTGATAATCACTTCCGGCCTCGGTGGGTGAGTGCTTTTTATTGAAAAATATGCGCAGTCATAATCCCTCCATTCAGACTCGGCCCGGCCTGCGTTTTGACAAATTTGACGAATCAATTGTGCGCGGCGACACCCGCGCCCACAATGCACCGCGCCAACCCAAACCAAACCAAACCGGTCCCGCTATCGCAACGACCCATCGGCCGCCGCAAACCCGCTAATGCCTCGTCCCGCTCGCATCTCTCGCTCGAGCGCACTGACGCGACCCGAGACGACGTCGAGGGTCCCCCAACACCGACGAGACGCCGACGCCATCTTTGTCGGCCAAATGAGCTGGAAATCTGTGGAAATCTGTGCAGGTGTTGAAATGCCACCATTTTTTTTTTCTTCCTCCTTATTTATTTATTTAATCGTCGGCGCAAAATAAATAGGATCGCAATCTCTTTCCTTTGGGTTCGCGCCGCCCACCAATTGCGCTCTCTTGTGCTGCTGTCACGAAGCTGGAAAATCCTTTGAGTTGTGGCCGAAAATCGTGTTCGGTATTCATAAAAAGAAAAACACCGAGCGCGGCGTCCGGGGGAGTGAGGGGCAGCGAGGGGCAGCGAGGGGCACTGGGGGGCAGCGAGGGGGCACCGAGCAAAGAGCGAGTTTTTCAGAAAAATATTGAAATGTTTCTCTTTGAGCGAGGGGTGTGCAGCCACTCAGTCAGCCCTCGCCGGACACAATGGAACGCGGACTATCGTCGTTGGATCAGCCCGCGTTCGTGACGGGAACAAAAAGGAACCCCGCGCGCACTTAGCTCGAGGGACCGCAGTGCACAATCAAACATTTGACGGGTCTTTCGCGGCTCCACTAACGCGCTGACCTCCGCATCGACAGCGACCACTCAAAACTCTGGGCGAGGATATCGGCGTTGCCATGGCGACCGGCGAGTATTGTGCGGGCCGGGTCGTTACTGGCGATAATTTGGATTTTTTCTTCTTATATTGGTCAATTGGTCAATTTTTGATTGGGAGATTTGGGAGCGTGAGTGTTTGTTCGTGAGAATGTTGGTCATTGAGATTGGAGTGGCGGGCACAATGACAATCACAATGGGGCGGTCAATTGGGCCTTGGTTTGCTCGTTTTTCTCCTCTTTTGTGCGACGCTTCCGTTAATTGAGTCAAATCGTCTTTTTCCTTTTCACCGCGTCTTTGGCTTAACCGCTTGACCAACTTTTTCTCTACAACTAAATTTGATCGTCTTTTGTTGCGTTGAGAGTTTGCCAGCAGGAAACGATTTGCACTCTCGTTGTCGTCAATCAACGCGCAATTACGCTCTCCAACACTCATTACGAGGCAAATATCTTTCAAATATATATCTCTATATAAGAATTGTTTAGAGAATTCGCGCTTGATGGAATAATCGCAACAACCGATCGATTTTTCAAAGCCCCCACTCTCTTTTTTGACAGTAATAATGCGGGGTTGGTTTGGGCGCAACGACAACCAGCGCCATCTATTGACGGTTTAGTAAAACTGAGTGAACGATAGCCACAATTAAATTTATAAAAGCTTTTATTTGACTCGGCACGAAAGTTTGTTCGTTGCTAGCACCCCTAGAGGAATATCACTTTAAATCAATTTACTATCCATGAGTGAGTGCACGTACGACGATAGTGGCGGAATGCGGTTTATATTTGGGGCACTCGCGACACCGATCACGTAAACTGCGTAGCGATCCAGAAATAATCCTTGAAAACAAAACCGAAAGTTATTTTTTTTTAAAAAAGACACCCTGGCAGCAAACAACGAGAGAAATAAACCAGGACACACAAGCAAAACAGAGCTGTTGTTTGGCCTTATGCGAACAGAGATGAATTCAGCGCTCATTTGGTGTCAGATTTTGACACTGCTAGTTCAAAACAAATCCATCAAAAAAGAGAGAAAGAAAGAACAAAAAATGCTTAGTGGGGCGTGAAAGCTACAATGAATGCCAAATAGATGCAAACTGTTGTAAAACTTAGAAATATCAAGACGAAACAAAAGCAAAAGTGAAAAATATATTTTGACCCAATGATGACTCGACCAGAGCACGCTGCACTACCGGTACGTATCAACCCGGCGCATTCATAAAATGGTGTAGGACCACATTTGCGATGGCCAAATTTGCGATGGCTAAAATTGCTTCCAAAATTGCTTCGTTTTTAAATTGCGACGAATTAAAAATATAAAATATATATATATATAAATTAAAAATATGGAATGATCCCAAATTTGCGATAGGTTTTAACAATGTTCTAGCTTCGTTTCTGCCGTATTACCTCACATTAAGCCGCATGCCGGTATAATTCGAGTTATAACGTTTTAACGACATGCCGATAAACCTCGTTTATAACGGCATGTCGGTGTAAGTGAGTACGAATTTTTTTTTAAAGAATTTAGCCAAAACAACCAAAAAAAATCATTTTTAGATGTCCAAAATGTAGGAAATTTGTATAACATTTCCCAAATTTTTTTAGTATTCTTCAGAATATCAATAAAACTTAAATTTCAGACCCAGAATTCAATATAATTATTCATCTCGGCTCTTTAAAAAAAAAAAAAAAAAGTTTTTTACTTATACCGGCATGTTTCGTTTTATATCGGCATGCCGGTATACACTTTTTGGACAAAATTTTAAAAACCTGCTAAACCCATGCCCAACGGCACGCCGCTTTATGTGAGGTAATTTTATTCGTCGCAAATTTGGGAGCGATTTAATATTAATGTTTGTCGCAAATTTGGGGGGTCGCAATTACGGTCATCGCAAATCTGGACACTGCCTCGTAAAGTCATTTCAACTTTTTCAGCCATTCTAAAGGTAAAAATTAACACGTAACATTTTAAGACTTAAAATTTTACATTTAGAAAAATATAAACAAGTTTGAATGACTTCATAAATGCACCTGCTGTGACTGTGACTGTGTATGTTTACATTGTGCTTTGTTGAGTGTAGGTGTTTTGTGTCTTTTCAAAATACCTGCGTAAACAGACACACCCAACCATTCGCATCGTTGGTAAAAATGATTTTAAATGGTTCGGAATCATCCTGAATAAAGAATAAAACAATGCGTTAACAGCACGGAAATTAAATGCACGCCTGTAGATTATCTCAATTTGGCCACGGAACAATTTGAAAACGGAACAAAATGCATTCAAAACACACGATTTCCTAAAACGGGGCAAACTTCGCAAACTCTTTAACATTACGACACACTCTTCCAGACTCAAACGCAAACATTCGAGGAAGTGACATCTCAAAACCAAAATACAAATTACCGAAAACAGACTTCCGGATAAAACAGAAATAATTTCTTATTCGTTGAAACTAAATTCAATAGTTAGTTGCCATATTAGGTCACATGGTTAGTTGTATGGTTGTATTTGTTCTTAACCTGTAGAAATATATCCGGGGCAGTTCGCAGTTGTATTGTTAGTAATTCGACATCACTGACAGTCCTTTGTCGCCATTCTTCCCAAGACGGCGTCTAAAACGGATCCAACTTCCACTTCCGTCGCGCTTATTTCGTATTCCTGCAATTACGGGACAAATAAATTAATCACGGTGTTATTAATTAGAGAATAAATCGTTTTGTCACTTTATTCACTGCTCGCATGTCGGTTAATTCGTTTAATTCTTCTAGGCCCACTTCGTTTCCTTCGACGTGTTTGGACACTTTTTCAAATTCCTCGTCGGTTTTGTCGTTCATTAACACCACCAACAGCGAATCCGAGTCAGGTTGGAGTCCAAATGTTGTCAACGCGCGGGTAATGCTCCGGCGATTCGACAAATTGAATAAAATTTCAGTGAAAATTGTCCTGGTGATCAATTTGTTTGATTTCTGGCTAAAAACGGCTTTAAACGCGGCCGTGGCGATTTGAAAACCGTCAACGATTAATTTAGGGTTAATAAAACTGCAGTTGAACACGCCACTTTTCAATTTCTTGATTAAATCCGCCGAATTCCTCACGTTTTTGTACAAAACGAGACGGATTTTGGTCGAGTCGTCCAGTTCGTAAATCGCCGCCATCATTGGAAAAATAATCTCGACTCCAGATCATAGGATCACGAGATCTAGATCTAGATCCCGGAGATCCGGATCCACAAAAATGGCCGAAACTATAAACTTAAATAATTCGTAAAATGAAGAAGAAAAAACAATATGCAGTCTAGAATTTCCCAACGAAATCTATTTGCTTCGTTTTGTGTGTTTATAGATTCAAAAAAAGAAAAAAAAAATCGAATATAAAAAAGCCACATTTTTAATTAGAAAGCCAGTACTACAGAACATTGCATAATTTAATTTTAAAAATCCTGTATATATATACACTTTTTTATACAATCATTCACGAGCTACTGCTTCCCGGTTTTGCATCTCCATCTGAAATTAAAATTTATTTTTAATTTTTTTTTCTTTTCTAAGTTTAATAAAATTCAAATAAAATTCTACCAATTGTTTGTAAGACTAATTTCTCTTCGGGTCTTTTTTTCTTTAACTCAACATGGCCGCGACAGTGTTCGCACTCTTCCTCGCTCTCCGACGAACTTTCCCCGAATTGCCGCGGTTTCTCAAAGACGCAACAACCTAAATAAAGTTAAACAAAGATAAAATAAACGAGCGGAGATTAATTTTGCTGATTTTTCTATCAATTTCGACCGACATTTCGATTTTTTCTTGTTCATATTTTCATTATCAATTGTGTTTGACGACCAAACGACCTTTTTCGATTTTGGTTTGCGCAGTTTAAGCCGAACGGCCGATTCCTCCTGAAATTACACAACAAATGCATCGATTAGACACGAAAAATGGATTTTTTTCGAGCGAATTAAAACCTGTACTGGGGTTTTTGGTAGATCAGTGACCACTTGACTCGTGCTGGGCGATGGCGCCGAAGGAGATGTGGCCGACATCACGGCGGTAGAAGATGGCGAATACAGTGACAACATTGATTTCAACAATTTTTTTTAATTATGGGACGAGCAAACCGGAATTTTCGTCGATATTGTATTGGGTTTGGTTGATGTAATTATAGGACTATTATTCCGTTTAATTCTTGGATTATTCTCGCTCCGTGTGGCCTCTAATAACGTGGAATCTGTTATTGATTAGAGAGAGTTGAATGATGATTGGCTCTTGTCAAATGTTTGATACAATTAAATGTAAAAACTCTTCGAAATACGTACCGCATCGAGATTACAACATACTAAATGAATGGGTGATGAGTCTGCATTGACGTAGATAAGTTTGCACTAGCGACTGCATCGTGCCGAGTGTTGCCGAGATTCAACGCGAGGGAGCAACTCGATCTTGGAAACGTTTTATCGGAGTACGGAATAAAAATAAAATGAATAAAACACATTTTTCTTTTTTGAAAATCATTTTTATTTCACAACTAATCTAACAATCGTATACATATTCTGCACTACATTTAATGGTTATATAATGGTTATATGACTTCGTGGTCGCGATCTCTGGATGGCTATTGGCTGGAATAAAAATTAACAAATTTTAGCTTGAATTTCATGGAATAAATGTTGATAACTCACCCATTTTGTTTCAATGGTTAATGTTTGATTTAAAAAAATTAAAATATTAGTCCAATCATGTTTCAACGATTCAAAAAGGTTTCCAAGGCTGGACGGCTATTGGTTGGAATAAAAATTAACAAATTTTAGCTTGAATTTCCCGAAATAAATATTGATAACTTACCCATTTCGTTTCAATGGTTAATGTTTGATTTAAAAAAATTAAAATATTAGTCCAATCATGTTTCAACGATTCAAAAAGGTTTCCAAGGCTGATTGGCCGATTGTTCTTTGTCCTACCACCACGAGAAGATTTCTCATGGTGGTAGGACTTTAACAATGTTTTTGATGTTTTTTCAGCGGGGATGAATACGAAATTAAAATTTGCATTTTCTGTTGGCCTAATAAATAAAACGATGTGTTGATTAGGTTGTTACACGAGTGCACAATTCATTATTTTCTTACCTTCACCACGCTGAGTGTTCATTGTCTGTGACTGGTAGTACTGCTTGGAATAGACCACAATGCACTGCGTTATTCTTTTTCTCTGTCACTTGTGAGCCTGTTCCTATTCACATTTGGAATGGAAAAAGAAGTTACGGGGATTTGATTAAAACATAAATGCGAATAAAATGTGATAAAAGCATGGAACTTTTGGTCTTTTATTCTTACCAAATTTTTTAAAAATAATTACAAGTAAGAAAAAAATTATAATTGATAATTATATGACTTGTGTTGATGCCTCGGTTGATACGGTATCACGCAGGCGTTAACCGAATAAGTCGTAACATGTAGTTTTAGTTTTATATAATGTAAGGAGATTTATGGTATTATTTTGCCACAATAAAACATTTATTTGGGTTATATAGGTCGCTGCTTTCATTTGGTAAAAGTAAATAAAAAATACATTACCACCACCTGCTAACAAAACTTTTGGTCATGTGACCTTGAAAGATGATACTTCAAACTTATCTCGATCAACCTGTGGATCTAAGCGAGAACTATGTGCACAAATCGGTCATTTAAGTAAGAAAAAACGAAGGAGACTCCACCATGGCTGCACGAATGGCATCACTACCAAACACTTTTCGCAAGCTCGTTGTTAAAACTTTAACAACAAACTTTGCTGAGGCCACTGAGGTTGTAACGGCCCAGTTGCCAAAACCAAAGGCGAATGAAGTGTTGATAAAAAACAGGTGACAATTAATACAGTATATTTTTTTCCATTTGTATTAAATCAACATCATTTCAGATATCTAGGCATAAACGCGACTGATATAAACATTACAGCGGGGCGATACCACAAAACAAAAATTACAGGATTTGTGCCTGGTTTGGAGGTAAAAATAAGTTTTCGCAATTTGCTAGCAAATTATTAATCTTCACGACTTGTCTTAGGCTGTTGGAGAAGTGGCAGAAGTTGGCAGCGAGGTTAAGAATTTCATAGTTGGTCAGCCAGTTGCGTATCAAGGATTCGGTTGCTTCACGGAGTACCTGGTGAATAATAATTAAAACCATTATTACACAGTACACAGTTGGCCCTCGTTGTGTTGTGCTTCACCAAAACGCTCTTTTAACTGGCTGCTTCTCAAACTTTTGTGGCTCCGGAGCTCCTTGCTCGCATAAAAATGGCGGCGGATGTTGTTCGCTTTTACATACGATACAGTCGCTTGGCGCCGATGTTTTTCTGGAATTCGATGAGATGATTTATATTTTTTGTCTGTTTTCTTTTAGTGTGCCCCGTCCGAATATGTTTGGAATATTCCAGGAGTGAAGCCTGAATTTTTAGGTTTCCTCGTGTGTGGAAGAACAGCCGCAATTGGATTAGATAAAGTACCGGTTTGCAAAAAGCACCGTAAGAGCTGCAATACTTATGAAATGTGAAATGAAAATTGTAGGTAGGTCGAATCAAAAAAGGAGATAGGGTTCTTATAACTGCCGCTGCTGGTGGGACGGGACACTTGGCTGTGTGTATTATCAATGCTCTATCGCCGGCTCGCACGACTCACACGTGAAATAAATTTCTTTCCCGCTTAGGTCCAGTACGCCAAGCAAAAGAAGTGTCACGTCGTCGGCTTGTGTTCGTCCGACGAAAAGGAAGAGCTCGCCAAGGAATTGGGCTGCAATCGCGTCATCAACTACAAAAAGGAAAACCTCGCCGACGTCTTGCAAGAAGAGTATCCGGTAACAACGCGAATTTCAATCAATGACTACTGATTTGATTTTTATTTCTTCGATAGAATGGAATCGACGTAGTGTGGGAAACAGTGGGAGGTGATGTATTTAACCAGTGCCTGCACAAGTAACGCGGAGTTTCGAATTAATCGATGTATTTCTATACGGTTTATCTCTCGATAACAGTCTTGCAATCAGAGGCCGGTTGATAGTGGTCGGTTTCATCACGCATTATAAATCGGAATCCAGCTACAAAGCTCCGGGTTTGGATGCGCTGCCTGAAAAAGTAACTACGGTCGAAGCTCTTTATAATGAATCGCACGGGACCCGAAAAATCGGTTCGTTATAACGAGAATTCGTTACATCGATTTTTTTTTAACGTGGTATTCTGTGGCCAGCCAAACAAACCGGCCATTTTTTAGGTATTCGTTATACCGATGATTCGTTATATCGTGATTCGTTATAAAGAGTTTCGACTGTTTTATGTAGTCTGAAATATTACTGTCTGCGCACAACAATTCTGTTTTTAATTTAAATTAATTTAATTTAGGTTTTAAAAAAATTGGCTTTTTAAATTTTCGTTTGAAAATGTGTGATTGATTTGCAGTTGCTGCTGAGCTCGGCTTCTGTGCACGGATTTATGCTGTCGCATTACTCCAGGGAGTTTGAATACTACCACGCTCAAATGCTGGGCTCTTTCGAACTGAATCGAATCAAGGTGCAATTGGATTGTGGCGACATGTTACAACTTGGTGCTTTTAAAGGACTCGAATCTATTCCGAGAGCAGTTGAGGTATTTTCCTATTAAAAATTAAAGATGCTTTTAGAATGACAATTTGGCTTTGTCGTTGCAGCATCTGCACACCGGAAAGTCGATGGGAAAGGTGTACGTGGAAATCTGAATTCGAAGAATTAATTTTCGATCCATTTATAATATATTTGTACTTAACTAATAAATGACATGAGAGAAAAAAAGTGAAATCTTTATTGGTTTTCCCACTCGTGATTGCTGAAAACTGAATAGTAATGGGAATTACATACGCAGTAGCGTCTGCAGGTGATGAATGTTTCTAAAATATTTCTAGAAATATTTCTATTTCTACGTTGCCAACCAAAAAAGTAGAATGCGTTCGTGAGCCTGAGCTTATAGCCGATGGAGATGGTGAGTTTAATAAATTGGAGGTTGTGACGCACGCCAGTCCGTCCGTTTGACTAACTTTTCTGTTTAATAAAGTTGCCATCTGATGAGAGTAAGAGTTCTACGGCTAAAAGGAATTCAACATCGTACGCACAAGATGGGAAGATAAGCACTTGTAGCCACACCTTCCTGGTTTTTAGATGCAAAACCATTTTTTTGCGATAAATAATATCGCGGCAAGTATGCGTCCCCGGGAGTAACGTCATAACCCGTTGAATGCCAAGGCTACTTGATTGAATGCATAGCAACAATTCTACTACTCGACCTTGACGCCACTGTTTAGCAAGGCTACTTGAATACTATAAGGTTGCGCCATCTGGCGAAAAAATAACAATTTTGCGCGCATCGATCTGCGCACAACGACACTGATGGGACCTTGCTGTCACAGATTATAATGTGTATTGTTGTATCACCGGCCATTCATGGCGTCAAATTAAATTTAATTAAATTTAATTCACACGCATGAAATTAGTCTCAATTTTATTTTATTTTATGTTAACATAAAATTCGAGTATTATCTCTTCGTATTAAATATCCCTAGCAATCTGATATCACATACACCAGAATATTTTAGTACTTTTACATACGTCATTAGTCCCGTTGACAACGTCACGATTTCGACCAATGACGGCAAAGTAAGCAGAATGCACCCCCCCTGACTGTTTAACTGCCTATTGGCTGGCAGCTTGCAATATGGAAAAGAGGGGCTCACTTGTCAGTATGTGCTCATCGCGCCTCGATTCCCAGCTTAACTGGGACGCACAAAACGAAACGGTTCACCACCTGTTCTCTACGGCGAGCAGCCAGCCAATAGGAAAACTGAGATGCTACGGACGATTTAATCGCTCGTGTTCATCATTCAAGCCAGACAATCTTATCAAAAGTCTCACTTTGGATCGTGATAACGAGAGTGAGCGGTGCAAACATGGCGTCGCTACCAGCAACACATCGGAAATTAGTGGTGAAACAATTGTCGACGAATTTTGCTCGTGCCACCGAGTTAACGAGCGAAGAATTACCGAAACCTAAAGCGAATCAAGTTTTGATAAAAAACAAGTATGCTAAAATATTGCCGATTGAAATGTGCGTATTTTAACACTTTTTTTTCTTCTTGAGATATCTGGGCGTCAACGCCACCGACATCAACATAACTTCGGGCCGATACACCGGGTCGAGCGCCACAGGTTTCGTCCCTGGAGTCGAGGTTAGTTAGTGGCTGCCCACCTGGTGACAAAATTCGACGAGTTTTGATTTTTAATTTTAGGCGGTTGGAGAAATAACTCAAATCGGCGATGAAATCACCAATTTTAAAGTCGGTCAACCCGTTGCTTATATGGGATTCGGTTGCTACACCGAATACATGGTAAAACATTTTTTTTAAAAAAATTAACTGATAAACCGACGCCATTTTGTAAGATAAAATTAAAAACTTGATTTCTCAAAATCCCGAATAATTCAATTTTTTTTGTTTAGTGCGTTACAACGGAAGCTTTGCGCATCATACCGGAAATCAAGCCCGAATATTTGGTTTCGTTAGTTTGCGGCAGCACGGCCTGCATCGGTTTGGACAAGGTTAGATAAGCCGCCACTAGATGTCGCGATTGAAACTAACAGGTTAATTTCTAGGTTGGAGAAATCAAAGCGGGAGAAAAGGTTTTGATAACAGCCGCGGCTGGTGGCACCGGACACATATGCGTAATTTTCAAACTTTTACGTACAAAATAAATACACGAACGTGCAATTTTCGCTCGTTTAGGTGCAATACGCGAAGGAAAGAGGATGCCATGTCGCCGGTTTGTGCTCGAGCGATGAAAAAGCCGCTTTTTTGGAGGGAATCGGCTGCGACCGGGTCATCAACTACAAGAAAGAAAATCTGGCCGAAGTTCTAGCGCGCGAATATCCCGTAATTAAAAAAGAAAATTACAAAGGGGCGCAGTAGTAGAACTACGTATTGTTTGTTGTGGTTCTCTTGTTTTACCGTAACAAGAAGTGAAACTTCTCAATTATAGATTAAATAGTACGCATAATGGTCACTACTATAGATGGCGCTTACTACTTCCGTCACGATCTATCCTAAGTTTCACTTCAAAATCGTTCTAACAAATAAAAATACAGTTTTTTCCAATTTCAGGCAGGAATCGACGTTGTGTGGGAGACAGTTGGCGGCGATGTGTTCAACCAGTGCCTCGACAAGTAAACGTTCGATTAAACCAACATGGCGTCTCGATAGTAATGTTTTTTTTGCCACTAGTCTTGCAATTCACGGCCGTTTGGTTGTGATTGGTTACATAAGCGGCTATAAATCTGAAAGCGGGTACGCAGCTAAAGATTTGGAGGGATTGCCCGCAAAAGTAACTCGATTTATTTATTTTTTTAAAGCAATTTTAAGAAAAGTTATCAATATTTTGGTAAATTTCAGTTGCTTGGCAAGTCTGCATCAGTCAGGGGTTTCATACTCCATCATTTTGTTATGGATGTGCCCAAATATCACGCGCAGTTCCTGGAATCGTTCAAAAACAACAAAATCAAAGTGAAATTAGACAAGGGCGTGTTTAAGGGGCTCGAGTCGGTCTCGAGCGCCGTTGAGGTAATTTTACGCCAAGAAATATGAATTCTTTTTTTCAATCTGATTAAAATTCCGCTATTTGTATTTTGCAGCATTTGCACAGCGGAAAGTCGTTCGGGAAGGTTTATGTGCAAATATAAATGAAAAAAGGGAAATCTTTTCGAGGAATAACTAATAGCACAATCATATTCCTCGATTTTAAGTGAATGCATCAAGTATCGTTTTGTAGCACAGTGTACGAGAAATTAAACAAACAATTAAACAGAAATTCAACTCGTTTCTTACAGCGACGATTTAACCAGATAGCACACCCTGGTGGCAAATTGATTGGGATTTTTTTTTGGTCATGAGATTCGAGAAAGTTTTATTTGGCTTATAAAAAGTACTCTGTAGAACGTAAATAAATCAATCAAAACGACGAAATTAATGTTTGTTTTCGCCGCGAACCAAACTCAATTAACATTAATTTTTATTTTAATTTTAATTTATTTTCAATTTGTCGCCCGCACGTCACTTTTAAGCACTCCGGCCGGGTTGAGAGAGCGGAAGATTTTAACATTATTCGGGTCCGGCAGGATGCTGGCGCAGAAGGAGCAGCGCGGACGTGACTCTATCCATGTTCGGGATGTGAGCGCGCCGGATTTTCTCATCCTGATTTCTGCGTCATGCGCAAGAGGTCGGAGAACTTGCTGGCTGGTAAAATATTCTCCAAAATAATTAGCGAGTACTCGCATGCAGAATGGGTTGAGAATTGAGATATCAAGTCAGCCTGGTGCAAAACAAATGGCCATACGTCCGAGCACTCCATCAAGTCTTCTTTAAGCAGTTCTTCCTAGAAACAGTAATCGCAACTCATCAATTCCTTCTTCTCCTCGCCCTTAAGATTTTAAGTTGGCCCTCCGATTTAATACTTGTGCAAATATTCAACTTGCTGTGTCAGCTTCACTGCATGATCCACCTTCTTGTTATTTTATGTATGTATTTTAACCCAAGATTAAAAACAAACATGTAAATTTTAACCACACAACAGTCGCATTATTTTACACCCTCCACCCGATTCCAGGTTTGATTGAAAACACGTTACAACTAATATCAATCAAGTCATGTAGGCTCTGTATCGGTTTTAATAATGCATATTTGCAATACGAATTTTAAATTCATTTTCAAACGTATTTCAATCAAGTTCAAAATTAATACCGGTACCGTATGATGTTTTGGTCGTTCAACAGCAGAGTGTGTGGATGTGCATTTTATGACGATCTACAAATACAAACAATACGATACGCTAAACAATCATCGGTCACGTAACTCGATTAGCACGAGGCGAGGTGAACAGCTCGATTTTGTTGGTCGTGATCTGCCTAGCTTCCATTTCGCCGTTGGTTTCTCCTCTCGGTTGATATTTTTCACTTTATTCCATTCGACTTTCCTTTGTATTTTTGCAGAATTCTATCACGCACAACGAAGGAAGTGGATTAAGTTGGTTTGATCTGAGTTGATAATTCCTGATTTCATTCATTTAGGCTTAATTTGGCTTCTGATTCCATTTTAGGCTTAATTTCACTTCTGCATTCCATTTTAAGCCTAATGCATTTAAAATGAATAGATTTGTCATGTGTGACTTTGAGTGTACAATGGACTCAAGAAATATCTTTTTTTAAATTTTCTTTAGTTTGGTATTTTGCATTCAATTCTTTAGATTTTTTGAAATATTGAATTATGTGTTGCTTGTTTCTTGTTTGTTTGATAGAGGGCAATATCCAACTCTTTTCCTCTTCAATGATCAGTTGGTCACTCCTGGAAAAGACCTCTTGGTCATTTTGGGTTATATATTTCGTTCCAATTTATGTTTTTTTGTGGCAGTTCTGCATTTTTTGGTTTCAACATGTATTGGTTTGATTTTTCTTGCTTGTCCAAGGTGAAGCGGCTAAGCTGTTGGTCTAATCATGATTCAAATTGGAATGAATAACTCTTGTATAGGAGCAGAACTAAATGTATATTTTTCGTACAGTCTGGGTTTGGTTGGTCTGATTTTTCAAAATCCAACTGTTGTGGAAAACCTCCTGTTTACAAAACACATTATGGCGAAATATATATCACGATTTTCCCAATAGTAATTATAAAATTGCAAACAAAAATAACTGCTCTTGTTGCCCTATCTCCCCATCTCTGGTCATCCCTAGCTAAAGGATAGCTCTGCTTGGCATAATGTTGGTATTGTGCGACTGCACAATGCACTCTATACATCAGAGTGTAGCATTTACCAATTTGTCATGAATATATTTGTCCTGCTATTTCACAGGTTGTATGGCCTCCATTTTTAATAAGCTTATAAAATGTTGTTTGATCTGTGGGAACATGACCCAAAACAGTAACCAAATCATCTGGCTTGAGTACTGCAAACTGCAAACTTGCAGTGTTTATTGGTTTCCTCTACTCTAAACGAAACACTAATATCTCTCCAATTTTCGCTTCCCAAATTGATTTATAAATATGATATCCTCTGACAACACTTGAAAAATAATGGGAAGAGAGCAAATAATGAAAGAAGAAGAAGAGCTGCCATGCCCAAAATATGAATTTGTTTTGCAAAACGACAGATGAAACGAAAATCTTCTCCATCCATAATGGAAGTTTATAAAATGAAAATATAATTGCCATAGTCGTATTGAGATGGTGGTGATGGTGATGGTGATGGTGAAATGGCAAGTTCCGCCGCCGCAATTTCGTTTTTAAATTAAAAAATTTAATTAAATTTAAGAAATTGATTATCAATCAATCAAATTACGTACATATACGCTCCTAAACTCAATCCACTGATTGCTACTAATATCCTGATGTAAATGGTGATATAAAAATGTAAGAATGCAAGCGTTATGTTGCGGAGTATAGTGGACATTTGAACCCGCTACATTCGGAACAGCCACGAATTCATTCAGAACAGCGACAGGTTGAATTAGCACAGGTTTGCTAAGTAAATGTTAATGATTCATACAAATTTTTGCTCAATTTGCTTACCGAAATAGTAAATAATAAGCACACCAAACCAGGACGTATATTACGAAAATGAATCCGCAAACTATCACAGGCTGTTTATTGGTTTCCGCTCTCCAATTTTCGCTTCCCAAATTGATTTATAAATATGATATCCTCTGACAACACTAGCTAACTTGAAAAAAACGTCTTAAATCCACTGAATTAAGATAGAGGTGAGTGCCAATAGAGCCACGACAATTCCCGAAAAAAACGTCTTAAATTCACTGAATTGAGATCTACAGGTATTTTAAATAAAGTTCTGAAATTTTGTATGCTGTTCACATCGCCGCGACGTAAATGCCCATCCACTAAATCGCCCTGCAAAAGTATCCCAAATCTGTTACTGTTAGGTATATGTGAGAAGGTGGGTAAGACTGGTCGGACGACTCATCGGATGAGGCTTCGGGTTCCGGGTCGTTATTTATTAATCGCTGACGTTCGCGTCGACGCCGCTGTGCTAATGCTCTAGGCTCCATATCTTCGGAATCGATTCTGTGAGCGACCATTATAAACTGTAATTTAAAAAACGCTAAAAATTATTAACTGTTTTATTTTATATCAGCCACCCCAGAAAAAATGTAAACAAGATTCGGAATCTTTGAATGTTATAAGAAAATTGACTAAAATCTTTGAATTTTATAAGAGAATTGACTAAAACTTTAATTTCTTAAGAAAATCGACTAAAATCTTTGAATTTTATAAGAGAATTGACTAAAACTTTAATTTCGTAAGAAAATCGACTAAAATCTTTGAATTTTATAAGAGAATTGACTAAAATCTTTGAATTTTATAAGAAAATTGACTAAAATCTTTGAAACAATTTAAATGAAAAAATTCGCTTTAATGACCAAAGAATTTTTTTTTGATTTGTTTAATGTCAGCAGCTAAAACGCGCTTAACGTTTTTTGCTTTGGTTGGATTGACCATTTCGAGCTTTTCGATCTCGGCGTTTTCCTTGTCTTCAAAGAAGGAAAGTCTCTGATGAACTCGTTCTAAGACCTCCGTCTCCATCTTAACCAACTCTTTGAATCTTCGGTCTTTAATGAGTTTTCGCCTACGATTATTGCTCATCGTAAAATGTAAAGACGAAAGAGTAGGTGTTTGAATTGAGTTTTTAAAAGAAAAGAAACAGTAGCTATTTAGTAGAAACAGTAGTTATTTTTAGGAAAAAAACTGGGAGAAAAGAAAACATAAACCTGAATAAAATTGCAAAACAAAAAATTTAAGTTTTATATCAAACCTGTCGTTTGACATTGACATGTCCCTCTTCCGGATTCCGGACAAAGCAATTCGTCCCATGTAGAGCAAAATAGCTGTGCCGTCCGGACAATTCAATTTATTGTTCAACTGCACATCCATTGAATTACAAATTATAAATTACACTTACTCTGTAACTTGTATCTAGAATCATGTAAATTATTTAAAGTATAAATGAATCCACGGATGTAGTAAGTAAACACCTAGTATAAGTATAAAGCCTTGATTCCAAAATCACATAAACAATGAAGTGGTACAGCTGGAGGTGGAAGAACTGGAGGTGGTAAGGCATACCACCTCCAGTTTATAGGTATACATCAGGTATACCTTGATGTATACCTTGATCTATTAATGCTCGATGTTTTTGATTAGTCTTATGTGCTCTCAACTATTGTGGTAGTGATGGACTCATTCAATAACTGAATGAATAAATATAATCATAAAAAAATTACATAACTAACAAGTAAATGGAATTAGAATTCAATATACTGTATATAGTTACAGAAAGTTCATTTTGTGTTTTAGCAGTGAGTAACGCTTGGCGACAGGAGGCTCCTCAACCAGGGGTGAATAATGCTATTTCTTGGTTTTTTGCATGTTTTTGGTTTTTTTTCTTATCAAGGAGGGACCAGCGCCCCCCTTGACCCTCCCTCCCCCTGCGAACCTCACCTTAACTGGTTTTATTAATGTGATGGGGAATTGGGCACTTACTTAGTCACGGTATGATTAGCATGCCTGGTTTGTGAGCCAAGAGGATTAAAATAAGCCTAACATGGTATTGTAGAAAAATGATAGGAAGAGAGCAAATAACGAAAGAAGAAGAAGAGCTGCCATGCCCAAAATAAAAATTTCCTTTGCAAATGAACAGACGTAGCGAAAATCCTCTCTAGTCATAATGGAAGTTAATAAAATGAAAATAACTTACAATTGCCATAGTCGTATTGAGGTGGTGGTGATGGTGATGCTGATGGTGGCCGCAAGTTGGATCGCGATTTCGGTCGCAAGTTCTAGTAGCCGCTGTTGATCTCAGTGGATCCATTCATATCCTAAAAATTGGCGGTGGCTATTTCCACCCCCTAGTGGGTGAAAATAGAATCTGGGCTATTTCCACCCCCTAGAGGGTGAAAATAGGATATAGGCTATTTCCACCCCCTTGGAAGGTGGAAATATCTTATTTGGGTTATTTTCACCCCCTTGGAGGGTGGAAATATCTTATTTGAGTTATTTCCACCCCCTTAGAGGGTGGAAATATCTTATTTGAGTTATTTCCACCCCCTTGGAAGGTGGAAATATCTTGGTGGCTATTTCCACCCACTGATAAAAACGTGTTAAATAGCCTTGTGTGCGGTAGCGTAATATCGTACCGCGGTATTCCTTTCACGAGAGAATACCGCAGTATTCCCAAAAATAACGAAAAACGGTGTACCGTAATACCTCAAATACCGCATATTCTGCAAATACCGGATATTCTGCATATACCGCAAATACCGCATATTCTGCAAATACCGGATATTCTGCATATACCGCAAATACCACAATTCAATTGTGTTTTTCATCGTTTTTTTCCATTTTTTTGTTTGATTTTCATCAATTTGTTCCATTTCTAGTTTGATTTTCATCATTTTGATTCATTTCTAGTTTGATTTTTATCGTTTTGTGGAATTAAAAACAATGAAAACAATTTTTAATTGCACAAAACGATGAAAATTAAACTAGTAATGGAACAAATTGATGAAAATCAAGCAAGAAATGGAACAAACGATGAAAAACACTTGAATTTGAAGAAAACGATGAAAAACACTTGCATTTGAAGAAAACGATGAAAAACAGTGGGTGAAATCAGCCAATCAAATGCGCTTCTCAAAAGGGGGTGGAAATAGCCCCGATTCTATTTTCACCCTCTAGGGGGTGGAAATAGCCAGTCCGTTTTATTAAATATTTATTTTGTTTTTACCGCTTACGGATTTTTCTATATAAACATCACCAAAAATCGCAGAGACAAAAACCAGAGGGGATTTATTTATGCCGGGTTTTAATGTTTACAACCAAATCTAAAATGGCTGCTGTCACGAAAGTCAGATCGAGATGTGAGACCTCACAAAACGTGAGTAACCCGGTAAATGCATTATTGAGTTCGGGTCACGACACACCAAATTTGTTGGTTGAATGACAAAAATGAATTGTTATGTGCCATTTAAAAGACCGTGATGCAAAAACGATAACAAAACAAAAAATTGCCTCCTCACACACATTCATACGGGGGGGGGTTTTTGCATTCTGTTTTGGCCATTTATACAAATGCCTATAAAAAAAAAGTTCTTCCTTGAAACAGTAGTCGCAACTGATCAATTCCTTCTTCTCCCTCGCCCTTAAGATTTTAAGTTGGCGCTCCGATTACTTGTGTTTTTGAAGTTCTAGAAATAAAATTAAATTAAATTAAATGTCACAATTTTTGTTTTTAAAGGCTCCAACAAATCTCCCTAGTCGAAGTTTGGTTTAGAATATACATTCAGAAGGTTTTTCATATTTAATTAATTTTTTTTTACTTAAAAAAAGAAATTGTGGTTTGTTCGATTTGATTCCATTTGAAGCCTAATCTTGATTCGAATTGGAATGAAACTCTTGTATAGAAGCAGAACTAAATATATATTTATCGTACAGAATTTAATATTTACCACGAGTGCTGTCTTGCTAACATCTTTGCTAAAATTAAAACCCGATTCAACATATCCCACCCACACCGAGAGAACACGTTCAGAACTTTGAACTTTGGGCCCCTTCAATGAAGTGCTATATTTTTATGCTTGGGTTGTACTGTTTTTTTATTTGCATACATTCAATGACAATTCTTTAAAAGTTTGTTTATTGGTAATCTTGTTGCTTTTTTTAAAACCGTCATTTTTTCTCTTCTGAACCTTGGATTTTTCAATCGCTTTTTCCACTTCTTTTTTTCTGCGGCTCAGCCGTGTCATGCTGGCGATCATCTCTTTCTTTCCATGTCGACTTCAAACAGTCAATTTTATCACGATGTTGCGATTGAGTTTGTCGAAATATTCGCCTCCACGTCACGAAGAATTCTTTCAGTTCAATCTCCAACTGTTGTGGAAAACTTCCTGTTTACAAAACACATTAGGGGCCGTCCATAAATTACGTAACGCCTGGAGGGGGGGGGAGGGGGTTTCAAATTTTGTTACGGGTTGTTACGACGGGGAGGGGGGGGGTTCTTAATAATGTTACGTAACAAAATTTTTTTTAAAATTTTTTGAATATTTTTGAAAATTTTTGTAAATTTTTGAAAATTTTTGTAAATTTTTGAAAATTTTTGTAAATTTTTGAAAATTTTTGTAAATTTTTGAAAATTTTTGTAAATTTTTGAAAATTTTTGTAAATTTTTGAAAATTTTTGTAAATTTTTGAAAATTTTTGTAAATTTTTGAAAATTTTTGTAAATTTTTGAAAATTTTTGTAAATTTTTGAAAATTTTTGTAAATTTTTGAAAATTTTTGAATTTTTTGAAAACTTTTGTATTATAAACTTGTATCAAATTTTTTTTTTTGGGGGGGGGGGGGGTGGTGAGTTTTGTTACGTAATATAATATTCTAAGGGGGGGTTTGTGGATTTGTTACGACCTTGTTACAAGGGGGGGGGGGAGGGGGTCTAAAAATCGAAAAATCGGCGTTACGTAATTTATGGACGGCCCCTTATGGCGAAATATCACGATTTCCCCAATAGCGTAGTTTTCCCAAAAACAAAAATAAGTGCTCTTGTTGCCCTATGCACACGGCTGAAAGTCAGAAAAATTCATTTAAGATTGAACATTTTGATTATCTGTTGCTCTATCTCTGCTCATCCCTAGCTAAAGGAGAGCTCTGCTTGGCATAATGTTGGTATTGTAAGACTGCACACTGCACTCTGTACATCAGAGTGTAGTATTTACCAATTTGTCATGATTATTTATTTATTTATTATCAATTTCTCTATTGATCATATTACCTTGGAAAAACAAAAATAAGCACGCAAAACGAGCATTATTCCAAAGTCTTCGATATCCGTGCTTTTGCTCCTATTCCCTAAGGTCACTATCATTTGCTGGGACTTATATAGAAAACTTTTAGATATTATTATTTAATAATAAAAAAAAAATGAAACCTACCTTTGCCTTCTTTCTTTTAATATGTGAATGATGATAACGTAGTAGCATCGGTAATATTGTTACGTGGCTAAATGGGGATTGATTTAGTCCTACGTGACATGAAATTAATCAAGAATGACACAGGGTTTTATATGTAAAATGCCTGTTGGCTTTATTGTTCAAAGTCGGACATTTACTAATGTAAATGTTCGGTCGTCAGCTCTTATTACATTTGTTCATTTATTAAACCTAAAACACATAAATGGTTCATTCAAATCAAATAAGGATGATGCTGTTGTCAATTCAATTCAATTCAGGAAACCTAGTCCTGCCTGACCGTCAACCGGCTGGCAGTAGTAGGTGAAGGTAAAAGTTTGAGAATCAAAAGAGATCTGAGCTCTCTGGCTTAATCAACTCACTAAGTAAACTCCTATTCCCCCTATCAACTAAGTTGAACGGTCTGTGCATCTAATTAGGTGCACAGCGCCGTCTAGTGAGAATTCATTGCATTAAATGCCTAAACAGAGCGAGCAGAGCCAGCCGATACACGGTACGGCTCTACCGCGTAACAGCCCCCCCCTTTAATTTTTTCGGTCTCTCGAAAAACAATGAATTGTTCTAACTAACGCATCTCCTTTTACATAAAAATTTTCAAATCATAAACACAATTTTACAATTTTGAGAATCTCTTTTCATCATCCTTATTTTTACAAAAATATAATCTAACACACTTTTCAATGTTTATAAATGTCATAATCCCTTTTTATTACATTTTTACATTGGAAACAATATCCAAAGTTTAAAATTAAATAAAACTAACACTTTTCATCCATAACAACACTTTTTGGTTTTTTTGTTTTTATATTACTTTTTTTTCAGGTTTTCAATTTTCTATAAAATAAAAAAAAAACACACACAAAAAAAAATGTTCAAAGTTCGTGTTGGTTTTACACTTATCCACTTAAAGAAAGGTAAAGTTCACTTCACTCTCCTCCTTCCGCTTGATCCTTCTTATCTTCTTCTTTGATCAACTCGAATTGTTCCAATTTCCATTCATTATTTCATTTGACATTTCATGTTGCACTAATTTACACTAAATTTAACAATTTTTCAACTAATTAGTCATCTGATAATATATGCACACACTAAAATTTCATTTCGAAGTTTTAACACAATTATTTAAGCCTAAATTTCCATTTCGCAATGTTATTTTTCATCAAAATTCGCGATAGATTCGTTTCGTTTTTAAGCTATTTGTTCGCCAAATTCGTTCAAAATTTTCACTCTCTTCACTTACGGAATCACACACAAATCAACTCTGCTACTATTATTAATGCTTTAGGTTTTCCTTGAGTCACTCAGTAAACCTGGTTCGTCTCAGAAAACCTTAACACAATCCACGATAATCACGACGAGCCTGTTTGCGAAGGCGACGTGACCGGAAACTCTCGATTTCAGGTGGCGACGCGTCATCGACTGCGTCAGCGACACCTGTCGGCGGTTTTCGAAGTTGATTTTCTTCGTCTTTCCGTTCGTCTTCATTTTGCCATCTTTCCATTATTTCTTTCGGTCCATAGAGCGCTTTTAATCGCTCTCTTTCGCTTGGAATTGGGAAATTTGACGTTTTTATTACATTTTCTTCAGGTTCAAAGAGTGTTTTTAACGAGATTTGATCGTCATCGCTAATAAATCGTTCTTTAGCGATTGGAATTGGCGAAATTGATGTGTTTTCTTCAATTTCTTGTTGTTTTTCGCTTCGTGTTGCATTTTCATCAGCAAATGTGACTTTTTTAGCTGTTAATTCTTCTAATATTTCTGCTGGAATTTCTTCTCTAGGTTTATACGGTTTTAATCGTTCAATGTTGACAATATTTGTTTTCTTTCCATTTGAACTTCTAATTTCATAGTCATTTGGCGCGGTTCTTCGTACTATTTCGTATGGGCCTGAGAATTGTGGTAGGAGTTTTTCACTTAACCCAACTTTTCTATTGGGTGTTTTGAGATAAACTAATTCTCCTGGGTCAAATTCCACATGAACTCGGCCTTGATCAAATCTTTTTCTGCTTTTTTCTCCTTGCCATTCCAATCTTTCATTTGCTATCTTCCTAGCCTCTCTGATGAATTTTGAGGTTCGCAAGGTAAATTCTTTCTGAGGTAAGTTGAGGTTTACGTCCACGTTCAAATCGACTTCATATCCTTTCAAAAGATAATAAGGTGTATATCCTGTCGTTTCGTGCACACCGGTATTATACGAGAAAAGCAAAAATGGCAAAAAATCATCCCAGTCCCTCTGGTCCTTATCAACATAAATCTGCAACATTTTGCAAACGTCGCATTAAAACGCTCAGTGAGTCCATTGGTTCTTGGATGGTACCCTGAAGTGGTTTTGTGTAGGGCTTTAAACATATTTGATACTTCTTCCACCATTTTGTTTCTGTATTCTGTGCCTTTATCGCTCAGGATTTCTCTCGGACTGCCTTCCTTCAACATTAACTCATAAAGCAAAGTTCTAGCTGCTTCCAACGCTGTTGATGCTGGAGCTGCTCTAGCAATCACCATCCGCGACAAATAATCTGTCATAACGAAAACATACTTGTTGCCCTTTTCAGAGGTCGGAAAACTTCCCAATGTATCGATTCCAATCCTCTCGAAAGGCTTAGATATTGTAGACCACGGCTGCATTAAACCTTTTGGCGGTGTTGTCATTGATTTCGAGCTCGCGCAATGTGGACAAGAAAGTACGTAATTTCTAACGTCTTTATATATCCGGGGCCAGAAGAATCTTGTTCTCATTCTCTTCCATGTTTTGTTTAGGCCCAAGTGAGCACCCGTCAGTCCATCATGCATTTCTTCAAGAACGGCCGTTTTCAAATGCTGTGGAACATATAACAGATTTACTTCCGCGTCTAGGGAATTCAAAGAATTTTTCTTCCTAAACAACACGTTATCGAGAAGGACGAACTGCTTTAGAGGACGTCTTCTCTTCTTCGGAAGTTGCTCTACTTGATTCATTGCGGTGATCAATTCCAGTAGCTTCTTGTCCTTACGCTGCTCAGCAGGAAGGTCGAGCTGTTCGAGTAAAAGTGAGGGAACTATTTCGTTTTCTTCCTCGCTTAAATCTTCTGGAATTCTGCTCAAGGCGTCGGCATCTTTGTGCGCTTTTCCGCTCTTGTGGATCACATCGAAATCAAAGTCTACTAGCTTTAGGCTCCATCTAGCTAGTCTGCCGTTGGGGTTTTTGACTGATTTTAGCCATTGAAGTGCCGAATGGTCTGTAACGATCTGGAACTTCTTACCATACAAATAAGGTCGGTACTTTTCAATTCCAAACAGAATGGCCAGACACTCCCTTTCTGTGGCATTGTAATTCTGTTCTGCTTGGCTGAGAAGTCTGCTGGCATAAGCTATCACATGTTCTTGTTTGTTTATCTTCTGTTTCAACACTGCTCCAAGACCATATGCGCTCGCGTCGGTCGATACCATGAAGGGTTCTTCAAAATTAGGGTGCGCAAGCACTGGCACGGTGATAAGGGCGGTCCTTAATGTTTTAAAGGCCTTGTCATGAGGTGGGCCCCAATCGAATTTCTCGTCCTTCTTCGTCAAATTGACTAAGGGCTTGGATATGTCCGCAAAACCTGGAATGAACTTCCTGTAATACGAACAGAGCCCTATGAATCCTTGAAGAAGTTTGAGGTTAGTAGGAACTGGAAACTTAGCTACGGATTCCAGATTCCTTGGGTCTGGTGATATACCCTCGGAGTCCACGACATGACCCAAATACTTGATGGTGTTCGTCCCAAATGTGCACTTGCTTAACTTCACCTTTAAGTTAGATTGTCTAAGCTTGTCGAAAACGTTGTCTAGATCTTTCAAATGCTGATCGAATGTTTTAGAGAAAATGATAAGATCGTCAATGTACGCTATACAAACTTTGCCTAGGAGGTTGCCTAAAACTTTGTTCATTAGCTTTTGAAAAGCTGCTGGGCTATTGCAGAGACCTTGGCCTAGGACATTAAATTCATAATGCCCGCTGGAAGTTGTGAATGCTGTCTTTTCTTTGTCTTCTTCATTGATCTCTACCTGGAAATATCCTTGAATGAGATCCATCATGGAGAAGAACTGTGCACCTGCCAGCTGATCTAAGGTGTCATCTATTCTTGGCAATGGGTACACCATTTTCTTTGTTATGGCATTCAAACGTCTCCAATCGACACAAAATCTCCACTTACCATCTCTTTTCTTTATTAGTAATACAGGCGCGCTCCAGGGACTTTCTGATTCCCTTATCACTCCCATATCAAGCAATTTCTTTGTTTCCTCTGCTTCGACTTCTTTTTCCTTCATAGAACGACGATACGGTTGCAAATGTATTGGTTCATGGTCTCCAGTATCAATTTTATGCTTATACACTTGAACTCTTCCCAAATCCTTGTCAGAAACAGCAAATCTGTCTTGATTCTTTTGAAGAAGTTGTCGCATTTGCTCTTGTTGGTCTTTATTCATTTTGTCTTTTGCTATTGAGGAGTCAAAGTCAAAACAGTGTACCTGTTTTTCGTCAAACACCCCAACATCAACCACATAATAAGCTTTTGCGATTGCTGACTTCTCCTTCAGAAAGACTGTCTTTTTGGTTGGGTTAGCCACTCGAATGATGCCTTTGCCGTTCTTGAAATCTGTTAAAGTTTTACAACCTATCACAGCAAATCTATCAGTAACATTATGTAATGGTTGCACAAACATGTCTAATGTAATTGCTTTATTCAAATAGATGGGAACAATGCATTCGTGCATTGGTGGAATAGTGATGTTCTTAATTACCCTCGCAACATAATTCTGATCAACAAAAGTTTTATTCATTGGAAATGACACTTCCTTTCCACTAGTTCGGCCCACAAAGATTTTTTGTTTGTCGTAGTCTAACACGCACTTCGCGAACAGCATGAATGGGTCACTTAGCAGCATCTGGTATGGAAATCCTTCAACAATCAGGACCTCAATCCTGTATGTTAATTCACCAATCGTGATGTTCATCTTGGTTTTTCCCACTGGAGTTATCAGTTCTCCACCTACCCCTCGTAATCGAATATTCGGGCTTGGCGGATAATTCAACTGTAATGCTTCAGCAAGTTCTACGCTGATGATATTACGTTTTCCACCAGTGTCCATAACTGCCTTGACTTCCATGTTGTTCACTATTACTGGAATTTCCAATAGAGATGGCAACATCTTCCTTGTTGATGGTGACATCTTCTTTGTGGCCGACCCACTAGTTTTCCTCTTCTTGTTGACCTTGTTGTGGGTTCTGCTTAGGATTAGGGTTCGTTTTACCGCCCCCTTGTGTCCTTTTCTTCTTAAACCACCTTCTGTTATTTGGGTTCCCTCTATTTTCTTGAGATTGTTGCTCCTGTGGCGCTGATGTGTTATGTTCACAACCATAACGATGCTAACATCCACATGAACGCGTTGTCGTCGGACTGCTATTTGACCGCTGTCTACCTCTGTTGTATCTACCTCTAAAGTTCTGTCCGCGCTGCGATGCTGGAATATACCACTCGCCTTGTATGAATAGTGGAACTGCTTGTTGTGGCTCTACCGACTCACTAACGAGCGTTTGCTGTTTTAATTTAATATTTTCAGCTAATAACTCGGCGTAGCTTACTGGGGATCCCCCTGTTCCAGACAGTATACCTGTTGTCGTAGGGTTCACCTTTTCATCTACTACTTTTTTAAACAATGTGAGCAGCAGATCCGCTGGTTCTTCCATTTTGTGACTTTCATACAATTTAAGTCTCTGTTCCATTTCTTCTAACGTTGATAGAAATACCGTTATCATCATCTTCTGCATTGCAGGCTTCAAACCCTGGTAAACGTAATTTATTTTCTGAGTTTCAGTCATCTCTGGTAGAATAAACGCACACTCGGCCAAGACTTTCTTCATGAAGGCATCTGCTGTACCCTCTCTGTGTTTCATGAAGTGGAGAGTATTGTAAACATTTTCTTGGCTTCTTCGAAATTTTTTCTCGATCTGTGGTTTCCAATCCGTCCATTTCCATGTCGGATTCTTCTTTAGTTGTTCCACAAACCATGCCAATCCATCAGTCTTTAAGGCTAATGCCAAATGTTTTACCCTCTCATCATCTGTTCCTATTGTAGCTTCATATGCCACAAGCCATTGGTCGATGTTGCCCTTTTCTGTATCATAAGTGACAACAGGTCGCTTCTGTACTACCAAACTCTTCAGTAAATCAGTCAATACGTCCGTTGGAGTCTGTGATGATGTCATCTTTGGAAAATTTGGTTTAATTAGGGTTGGAACTGGTTTAGTCTTTACTGGTGTAAATGTCTTTATTATTTCTTCTAAACCTTTTTGTGGAATTAACTTTATTAATGGGGTAGCGAAATCCAATTTCTGTAGGATTGATTGAGGTTGAGATCGGACTTCCTCTTCCTTATTTTCCCGAGTTTCAGTGTCGGATTCAGATCCAGTGTTCCTTTTCTTTCTAGTGGCGACAAATTTCAAATCCGGTTCGGGCAATTCCCAATTTTGCAAATCTTCAAGATTATCCGTATTGAACTGCGACAATTTTATTGGCTTATCCACTCTGAAGCCTTTATATTGCGCTTTTTATCACTTTCACTAGCACTGATACACTTTTATCACTGAAATGCACTAACACGAATTCATTACCTGAAAACTTAAAGTGTTATTAGCATATAATACATAAATATTACACTCAAAAACGATAACAAAACAAAAAATTGCCTCCTCACACACATTCATACGGGGGGGGTTTTTGCATTCTGTTTTGGCCATTTATACAAATGCCTATAAAAAAAAAGTTCTTCCTTGAAACAGTAGTCGCAACTGATCAATTCCTTCTTCTCCCTCGCCCTTAAGATTTTAAGTTGGCGCTCCGATTACTTGTGTTTTTGAAGTTCTAGAAATAAAATTAAATTAAATTAAATGTCACAATTTTTGTTTTTAAAGGCTCCAACAAATCTCCCTAGTCGAAGTTTGGTTTAGAATATACATTCAGAAGGTTTTTCATATTTAATTAATTTTTTTTTACTTAAAAAAAGAAATTGTGGTTTGTTCGATTTGATTCCATTTGAAGCCTAATCTTGATTCGAATTGGAATGAAACTCTTGTATAGAAGCAGAACTAAATATATATTTATCGTACAGAATTTAATATTTACCACGAGTGCTGTCTTGCTAACATCTTTGCTAAAATTAAAACCCGATTCAACATATCCCACCCACACCGAGAGAACACGTTCAGAACTTTGAACTTTGGGCCCCTTCAATGAAGTGCTATATTTTTATGCTTGGGTTGTACTGTTTTTTTATTTGCATACATTCAATGACAATTCTTTAAAAGTTTGTTTATTGGTAATCTTGTTGCTTTTTTTAAAACCGTCATTTTTTCTCTTCTGAACCTTGGATTTTTCAATCGCTTTTTCCACTTCTTTTTTTCTGCGGCTCAGCCGTGTCATGCTGGCGATCATCTCTTTCTTTCCATGTCGACTTCAAACAGTCAATTTTATCACGATGTTGCGATTGAGTTTGTCGAAATATTCGCCTCCACGTCACGAAGAATTCTTTCAGTTCAATCTCCAACTGTTGTGGAAAACTTCCTGTTTACAAAACACATTAGGGGCCGTCCATAAATTACGTAACGCCTGGAGGGGGGGGGAGGGGGTTTCAAATTTTGTTACGGGTTGTTACGACGGGGAGGGGGGGGGGTTCTTAATAATGTTACGTAACAAAATTTTTTTTAAAATTTTTTGAATATTTTTGAAAATTTTTGTAAATTTTTGAAAATTTTTGTAAATTTTTGAAAATTTTTGTAAATTTTTGAAAATTTTTGTAAATTTTTGAAAATTTTTGTAAATTTTTGAAAATTTTTGTAAATTTTTGAAAATTTTTGTAAATTTTTGAAAATTTTTGTAAATTTTTGAAAATTTTTGTAAATTTTTGAAAATTTTTGTAAATTTTTGAAAATTTTTGTAAATTTTTGAAAATTTTTGAATTTTTTGAAAACTTTTGTATTATAAACTTGTATCAAATTTTTTTTTTTGGGGGGGGGGGTGGTGAGTTTTGTTACGTAATATAATATTCTAAGGGGGGGTTTGTGGATTTGTTACGACCTTGTTACAAGGGGGGGGGGGAGGGGGTCTAAAAATCGAAAAATCGGCGTTACGTAATTTATGGACGGCCCCTTATGGCGAAATATCACGATTTCCCCAATAGCGTAGTTTTCCCAAAAACAAAAATAAGTGCTCTTGTTGCCCTATGCACACGGCTGAAAGTCAGAAAAATTCATTTAAGATTGAACATTTTGATTATCTGTTGCTCTATCTCTGCTCATCCCTAGCTAAAGGAGAGCTCTGCTTGGCATAATGTTGGTATTGTAAGACTGCACACTGCACTCTGTACATCAGAGTGTAGTATTTACCAATTTGTCATGATTATTTATTTATTTATTATCAATTTCTCTATTGATCATATTACCTTGGAAAAACAAAAATAAGCACGCAAAACGAGCATTATTCCAAAGTCTTCGATATCCGTGCTTTTGCTCCTATTCCCTAAGGTCACTATCATTTGCTGGGACTTATATAGAAAACTTTTAGATATTATTATTTAATAATAAAAAAAAAATGAAACCTACCTTTGCCTTCTTTCTTTTAATATGTGAATGATGATAACGAAGTAGCATCGGTAATATTGTTACGTGGCTAAATGGGGATTGATTTAGTCCTACGTGACATGAAATTAATCAAGAATGACACAGGGTTTTATATGTAAAATGCCTGTTGGCTTTATTGTTCAAAGTCGGACATTTACTAATGTAAATGTTCGGTCGTCAGCTCTTATTACATTTGTTCATTTATTAAACCTAAAACACATAAATGGTTCATTCAAATCAAATAAGGATGATGCTGTTGTCAATTCAATTCAATTCAGGAAACCTAGTCCTGCCTGACCGTCAACCGGCTGGCAGTAGTAGGTGAAGGTAAAAGTTTGAGAATCAAAAGAGATCTGAGCTCTCTGGCTTAATCAACTCACTAAGTAAACTCCTATTCCCCCTATCAACTAAGTTGAACGGTCTGTGCATCTAATTAGGTGCACAGCGCCGTCTAGTGAGAATTCATTGCATTAAATGCCTAAACAGAGCGAGCAGAGCCAGCCGATACACGGTACGGCTCTACCGCGTAACAATATCAATAAGTTGGTATCTTCTATTTCTGAAGTTCTTGATTCGTAGGAATTCAGGCTCGATTGTTTATTTCAACCGTTAATGCTCGTTTGGTTCGTGGCAAACAAGATTACTAATGCTATATATATAAATTTAAATATTATAACATAATGCAAGGGTACACCCAAAATGGGATACCCAATTTTAACTCACTAAAAAACGATAAAACCACAATAAGCAGAATCATTTTGCTCAGACTCAATCTCTTTTCTATTATTGCACGCTCGATAAATCGTCTAATTGTCGTACGATGAACCTCCACGATTTCTGCAATCGTTGTTAAGTTGCAACCGGTACAATAAAGATGATGCCTCAGAAGCAGACGTAAAATATTTCTCGGGAGAATCCGAATACAAGTCGTCGTCGTCGTCTTTGAATTAACAAACAAAAAATTTCTACGATAAAATAATATCAGGTATAAATCTTGGATGACAAAACTCATATCGTCATAGTTTTCAGTTCGTATCTCAATGCCTTTTGAATCGCTTCCACACCAAATTCAGATCGAGACGAAGCACGCGTTTAAGCTTCTTGGCTTCAGAAAGGTTTTCTTCCTCCACTTCCAAAACTTTCACAATGTCCTGCTGCTTGTACTGTGCTCGTTTGAAAGCAATTCGTCGATGATAATCGTCTTCGATCTTCATTCCCTAAAATATTTGTAAACCTTTGACAAGCTCTCACTTTTTTCAAATTGACTTTCTCCAGAGTTGCAAAAATCCTCAAAAGATTATCAAATGCAACAATTTCTTATCTCTAACCAACGGCTTGAGGATTTATTTGGCAAGAATTGACAAAAAACGGCCGCATCCGCTTTCTAGTAATTTCTCTTATGCCGGTAGTAATGTTTAATAAACGCCACCAAAATTTCACGAATCAAGAACAATAGCATGCAGCATAGCACCGTCCATCGAAATGCATTTTTAAAAAAACCAAAATCGGAAGAAGTCAAGTACACATGCGGTGGCGGTGGCGGTGGCGATGGCGATGGCGAGAGAGAATAACACTTGTTGTACTCATCAATGGAACGACGCTGATCGCGCAACCTTCTTTGACTTAGTGTTCTTTGGCTCGCTTCCTCTGAGTCTATTCTTGGCGGCGCCATCACAAACAAGTAGTGAATTACTTGAAAAACATGAGAAACAGTGCAATCGTTACAATAAATATGATGCCTCCGAAGCACATAAAAAAGATTTCTCTCGAGAAACCGAATACAAGTCGTCGTCGTCTTTGTATCTATTGATCAACAGATAATTGAAGCGTCGACTGGTCAGCTCGTTGACGACGTCTCTCAACGCCAACGTCAACGGAGTCCAGGGTTTCGTGGGAAACGTTGTTTTGGAAAACCAGTAAGTCGCGTTCCTCGTCGTCGGCGTACGCCACGTGCCGTCTGGGAATGTCGTGCCATTTTCCGTAAACGCAAACCTGACTGTTTTTGCCCGTAAAATATTCGACTCGTAATTGGCAGATTCTATTAGTATGCGATTAATTATTTTGTCCGTTTCCCCATGCATTTCTGGATAGGCATGGCAGATATGTGTGTTGGCATCCTTTGGATACCCGTGTAGCGCATATTAATGCTACTCTTATGTGTTAACACACATATTCTATGTTGCTTGTGTCGTCTGCTCGAGAGAGCGATAAATATTGTGTTCTGTATTGTTCATTGGTTAATTACGCCTAATTTAACGATTACTTATATTGTAAAGAACAAATCAATGCTTGTTGCTATTGATTTGTCCTATTGTCATACTTTGTACGGTTTGAGACCAATTTAGCCTCAAACCCAGTTGCTTTTATGCTTTCATGTGATTAAAACATGGCGGGCGCGAAGTGCGAGCTCCCTGCACATTTTAAGCTGGTTTCAACTCCTTTCCGATGTTTCCTGGCCTCCACGGACTTATCAGATTCAGTATTGTTTTCCTTGAACAATCAAACTGTATTTTGTTGTATAGTCATTAGATTTAAAAATAAAATGATCTGTTTATACTGCCACCTTCCTAAGTGGAAAGACAGAATTTACTTTTTGATGCCAAAAAAAAATTACCAGTAAAAACAAATGACCCACAGTTCCTAAGTAATAAATGATGTGGCCAATCCCACGCTGCCAGGTGGAGTTGATAGTTAAGGGGATTATGACCAGGATGTGATTTCGTGATTACATGATTACACAATCTGATCAATGCCCAATAACCAACAGAGAAGGTTCTTTGAGCAGATTAGGCGCAAGAGTGGACTATGTAAGGCCCAAGATCCTGTTTGGAGCCAGAGTTGTATAGGAACAGCTATGGTTCAAACCTCGCTGTTGTCCACTCGTGTTTGTCGTGAGAAGCTTAGGGAATGTGCCAGTATGCCCTAATGGCATCCAGCAACTCTCATAGTGACATAATCCAGGATGAGTCTTTGGTTATGCCATGTAGTTATTAAACAGTAGCAATGTATAGATCTTGTCCGGTAGAAAGGTGCAAACGCTCAATTTAAGTGCCCAAATGAATTGTTAGTGCAAAAATTGATAATTTTAGAAAAGAAATGCATTACATAGGATTAAAATGTATTTTTTCTTGTTAAAATGTACATGCAAGAAAAAAAGAATTTCTCCCTAACATTTTTGCGTAGGAGGAAATGAAGAAGGCGAAGGAAGCAAAGATTGTAAAAAAGAGAAGTGAACTAGAACGGAATCAAAAGCGGCGTCAAACATCAAAGAAAGTTAGGTAGATGCAACAATTGTTGCATTAATTAAGCGCAGTAACGCAGTAAATTAATCCCCCATAGGCCAGATTTTATGGACGAACACGAAAAACTGGTGGTCAAGCTGAAAAAATAATAGGTCATTCCCATTGATTAACACGGGAATGACGTCACATGTACAGACACGAAACGAGTTTTCGAGGCGTTTTAGAGTTTTTGAATGCAGCTACCGTCTTCCCCCGAATACAACACCATGGTGTTGTATTCGTCAAATAACATGTAAGTTTGTAAAAAATAAGAAAATTGCTTCCCAAATTGATTTATAAACATGATAGCCTCTAACAACACTAACTAACTTGAATTCACACATTTCTAAACAACCCTGTTCGCAGCACTGCACAACACACCTTCAATAAACAAATCTGTTAAATGTGTATGTAAAATCCAGTGCACGTTTCGGTAGCGTTTTGGAAGCGTACACTGTACGTCTTTCATAGTTTTCTAAAAATTCGAATATAACACCATGGTGTTATAGCTGAAGTGCTCAATGTTTACAAACTTTTCATTTTGAGCAAAACTCGAATACAACACCATGGTGTTATATTCGGGGGAAGACGGTAGTGTACGAGAAATTAAACAAACAATTAAACCGAAATTTAACTAAACCAGACCAGATAGCACACCCTGGTGGCAAATTGATTGGGAATTAAAGTTTTATTTGGTTTATAAAAAGTAGAAAGTAAACAAATAAATCAAAATGACGAAATTAATGTTTGTTTTCGCCACCAGGCTTTTTCGTTGTTGATTCATAATCGACCAATTTTCTTCGCTTAAGCGCGAATTTTAAATTAAAAAGAAAAGACAAAATATGAGAATTGTTTTGAATGTCAATCAATATGCAAATTTATTCGAGGCGTAACAAATTGCACAATCTTATTTGTCTATTTAAACGAAACAAATCGTAGGAATGCATCAAAATATCGTTTTGTACCACACTGTACGAGAAATAAAACAAAATTCAACAAAAAGTCAACTCGTTATCGTTCGGGGTTGGGAAAAAAAGTTGAGAAATTTTAAATGAAAAGTTAAATCCAACTCGAAATTAACTCATTTATAGCTCGTCGTGACCCTCCTCGTCGTCGTCCTCCTCTTTCAACTCGGGAGATTCGTCGTCGGCCAGTTCGTCATCTCCCTCGATTTCGTCGTCTTCACCTTCTTCGATCTTGAAAAACGAAATTCAAAAATACAACAAAATTTATCAAAATATTCAAACACAAATTCTAGAAATCAACGAAAAATTCTAGAAATCAACGAAAAATTCTAGAAATCAACGAAAAATTCTAAAAATCAACGAAAAATTCTAGAAATCAACGAAAAATTCTAGAAATCAACAAAAAATTCTAGAAATCAACGAAAAATTCTAGAATTTACTAAAAAAAACTTCAAAAATTCAACAAAGAAATTTCAAAAATTGATCAAAAATTGATCAAAAAATTAAAAAATTCATTAAAAAATTAAAAAATTCATTAAAAAATTAAAAAATTCATTAAAAAATTAAAAAATTCAACAAAGAATTCTCAAAATCCACCAAAAAAATGCAAAAATAATTCACCTTTTCGTCCAACGAAACTCCCAGCGTCTTCCTCATCATCGCCTCAACCCTCGCCGCAAAAGCTGCCGTGTCTTTCAACGAATAACCCGACCGCAACGTGGCCGTCTCGAACATCACAACCGCCATGTTTTTCGCCGATTCGTCGTTAGGATCATCGCTAACCCTCTTAAACATCTCCTTAATCAACGGATGGCGGGGATTTATCTCCAGTGTCTTTTTCTGACTCAAATAGTAACTAAAAAACAACAGAAAAACAAAATTTAACCTCAAATCCCCAGAAAAAAAATCATCAATCAATTTCTCACTCTCGTTGCACGTCGCCGGTCTTTGTATGAGTTTGTGACTGTATAATTCGCTCCATGTTGGCCGACCAACCGAATTTACTCGCCACCAAAGCGCACGGCGAGTCCAAAAGGCGATCCGAAATCTCCGCTTTCAAAATCTGTCAATCAAAAAACCAAATAAAATTAATAAATTCAATTACTTTATTCATCCACAATTCACCTGGTCTTTGAGCGCATCTTCCTGCAACCACTTCGTCAACGGTTCGAAGTGTTTCGTCAAGATTTCCTTCTTCTCCTTCCCCTTTTCCGTTTCATCCAGCGAAACGCCCTCTTTGGCAACATTTTGGAACTTCTTCCCCTCGAATTCGGGCAGCGAGCCCATGCAGTACTCGTCGACCGGTTCCGTCAAATACAAAACCTCGAAACCTTTCTTCAATAAATTCTCGACGAACGGCGATTTCTCAACCTTAAAAAACAATGCAAACCCAATTAATTTGGGCAAACAAAACATTTAATCGCACGCACTTCCTCGCGACTGCTACCGGCCATGTAATAAATATTCTCCTGTTTGTCCTTCATTCGCGACACGTAGTCGGCTAAACTCGTGATTTCTTTGCCGTGCGACGACGCAAATTTCAGTAGTTTTGCCAATCGCGTTCGGTTGGCCGTGTCTTCAATCACCCCCAATTTGATACTGAAAAAACAAAATTAAATGTGTTCATTTTTTAATCCGAGAAAATCAATTTTTTAACCCTACTTTGTACTATATTCCTTCCAGAACGCATCGGCGTCTTTCTTGTCGATTTTCTTCATCATGTCCAACGTCTTGCGCACTAATTTCTTCTTAATGACTTTCAACAATTTGTGTTGCTGCAACGTTTCTCGAGAAACATTCAACGGAAGATCGTCGGAATCCACAACGCCGCGCACGAAACTCAAGTAATTTGGCATCATGTCTTGGAAATCGTCCGTGATAAATACACGACGAACGTATAACTGAACAAAAAATTAATATATTCAATTTTCGAATGAATAAAATTGTAAAAATAAAATTATTTACTTTAATGTTGTCGGTCTTGCGTCCATATTTGTTAAACGCTTCCGACGGTTGAGCCTTTGGTAGAAACAAAACCGATTTAAAAGTGACTTCGCCTTCCGCTACAAAATGGGTCTTCGTAAACGGCTCTTGATGGTCTTTGGTTATCGACTTGTAAAATTCATTGTATTCCTCATCAGTTATTTCATTAGGCCTAAAAAAAAACAAGTTAAATTATTATTATTATTTTTTTTTTTTAAATTTAAAAATTCTTACTTTCGGGTCCAAATTGGTTTGCTGTCGTTCAGCAATTCCCAATCCCAAGTGGTTTTTTCCACTTTTTTCGTTTTGGGTTTGTCCTCGTCCTCCTTTTCTTCCTCGATCTAAACACCGCCGCATTTAAAAAAAATTAGCAAAGTAAACCCCTCGAGTTTATCACAATTTTTACTCACTTTAGCTTCATCATCTTCGTCCTCGCTCTTCTTTTCTACCTCCTCTTCCTTCTTTTCTTCGTCTTCATCGACGGGTTCATCCACCATTTCAGTCTACCAAAAACGAAAAATAAAAAAACCACAATTTCGTATTTTTTTAATAAAAAAATTAAACAATCTACTACCTTGCTGTTCCATAAATAAATATTGAAATTGATAAACTGGCTGTACTTCTTGACTAAATTCTTAATCGTGTCAGTCTCGAGGAAATCGTACGCCTCCTCCTTCAAAAACAAACTGATGGTCGTTCCACGTTTTAGCGTGTCGCCTCTCGGATCTTCCACCACGGAGAACGATGACGCATCAGATTCCCACACGTACTGCTTATCGTCGTTGTGTTTTGACGTCACAATCACCCGATCCGCCACGAGAAAAGCCGAGTAGAACCCGACACCGAACTGACCGATCATGTCGCTCGCTTCTTGCTGGTTCTGCGAATCGCTCAGCTTGCTGATGAATTCGCTCGTTCCCGACTTGGCGATCGTTCCCAAATTATTAATCAAATCTTGTTTCGTCATCCCGATGCCCGTGTCGGTGATGTGCAGCACGTGACCATCTTTGTCGGCCTTGATTCGGACCGAAAGTTCCTGCGTCGCGCTCAGTGCGTTCGGATCCGTCAAAGAAAGAAGGCGAATCTTATCCAAAGCGTCCGATGCGTTGGAAATGAGTTCTCGGAGGAAAATCTGCATTTAAAAACGACAAAATATCAAAAATTCAAACATTTGAGTTTCAATTTTTGTTAGTAGATGGCGTTAAATGTCGGCCATCTTTACCTCCTTATTTCTGTACAGCGAATTGATGATTAATTTCATCATTCGGTTTACTTCGGCTTGGAAAGTGAATTTATCCGCTTTATCGCGTAATTCCTTCATCTGCGAGACGTTCAACCCGTCCAATTTGATCGCCTCTTCTTCTCTGTAAAATAAAATCGATAAATAAACATCATAATCGAACAGCCATTTTTTTTTTCTTTCTAACCTCTGAACGACTTCATCGTCCGTTCTAGAAGCTTCGCGGCTGCTACCGAGATCTTTGTCGACCGTTTCGCTCGTGTTTTCTTCTTCGTTGTCCGCTCGACATGATCCTGCGTGATTTGAGCGCAAAAAATGTCAACATTTCTTTGTTTTCGAATACATTTGACATTTTTATTTCATTTTCGTTTCATTTTTTTAAGGGCTTTTGCGATTGGTGAAAGGTTTGTTACCTGCGAGTAGACACAGTGAAAATATAATGAGGACGAGTTTCCTTTTCATTCTTTGTTCCGCCTTGTTAATGTGAATATAAAAGTGAGAAAGTGACACAACCCCACAACAACGTGCTTGATTTCAATGACCGGCCGAGAAACGGTGGTGAGCGCGCCGCCAATAGTAAACAACCACGCGGTCTTACGGACCAATCGGGATGCGATGATTCTTGGTCTGTCCTTTGTGACTTGGCTCGCTCCCATTGGCTGATTAATTCGGACGGAAATTTCATAAAATTATTACGAATTCAAGGGATAAAATTTTTTCAATTAATTTTTGGAATAACGAAAATTTAAAATAATGCAAAAATGTAATTTATTTCATACTTTATATAGCCTAGTTAACCCATAGACTTACAACGGTTTCCGTGGTGTAGTGGTTATCACATCCGCCTAACACGCGGAAGGTCCCCGGTTCGATCCCGGGCGGAAACACTTATTTTTTGAATAATTCTTATTGATAAATATATATTTCTTAATTCTAATTACTGTTATTCTTATTTTTAAAAAAAAATATTTTTTCTAAACTTTTCGTTTCATTCAAAATTTTATTCGTCTTTTTGTAATGAACAAGGCCTTTGAAAAATTTGATCTTTGTCAGCGATCCATAAATTCGCCGCCCATTTGTTGGTGGATAAAACCGGACATGCGGCGTGTACCATCCTGAAATCTCCTTCCCCACGTCTCAATAAATTAAACCAAAACAACGCAGATCCCTAGAAAAATAGAAATAATTAAATCCCCTTTTATTTTTATTTTTATTTTTTGTTCTATTTACTTTTTCTGGTTTCACGGATAATTCTAGGTGTGGAAAAACTGTGTATCCACCGGCGTAGACGTCGGATAACTGACAAATTTTTAAAAATTATTAATTTCGGACTAGAAAAATAAATCATTCTCGTTTATCTACGTATAAAAGTAACGTCGCAATTCTGTCGCTCGGGACTAGGTCGCTCTTTTTCTATAGAGAAAGGAAAAAATGCAAATTATTTGCACATATCGTTTGTTATCGTCATTTTCCTCACCGAATATGTGTTGAAGAAATCCGTGTGCACTTCGTAATGGCCGCCAATTCCGTAATGCATCACCTGCAGAGGTTCGGCGTTGGTCGTTAACAGGCCAGTAAAATCTTCCACGCGGCGAAATAGATTTTCGATCACTGAATTACTGTTTTTATGCACCCAAGCACTGTATTGAAAAAAATTAAATTTGTTAAATCAATTTCTAAAAGAATGAAATCATTTAATTTACGATTTTCCCGTTCGGACCGGCGAAGCGCGCATGTCACCGATGTTGTCGAATTTATGGATTTTCACCGGTTCTAACTGAAATTTTTACGAATTAGAATCGGATAGTCGAGAAATGATCGTTTCACGCACTTTAGGGATCGCTAATTTCTTGATAGTTTCGATTTCCTTATCGGAGACGACGTCGTGTAAAATGGCGACGAGCGGATTGTGCGATAAATACTCGATTTTGACTCTCTGGAGATCGCCGGTGGTGTCGTGACGAATGTACATGCAATGTAACGTCGGTTTCTTCACACCAGACTAAAATTAATAGTCAAAAAACAATTAAACCGTCTCATTTTCCCATCGCGAGTAAATATTTCGCACGTTTAAAGCTTCTCCGCGACATAATTTCTTATACGTGTTACGCATTTTATTGTCCGGATGATCCATATTTATTTTATCTGTCGAAATAAACAGTAATCAATCAGACAGTATATTTTAAAGCACGGTATAATCAACAAAAACCTATTAAACGATGTAACATTTCGGTGGGAATGCCCGGAATAACCGATAACGATTGGAGGAATTGAGGCGTCAATAAATCCAGTCCACTTTGCAGTAATCCTTTCTACAACAAATATCATTTTAAAATTAATCGATATTTCTATACATGAAAATGCTTTACCATTTCTTTCAATTTAGCAATCGATTTGTCGGCTTTTGATTTGAGTTTTTTGTTGTTTGAGCCTTTTAAAATGAGGGCTTTTTCGAACCACGCAACGGCCAAATCCAAGTCCCAATTGAACAAACTCTGTTGACCTAATCGTATGTGTTCGTTAACTGCGGATCAAAATTAAATTTTTTAATACAGTGGCATCTTTAACTCTGCTTATATTTACCCGTGAGTGGAGTATCCGGCTTAAAATAACCGAATTTCCCACTCAAAAGAGCGGGAATGCTCAAATTGTATACATCTTGGATTCTGACTACGGCCAGAGCGACTTCGTTTAAATCTTCCTCGTGCGGTTTCGCCGACGGACCCTTCGCGTATCTCAACAAACCCTGTAAAGCCTCGCCTAAAATCGAAATAAAATTATAATTTACAAAAATTTTAAATACAATATTTCATATTCGCATTTCACAACTCACCGTGTACGGTAGGGATCGCGAATAATTCGTCAACGTGTTGCCAATCGGCGCCCAATCGTTGAACGGTCATCATCAAATCCATTGGATTTTCAACTAAATTTTGAAGCACCGGGTTGTCGCTCAACTTAGCAAACAATTGTGCGTACCTGGAAAAAATATATTACCCGCTGCTTTTACTTTTTAAAGGACGAAATTATTACTTACCTCATCAAGTCTTGCACGTTCAGATTTTGATTTGCCATAAAACCCTGCAGTACATCCATGTAATTGACAGCGCCGCCCGAAAAAAGACCCTGGACGGTGTTTAGAAGTTCGAGAATATTTGGTTGGGGGTTGCATTTGGTTGGAAAAGTGAGGAAAACGAAGAGTAATGTTAATTTGGCAACCATTTTAGCGGTAATGTGAATATACAATATGAAACGTGAAGCGATTTGCAGCCTATAGGAACACAACAGGTGGCACAGATGGGCTATTAATACTGCTAATATTATACACACGAGACACGACGAATTGAGATTTTGAAGCGGAAGATGGAAAATTGTTGAATTGAGCGCGAGTGCTGAGTTTGTGGGCTTTTTGGCTTTCTTTTCTCGCAGTTATTACGAACGCCCTAAGTGAAATAAATGTTGAGTGCTGGTAGAGAACTTCAAGGTCGGGGGTCATTCACCTGCGAGGAAGGTGAAATTGTTTGTTTTTTTTGTTTAATTTCTGCGATTTCTGTCAATTTTGTCGGTTTTCCTGCGCAGTTTTTTCCTCGTTTAGTTTAGGAAGGAATTTTTTATAGTTTGAAATAAACGAGATTTATTGGTTTTTATTTACAATTGTGATTCATGTTGTATTTGTTTTGATTGATTTATCGACTCGTAAAATGTAATTAATGCTTAGAAATTTTACGACCTTCGGTTGTAAAATAAATAATTTGTAAAATAAATAATTTGGGATAAAATTTTCGATGTAAAAACTTTTTACCAAAAAGTTTTTGGTGACAAAATTCGGTGTAAAAAGTATTTTTTTTTTAGTTTTATTTAAAGTAAATTATCCTTTAATCACAGCAATTGGTCTTAGTTTAATGCATTTTGCGCTGATTCCGGCTGCATGGCCTGGAATGGGAAATGAAAAATTAGTTAAGTGATGAATAAATAAAATGGGGAATTTGGAAATAAATAAATAAATAAATAAAATGGAATAATGTACGTACAAGTGTCAACAACATCTGTGACGTTCTTGTATGACTCAGGTGCTTCTTCCATGACCAGTTTGGGTGAAGCAACGCGAATTGATATTCCCATTTCTTCAAGTTTATTCAAAACGTCTTGGTAATCCAAATTCCGCCTGGATTTGGCTCGGCTCATAGCTCGACCCTGAAATAAATTTACAAGAAATTTAAAAACAAACAAAATTCAAAATAGAATTTTTTTAAAATGTATTTTTGAAAATTGAAAATTGAAATTGAAAATTTGTCAAAATTTCATCAAAAACTGAAAATTTGTCAACATTTCAACAAAAAATTGAAAAATTTGACGGAATTTTATCCAAAAAACTGAAAAACCTCCAAAATTTCCTCACAAAATCGAAATTTTAAAAGAAAAAAAAAAAAAAAAAAAATCGATATTTTTAAAAGAAAAAAAAATTGAAATTTTTAAAAGAAAAAAAAAATAGAAATTTTAAAAGAAAATATGAAAAAAAATTTAGCAAGCGCCCGGGCTGATATCCTGCACCCAACAAATATTAGACGCCTTTTTTACTGAGCTACCACCATGGTTAAGTATTAAGAGTTGCGCGCATGTGGACCTTCAATCTTTTGGTTAATACAGACCCCCGAAAACCTAGTTTTTCGAAACCATTCTTTCCAGTTGAAATTAATCACATGAAAAATGATAAGTGAAAATATTTTTACCGCTCCGTGGCAAGTGGATCCAAAAGTCTCCGTCATTCCTTTCTCCGTGCCAGTTAAAACATAACTGCAAGTTCCCATCGTGCCCCCGATCAACACGGGCTGACCCGTCAACTGATAATCAACAGGTATCAACGGATGATGGGGTGGAAACGCCCTCGTCGATCCCTTTCGGTGAACCAACAACGTCTTCTCTTTGCCATCGACAACATGTTGCTCGATCTTCGCAATATTGTGCGACACATCGTAAATAACGTGCATGTCCAAATCGTCCGGGGCCTGATTGAACGCCTTAGCAAACGCTTGCCGGGTCAGGAACGTCATGCTGCTTCGGTTCACCCAAGCGAAGTTCGCAGCGGCCGCCATTCCTTTGAGATAATCTTGACCCTCCGGAGAGGTTATCCTGGCACAAGCCAGTTGCCTGTCGTTTACGTCGATTTTATCACGCGCCATCGCCTTTTCCATCGCTTTTAACGCGTCCGTCGCCACTTGGTGGCCGAATCCGCGGCTGCCGCTGTGGATCATGACGCACACTTGGCCTTTGCGTTCGATTCCCATCTTTCCGGCTGCGAATTTGTTGTAAATTTCGTCAACCACTTGGATTTCGGCATAATGGTTTCCAGCTCCGAGCGTGCCCAACTATCAAGAAATAATTATTTCATTATCAAAAATTAAAATTAAAATTAATAAACATGTTTTCTATAATGGAAAAACTGTTTTTTAAAATGGAAAAACTGTTTTTTAAAATGGAAAAACTGTTTTTTAAAATGGAAAAACTGTTTTTGTAACTTTTTTGGATGGAAAACATTTTTGTTATGAAGAAATTTTATTTTAACGATGTAAAATCAATTTTTAAAACTGAAACAAACTTTTTTTAAAGGCGTGCGTGAAACCTATTTTAGTCGCAAAATCACCAGATTTTTCCATAAAAAAAATGTATTTTCCAGTAAAATAATCAAAATATAAACCTGTGGCAATCCTCGTTTTTTCGCCCTCATGCTGACTTTGCTCGGATCCGAATTGAGCATTCGCCCGTATTCCTCGCAATGTTCCTTATCCTCGGCCCACGCATAGCCCTCTCGCAACGACCAATCAACGCCCATCTCCAACGCTTCCTCCATCTCCAAAGCCGTCATCGGAATCACTCCCTTCGAACCGACTCCGACGGGAATGTGATCGAACAGCGACTGCGCCAACTGCTCCTTAATCGGCAAAACGTCTTTCTCGCTCAAATTCGTACGAAGCAGACGCACGCCGCAGTTGATATCGAACCCAACTCCACCTACAACAAATTTAAACAAATCAAAATTAAATCCCGTTTAAACTTACACCGAAAAACTAAAAATTCACCGGGTGAAACGACGGCCGTCGGATCGTCCATATCGAAGGCGGCCATGTTGCCAATAGCAAACCCGTAGCCAGAGTGCACATCTGGCAACCCGATCGAATGCTACAAAATTTTTAAAAATCAATTTTAAATCGATTAAGTAATTTTTTTTCTTTTTGTTGTTTTTACCCCAACGATGCCGGGCAATGCGGCGACATTTGCAATTTGTTTAATTCCCGGCAAAAATCCTCCGACACCGCCTGGTCGACACGCGTTGCGCAGTTCGTCGAACATTAGTTTCTCGAGGTGGTCGTTCACGTAGAAAACACCTTCGACCTGGAAGAAATGATTAGGATTTAGTATTGTCGAGTTTGTTGTCGTTTTCTTACGTTCATGTTGGCGACGAATCCTTTTTTGATCCGCCATTTGTTGGCGGTGAGTCTTTCGAGGAATTTCAACTCGTCGTTGTAAGAACGAACCATCGTGGCTCGGGTTTCGTAAACGTTTAAATGAAACTAAAGCGATTGAGAGGTTAAATGTTATTGGTAATGTGGTGTAATTTATTGAGCAAGCTGGTGCAATAAGCAAAGAGCGATCTGATTGGAAGGCAGTAGGGAAATTTGGATTTTGCGACATCTAGTGAGGAAATAATGAATTTGAAAAGTTGAAAAAGTTTTTATTTTAATGAAAAAAATGAATAAAATGAATAAATTAAAGGTGAAAAAGGATAATTAATGGCAATTCGAGTTGTTTTCTTCAATTAAATGCATCAAGTCATCTGGAATGGAAAATAGGTTGATGAAATTTGAAAATAATCGATTTTCAATGGTTTTGTGTGTAATACTCATTAGAATTTGTATTGCTTTTCGATTGTTTTCAATGTCGTCGATAAAATCAGCAAAGTCTGTCTGGGTTTCAACCGTTTGGTATCTTTTTTCGCTAAATATCTACGAATAAACGTGTTTTTTAAAGATGAGAATTATTTGGCAAAAATTTGTTACTTTGATTTGATTTTTTTGACTTTCAATTTGCACGTTTTGCAGTTCGAATTTTTCTTTCCACGTTTCTTCGATTTTGGTCGCGGTTATCGACGCGTTCAAATATTTATTCATCAAGAAATTCGCCTCGAAAATCGCCGACGACATTTTCTACGGCGGAAAAAACATTCGAATATTTACAAAATTAACTTATAAATCGAGCGAACGAACTTCTTGACCTTCCTCGATGGTTTTTACTCGATTTTCTAACGTCTCCAATTCGTTTTTCTTCTAAAAATAAATATAAAAACTCATTACCGGTAAGTGAATTTTTTAAATTTAAATAAAAATTTACAAATTGTAATTCCAGCTCCAATTCATTGTTTTTCTGCTTTAATTCAACTTCCTTGGCCGAATTCATTCCATTTTTCAGTAAGTCACATCTAAAAATACAAATTACGTATAAATAATTAATTGTTTAATGTTTTTAAGACCAAATTTGACCTGGTTTTTAGCAATTCTTCGGTTAATTTGCATTTTTCCGACTTAAGACCCTCCAAAATGCAATTGTCGTGCTTTAAAGCTATTTGTAGTTGAGATACGTACTCCGTCGTCCTTGCAGCTATTTCCAAGTAAAAGTAAAATCACAAAAATGAATTTAAAAATCCGAGAAAAATACCGTAAATTTCAATCCGTTTGTGCGCGATCGCCAAATCGTTTTGATTTCTTTTCACCGTTTGAATTTCCTCGTTAATTTGCACCATTTGCGACACGAATTTTTCGCGGGTGCTGCTCTCGATTTTCAGTCGGTTCTCGACGTCTCGCAGTGTCTTCGTCAAACGTACTTTTTCCAATTCCAATGCTCGTGTTTCTTCCTTCAAATACTCCAATTCCTGGCTCAATCGCTGATTTAACAAAGCCAATTGGTTCTATACGTAAAAAAAAAAATTATCATTTAATTTAAAATTAATTTGCTATTAAAATTATTAAAAAAAAACTTTTTCTTCTTCTGATGTGATCAATTCTGCTTCGAATATTTTCTTGTATTTGCATTCAAGTTGGTCGATTTTGTCGTTTTTCGATTCGTTTTCACTGATCGATTTTTCCTGCAGAAAAAACAAAAATTTAAATAAAAAAGTCGGATGTAGAAATATTTTTTAAAATTTAATTTACAATTCTGTTTTCCAATTCGTATTTGTCGGCTGTAAGAAGTTTGATTTTCAATTCGTTTTCGGCTTCGGATTCCTGAAATTGTCAACAACAATAATGTCTTAAATTAACGGAAATATTAAATTTGGCGTTAAAATTTACTCGTTTCAGCCGTAATTCTTCGACAATCTTAAACAATTTGTTTTGGAAAAAAATTCCGATCGCACTGAAATCGTTATTTATGTTTTCTTTCGACGATAAATCGTTTCGGATTTCACTCATGCTTGGAATATGCGGCAGATGGTAGCTCGGGGAAGCTCGCTGCTGTTGTTGTTGTTCCCACTCGGTGATTTCACTTTGCATAGACATAATTGAAATCATCTGTTGGTTATTTCATTAATTTTCATTATTTTTGTCTAATCCAGTTCAGTTTCAAGGTTTGTGATATCATTATTCTGTGGTCATATGTCATATTTCAATATCTAGTTCAGTTGTGCGAATGTATCGTGTATTTTTACTTACTTGTTAGTGTCTTAGTACTTACCGGTAATTCAAATTCAGTACCGTCGTCTTCTCAGCAGAGGATAAATTCCGGCTGCGCATGCGTGGAACAACGTCTTAGCTGGCGGAAAATAACGAGTCGTTTGATTTGAATTGAACAAATTCTTTTATTTCGATTGAAATTGTTCCATTATCTGCTTAAAATAAATGTATAATAACAATAACAAGTTTATTAAAACTCCTTTCACCTTAAACTCAATGTATATGATCGATTACAACAATTATTCGAATAAATTTATGGCACGTAAGAGATAATAAGAAAAATAAGATTGCATTTTGAAACATATTTGTACACGATTAAAGTAACTGGTACATTAAAAATATGCAAGTACAAAACATAAATCTGATAAGTAAAGATAAAAGTATACTAAATAAGCGGAAAAAAAGTTATACGCTGTATTGTTTAATTTTTACGAATAAAATGCGACTAGTCGATAAACCGTGACGATTCGACCGGTGTAATTCCTTCTTGTTTCAATCGGTTCAACAGAGGAGAATAGAGATCGGGTGTGAGTGGAATTATGGCACCTTTTTGTTGAATTTCGCCATCCAAAAGCATTTTTGCTACAATACCGGAAGGAAAACCAACTGTTTTTGCCATTGCAGAATAGCCCTTTGAATCGCCGTAACAAACCAGGTCGATATCTCGAATTTCCTGTGGAATTAAACAAACAAAAATGAAGTCAAATACTTAACAAGATTAAAACGGCAAAAATAAAAAATTAATAATAATCAATTTAAAACAGCTGAAAAACCGACAAAATTGATGAAAAATCACTAAAAAAAAAAGCAGAAAATTCGACAAAAATGATCACTAAACTGATGGAAAAAAAATCACTAAAATGATGAAAAAAATCACCAAAATGATGAAAAATCACTAAAAATTATGAAAAAACCAAAAAAAACAATAAAAACGATTTTAAAAAAAAACACTAAAAATGATAAAAAAGCATTACAAATGATGAAAAATCATTACAAATGATGAAAAATCATTACAAATGATGAAAAACCATGAAAAAGGCATCATGTTCCTTCCTTACCCTTCTCTGGTCAGGCCATACAATTCCTATTTCAGTATGCAAAACCACAATATCATTCTCCAACGGCTCGAAAGCCAGTCTATTTGCCAAATAGTGACAAAGCGTGTCCAACGGTGTATTCTTCTTCGAGATCAGATCATCCGACAAAAGTCCCAACCTACAAAAAAAAATCCAAATAACAAAAAATCCAAATATATTAATTAATTAATTTCAAATTCCTTACTCGGAAATGGAATTAAACTTATCCAAATCCTTGTTCAATCGTTCCAATAAAATCGCTTTCAAATTATCCAAAAAGAGATTATCGTCGTGGATGTTGAGTAACTGACACATGAGTTTCTTCCACGTGATTTCCGGTCCCTTCGGATGCAGCGCCGGATGCGGCTTCACGCTCAACAGTCCGAGCTGCACGAACGATTTCATGGCGGTGGCAAAACCCTAAGTTAAACAAAAAAACACACAAATAAATGCGTAAATTGCTTAATAATTCATGATTGTCCACCCACTTTGTATCTGAGGGTTCCCCGTAAAACCGTGTTGGCTTCGGGGATCTTGTAGAGCTCCGAATAGATGAGCGAGTCGCGGTTGGGAAAACATTCCATGTTGAACGCCGGGAAGAAATCCACGTCGAAAGGGTGATCGAGTAAACCTCCGTCTCCGGGGATTTCGATTTTCTGAAGAGAAATGTTCATTTGACATGTTGTTTGATGAAATGTTTGATGAAATGTTGGGGATAATTGATGTTTACTTTTCCATCTTTCTTGTAGACTGCGGAATTGAGAGCTGCCATTAGGACTCCGCGAGGGCTCCAGCTGAATTTGTAACGGAGGGGGTTGTTGGAGCATTCGGGGGACGGCAGTGCGCCGCAATATGAAACGAATGATTCCACCTGCAAAGTTCAATTAATCATAAAGCAAAGATTATTGGTAAAATAAAAATTGCACATTTAGATTGCAAACTGCATTTATTCGTTGAAAAATCGCATTTTCACGTTGCAAAACTGCATTTTCACGTTGCAAAACTGCATTTTCACGTTGCAAAACTGCATTTTCACGTTGCAAAACTGCATTTTCACGTTGCAAAACTGCATTTTCACGTTGCAAAACTGCATTTTCACGTTGCAAAACTGCATTTTCACGTTGCAAAACTGCATTTTCACGTTGCAAAACTGCATTTTTACGTTGCAAAACTGCACACGTCGGATGAAAACTTGCACAAGTATTTTTTCGCACCAATGAACTTAAAAATGCGCAAATATGCAAATTTATTTTTCTCTCCGTACATCTGCTAATGGATAATGCGCCGTTCATTTTGACCCTTACTTTGCCGCCATTAAGCCTGACATCATCGAAAGCTTCCACAGCTATCAAATGATCTATTCCCGGATCCAACCCAACTTCATTAATGATGGTGATGCCCGCATCGACGGCTGCCTGATTCAGTTCCATGATCTGGGGGTTGCGGTAACTCGCCGTCACCATGTTGATTTTATGTTTTATGCAACAAGCGGCCACCTTGTGGTGAAGGGTGTACGGCAATAAACTAAAACAATTCAAATTCAAATCATTAAAAATTATTATTATTAGTAAATTCCAATATTTTGGAATTGCCTTATCACAACGTCGGCCTTTTTAATGAGATCTTCCATGTGATTAGGCCTATCGAGTACGTCGAGCAGAACGGGGTCGACATTGTTGAAGTTTCTCGCCAGTTTGTCGGCTTCTTCTTTGATGTTGGAAGCTAAAATTTCGGATTTAATTGAAAAAAATGTTGCGGGATTTATTGCTTTTGAGTGTACCTAGTGTTACGTTAATGTCCTCGTGTCTCGAGAGATATTCGATGGCTGGTGGCGCCACGAAACCGGCGCCTAGAACGAGCACGTTCTTCCCGGATCCGGTGCTCGGTTTCATTTTCAGAAATCTACAATTTTAGCAATTAAAAAAATAAAATATTATTGGACAAAAACGTTGGAGATGAAGCTTACCGAGCATTCCTTAATTCTTGGATGTATTCGAAATTTGGTGTTAGTTTTCCATTACTTGCAATCACTGCCTTTAAAATAATAGCGAGAATCAAATGTTATTGGGTTTGTGACATTGCAATCCATGGTTTACAATGCATGTGAATGGGTGTGCAGGGTTGGGCTTAGTGTAGACAACCAAATGTCAATTCAATTAATTTTTTTTTAATTTAATTCAAAAATCCAATTTGATCGGAAAAAAATCAATTTTGATTAGAAAAAAATCAATTTTGATTAAAAAAAAATCAATTTTGATTAGAAAAAAATCAATTTTGATTAAAAAAAAATCAATTTTGATTAAAAAAAAATCAATTTTGATTAGAAAAAAATCAATTTTGATTAGAAAAAAATCAATTTTGATTAAAAAAAAATCAATTTTGATTAGAAAAAAATCAATTTTGATTAGAAAAAAAATCAATTTTGATTAGAAGAAAATCAATTTTGATTAGAAAAAAATCAATTTTGATTAGAAAAAAATCAATTTTGATTAGAAAAAATCAATTTTGATCAGAAAAAAATCAATTTTGATTAGAAAAAAATCAATTTTGATTAGAAAAAAATCAATTTTGATTAGAAAAAAATCAATTTTGATTAGAAAAAAATCAATTTTGATTAGAAAAAATCAATTTTGATCAGAAAAAAATCAATTTCTATGTCTAAAAAAAATGAGTTTGTCTCAAAAAGCAAATTTATGCAAATAAAATTAAATTCTTTTTCTTCACCACAATAAAGCCACAACTAAAACCATGCATTGTCATCTCACACACGGCCACTCACTCCATAAACAACGGGATTGAATTTTTCCTCACTTAACGGAATCGTTGCATCGGAATTCAACTGCAAATAAAAAATAAAATTACAACGACAATAGCTCAAATCTCCTTTTTTTTAAAAAAAAAAAAACAAAACTTACAATATCATCTATGTAGGGAAAAAGCAATTCACCGAAGTCGTCAGTGGCTTGCAACGGTAACTGGGTCGGCATGTTGTCTATCGAACAAACCAGAACCCCAGGACCAGCAAAACTGAAAGAACAACAACAAAAAACAATCTCAAACAACTCAAACGACTCAATTGAAAACAAAAAGATATAAAAGGAAAGTCAAGCATTAGTAGAGAATTATTTACCTACAACCTCCGGAACTAGAGAGCACAATTTCAAAAACAAACAAAACTACGATTAGTAATTATTGCCTAAGTGCGACACGTTTTATTTCATATAACTTATCAATTTGACATTCCAAAAATGCAGGCAAAATTAAAATCTACGAGCCCTACCCTGTGGGAGGATTCGATTGATCTAGAGGCCGCTTCCAGCGTTCACCAGAAAACACTTGCTGACTTTTGCAGGTCCCAGGTGAGCACGTAATACAAGGTAGATTACAAGTCGAAGGAAGTTGAGAAAGAAAGAAAGAAAGAATCAAAGAGAAACGTCAAATGGAGTAAACAGTAAGAAAGAAAGAAAGAAAGAAAGAAAGAAAGAAAGAAAGAAAGAAAAGATTTGAAAGTTTTAATTATTTTATTGGGTTCGATCAAAGCTGCGCATATTATTTATTGAATAATTTGTACGTTTGATTGAGCCCAATTTCAGCGCACTCTGTTTGCCTGGTCGTAACAAAAGATAGGATGGCGAGTTTACTTAATGAGTACATTTTAAATTCTTAACGGATATTTTCACGCGTAACAAGTACATTTGTAAACCTAACAAATATTTTTTGTGTATAAAAATGAATATTTTTAAAATGTGCTTATTAAATCGTAGCTAAACACGTGAAAACATCCTCGGCCAAATAAAACAGCAACTGTTATAAAACATCAAAAGTTAACGATAGGACGGCACACCGTGTTATGGTAACAATTAAAGGTCATGGGAAGAGAAAAATAAAAATTGAGGAGAAGATTGTTTGTGTCATTATTAGACCAAATCCATTGTTGAAACGTGTTCAATTGTTTCGAGAGTGTTATATCGTTCGTTTAAACGTTTGAAAATTCTCAAATGTCCTCCATTTTTAGTTTTCGAAAGTTTCCAAAAGTTGCCGTTGGTGGCGCTATTTATGACGTCATCGGCGACAAACAAGCAGCTTTTTAGCATGGGCTTGGCTTCATTTAAGAGCTACAAAATTTTTTTTCCAAATTTGACAACACTGTTAGGTTATTGGGATTTTAATATTCAGTAAATATTCCAATTTGCTATTTGTTGCAAGTGTATAGGTTCAAAAGAACTAATAATAAATTTTCGTAGCTCTTAAATGAAGCCAAGCCCATGCTAAAAAGCTGCTTGTTTGTCGCCGATGACGTCATAAATAGCGCCACCAACGGCAACTTTTGGAAACTTTCGAAAACTAAAAATGGAGGACATTTGAGAATTTTCAAACGTTTAAACGAACGATATAACACTCTCGAAACAATTGAACACGTTTCAACAATGGATTTGGTCTAATAATGACACAAACAATCTTCTCCTCAATTTTTATTTTTCTCTTCCCATGACCTTTAACAAACCAATTCAACAAATTTAAAACCAATCAACACAAACACAAACGAAACAAGTGCGTTCAATCCGCCATTCAATTTTTTAATTTCCCAATGTTTTAATCTGTCCGATTGAACGCACCGAACGAATCGACTCGGACAAGTGACAAAACGGGTTAAACGAGCTAAACCGAGCGAGTTAAACGAACGGGCTACCGCGATATCGTACTTTGTGTAGTTTCTCCTGGCGAAACATTACGACCACGTAAACACAGCGATGAGAACTCGGCACAGCTGTAAGAATTGCACATTAAACATTCCTTTATTCATTTCGCATTACCTTTCGGTGTTCCGGTGCTGATCGGCATCGTAGAGACAAAATGGCGTGTCGATGGTCGTGCACTCGATCATGAACTCGATCGATCCGCCCGGATCGGCCGAAATGTCGCAGATGGCCAACAGCCGGTGCGGAAGAGGCGGAGAACCGACGTTCGTGGGCAGCCAGGGGGTGGACGCGGGGCGCAGCAGGTATTTGGCGTCGGGAATTGTGATGAGGCGAGGAGAATTGGGCGCCCAGTAGATGCCGTTCACTATCACAGACGCGTACGGCGCGACCTAGGCGAAACGACAGAACCATCAACTACTTCATTCATTGCGTTTCGTTATCATTTCCTCACTTTTTTGCTGAATGTTGAATAATACTCGTTCGGGTTGTCGTCGTAGTCGACCGGGTCGAACTCTTTGCCGTCTTTTCTCACCAAGTGATCCGCTCGGCTCACGGAGCATGCGTACACTTTATTTGTGGCTGCAAAGTGCAAATTAATTAAATAATTTTTGAGAATTTTGATTTTTTTTTTTTTTTTTACCTCCGTGTTCGGCGGCTTTTTTCAGCATTTCCGGCGGGACGAATTCGTGGGGTAAATCGTGGAATAATTCTTGAGCTCCCTGTTTTGATTTTTGGCAAAAATAGAACAAATTTTGATGTTTGTATTTAAATAGGGATGAAATTTGGTACTTGGGAAACGTTTCCGGAGCCCGTAAATACAAATGTGAGGGGTCCGATTGATTTGGGCATCATTCCGAGCGCTATTTCGTAACCGGCATCTCGAATGGCTTGACGGGCCATTCCGCTCGTTCGGTAATTGTGAGCTGGTCCTATATGCTAGAAAAAAGAAAAATAGCAATCCAAGTTTATCTTAGATTCTTTTATTTTGTCGCATTGGGCAAAAAAATGCATTTTTAGTAATTGTTTAGTAATTGTTTTTAGATTTAAAAATAAAACACTTTTTAGCCAAAAAGATCACTTTTAAGCCTAAAAAGATCACTTTTAAGCCTAAAAAGATCACTTTTAAAACCATAAAATCACCTTTAAGCCAAATAAATCACTTTTAAGCAAAATAAAAGCAATTTTTAAAATATTTTCTAAGATGATGATGCACTTATTTGAGCAAAATGTATTTTTAGACTCACAAATGGATTCTAGATGCAAAGATTGACTTTTTTAGACCTTGAACTACCAAAAATTGACCCTTTTTGGCCAAAATAATATCAAAATTTCACTTTTTTTCAAAAATGCAATTTCGTATTCATTTTGTCTTTTCCGCTTACTCATATTACTCAGATTTCAATTAAATGCAACTAATATTAAGACGTTATCTAATCTCGCTACAGTTTATCAGCGACATAACATTTTACCATGAATGGTGTGTGGTGACCTAGAGCCAACAATCGCAATCCTAAACCATGCAGAATATTGATCATTCCAGCGACTCCGGCCCAAATTCCAAACGCAACAACCCGCTGACCTTTGCTGTCCACCATCTTCTCGTAATCGATCAACCGAATATTCTACAACAACAAAAAAAAAAAAAAATTTTGAACTCATGTAATTGATAACTCTTTAATTTGGCATCACTTTTTCCAAGATGGCATCCAATAACGGCATGTTGGCTTCCTGGGCTTTGATGGTGTGTGAGAAAAAGCAATAGGTTTTATCCGGAATTAAGGTGTCGATGGGGACTTGTTTGACGCCGACTATGACCGGCGCTTCGTTTATTTCTTCTTGGATAATGGCGCCCGCGTTTGCGTACGCCTAATCGAATAGAAATTTCATTGATGTTTGGACATTTCAATTTGGTCGGCACCAACCCACTTGCATCGGATACGCTCTACGGTTGGACGGCTGCACCAACACTCTGCATCCTTGTTTGATTAGTTGGCGCACGTTCGAAGGCGATAACGGCGCTCTTCTTTCCCACACTGACGAATCCTCGCGACGGATCGCGATCATCTGCATTCAAAAAGTCTAATGTCATTTCACGAGACAAGAAAAGATGCACTTCCGGCATAAAACGATACATTTTGTGTACAAAACGATGCATTTTGTGCACAAAAAGATGCATTTTGTGCACAAAAAGATGCATTTTGTGCATAAAACAATGCATTTTGTGCATAAAACGATGCCTTTTGTGCATAAAACGATGCATTTTGTGCATAAAACGATGCATTTTGTGCATAAAACGATGCATTAAAAAAATGCATTTTCAGCATGAAAAAAAATGCATTTTCAGTCTTAAAACAAATGCATTTTCAGTCTTAAAAAAAATGCATTTTCAGTATTAAAAAAAATGCATTTTCAGAATTAAAAAAAAGGAAATTTTAGCATAAAAAATGTATTTTCACTGAAAATAAAAATAGAAAATAAAATTAAAATTTTTAAAATACTTTTCCAGCCAGTGGTTTTGAACTTGAACATCGTATATCATATTTCAATTGGCTCCAATTCCATCTTATTGATTTATTTATTTTAAGGCACACAAATCTTGCGTCTGAAAATAAAGTAAAAGTTTATGAATAAATAGATAAATTCTGAGATATTTGCTCGGCAGTTGCTGCTGCTCCAGAAAAGCCAATGCATTTAATTAGTATTACATAAGTGAAGACATAACGAAACAAATAACGAGTTTTTAACTAAAATGCGGCTGCGTTACTACGCAGACGTGGCGCACATGAACTGCGCGCGCTTTGTGCATCACTTACTCAAGATACTCATTTTGCAGGTTGCAAGATAAGCTCAGATCATCCACTCTATCGCTCCATTATCTTCCACGTCCTATCTGGTTTTTCGACCGATTTAAACTGCGGTCACCTGAGTGCTTATTTTTAGCCTCGAAACACTTCCGGTGTTGTAGTAGGATTAATGCTGCCATCTAGCAGCGGAAAAGAAAAGTAAAGAAATAAGCAATGGCGGACAAATGGAATTAAAAGGCTTAATTTTTAATCAAATAATCGAATAAAATTACAAACTGACTAAGAATGTTCTTGTTAAATTTAATTGTTTTCGTTTGGGTTGGTGTTTATGTCTCCCTCGATCGATATGTTGTTAATCCGGAACATGGTGTAAGGATGACGCGTAACTGGCAAGTAAATAAAAAAAATCAACAGAATTCAACAAACATCAACAAAAATCAACAAAAACCCAACAAAAATCAACAAAACCCAACAAAAATCAACAAAAGTTAACAAAAACCCAACAAAAATCAACAAAAATCAACAAAAATTAACAAAAACCCAACAAAATTCAACCAAAACCCAACAAAATTCAACAAAAACCCAACAATAATCATCAAAATAATAAAAATATTTAAAAATTATTATTTACGTTGCATTCTGCTGTAACTACTTCTTCTCTGGTAGAAGAAATCAGTGATTAGATGAGATAAGGTTTTTTCTACGACCGTTACACTGACTTTCACCAAATTTGGACTTTTATTAATAAAATAAAAATTAATAAATTATTAAAAGTTTAAAAATAAACTGTAATTGATTTACTCGAGTAACGGTCTTCCAATTAGTGTAAAATCCGACCCGCCAACGAGAATAACCTATAAAATTGATTTCAAAGTCGATTATTTGTCGTCTAAAATGATATTTGCAAGCATATACTTTAGTTAGCTGTAAAGATTCGCCTATTTCTGGTACAAAGTCGTGTTGAACTACTATCAAGTCTTCATTCGTGACTTTAAACTGTTGTCCACATATGTACACCACTGCGAATAATCTGCCTTGTTCGTTCGATGCAATTTGCTCGTTTATTTTGCCAATCACGGCTGAAATTTGACGGAAATTGATTAAAAATTTGTTTTTGTGCATTTGAAATTGAATTTTACCGCTAGAAAATTGATTATCCACTTCCTTGCGTTCTGCTTCTGATGGCACGACTTCTTGTCTGTGTAGTCTTAAAAATAATATATAAAAATTAGGAAAAGTTGTATTTTTTATTTAATAAAAATTCACCTGCTTCTAGAATAAACGCTCGAAGAGCTAAAATTTGTATTGAGTCGGCTGTCCGAAAGCAAGCAACATCGATCTAAATGTTATAAAGTATTAAATAATTTTCCAATGCACATTAAATGGCAATTAACGTTACTTTGGTGGAATAGTGAGCGAGGTAATCTGCGAAGAGCGAGCACCATGCTGGCCGCCATGTTTATAAGAAAGGTTTAAATTTCGGAAGATAGAGGGCGCCAATTCGTTCGGTCGAAAAGAAAAAGAAAAAAATTAATTTATTGATTATTATTATTATACAGTAATTTATTATTTATTTGAAAATTAAAAAGGAAAGATAAATATTAAATAAACCGATTTTTGTTTTGTAATTAACCAATGACGAATAAACCGCACAAATTGGCGCTATTTTGAAAATTTATTTATATAAACTGTACAAACAAAAAGAAAGTTTATGAACATGATTTTTATTGCACAGTATTGAAACATTCCTTGCAAAATTATGAAATTTTTTTACAATTGAATCATCATATATATTACCATATTACTCATTTTTTTTTCATTTTTTTGAAATTTAATGTTTTAAACTTTATCTATTATTTTTCAACACTGGTTAAATTCTACTTCTTTCCAAAAAGCATTTAAATCATTACAACAAAAATATAAAGATCCCTACATCGAGTGTAATCATTTCAATTATTTATTCAATTTCCAACTGCTTTTTTAGACCAAGAAATCATGCTAAAATTAATTTTTCCCCCATTTCTTTTTCTTTTTTTTAAATATATATATTATGTATATATATATATATAGTTGAAAAGACATTTTGAAAAGAAATAAATAACAATTATAAACATACACCTGCATTCAAATGACAAATCTCTGCAAAAATTATGGATTAGGACACAGATAAACAGCAAAACACATCCTCATAGCTGCACTAGAATTTGTCAACAAATTTCTTATTTTCAAAACAAAAACATAGATGTATATAGTATATAGAGATCCTGAGCAACTAATTAAACAACTACAATCTTCTTTTTTTAAAAAAAAAATCCATACATTCTCGTTTCCTTTAGACAAATCAAAATGGCCGCCACGAAACAAATCCAAGGAGATATGGGCGCCGCCATCTTGAAGAAATTGGAAGAAAATCAAAACCCAGAAAACCCAAGATCTCTAATTTAGTTTTAGACACACATATACATCTAGAAATGATAAACGAACATATTTTTCTCCCTTTTTAAAATTTAAACTTTTAAATTCTGGTCCCAAACCAAGTCAAAATCGAAATCGGAACTGAAAATTTAAAAAAAAAAGAAAAAGAAAAAGAAAAACCCTCGAAATCAATGGATGGTTGCTGCACTTTGGCATTGACTGTGGCTGTGAGCACATTTTGAATAAAACCATTTCCTTGTCTTTCGTAAATATTTTTTAAGTTCCAGAATAAAGGCACTGGGCAGAGAAAAAAATTTGAGGAGGAGAAAAAACGTAGTAGCGTAATAATTATAAGAGAATACATGATTAGAAAGAGACAATATCAAACTTGTTTATCTGTTTTTGTTTTTTTTTAGTATAGAAAGCTGTTTGTTATTTAATTTTTTTTTTTTGGATTTTTTTGAAATTTCTGAATATTTTTTTTTTTTGCAACAACTATACAAAATTCCCTTTTTATTTTTTTTCCTTTTTTGTTTAACACATCAAACTATTTCCACACATAAAAAATAACGAAGAAAAAAAATCAATTTTTATTTATATTATATATATATATTTATATATTTTTTTTTTATTTATTATTTTATTTTTATTTTATTTTTTTGAAAACCTTCACGACGGTGAGCAAAGAGTGATTTTTGGCAATGACGTCATAACACCAAAAATGAGGATCAAAATCAAAACTTGTTGGCACGAGATTTAAAAATTGTTTCATTTTTTGAACTTTTTTTTTTGTTTGTTTTTTTTTTGGGATTTTTGTTTTGTTTTTAAAAAGGTCAATTGTTACCAGTTTTACCTTGCTGCTAAAGCGTTATAATTAGAAATCTTGTAAAACAGTAGAAGAAAATTTGTTGTTACGTAAATCAGCACACTCGACGCCATCTTCCAATAATTCCATTCACCGGAACCCAAAAAATAAAATAAATTAAATTAAATTAAATTAAAAACAATAACAAATGAAGCATTCATTCCTTCAACAATCACAGACTCGTAATCAACTAGGCACTTTCTTTCCTATTAAAAAGAAAATCAAAAATTCAAATTAATCCATAATTTTCCATAATTTTCATAATTTCCATAATTTCTACAATTTTCATAATTTTCAATAAAAAAAAACAATTTAAAAAAAAAATAAAAATTTAAAAAAACTTTCCATTTTGTTTTGTTTCATTCAACACCAACAACTATTAAATTCTTCATTTCCAATCACTTCATCATGATCAACAATTTGCGAATCTTCACTGGGCTTTCCCGCGCACTAACGGAGCCCAAAATTGCATCTCAACAAATTCCCGAGACGTTTTCAAAGCCGTCTCACGAGAGGCGCACGCGCCACCTCATAAAAAATGAATCGACAACAAGCGTGGCGTAGAAACCCACGTCCTATAATGACGACACGTAGAGACTCTCGTCTTCGTTCTCCTCCGATGAACCAGCGGCAGCAGCAGCCGTGTCCGGAGCGCCCGGTGCGCCGGCCGCGCCTTGTTGTCGACGATTCGCGTCGCTCCTGTTCAGCACTCTCAGCGTGTCGTTGTTGTTGTCCTCGTTCTGCAAGCGAATGCTGGGCGGGACTCGCTCTGCCTGTAGCAGGTGATGCGCCGCACGATCCATCTCTTCGGCCGTCATGTCCATCGCCTCGCACATCTCGCGAGAAGCCGCGCGCACAAACTCCGGGTCACAATATTCACCTAATCCCTGCTCTTGAAGAACCTGCGTATCAAAACATCAACATTTCATCAAACACTCAACAATTTTCTCTATTCCTAAAGGATCCCCTGGTGGCTGGTATACACATAAAAAATGCATTCTTTCAGATTGAAATACTTGTTCTGGCCTAAAAATGCACTTTTTTTATTGTCTGGGTCATAAAAATGCATTATTTTGCATTTATTTTCTATTTTTTCAACTTAAAATGAATTAAATTCCCATAAAAATGCATTTTTCCCGCCTGCAAAGGCACTTTTTCTGCTTGATAATGTTGTAAAGATGCTCCAAAAGAGTTTTTAAAACGTTTTTCTAAACAAGAGTTAATTGCAAATAACATACCCTTCCGACGAGACTCTCAGCACTCCCGACCACTTCGGGGTAGGCCCGCTCCTTCTCCCTCGGACTGCTGGGCACCGATCGGGGACCGTAAGAAATCCCTACTGCTGGAATTGTTCCGTTGGAATCGGCGCGAATAGGACCTAATGCATTTTCCAAACAAACCAAATAAGTATACATCGATTCTATTCTAGATAGTTAACACCGTCTCTCCGTGAAGCAAAACTTTTGCATCTAAAATGTGTGTTTGTTGAGGCAGACAGTTGTGTTTGTGCGAGCATGGAAAACGCCAGAATTGGCCTCAGCCGCACCAACGAGAACTTTACCTCAATGAAAACACACCTCCAGCTCCCCAGGGACAACGCAAGTGTGCAAGTTGTGCACAGCACAAGGGCGCCTCACAAGAGGGGCGCCGTCGAAGTTTGCTAAGCGCGGATTAATAAATGGCATCTTTGGACAAGCGCCGAAAAATGTTTGCCAGTAGGCCTATGTGATTACTCTTTGAAGCGAATGCGAATGCGATACTGCAGTTTGGCGATATCTTTGCAATATATTGCATTCGCGTTATATCGCTTAGAACTATATTCAAAACCACCACAACGTTGATCTATTTCACTGGTATAAGGACACAAAAAAGTAGCTCATAACACCAGAATTGTACTCTAACTCCAGACATTGTGATTGATTACCAACATTGTCAAAGGTGATGCTTTGATACAGAACTACTTTTCCACGTAGTAGAACACAGTACACAGTTAGGCGTAAACAGGCCGAAATAGATCAACGTTGTGGTGGTTTTGAGTATAGCGATGTAATTGCAATATCGCAAGATATGGCGATATTGCAAGATATCGCAATATCGCATGTATGGGGCCGTCCATAAATTACACAACGCAAAATTTGCGATTTGTAGACCCTGGCTAACATTTTGGCGTGCGCGTGACAAAGATGGCGCGCTATCCAAAGTAACTCGATTCTACGGTGTGTTAACGTACTCTACTGTACTGTACTGTTAAAGTGTGAGTTAAAAGCTAGGATGTGGAGAGTTCGAAGTAACTATCTATGACCAGAAGTAAACCACCAAATACTAATCTAGCTGGTACTGTTCTGCTTGCGCTAACTAAATGTGTAGCGGGTAACGCATATTAAAATATAAGACGACACCAAATGACAGACGACACCGATGGCGGTAAGTGTGTTATGTTCCTTGTTACCTGCACCCGCGGCTGGCAGCGATGCGCGTTGGCGTCGTCTTATCGCGTGCTCTGCCGTCGGAGGAGGAGGAGAAGGGGGCAGCATACCTGCCAGTGCAAGCGCTTGGAGCTGAGCGAAGCGTAGTGGCGTCGCCAGTTTGCTCACGATCGGCTGCTCTTGGCTGTCCTGTTTCCTTATGCAAGGAAGGCGGAAAGAGCCCGTACGTATCGGATGACGAGGCGGAGGTGTGGGCGGAGATATCTCGGAAAAAGGTTCCTCCTCGTTGTATGAATATCTGGAAACAAATCAAAGGTGGAAAATAATTAATTCTCGAGCATTTTTGCTTTCGACATTCGAGATTTACGTTTGGTGGACCCGGGTTTTCTTTCTAGGGTCACCGTTGGTAACACGCAGAGGTCTCATAGGAATGGCTTCTTCTCTGTCTATTGGTAATCTTAACGGAGTTCCTTGTGCGTCACTCAAACTTGAAAAACAACAATGTGTCAAAAGTGAGATCATTGACCAGTGGCCAAGCTGTCACGAATGTTCAGTTTTGGGGACATTCCATCAAACAAGTTATATTGCTATTTTTATATTGCAGTGTGACGTTTTACATGGTCGTAGCCCCATAGGCGAGGTACCTGTGGGACGAGGTTCTTAAGAGCCCACCAACCTTGCATTTGCACCGAGAACTAAGAAAACCACAGAAAACCCAGTTGGAGGTGGGTAGCAGATGTTCTAAGCTGGGTTCACACTTGTGTTCACACTAGACACAATGCAACGCAATGCAAGGAAACATTAGTCAAACGCAACGCAGAGTGTTCACACTGTAGGGCACGTGAAACAATTGATGTTGCATCTGGCCAATCAGATGGTTTCAATAAAACCTGGAATTGGGTTTAGTTCTAGAACTAGTTCCAGAATCCGAAAATGGAGGCCTGTTTGCATGTGGCAAAGTCTCGCCAACCAGACGTGAATCGACGAGAGTTGGAGTCAATCATGATTCGTTGGCCACAAGACCTTTCCTTGCGTTGTGTCTTGGAGCTGAAGCAGGAATTGGCGTCAACGTCAAGAATTTTTGGACGCAAGCAGCTTGCATTGCGTCTAGTGTGAACACAAGTGCGAACCTAGCTTTACCATATAAACAGTATCTTAATCAGACTCGGATAGAAAAACAACTGGGATTCTTAGCAGGTCACCCATCCATTTAGTGACCAGACCCAATGCTGCTTATTGGCCATTATAGAAATACTGTTTTTGTTTTCTATCAGAGCACCCATGCCGAGTCCCTACAGACGATTCACTTCAACTGATTGGATGTTAACCAACCTGACTTACCTAGATTGACTGAGTTGTTGCTGTTCGGCGTCGCCCATCGCACGATGAGTCGAGGGGCTGGTGCCGACCACCAAATTGATGTGATTCACGGCACGATGCTTGACCGGAGTTACTTGGAACGAGTTGTGTGGAGACACGTGTGACGAACTGGTGGGTGATACTTGTTGCTTCGAAATCGAGTGTGTTGCTTTCACCATTAAAGACCTAGTCCGTTGAGGGAAATTCGAGTGTTTACCTCGCACTGATGACCACATACTTCCAAACAAAGAATGGTTTCTCTGCAAGGCAAAATCAAAGAAATGAAACAAGAACAAAAAAATACTTAATGACCTTTATTGGAGGTGTCTATTGACAGAGGAAAACGCTTTGCTCCAAAACTCCCATTGATAGGTAAAAGCATCGTGCATGACATCTGCTTAAAGGGAATTTTCTCAGACACAAGATGAAGGTATCGGGTGGCCCACATAAAACCGGCCCGACAATACAAAGAGGGTTATGAAGGGTGTCTCAAAAAAATGTATACACGCACAAAATTAAATATACATAAATCATTAGCTGTGGGCCTTTTTATACTGGGTTCGAATGCCGTGGTACTTTCCTCTGACAGCAGACTTTCACCATTTAATTAGTATACATACTCTGTGCATCGGTTCAATGTCTGTCGTGTCCCCGAAATTATCCTCATCCAAGTTGCCGGAAATAGCCCGTCGAATATCAGGTCCAGCCTCGTGCAAAGTTCGCAGCCCCGCCTGCAGGGCCACGGTGTTCTCGTGCTGCTTGTTGCCTTGCTCTTTGAGCGTGTCCTCTTTCTTCTTCTTGAATCTCCGGAAATAGTCTTGAATGAGGAACGTTGCATAGAACTTTCCGACGGTCACGTCATCGTCGGCTCCTCCTGGTGGCACCACTTGGTCCAACAACTTGGGATTAGTTCTTTTCCACACCTTTTTGATTTGTGCACGTAAGTCGTCGTTACACTGATCGATGTTGCCCTCGGTCTTGATTTTTAAATTGGTCCTCACCAGGGCAAACAGTGTTGCGTTGAACATAACCGTTCCATCGCTATTTAACGGCATGTTCATCGATACCAATTTCTAATTACAAATGTCAACATTAACAACAGAAACTACGACTGCGATTGATTACCTTATTTCTCGAAATAGAGAACCTATCAACCCGCACCTGTCCGACCCTAATTCTTCAATTTTGTTTACAAATCCTAAAACTTTCTACTAAAGTAGTCAGCAGTTTGTAAACATTTTCTAGAATACACAATTTGAGACCCCTAAAAATTGGAGGCCCTAGGCATTAACCTACAGCTCGCGCCCAGTATCTTGATGCTAAATTCATACTGCGCATGTTATTCTGCGCAGACGCAGACAGTTGACATTTAGCAGTGTCAAGCCTAATTAGACTTTCTAAAAGTTGCAACTTCTACATAAGTGGTTCAAGTGTGAGCTAGGCATTATGTCAGACCTAATAATGCTAGGTAAAATAAAGTAAATAAACAAAAATGAACTCATTAATTTAGTAATTTAGAGCATGGTACTAAAATATTTATTATTATTATTATTATTATTATTATTATTATTTAAAATAATAATATTGTTGCATTTATGTTCAGGCGTAGTTTGGGCGAGAGCTGTAGGCTTAACACTGCTAAATATCAACTGGAATTAGGAAATCATCTGAGCAGAATATGATGCGCAGTATAAATTTGGCATCAAGATACCAGGCACGAACTGTAGTGATCTTATGGTTAAAAGCGCCACTGCCTTTCGCCTTTCTATTTCGAGAAATGTGGTATTCAATAGGTGTGTTCAATTCTCAAAAGTCGAATTGACTTATTTGTCTGAAATGATTTCTCCAAACAGGATACGACGTTTTTTATACATTGTATCTCCGAGAAGTCAACTTGAAAGAATTCAAATAAGAGGATTAAGACTAACTGAAATTGAAATCAATTGCTTGACTTCTAGAACTGACTTCGTATCTCTTCTGCACATGCTATTGGCTATTGTTATTATATTACATGTTGTAGTTTTTAGTGTGTTCAATCGAGAATTCACTTCTTTAAGACACTTTGTGTTTTGACGTTTGAATGCACCTACATTATCAAGGCCGGTTAGCTGTTATGCAGGGCAGCGTGCAAGTTTCTCAAACCGGCCCTGTTCGTTGTTTACCATTTACCTTACAAGCCGTTCTATGAGGACATAATTTACCAAATCCTAAAGGAGGAGAAATTTTCCTAAGTAAAGTAACTACGTCCAAATGCTTGATCCGACCCCTGTGTTTTCGTAAAAGTCAATTTTCCAATTAATCTTATTTATTAATCAAAATTTTCAATTTGATTTCGTACTTTGCATCAGGATCGTATTCGGACCATAGACGAACGAATTCGTCCAAATGATGTGGTCCTAAAATGGACCAATCACGTGTTAGATAATCAAAATTGTCCATGATGACAGCTACGAATAAATTAATGATCTGAAAAGGAAGAAGCCTAGTCAGATTTGTTTCCATTGCTGCAATTCAGTGATTAAATGCCACAAGGATCTGCCAGAATGCCAAAATTATAATGCAATGTATTGCCATGTTTTTTGAAATGCATTTTTGCGAGCTATTGGTTTACAAACGGCAATTCATTTTGTAAATTGTGTTATGAAATGCATTATTTAACGTACAAATAATCAAGGTCGAACGAGAAGTATATAAAGTTCCGTCATCAGAGATTAAAATGGCGGTTCCAGTCTGGCTTTAGCACTGTTGGGACACATTATGACGTCACAAAGTGTTCCTAATATTGACTTCACATAGGCAAATACGCGGAACGATAACAAAATAATAATCGCGCACTTTGTGACGTCATAATAATTAACCAATCACAGAAAACTCCCTGATGACATAACCTTAGGTACTTCTCGTTCGACCTTGCAAATAATACACTTAACTCCGCGAATTGCTAAAGATTGTGGAATGCATTAATAAGTGCAAAGCAATATATTGTAAAAAATATTTTCTAAGCATTCCCAAGTGTGGCAGTTAATCGCTGAAATACGGATAAGTTGCTTGAATTACCAAAAAAGAACACAAAATGTAGAAGGAAATGAAGTAAGGCATGGCAAAATCGGTGCCGCATATATGTTCGGCATTTTCTTCCGAGTCCTTGTCGCATTTTGCCGATTGAGTGTTAGAACAGGCCAACATGATTTCTTGCCACGCCTCACCTGTTGCTGACCTAAATAGAACTAGGACGGCTTGGGGAAATGTTTGAAAATTGTTGTTACGTGTTATGTGAGAGTCGTTGTTAATGGCTATTTTGCCAAAAGTCTGAAAAAATCAAATTAGTCGACTCAAAGGCTAGAAAAGTGTCCCCGATGCCGTCCTGTCTCCTTACCTGCATTCCTATGACTGCATAGATGAAGAAAAGAAGAACAATGAGGAGAGCTACATACGGCAATGCCTTTTTGTAAAAGAAACAAAGAGGATAAAATCATGCCGTTTGATCGTACTAATAAACGCATTGTTTTCATACCTGAAATGATTTGATGAAAGTCCATAACAGCGTACGAATCCCTTCTCCTCTACTGAGAAGTTTGACTAAACGCATCACACGGAACAGACGGAAAAAACTAACGCTGACCATCCCACTCGCCTAAGTGAACGAACCAAACAAGAAATGATTTAGATTTAATTGCATTTTCAATGTTGTGCTCTGCTAAGCCTACCTTTTGAATTACTCGTCCTTCGTCATCGTAAGCTTTTTCACCCATTTCTGATAAGACTATATCAATGAAACTACCTAAAACTATGATAAAATCGAACACATTCCACGCATCTCCAAAATAATTCTGCAAGAAAAGGACATAAAAGATCGATTTTAAATTTTTATTAACCGATTAAACCTACTTCTAGCTTCAGACTGTGTCATGTTCACCTCCCCCCCCCCCTAGTGCAATTAATTAAATCAAATCACGCACTATAACCTGCGGGGGCGCACATCTAGCGCGACACAATCTAGCGCGACAATACGTTACAATACGTCGTTAGCCCTTCTTAGGAATTAAACCTAAAATATACGTAGTCGCAGTTTCAAAAGTCGCGGGGTTTTTCAATACGGTAGCAAGCAGCCAATCACAATTTATTTCGTTCAGTGTGAACACAGTGCGAAGCTAGGTTGACACGATACGACGCGACACATACCTTAAATCGAAAGGCCATTAATTTTAAAAGGAATTCTAAGGCAAATAAACCGGTGAATAGCATGTTGAGACCGTCGCAAAATTTACTATACACACCAGACTCGCCTTCAAACTGAAAAATAATTGCAATCAAAGTAAACAAAATGCTTTTTCCAACGCTCTATTTATATTTAGTAACGCTTGTTCGTACCCTCATAGCTAGAGTAATTGTATTCAACATGATAAGGACAAAAAGTCCGTATTCAAAATATTGTGACGTCACCAACCACCAAACTTTGTACTGAATTCGTAATTTGGGAATATATCGACGCACAGGTTTCGCCTTTAGTGCAAACTCGACGCAATTCCTCTGTGGGTTCGAAATTAAATTAATTAATTAGTTAATTAATCAATCAATTCAAACCTGATTTTTATCGAGATCACAATTTTTATATTCCTGTTCTCCCTCGTTTTGAAAAGTGACAATCACAAAACCAACAAAGATGTTGACCATAAAAAACGCGATAATGATGATGTAGATGATGTAATAAATTGCGACAAATGGTCGGTGGTTATGAACGGGACCTTTATCTTCCTGTTCGGAATCGATTGACTTTTCCAACAACCTGAAAACAGCAAAATAAATGAGAGCTTAGCTTAGCAAATATTGCTTTACAGCATAAACACGATTGGAAAATATTCATGAAAAATACATTTCCTTACTAATCCCATTGTGCTCGACAACTTTTCAATTGTAAATTCTCTTCTAAATTGATTAGTTACGAAGTCAGAAAATTAAGGACCCTGAAAAACCCATTCCAAAGTCACAGAAAATATTTTGTCTGGAAAGCTAATTTGGGATTTAGTATTGAACAAAATATTTCCGGATTTTGTAATTGAAACACCCTCGCACTATCGGAGGATTTATTTATTTACACCCACGGACAAAACAACTTCCCTGCAGTACAGCTTTTTTAAGTTTGTCCACAATGAAGCATAAAGAATTGAGATTTAATGACGTCATTATTTGCCTGTCTATGACGTCATTGAATCTCAGTTCTTTATGCCTCCACGGGTGTACATACACCTAATGTCCGATTACATTCGAAACTCTTTATAACGAATCGGAAGGGACCCAAAAAATCGTTATAACGATAATTCGTTATATCGCGATTCGTTATAAAGAGTTTCGACTGTATGCGAAAAAATCGGTTTTATTGACGCTTTATTCTATTAATTTGTGTACTAACTGTGGCCATCCTTCGAATGTGGACACAGTGAATAGAGTGAGCATGGCCTTGCTCACGTCGTCGAAATTGAAATCATTGTTTTTCCATTCCCTGTCTTTCACTACGGGCCGTCTAATATCGCCTTCCTTATATTCGATATAAGTGCCCCTAAAAAATATATTTTATTTTAAAAATTTATTTAATAAAAAAAAAAAATTAAAATTGCAATACTCACTGGCATTCGTGTTTATAAAACTTAGTTCTATCATTGCACGAAAAAAATTTTCCCTGTTGGTTAGAAATTGAATTAGATTAAATTAGAACAAAAAGTGCCACGTGATGGTGTGTGTATGTGAAAAAAACAAACAAAAAATTGACCACATACAACATTCAGTTTTGTGATGAGGAAGAGGAAGAAATTGACGCATCACACACAAAGACAAAGGAATTTAAAATTTAAATAAAAAATAAAAAAAATAAAAAAATAAAATAAAATGGTGAAAAACCAAAATAATAACAAAAACAAAATGTGACATCAACAACTAACATTTTTAGTTGATAAAAACTAAGGTGTAAAAAAATGTATAAAAAAAAAGCAACAGAATTTTGGTCAGAGATGAAACTAGCTGCTACAGTGCATTTCAAAAGCAGATATATATCAGATATATTTTTTTTTTATTTCTCTTGTTCGTATATGTCCTACTTTGAATTGATTTGTGCCATTATCAAACGTGTTGACGCTACGAAAGAAGAGAGAAGAAAAAGTGAGAAAATAAATTGAAGAAAAGCGTGAAAACACACTCAAAGTAAAATAAAATAAAAGAGTCACACTTAAAATGTTTAGTATTTTTACTTTAATCGTGTCAATTCCATTCGAAAAACATGCAAATGTTTATAAAACCAAGAAATGTTTTTTTTTCAAAATCAAATATGGCGCTTTAATAATGGCGCGAATAAGGTGAATATATTCGAAATAAATTCAATGCTTTTGACGGCTTCAAAAAACAAAAATTATACATTTCGAGAGTCTTGAAAAGCCATAAAAGCATTTTATTCACTCAAACAAACAAACAAAACGACAAACCCCCGATCCATTTTGTCCAAAATGGCGGTTTACCGCTTCGTTCGTCAACAGATTTATTCAATAGATGCATTCAACAGTTTATGATGTCTTTTCTGTTTATTTATAGAAACATCAAAAACGACATAAACACAAACTTCCCACATGGTTAAAAAAAATTGCACGCAAAAATGAATTACAAAATGCATTTTCGTGAGACCCAATGCATTTTTTAACGTGGCTTTCTAGGACCAACCAACCAACAACGCCATTTTTAATTTATTCGTTATAGATTGTATAATTGTAATGTATTTTTGAAGGATATGGGTGTTGAACGCACCTAGTGTTTGTCATGTAAGACGAATAGAAAAGAAGAGTGTGTGTTAACGACGGATGCATTATTTCTCGGGTTAGTTACCTTGAAAATCTGTACTCCTACGACAGCAAACATGAACTGTAGCAGATAGGTGACCAACATGATGTTGCCTATAGTTTTGATGGCTACTATCACGCACTTGACTACATACTAAAATACGAAAAAAAACAACAAAAGAAACCAAAAAAAAATATTCAAAGGATTTCTGGGGCTAATCAAACGGGGAAGGATTACACGTGTGTGTTTGTGTGTGTGTGTGGGTGTGTGTGTGTGTGTGTGTTTGTGTGCCGGTTTCGTCATCCGCCCTAGTGTTGTTTGTCCCTACCTTGAAAAGCTGAACTCCAATGACCGCAAACATGAATTGGAGTAAACAGGTGACCAACATGATGTTTCCTATAGTTTTCACTGCTACTATCACACATTGGACTACATGCTACAAACGAAGAAATACATCAAACACCATTTTCTACCCCCAAAATAAATCTCGAATCGAATTAAGGATTTTTCAACGGAAAAAGTCGAAAAAGCCGAATTTCTTCAACCAAATCTGGAAAAATAGATCCATTATGACGATGGGAAGGAAATTGTGACGATATAATTTTGTTTTTTCGAACTTAAGTGGTGATTTGTGTTGAAAACGGGCTTACTTTGAGTCCTTTGGCACGATTAATGGCACGGAGAGGACGAAGTACGCGCAACACACGGAGAATTTTCACTACAGACATGGCGTCGTTCCTGCAACCAAAATATCGCTCAATATTGCTCCGTAGCAAATAATTAAAATACGTACGCGGCAAAAAACGAGACTAGTGATACGCAAACGACCAAAATGTCAAGCAAATTGAAGGCGCTACGGCAAAAGGAACCCTTGTGTAAGATAAGCCCGTAAGAAATCACTTTAAGTGTAATTTCGATCGTAAACACTGACGTGAAGAAGTAGTCGAAGTTTTGCAGTATCTGAAATTAGTTCGTCATTGAAAGGATTAAAGGAATAAATCAAAATGTGTAAATTACGCGATTTCTTTCCGATTTTGAATTAAGAGGGTCCTCAGCTGCCAGCATTGAACTGCTTACCAAAATGCAACATAAAATAATATTACTGAAATACGAATGGTTGCATACTTTGTGACATAAAATACGGAATCTAGAAAAAAATATATTTAAAGTTATAATATTTAATTATTTGAAAAATTGAATGAAAATAAAAAATCTGGAATGAGATTTTCAAGAGTTGACCTTTTGCTGGGTTGCTTACATGTGCTGCAGTGAATTGTTGTGGAAACTGATGTAAGTTAGTTTGTACCTGTGACCCACATTGTATTAATTCTAAGAAAAGGGTTTTAATCCCCTTCTATTGTAATTCTGAACAAGAATAAAAATTTACTGTACTTTTGGAAATGTAACTGTACACATGCGTTTTCTTGTGTTTTCTGAATTTGCACTAAATCCAACTCCATCCGTTATCCAAGATAAGTTTTAAGAATTATTATTATATATTTTAAATCGCTGCTGCGACTATAGGTTTTAATCAGTTTTATTAAAACCCATTGAATTTTATTAATTTTGTTGAAATTTTACGAAATTTTATCAGATTTTATTAAAATTTCATGAAATTTTATCCGATTATATGGAAATTTTATCTAATTTCATTAAAATTTCATGAAATTTTATCCGATTATATGGAAATTTTATCTGATTTCATTAAAATTTCATCGGATTTCATTAAAATTTCATCGAATTTCATTAAACTTTCATCGGATTTCATTAAAATTTCATGCAAATTTCATGCAATTTTATTAAAATTTAATGAAATTTCATCGGATTTTATTAAAATTTTATAAAATTTCATCAGATTTTATTAAAATTTTATGAAAATTCATCAGATTTTATTAAAATTTCATGAAATTTTATCAGATTTTATTAAAATTTTCGGAATTTTTATCACATTTCTACCAAAATCCAAACGCGTATAAGTAAAGCCCAGCCAAAGGTCCTCCAAAAAGCCTCAACAGTCAACACCCTCAACTTACTTATTAGTATGCGAAAAAACAAAAAACGTCGAGTATTTCGGCATCGGTTTAATTTTAGTGGGCATGCTCATCTCGCTCATTCTACGAGGCCGTGCGGTCGTCGACAATGTGGTTGAACCTCTTTCTTCCTCCTCCTCCTCGTCTTCCTCGCCCTCGTAATCCTCATCGTCCCCGTACTCGTCGTCCATATCTTCATCATCTCCGCGCTCCTCGTCCTCGTCCTTTTCGATCACGATCGGCTTACTGCAATCAACGCCACACATTTAATTCGTCTTATTCGTCTTATTATGTGCTTCCTTACGTTCTCAGCGATGGGGCCCTCATCAAGTGGTTCATCTGGGTCATGTCGATTTTCACTTGATTATCCTTCTTCATTTCTCCGTCGCCATCGCCGGCGTCTCCTTCGCCCTCTCCAGGCTCCAATTCGGCGGTGCCTTTGTCTTTGTCCATCTCGGCGCCTTCGAGCGCCGGGTGCGGGGTGCCGCTGCGGGACCGCGACTGTTTTTCTTTCGTTTCTTCTTCCTCTTTCTCGATGGCGGTCAAACTTTCGGCGTCTGCTAAATTGTCCACGGCAATAGCCAAGAAAACGTTCAAAAGGATGTCTGTTTTATGCGTTAAGGTTAGTTCGCTTAGTATTGAATCGCAAACGTGTCTGTCGAACAAAAGGTTGGTAAATTAATTAGACGAAATTATGGTAAATTTAGACGAAATTATGGTAAATTTAGACGAAATTATGGTAAATTTAGACGAAATTATGGTAAATTTAGACGAAATTATGGTAAATTTAGACGAAATTATGGTAAATTTAGACGAAATTATGGTAAATTTAGACGAAATTATGGTAAATTTAGACGAAATTATGGTAAATTTAGACGAAATTATGGTAAATTTAGACGAATTTCGTCGTATGAAAGATTTAAATTTTTGGAAATTTGTCCAAATTGAAACAAAAATTTTAGTTGTCTCTGGAGTTTCTAAAACCCATTATGGTTCCAATGTCTACCTCGCATAACATTTCAACGTACAAAGGATACAGTTACCACAAATAAAAAGAATGATGAAATAAACACAGGCCAAAATGCCAGGACTCCCAATTCCACCCAACGCATTAATTCCGTGATACATCACCATATTCCAATCTTCTCCTGTCAAAATCTAAAAAAAATCAAAAAGAAGATGTAATTCACAATAGAGTATAATTGAAAAAAAAGAAAAGAAAGAATACCTGAAACACAGTAAGCATGGCTTCCCAGAATGAATCGAAATTCTGCCGAGGTTTCTGTTCTGGTGGATCGAAATTAAATTTGCCACCAAACACTTGCATGCCCAACAGAGCGAAAATAACGATAAACAAAAAAAGAAGCAGCAACAAACTGGCAATGGAACGCATCGAATTGAGCAAAGATGCCAACAAGTTACTCAATGATCGCCAATACCTTAAAAAATAATCACAATAATCAAATTCAAATCTAATTAATTAATTAATTTCGTACTTGGTCACTTTAAAGACCCTGAGCAAACGGACACAACGCAACACGGAAACGCCCAACGGTGGCATGGACCCAGTGCGGGTCAAAATAATCTCCATAATGCTACTTATCATAACGAAACAATCAAATCTATTGAATAAAGACACGAAATATCCCTAGAAATGGAAGAAAATTTAAATTAAATCATTTAAATTTCGTTTTGAAATTGATTCGGAGCACCTGAAGTCCTAAACTGTACATTTTCAGCAACATCTCGAGCGAAAAAAGAGCGACGAAAAAGATGTTGGCAGCTTCTTGGAATTGGTCGAGCCACGGAGGTTGTTCGTAGTGTTCCGTGGCCAGCACGGCCGTGTTGAGAAACACGAGTATGATGATGAGCCAGTAAAAAAATTGAGATTTTACCGCCTTCCGACACGCTCTGCGACATCTTCGGTTTTGCCTATCGAATGCTCGTCTGAAATTTAACGTTTTTTTTTCTTTCAACATTTCGAATCGTAATTTATTTTCTTTTTTTCTTTTACTTTTTTCGAACCCATGCCGATACGTGGATACTCTCGGTGCTCGCTGCATCTTCGGCTTTTACTGATAATTCCAAATCTCCCGGTTTAACTGCAACGTCAAACGTAGATTTCGTTTGTTTTTACTTTTTAGTTGCAGGTTTTAAATTGAAATTGTGCAATTTCAACTTACTGTGACGAATGTCGTCGTCTTTGCTTTCTCCTTCGGGATCAATGTCCTCTATGAATTAATAATTCAAAGATGTTATGAATATTGAATAGCAAATAAATCAAAAAACCAAAACATCAAAAATTCATAAAAAATACAAAAGAAAATTGAGAAATAATGGAAAAATTCAAGTGGACGCATTTGGCAGGTGAAAAAGCCGACAAACTAATGATAAATTACCAGCTTGCGTTATCCAATCCAGATAACCCCTCAAATCTTCCTCGATTTGTTGCTTTTCTCTTAATTTATGAAAATCGCCCCTCGATTTGGCCTTTTCTCTTTCCTTGGAGAATTCTCTAAAAAATATTTTAAAAAATATATAAACACACGCAACTATTGCAGCATAAACGAATAAACAACATCCTACCCGCTTAGCACACCCAACACAAGGTTCAAAACAAAAAAAGATCCCAGAATGATCAGACTGATGAAGTAAATCCACGGCCATTCATTACTGAGCGCGTCGTTAATCTGCTAATCGAAAAACACATTTCACTCGGTTCTTAAGTTAACGCCGTTTCTAGGCCTGCCCAAGAACTGCGGACATTTGAAAATCACATTTTAGCAATCATTCCTCACTAATGTGTCCGCATTTCCAATAAGACGGCCAGAAGAAGCAACGACAACTCACATAATACATCACGTCAGTCCATCCTTCCATAGTAACACATTGAAACACAGTGAGCATGGCCAAACCAAAATTATCGAAATTAGTGATTCCGTTATTGGGACCTTCCCATCGCTTTTCGCATTTCCAGCCGGGGTCGCACTTGAAAAGTCCTCCGCAAGGCTTCGGATCGTCCATTAGTTTAGGCGCTATTTAAAATTCAAAATTCAAAATTCAAAATTCAAAATTCAAAATTCAAAATTTAATTCAATTCTTACGATTGGTGTCATTTTTATAGCAAGACTTGTGCAGAACCCCTTTGAAAAGCTCCAAGCCGATGATAGCGTAAATCATGATTACAAAAAGAACCAAAAGAGCGATGTGAAGCAAAGGCACCATAGCACGCAGAATCGAATTCAAAACAACTTGCAGACCTGTTCAAACAAACATTTAAACACAAAAATTAATAGATACCCAGTCAATTAGTAGTGTAAGCTGCACTGAGCAAAATTGTTTGTATTTCGCCCCTACTCTGAGAAGTTAAAGTTTGCATTTTTGTTAGCCACTAGAGGTAACGTTTGGTGAGCTGTGAAAAAAATGTCAAGGCTCAAGAAATGTGAAGTGGCCAAAACACCCCACTGTTGGTCGGGTGAACCAATTGAACCTGCCCGGATATCAATTTTACTCACGGTGGATTGGGTTCAGTTCGCACAAAGCAAACCTTCTTTTATTTAGACCAGGGAGTGTCCAATCTTTTGGCTTCCCCGGGTCACATTGGAAGAAAAGGAATAGCCTTTGGGCAACACATAAAATACACTAACATGACGATAGCTGATGAGCAAACATAAAAGGTTCGTGCATAACTTTTTGTGATATATGCAGCCACATACACTATCTACATCAGGCCAAATAGGGCTTGAGCCAAGGGCCCCCAACTTCTAGGGGGCCCCCAAGACACAACGCAATGTACTAGTATGTTATGTTTTAAGAAGCAATAAAACGTGTAAGTGTAAAAATAATATCGGTTTTTGTGTCATTTGACATCCTTTGGCATCTTCTCGACATTTTTTTTACGTCATTGAGCATCTTTGATGTCATTTGGTGGTTTCCGGAACGGAAACTGCTGTATTTACGTCATTGTATCTATTTAACTATATATATATATATTGATAAAGGAACCCTTTAAAAACCTTCAAGCCCAGGGCCCCCAAAAAGCTAGATCCGCTCCTGGTTCGACAAGCTTGATTAAGACAAAGATTGATTGGGTTTGGGTCGCATCAGTTCTGATGGAAGTACACAACTGTCTTACAAGTTAGCAGTGCTGGAGCACACACTACTGTGCAACTCAAGAGCAGATGTCCGTTGTCATATACTGGAATACTCCGTTAGAGTGAGAAGAAACAAGCCCAAAAATCGACCCTACCCAATTTTCTACACCGGATGACGCCCGTTTTAGCAAAGCCGTTTTTCAACCTAACCTAACCTAAACTAACCTAACCTAATTGGCTCTAAGCACCTTACAGCTATGTCGCTAAAACGTGCGTCGCTAACCCGCAAAAAACGGGGGAGAAAAAAATCTACCATGATTATGTTTATAATTCTGTAGTCTGTATATACAACAGTTATTATTCTAAAGAAATGTCTAGAAGAAGTGTTTCTTTTACTTCCAAATGTTTTGGCTACATTCACCCCAATACCAGGGTGTAAAACCGAGACACCCATTAGCGATATAAAGTTGGCCAAAAATTTAGCTTTACGAACTGAAAACAATCTTTACGCGCAAATCATCGACTTTTAAAAACCGAGACATTTTTGCGTTCCAAGATAGTTTTTCGGGACACCGGGACCAAGAATCCAAGAGCGGGCGAAAGAGAATATCACAGCACGCCACCAAACCGTACTTAGGATCGGGCTTATCTATCAGTTGTTGAGCACGTATCTGTGCTTTTCTGATTCCCCCTACACCATTTTTGACTAAAGAGACTTACTCGGTACACCGGACACCAAGCGCAATGGCCGCAACACGCGAAAAGCACGAAGAGCTTTCACATCGAAACCCTCCGGCATCAAACTGGAAAGAGCTGTGCTCAACAAACTGAATAGAAACATTAGAAATTAAAATAAAATCAATAATAAGTAAACACGAGTGGGTCTATCGCAAAGGGAAAATAACGTTTCGATAGTAAAGTTAGGTTGGGTTAGGTTTAACCTTCGGCGGCATAAGGGTAAAAATGTGCCGTTTTGATATAAGGCATTACGGATTTATGGACAATATTCAGGTCAATTAGTTAAAGCGCCGTTTTGATTTTTGAAAGTTCGCAACTAATTTTATAGAGAACGCTAGTTGTGAACAGTGAAAAAATATATTTTTTTTACCAACTAGTGGTTGGTTTAAACACTACTGGTAAATGCGAAAAGCTGTTAACTGAAGCGCTCTTTCCTAGGCAGAAAAGCCAGCATAAAAGTTTTGCTGGGGTTTTAAGGGGCAGAAAATTTGCATTTAGCATAATAAATTAAATAAATGACCAATGACTTAAAATTTCACCTGAGTTAAGGTTCAGTACGATATAAACAAAATCACAAATTTTCAGCAAAAAAATGGATAGGAAAAAAAATTTTCCTATTCAAGAAAGAGCTTGTCCATAAATCCGCATAGCCTTATGCCTCCAAGGGTTAAGTTAGTCAAATAGGCCTAATCTAACCTAACCTTAGATTGGCATGTTATTTTCCCCTTGCAGCAGACGTTGTCTAAATAAATACCCAATAATTACGATGGTGAAATCGAGGAAATTCCATCCGTTTCTCAGATAAGCACCGGCATGGGCCACGAACCCATACGCTATAATCTTCATGAAGCATTCTAACGTGAAAATCACTAGAAAAATGATCTCGATGTTTTCCTATATTCAAAACAAAGATGACATTCATCGATTATAATTACTTTTCCCATCAAAAGAATCTTTTAAAGCCGATTATCTCTTATTTACTTTTCATGTCCACCATGTCACCATAACAACATACTTGTTTACACTGAAGATGATCTTCAGGACATGCGCGCCACACGTTCCTTCTGTGCACACAATTTTGTTTTCACATTTAATTTCTTGACCTTTACATTACAGAAAATGCACATTACTATTGAAATTTCGGTTTGTGTGCTCTGTCTGTCTCTTGAGGATGCTCGCTGTGATTCGCACAGTATCTTTAGATAAATTGGTTGGAGGATATCTGAGTTTGCGGTGGCAAAGTAAGGCCATGGGGAACCCGAATTTGGATGAATTTATTCATATTGTTGCACCAACACGAAGAGAAGAGAAAAAAGGCAAACAAATCGATCCGATGAGTTATTTATGTGCCAAAGATCAATGTAGATTTTTTTGCTCAAAGTTAATGAAGAGTAATCGTTTTAGGTCGTTAAATTTAGAACAGTTTTTTGCTGGCGCACAATTTATCGAATACAGTTAATCCAAATCAATTTGTTATCGCTTCAAATCATCTCCAAAGTGGGTCGCACTACAATAAGGGGTTTCATTATTAGTGTCTGTCTGCGATCGTGCATGCACTTAATGAAACTCCTTATTCTACTACAGCAGCGCTTCTCAAACTACCGTCTTTTACCGATTAAGAGTCGCCCTCGAATTGTAGCCGCCCTCGAATAGTAGCCGCAGCTGAGACGACAAGAATACCGTATTTTTGGAAAATTACGGTATTGTTTCCGTATTTAACCTCACGAACGATGAACGTACGCTTCGTTCGTGACTTTCAGACATTAAACAAATGTAACAAACGAAAAACCGAAATTGTAATTGCTGACAAAAATGGCAGTTTTGAATAAGAGCCGCAGCTTTTATTCGATAAAATACGATATGTAATGTAGCAGACCGGTATTTTTTCTCCCAATGGGTTATGGACCGTTAACCGAACATTGTTCTACTAAGCCCATATAATCTTTGCGTTTTAATGGTAGAGTGACAGACCGGCAGCCTCCTGCTAAAAGGATCGGCCTTACAATTACAAACAGCAGGCGCTACAGGAATCCCAGGAATGACTAATCCATCAATAGTTCAAGCGTTGAAATTTTTAATTTATTTATCGTTTGTGTAGGTTTTAGTTTGATTTGTTTTGCTTCGTTTTGCTTTGTATGACCCGGTTAAGGTTAGGTGAGGTGAGGCAATCTGAGCATGGAACTTGCCGTCCTGCGTTAATAATTCTGTTAGAGGCATTAGTCACTTCTGGCCACAAAGATTCCTGTAGCGTCCTTTTAGACCCTAAGCACTTTGATTTCTACGAGCTTTTGTCTGAAATTTTTACCGATTATGCTAATTTTATCATTTGCACGCAAGTATATAATTTTTTTTTATTTATCTTGAAAGTTAAATAAACGCCCCTGAATCCCTCTACAACATAAAATCCTGAGTCCGCCACTGGCACTTAGGCTGTAAAAAGTTTGTACAAAGTGGCCCTGGGACCGGCATTGGTCCATGGACCACCACTTTGAGAAGCACTGGTGCCGGTCAAACCTCGCTACTACGAACAACCGTTATAACAAATTGCTCATAAATTGATTTCGACTAGTTGACGGCCTGCACCATTTCTCACATTATAAATCATTTCACTAGAACAAATTCTCGTTATTACAAACTGCTTTTTGCTCCCCGATCTGTTCATAATAGCGAGGTTCGAGCCACACTAGCAAGTAACATTATCCGTAATTCTTTTTTCCCCATGTAACGCAAACAAAAGGACCAACTTTTATTCCTCGAATAAATATAAATATTTCTTCAATTATTAATAAGACGATTCAATGTTTATCGCATAAAACACCGTTAATGACAGCACCATACCCAGGGGCGGATCTACGTCAGGGCAAAAAGGGCTTGAGCCAGGGCCCCCAAATTCTAGAGGCCCCCCCAAGTCATTGAGCATCTATAGATGCTCAATGACTTAGGGGGCCCCTAGAATTTGCCCTGACGTTGATCCGCCCCTGGGTATAGTGCTGTCATTAACGGTGTTTTATGCGATAAACATTGAATCGTCTTATTAATAATTGAAGAAGTATTTAAAATTTAAAAATGTTGCTTCATATAGAAAGTATAATTGTTTTATTTTATTATTAAAAATTTTGATAAAAGGGGCCCCAAAAAAACTAGATCCACCCCTGACCATACTAAAATCAGTGGTAACACGTGACGATAGAAAACTAAGAGTGTGCACATGCGCAAACGTCTACGATAAAGGAAGGCCTAAAATACAGACCGTGGCTATGAAAAAGTGGTAAGAAAAGTTAACCAAGAAACCTGTCTTGTTTTGTGCAAATAAATTTCTCAGGTTCCGATCACCTTCCGGGGCCTCATTCACAGCTGTGAATTTTCCAGCTTTCCCCATTTCTTCGTAATGGAAAATAAGCATTTCTTTTATGTGGCCCATTCAATTTTTACGCGTCTGCCATTTTATTTAACAGCAAACATATAAAACATAAAATACTTGCCAAATACTGATTGGTCTTATTGGAATCCGCTTGCGGAAAGGGGGTGAACACTGCCAGGGCTATGCAGTTGGCAAAGATGGTCAATAAAATGAGGTACTCAAATGGCCTAATAACCATTAAGGAATATGAATGCAGCAGCTATATTTAGACTAGTCTATGAAAGGATGGATAGCGGAGATAAAGAGGTGAAAGATGATAAGGAGAAATGCAGTCAAATTACCATCTGACTAATTTTAGTGAGTCAATCTTCATATTTGCGTTTTCTTTGCCCACTCAGACATACTTCACATGCTGTGTGTGACTATTTAGCAATTTATAGACTTGCTTAAAATAGTTGTTGCATTGCGACTAATCAGGAATTTTTGTTTAAACAGAAACAAAGTGTTAATCACAAGTGATTACGGTAGTTGCTGATCACGAGCAATAAAAAAGTAAGAAAGATTGGCACGACATTAATCAGCTCTTCACGTACAACATAATTAATCGCTGAGCCGGAACCAGAATGTGATAAAGTAATTACTTTCAATCGCCGAGACTTGCAGCCACGGATCTCCCGCTTACTGTCTGTCACTCATCTTTGTCTGCAATAACTAAACAAAAACCTCGATGCCAATAAGCGGCTTTCGATCCCATTCGATTCCCCGCGTTCTTCCCCGTATGCTTCAAAAATGTATTCTACAATACAGGGTGTCCACAAAGTCCTTAGACAGTTTGAGAAATTAATTTAAATAACAACAACCCTCGTCTGCTATACAAGTATTATCACCTGTTGATGTCTGGTGTTTCACCTAGTGGCAAAATACGAAATTACTCACAGTTTCAATTGCCAGCATAGAGCGAGGGTCCAGTTTTTTTGAACACGGCTGTACAAAACGAATTATTTTGTTAACATCTAATATGTTAAAAGAATTTTAAAATTGTTTTAGGACTTTGTGGACACTCTGTATATTGCTTTTCACTTAATGCATTCCAAAACGTATAGCATTTCGCCAAATTAAGTATATTATTTGGACATTAAATAATGCATTTCATAATACAATTGGAAAAATTCATTTTGAAAATGCATTCGTTTTTGGCAAATAATAATATTGCTACGCGTACAGGTCGTCCCGATCAACGGACGACCCGTAGCGCGTAATTCGGCTATAATTCGGATTAAAGTTGCTAAATTTCGTCCATAGATGGCGTTGGCAATCGATTACATCATTGCCTCGTCACTGGACTTATCAATTAGTTAAAGGGGGTAACAGGAGCTTTCCTGTTAAGTGAATCCGCCCAAGTTCGACAGTTCTCTTCCGGCTCTCACTTGAGAGTGAACTCAAATCCCTCCTATCCAATGTCAGCCTGTTCTTGGCTGGCTGCAGAAATTGTTATTAATTTAATCACCATTTAATAGTTTCAGATTGCATCTCAATTCAGAGTGTCACTTATGATTTATAATTAGAGTTTATATAATTTATATAATTTATGTAGTTCATTATTTGAGTTTAAGAATTGTGCCAATGTAAACAGAGTAAACTCATCCATTTGAAAGAATAATCAAACAGCTTTGCTGTCTGGTTAAATAAAAACTAGATTGAATTTAAACCTAATTAAAATGACTCTTTATTTCCTATCATATCCCAGTTGTGTGGGTAGCCTCAAGTGGGCCTAAATCCCACATAACAAAGTGGTGGAGATTGCGGTTTCCCCAAACACTGCCCCAAAATTAAAATAGAAAAACCCAAATTTGAAAATTTAATAAAAAATAGTCAAAATTTGTGAAAATTCATTAAAAATTTGCAAAATTAGGTTAAGAAATCAAAATCTAGAGTTGAAAAACTCAAAAATTGGCAAAATTAGAGTTAAAATTGGTGAAAATTAGCTTTAAAATTGATTGAAAATCTTATAAAATTTAGAAAGAGCCCAACCTAATTTGAATATGCATGACTCACTGTAAGAAATGATAGGAAAAATAAGAGTGACTCATTGTAAATAGAGTCAATTAGAGTTAATGAAGTTAAAAGTAGAAAAGCTAAATAAAGCAATTGAATATTTAATTGGATGACTTTACAGTTGGTGTTGTTTGATTTAATGATTGAATGAAATTTGAATTTGTGAATTGTTTATGATGAAATTGTTTATTTGATAAAGAATTTATTCATGGTGTTTTTGATAAAATTGAGAATTAATAGAGAGAAATTACCTGAATTTGCTAATGAATAGTTTTGAATCTCAGAATATTTTGTAAATTGTTCATTGATAAAGTGTTTTGATGGAATTGAATATTAATAAGATATATTGTTCAGATTTATTAGTGAATTTGTTTCTTTTTCGGGGGATTTTGTAGAGAATTACTAATAAAGAGTTTTCTTGAATATTTACTAATGAAAATTTTGACAATTTTGAAAAATGACCGTGAAAATTTGATTGTTTTGATATTTTGAATTATATAAAGATAATGACTATGAAAATTGAATTGTTTTGAAGTGGATTGTTTGATAATTGATTGTTTTTCAGGATATTTTGTTGAATATTTACTGATAGTTATTTAGTGTTTTTTATAAATGACCGTGAAAATTGAATTGTTTAATTATTGAATTTGTTTCAGAAAGTGAAAGTGTTTTGTGAAAAGTGTTTATCAATAAAAAGGAATTGCTTCGACCCAAAGGATTGTGTCTTCTCTACATTTAATAAATCATTGCGGACTCTAGACGTTACGCGTTTTCAAAATACGTAACGGATTACCTGCTCTCAGGTGTTAAGAAAGAAGAGGAGTTGGAAGAAGAGACAGCATTGAGCGTCAAGGTGACTGAGCGAAAGAGGAAGCCAAAACCCAAAGAGGAACTTAAAACTCAAAAAAGGGAAGGTGAAACCCCGCAACAGCACCTTATACGAGTTGTTAGTGCTGATCTTCAAGCTGAATTGTTTCCACACGAGGTGGAGCAATTAGGAGAACTATTGATACGGGAACAGAGTGATCTAGACGACGCAGACGAGAAGGACATTTTCCAAGACGTTGAGGAGCAACCAAATTTAGAACTTTCATATTTGTGTATTAATAAAGAACAATCTCCAATTAAGATGGCTAATGCTTCGCCATCACCAGAAATGTTGGCAATACAAACAGTATTACAAAATTTAGTGGTTAATAGAAGAAATCCAGTTGATTTTGATCCAGCCACTGGAAATATCGACACATGGTTAATTGGATACGAAGATACGATTGCCGATGATACTGAAAGAATTAAACATCTGTCAATTGTGCTGAAACATTCTGCATCATCGTGGTATTTAGACCAACTTCCATTACATCCGACTAGAACTTGGACTGAATGGAAAGATGCGTTGAAAACAAAATTTCGACGACAAATAACAGCAATTTTGGCGAAATTACAAGCAATGCAGCACAAGGACGGAACAGCTTTGGAACACATGCAGAAAATATTAAAGGAATGCTCTTATGCAAGACCGTCGTTCACGGAAGATCAAAAGATATTTCACGTGTTTCAAGGACTGAAGAAGGTGATCAGAGATAAATTAGTAGCCAATTACCCAAAGACGTTGGACCAATTAACATCACAACTTGGATTGTTGGAAGCCCACGCATTCAATGAGGATCCTGCAGAAGTTTTACTAACCCTACTGCAAAAAGCTGTTGATACAACAGGTGAGGTGACACCGAGTTGCTTGGTAGAACCGAGCGACGTCAATAAAACAAAAGACGAGTTGTTAGCAGAGGTCAAAGTGCTAAGACAACAGCAGCAGTTTGGGGACGTTCAATATGCAGAGGTCACTCCAGTCTTCTACCAAAATCAATGGTATACGCCACATCCAAACCAGGCCCAGTTCTATAATAGAGGAAACTTTAGAGGACGACCTGGACAACAACGTGGATGGTGGAATAACAACAGTAATTGGAACCAAGGTAGAGGATGGAATAATAATAAAGGTCAAAACAGAGGCAATTGGAATAATCAGTGGAATAATTCTGGCCAAGGATTCCAACAACAACAACAGCCACAACAGCAATGGAATCCACCGCAACAACAACAACAAGGTCAAAGACAGGGGAATCCAAATAACCAAGGTCACCCACGAAATCCAAACTATAAAGGTAAAAATTTCATTGAAAATTACCAAGGAGGCCGAGGTCAACGAGGAGCCCCACGTGGTGGACCAGCTAATCAATCGGGAAACTAGAATGGCCACAAAGACGGAAAAACAAGAAGAAATTCAAAAAGAGAAAATTAGAAATCATTGAGTTGAACGCCACAGATGAACTTTTGCAGATTCCAGTAGTAGTGAATGGTTTGGAAGTCACTGGTGTCTTGGATTCCGGAGGTTATCGCAACATCATTAATGAAGATTTGGTAAGAACTCTGCAGCTCAAATACCAACCATGTCCACATGTTCGACTTAGAGTTGTAGATGGTTCATTGATAACCCCAGTAGGAAAAACCAGGATTACCATTGATGTTGGACAACAACAACATACTATTGAAGTGCTGATTGTCAGCGGATTTGGCAACCATTTACTGCTAGGAGATAATTTTTTGAGATCTGCAAGGTGCCAGCTCGACTATGACCAACAGAAGATCTTTGTAGGGCCAAAAGATAAACAACAAGAAGTATTCCCAATGTCCAAGAATTACACTGAACAAAACTATATTGCACGTGTTTTAAAACCAATAACGATACCAGCTTTACATGAATGTGTAGTACCAATAAAAATAGCAAAGAAAGTTGATGATGAATTGTTTGTAGAACCATTAAGTGGAGTAATTGATCGATTTGGCGTGATTTGTTGCAAGACATTGACTAAATTCAGAAAAGGTGAAGGAGTTCTGCGTGTTGCGAATCCAACTAAAAAGACAATCTATTTAGGAAAAAACTCAGCAGTTGCAAAAGCATTTTACGTGATTGAGTCTGGCTTGTTAGATGAAAAAAGAGCTGATCAATTTGACTTTAGCAAGGCCATGGCAAATGAGAATATGACACCAACTCAACAGGAATTGATGCGACAGCTGCTAGAGAAGAATTCGGATAGATTTGCAACATCTGACAGTGACTTAGGCAGAGCACAGGCAATAAAACATCGTATTGATACAGGAGACTCTCCTCCAATCCACTTGCAACCTTATAGACGATCCATTAAGGAAAAAGAAATCGAGGAGGCTGAAACAAAGAAGTTACTTGAACAAGGAGTAATTAGAGAATCCGAGAGCCCATGGAGTGCACCAGTACTACTCATTAAGAAAAGAGACGGCAGATGGAGATTTTGCGTTGATTGGAGACGTTTAAACGCAGTAACGAAGAAAATGGTTTATCCCTTACCACGTATCGACGACACCCTAGATCAACTAGCGGGTGCGAAGTATTTTTCGATGATGGATCTCATTCAGGGATACCACCAAGTCGAAATAGACGAACAAGATCGTGAAAAGACAGCGTTCACGACGTCAAGCGGACATTATGAGTTTAATGTCCTCGGAATGGGATTATGTAACAGCCCAGCCGCCTTTCAAAAATTGATGAATAAAGTGCTTGGGAACCTCTTGGGAAAGGTATGCATAGCGTACCTCGATGATTTAATAATATTCTCGAAGACATTCGAACAGCACCTCGTGGATGTGGACGCAGTTTTTGAAAAGCTCAGAATGGCAAACCTGAAAGTTAGGCTGAGTAAATGTACGTTTGCCACCGACACCATTCGATACTTAGGACATGTGGTTGATGCTGATGGAGTTTCACCAGATCCCAGGAACCTGGAAGCAGTCGCGAAGTTTCCACTTCCTGTGAACGTTAAACAACTACGTGGTTTTTTAGGACTCTGCTCTTATTACCGAAAATTCATCAAGGGATTTGCAGACATTTCTAAACCTCTGGTGAATCTCACTAAAAAGGACGAGAAGTTTGACTGGGGACCACCCCACGATACAGCGTTCATCACACTCCGAAATGCATTAATAACAGTACCGGTGTTGGCGCATCCAGACTTTGCACAGCCATTCATAGTATCAACCGACGCAAGTGCGTATGGAATGGGAGCCATTCTGAAGCAAAAGATCAACAACCAGGAGCGAGTTGTAGCGTATGCAAGCAAACTGATGAGCACAGCGGAACAAAACTACACCGCCACTGAAAGAGAGTGTCTCGCTATAATGTTTGCAGTACAGAAATTCAGACCTTACTTGTACGGACAGAAATTCCAAATAATAACCGACCACCAACCCCTCCAATGGCTGAAGTCAGTCCGAAACCCCAATGGACGTTTAGCCAGATGGGCATTGCAATTAGTAGACTTTGATTTCGATATAGTGTATAAAAGCGGCAAAAAGCACACAGATGCCGATGCACTAAGTAGGATACCAGACCAGATGAGTGAAGAAGAAATAAAAAAATTACCTTCGCTTTTCTTGGAAAATTTGGACCTCCCTGCACAACAGAGGATGGATCCCAAACTACTGGACCTAATTACAGCAGTTGAAAACCTAGAGCAACTTCCAAAGAAGAGGAGACGACCGCTTAAGCAGTACGTGCTCCACGAGAAAACGTTATTTAGGAAGAAAAACTCTTCAAGTTCCCTAAATACAGAAGGATTATTGCTAGTAGTTCCGAAACAACTCCAGAAGGATGTATTGCATGAAATGCACGACGGATTACTAGGAGCTCACTTAGGTTTGGCAAAAACATGGAAACGAATAAGAACAAGATTCTTTTGGACAAGAATTTACACTGACGTTAGAAAATACGTCTTGTCCTGCCAAAACTGCGCAAAAGCAAAGTCGATGACAACTCCAGCTAAAGGACTAATGCAACCGTGGTCAACCGTCTCAAAACCATTCGAGCGGATTGGAATGGACACACTTGGACCTTTCCCATTGTCAAAACTAGGAAATAAACATGTTTTCGTAGTGACTGATTATTTGTCAAGATCTGTGATTGCAAGAGCTGCACCAGTAGGAACAGCTCTAGAAGCAGCAAAGACTTTGGTTTATGAAGTGATTCTTAAGGAAGGCAGCCCAAGAGAAATTTTAAGCGACCGTGGAACGGAATACAGGAACCAAATGATTGAAGAAGTATCTAATCTATTCAAAAGTTTGCATAAAACCACCTCAGGATACCACCCAAGGACCAATGGATTAACAGAAAGATTTAATGCGACATTCGCAAAAATGTTGCAAAGTTATGTTAATGATGATCACACCGATTGGGATGAGTTCCTGCCATTTGTCCTGTTTTCCTACAACACGGGAGTTCATGAAACAACAGGTTACACACCGCACTATCTTCTTCGAGGATATGATGTGGATTTGACAATAGATGTTAACCTAAATCTGCCCCAAAAAGAGTTCACGTTACGCACATCAAAATTCATGCAACAGGCTAGGAAAATTGCAAATGAACGACTTCAAAAGCAGTCAGAGAAAAGTAAGAAAAGATTCGACAAAGATAGAGTCAACAAAGAATTTGAACCAGGTGAATTGGTTTATTTGAAGACCATAAATAGAAAAGTTGGCCTGTCAGAGAAGCTTTTACCTCAATTTTCCGGCCCCTACGAGATTGTGCGACGAACAGCTCCAAATGACTATGAAATTATTAATTCCACACGAAAGAAAAGTGATATTGTTAACGTAGAAAGGTTGAAACCGTATAAAGCAAGAATTGAAGAAGACATAGACGAAGCTTTGAAAGAGATGCCAGAAAAGAAAGTGAAATTTGCTGAAAAAGTGAAAAAAATCAGTAAAAAAGGAGAAATTGCAGTTGAAATTCTGGATAAGCCAACAAAAACAAAGCAAATCAAAGCAAAAGAACGTTATATCGATGATAGTGACCAAATTTCTCTCAAATCATTATTTGAACCGCAAACAGAACTTGAAAACACTGAAAAACAACTTAAAAACCCGCCACTAGATGGCGCGGATACACAAAGCGACGACTATCGTTCGCGCAAGCTCAGACCGAAGGCGAGAAAATCCTACCGCCATTGCTACTCCACATTTTCGCCGAGGTGAATGCGAGCTTTTTGCGTGAACCAAAGCTTAAATTTTGATATTTATCTGTCATTTTGTGAATTGAATTGTGTTTTTTGAGGTTTGTGAATACATTTTAAGTGTTTTTAGTATGATTTTGAGTTGAAATATTAGGTTAAAAGTGTATAAAATACCAAACTTTGCAAAACGAAACAAATCGCGATCTTCGTTCATTCGTGCTGATAATTTTCTTAGACTTTGGATTAATTTTAATGAATAGGAAAATATGTTAGAAATGTTATTTTACATAGTATTAGCAGATAAAAATTGGTTTTAGTGAGATTAAAATTCTTAATAATGTTAAATTTGATGACACGAAAATCCGAGGTCGCGAGGCGAAGTAATTAATGCGAATTTAGTGAAGTTTATCGTAATTTGAATAAAACTGATTATGTGAATTGTAAATAAATTTTCAAACACAAAAATTTTGTAAATGTTCTAGGATTTAGAGAGTTGATGTTTTAGAAGAGAATTCAAATTTTTAAAGAAAATAATGAAAACCAAAAACAAATTTATTTTTTGAAAAGAGTTAAATTATTTTATGAGAATTTATTGTGAAATTTAAATGTTGTATTTTATTTCTGAAGGTTTATTGTAAAAATGGATGAAATAATTTGGTTAATTATAATTCGAACCAATTTGAATTGTTTAATTAGTGTTTAATTTTCATTCTTATTTGAGTTTTGAATTTAAGTTTTGTAAGTTTTTCTTGAATAGTAAGTTAAGTTGGAAATTATGATTGTATAATTTATGAAGTAATATGACCAATATGAGAAATATTGTATTTGAAACAGATTAAGATTTTTCTTTTGTATGTACATCAATCTAAAAGGGAGTAAAAAGAGATGTAAATTGTTTTATTTGACACTATGAATTGAGATCTAAGATTTGGTAAAGAGAGAACTAAAAAGAGAATTGTCTTCAACCGAAATTTAATTTTAGAGACCAAAATTACGCAAAAAAGGGAGTTGCTACGCGTACAGGTCGTCCCGATCAACGGACGACCCGTAGCGCGTAATTCGGCTATAATTCGGATTAAAGTTGCTAAATTTCGTCCATAGATGGCGTTGGCAATCGATTACATCATTGCCTCGTCACTGGACTTATCAATTAGTTAAAGGGGGTAACAGGAGCTTTCCTGTTAAGTGAATCCGCCCAAGTTCGACAGTTCTCTTCCGGCTCTCACTTGAGAGTGAACTCAAATCCCTCCTATCCAATGTCAGCCTGTTCTTGGCTGGCTGCAGAAATTGTTATTAATTTAATCACCATTTAATAGTTTCAGATTGCATCTCAATTCAGAGTGTCACTTATGATTTATAATTAGAGTTTATATAATTTATATAATTTATGTAGTTCATTATTTGAGTTTAAGAATTGTGCCAATGTAAACAGAGTAAACTCATCCATTTGAAAGAATAATCAAACAGCTTTGCTGTCTGGTTAAATAAAAACTAGATTGAATTTAAACCTAATTAAAATGACTCTTTATTTCCTATCATATCCCAGTTGTGTGGGTAGCCTCAAGTGGGCCTAAATCCCACATAACAATATTGGGATTACATTTCTTTATGCATTTTACAAAATGCATCACCATTTGCAAACCAAAAGCTCGCAAAATGTATTACAAAATGCATTATCGTGAAACCCAATATACATTGCAATGTATTTTTAAACCAGATGGGTCTGTATATTCCAAACCGATACAACGGATGTCCTAACTCCAATTGGTTGAGCCGGATTACGTCTAACTGTGGTCTGTGCTCTACTACGCGGGAAAGTAGTTCTGTTTATTTTCTATGAATTTCGGTGTAAAAAGTGATTCGAATGATGGATTTTATTTATTTGATAATAAAATGTTTATTTCATTTGCTAAATAAGCTTTTTTCCCTTTTAATCAATCAAACAATGTTAGCATAGTTTGTTGGTTTCTTTTGGCAGGTAAACAAAGGTTTAGTTTTTTATTGGCTGTTTTGCCTAGTTCGATTACAATTCTGGTGTCATGGGCTACTTTTTTGTGCCACTACACCAGTTGGAGTTAGGACATCGATGTATCGGTTTGAAGTATACGCAGTAGTTTTGTCACTGTCCTTAATTTCCTAATTTTTCAACCTATTTGCAATGATTTCAGATGATTCTATTGATCATGATTTCACATTTTAAGTATTATTCACAAGGAATCACCATTTATTATTTACACTGTTTCTATGGCCACTACGGTTTGCTGTTTGACATAGACAAGTGCCATGCTTGATTTTCTAGTCGAGTCGAACTTTGGCATTTGGAATTCTCACAAATGCAACAGGAAATTCCTGAGTGCGCACGCACAAGTGGAGTATGAAGGAAAAAAGAAAGGAAAATATGGATTTTAATCTACTTTCTTTTCTTCACGTAATTAGCTGGAAATCAGACACCTGGTGCATGGAAAGCACAGGCTTTTCAATTTTCACGACTCGCCAATTTCGCTGGTTTAAAGGTCAAGTGTTTTGACTGGTTTATTCAGTTGGACCAACTTTGCACTTTAGCATTTTATTATTGAAATGGTCTGCGATGCAATCGAATGAAAAAATGATTGCAAGTTGAAAAAATATCATCATCACCTGGGCAAACGTCGATTGATTTATTTCCCTCGATTTCCATGACTACGCCATGGCGTATATATATATAAATCATGCTCACAACCTGGTCAATAACGCCCACACTTAACTTCCCATTTGCTAACAATAAATCAAGAAAAATTAAAAAAATAAAAAAAAAATTGCCAAACATATTGTGATTGCTTAAATCCATTCGTAATCAAACATTCGTTAATCAAACAAAATTAGAAAAAAAGAAGGAGACTTATACACTGACACTGCCGGCTTTAGCAATTGCGGACCCCAATTTAGACTACTTCGATAGGGGCTTCCAAAAATGCATAATTCACAAGAAAATGCATGATTAGGCGTGAGAACGCAATTTTTGCAGCTCCAAATGAATTTTTTCCCATAAAAATACATTTTTCCACCCAAAAGTGTATTTTTCCACCTGAAAATGCATTTTTCCACATAAAAATCCATTTTAAATGTCGTCAATTATGTCAATTATAAATATTCATGGGCCCCTGAAACCTTAATCCAGCCCTATGGCCTCCCATTAGCAATATATTGGGTCCCTCTTACAGGGCAATATAGGCCCGAGCCCAATTGGGTCTAATTGGCCTAAAGACTGGGCCCTGGTGGTTTTCTATTTAAAATAAAAAAAATAACCGCCATTTTTTTTTTTTGTTCTGCAATTAGCTCTCAACATTTGCACACACCTCAACGCCAGATGCTGCTGATGATAAGCCAACTGAGCATGCTCAGTGAAGAAATACAAACCCCAAACATCAACCTCAATATTGCTCGGTGTTTGCAGATGGCAATATGCCATATGCAGTTGAGAGGTCCACAGGTAAAAGGATTGTTTTTATATCAAAATAACAGGAGAGCCCATCAAATGGTCGGTAAAAACTCACCGATAACACAAAAGTTAATTTAATCTCGACTATTTGCTATGGCAAGTACCGAGCTCTGCCACTGCATTCAAAAAGTCGTGTTTTAAGTATTCTGGGTGTTTGTGTTTTGATTTTGTGACGTTGCTTCCTCAAATGTTTGCGTTTACAGCCTTAAAACAGACAAAAACACAAACATTTCAAATGTAACGTTTTAGGCGATTGTGTATTTTGAGGCCATTCTCAAGGCAGCCATTTTGTTCCCGTTTCGAACTAATCTAATCATTGAATTTTCTTATCATCATTTCCCATGTTTACAAGTACGCAGTTTTCCAGAAAAGTTAAAATCCGGATTTTATTTATCCAGTTAACCGTGTGCATTTACATGTCCCTACTTTTCTAATCGACATGTGAATTACCCATAATGCATTTTGATTATCTGGAACAACAAAATGGTTGTCGATCTATTTCAGCCTCTAAACAAATCAAATTCCGATGTCGAAAATCGTGTTTTTAGCTCATTTCACATCGTTTTCAGTACTATGTGTCGTTGGTACGTCGATCTAAAGTATTGTTACTACGACGATTCGATGATTTTCCGATTTTTAATTTTCGCATGCACAGGTGTTTACATGCAGTTTTCCAGAAAAGTAATATTTGCATTTTCACTTATCCAGATAACTGGGAGCTTGTAAACATGGTAATTGTTTTATTTTCTATTCACGTTTTAACTCAAAAAGAATGATTTTGAACCATTTTTTGTGTTTTTCAATCCAAATACACAAATACATCCAAAAAACACCATTTTGAATGCAGTTACGCCGTTCTGATTGGACGAAACGAATCACATGACCAGTAAGCACCATCTGGCGATGCTGAGCAACTTTACCAAGTAACGGTCAAGTTTGGCGGTGAAATAATAAACGGTTATTATCACAAATCCAAGCAAGATAAACAAGATGAATGATATTGATGAATGAAGGAAGAGAGGGAGGGAGGGAGGGAAGGAGAAAGAGAGACATTAAATTGAAAGGATATTTCCATTCGACGACTGCTATACACAATTTCCTTATGGGATTCTTTAATGCGAGGCAGAAAAGCGCCCTCTGAGGTCGCTCGACCACGACGCGGCCCTTGCGAGGCGGTGGACGTTTGCGTTCCTTGTTCATTGTCGTGGCACCAGCCAACGCTGCCTCCCACGCGCTCGACAAGGGCTTGTCTCGGACGGTGGTGGCCGGTGGTTCAGCAGCGACAGCAGCGACCAATGGTGTCGATGAGCACTCATTATCTGGGTCTGGAAAAAGAGAGAAACAAATGAAATTCATTTATCAAAAGAAAAGTCGTGAATATTGAATAACGCCTCGAAATTAAATTGCAAACGCTTTTGCATAATGTATGATGTTTTCTGCAAATCCTTTTGTGGAGACTAATTAAAAAGCACCGGGGTTTGGACTCGATGGCCAATCCAATTTTGCCATTAGGAATTTCGGAAAACATGGCGGCGCGGGCGGGTGATTTGCCGAGATCTGACTTGACTTTTACGTTGAAAGCTTGAAAGGTTTGCCGATAGGGAAAAATAGATGGGAATTGATCGGTCGCCAATTTTCATCATCATCGACTTGAACTGCTAAATGAAATGAATTCATTTTTCGTTTAAACAAAAAAAATGGTCTCCTGCATGTGATGGCCTCGCAAACCTTTGTGGGGAAACATTAAAGTCAAGCGCACGAGCGTCGTTGCGACGCCCTAATTTCGCACAAAGAAAAAACGAAGAAAAGAAAAGAAAAATTAGAAACGAAGACAGAAAAAATAAAAATAATAAAAGTAAAAATAAAAATAATAAAAGTAAAAAAAAAAATAATAAAAGTAAAAAAAAAAATAATAAAAGTAAAAAAAAAAATAATAAAAGTAAAAATAAAAATTTTTAAAAATGGTTATTTTACATTTTATAGGCTTATTTTGTGTTTGTGCGGGCGCGTTGTTTACGTTTGGGCCTATTTTAGGCTTGTTTAAAAAAGAAATTAAGTTAGGGGGCCTAATTTAAGTAGGGTATTGTTGTGTTTAAGAGAAATTTAAGTGCATTTTGCACTTTGGGGGCAGAAATAGTTAGATTTTCGGTTTTGTGCTTTTATCAGCGAATTTACAAGAAATTAGAGTTTGGTTCAAGCTTCATTTGCGAACAATTGCTCAATTTGTTCTTTTTTGAGTGTTAATGATGTGTAAAAACTCAAAAATAGACGGAAGAATTCTTAAAGATTTTACAATTTAACTGCAGCACTTTAAGATTTCCTTTAAAATCTGAGAAAATCCAACAACATTTCTCGTTGGGTTTTAAATCTATTTTAGGCCTAATTTCAGTTCCTGCCTTCAAAGAGTGTTTGGGTATTAATCCCGATCTAAAAATACCAAAATGGATGAAATCAACAGGATGACGTTCTACCATTGAGTTAATTCTTGTTTTGCATACTTCAATGTTCAAATGTAATGGGGACGCGTGATTACCATAATTGGGACAGATACGGTATTCAATCAATTTGTAAATCAGCAAATCAAATGCAAACAAAACAAATCAAAAGCAAATCCAGCAAATCAAATGCAAATCCAGCAGATTAAATGCAAATCTAGCAAATCAAATGCAAACCCAGCAAATCAGATTAAAATTGAGGAAATCAATCCAATTTTGATGCAAATCAAACAATTTTTTAAAAATATTTTCCTCCCACACAAATCAATCGATACAGACACCGAGACCTACTTTGTATCTCTTAAACTGATTTGATTTGTCGTGATTGAGGTGCAAATCAACCAAATTTATATATAAATCAACCACAAATCAACCAAATCAACCAAATTGAATGCAAATCTCGCTGCAAACGTGCAAACCACGCTCAGACACTCAGTTTCTTTGTGTTTTTATTATTCAATTTCAAACTCAGACACTTATGAAATCCTTTAATAAAGAACGTGCATTTTTTATGATAAAATAACCGGATAATTTGACTTAGAAGTGAATCGTGAGTCAGCCATATTGAATGACAGCTGTTAACTCTTAAATTACCAACTAAATGTGCAATTAATAAAGCACTAAATGCTTTTCGCAGCTACCGAATCATTATTCAATTCCAATCAATTCTGTCCCCCCATTGTATAACAACAAACAATTATTTTATCTTTCTCTATCTTCTCGCAGTCTAAATTGCGTGTCGCTTGCCAACTCCATCTGCAATCCAATTGTAAATCTCGGCCTCTTTCAAAAAAAGGATTTTTTTTAAACAAAAAAAAAATAAAATCCAATTTTTATCTCCATTAGAGATAATAAAGGGAGAAAAAAACAATATTTATTACTTACCCCATTTTGCCTTCTTAAAGAAGGAGGAAAAAAGTGAAAACTAGAGCCAATTTCAGTTTGTGCGCGTGTGCTGTGATGGAACTCAAAAATGTCACTCAATGAAATTTAAAAAAGAGCAAATTACTTGACCTTGTCAACCAATCGCCGCTTTCAAACAGGAAGAAGATAGACAAAAGGAAAATCTCCCCTTACCAAAAAAAAATGTGGAAAAAATGTCAAATATAAAACCGGACACGAGTTTCAATTGATTTTGGCTTTTAAACAAAAAAAAATAAAACGAAAAAAAAAAGCATTTCCGTTTTAAGCGGAGATCTTTTAGCAGCTGTGACGTCATTTGCAGATTGCACAAGTCAGGAAGAGAGAGAGAGAGATATTTATAACTCTGATTAGAGAACATGAAATAATTGATTTATTGTTTTAATATTAAAGAATTAAGTGGAATTTATTAATTTTTTTGTAAACCATCACGAGATGGCCTTTTGGGTATTAAGCACTGTGGGATTTTGGGGCCACTAGTGTTGGTGAACTGACACAATGGATTTTTCAGGTTGAATTGAACAAGTAAAGTCTACATTGCGAATCGAGTGTAAAGTGTTTCAAGGTTTTGACGTTTGTGCGTCATTTACGAAGTTTACACGGTTTTCCAGATAAGTAAAAAACTGAATTTTATTTGTGTAGAAAACCACGACGTCATATTTCAGAAACACGTTAATTACCCATAATGCATTTTGATTATCAGGAACAACAAAATGGCTGTCGATCTATTTCAACCCCGAAACATTTTGAACATTTTGAAATTTAGTTTACCAAATAAATTCAGCTTTTCTGGAAAAGAAAAATTCAAAACAGACTGGACTAATAAGTTAAGTTTGGTTATAAAAATAGCCACTATAAATCACTATTTCCAATCAACGCCGTTTGGTGGCGGAGAGTTGCGATTTTCGAACTACTTTTCTATTGTTCATTTGTATCCATGGGTTTAAACATGAAATGATGTCATTTTTGGTTTAAAATTGAAGTGAAACACAAAATATTTTAGTTTTTGAATGCAGCTAGTATTTTTAACAGCTTTTTGTATTGCTTGCCTCGATTTAACTTCCAAAATGGCGACCGATTTAGTCTGTTTTCAGTCAGTGGGCATGCGCACGACATTTAAACAACAACATCAAGTTAAACATGACTTTATGAATGCGCCTACTGCAAAAAAAAAGACATTTCCTCCAGACCTTTCACTTTTCCCAAGTGACTTAAGAATCACAAGATAGTGGTGCTATAAAATGCTGAGTTTATCTTGAGTTTATCTTGGGTTTATCAAAACATTGTTGTATTAATTACAAGCAGTAGAAGTAAATAAGTTAACAAGAGTGATCACAGCTGTAAGATTTTTATTAAATACAAAAATATAACAAATTCACGAGAATGGTGCAGCGTCAAAGACCTATCCAGGTCTATTACAGCATTAAAGTTAGAATTACCAAAGGTTAAAGCAAGAAAGAATGAATTTCTTTTGTGGCATTCAACTTTTCACAAATGTTTATTTCCCCAGACAAGAGCTGCAACTTTCAACTAACTGCTTTGCAATTGGTTTCCACCTTTAGGTGGGTTCACACTTCACACTAAAATGGAACAGAATGTTGCTGTCAAGAAGGTTTGAACTTTCCAGCTGTAAAGATGGAATCACGCATGAACTTGACATAAACTAAATAACATTTAACTTACTTGTTAATGCAACAATATTTTTCTGCTATTTCTCGCTTGGGTACTGCTTACAATGTTGAATAAATTCTTTGAAAAGCCATTTCAACTAAACAGAATTTTGAAACACCAACGCTTATACCTATCAGTCTATCTTTTAATACTGTTGTTAGGGCAAGACGTGAGCCCGGGTCAAGATTGATGTCATTGAATCTCAATGGATTTTTTATGTCACCTGGTTGATAAACTTAAAACAGCTAAACTGAAGAGAAGTTTTTTTTGTCCACGACTGTACATATTTGGGTGCACAATAATTAAATCTAGAAGGACCGAAGCGAAAGCTTTGAGATTGTCGCAATTGACGCTGCGTCTAGGTAGAGGTGGCCATTTTGGTTGTTTTACCGATTCCAGTACAGTTATGCATTCACAACTGAACTGGGAAATATCATAAACGATAAACAAATTTAGACTTTTGTGTTTTCATGTGCAACAAATGAGATTTTTTGTTTGTGTTTGATATCAAGATGCCGGGTGCAGACTGCAAGTCAACATACTTTCAGATAATTATGACGTCGAACACCTCATAGCCGGGCGATGAAATTTAACGCAGCTGGTGTCACTGGCGATCATTCGACGGAACAAAAAATGTTGTTCCAGAAGTTACATTAAGTTGCTCTAAGTTCAATCTCACAATGCTTTGACATTAATGTTATTTTTTGGGTTCATAGTGAGAATACAAGTATGAACTCACCGTTGGCAATGACCTACTTGGTCTAAACAATCCCCTTTAGTCACGTAACAATATGGTTTGCAATTTGCTTGTCATGCAAGATTAAAAAATTCGAGGCAATTCTCATGCTGACCAAAGGATTGAAATGAATTTCACAATCTTCCAATCACACTGCTGCTTACCATAAATGTTCTAATAGAACGCAAGATGGCCATTCACCTTGAGTCTAAATGGACCAAACCGACTGAATTCAATCTCTAATCTAAACTAATAAAAAATGACTAAATTTAATATCTACCCATACGGTGCCATATATGTGGCAAACGACTAAAATCAAAATCTAAATTGAACAGAACGACTAAAATAAATGTCTAAATTGAACAGAACGACTAAATAAATGTCTAAATTGAACAGAACGACTAAATAAATGTCTAAATTGAACAGAACAACTAAAATAAATGTCTAAATTGAACAGAACAACTAAAATAAATGTCTAAATTGAACAGAACGACTAAATAAATGTCTAAATTGAACAGAACGACTAAAATAAATGTCTAAATTGAACAGAACGACTAAATAAATGTCTAAATTGAACAGAACGACTAAAATAAATGTCTAAATTGAACAGAACGACTAAATAAATGTCTAAATTGAACAGAACAACTAAAATAAATGTCTAAATTGAACAGAACGACTAAAATAAATGTCTAAATTGAACAGAACGACTAAATAAATGTCTAAATTGAACAGAACGACTAAAATAAATGTCTAAATTGAACAGAACGACTAAATAAATGTCTAAATTGAACAGAACGACTAAAATAAATGTCTAAATTGAACAGAACGACTAAATAAATGTCTAAATTGAACAGAACAACTAAAATAAATGTCTAAATTGAACAGAACGACTAAAATAAATGTCTAAATTGAACAGAACGACTAAATAAATGTCTAAATTGAACAGAACGACTAAAATAAATGTCTAAATTGAACAGAACGACTAAATAAATGTCTAAATTGAACAGAACAACTAAAATAAATGTCTAGATTGAACAGAACGACTAAAATAAATGTCTAAATTGATCAAATACATAAAAAATTTTGTTGTGGACATCCAGATTTTTTAAATAAAACTCACGTTCTGTAAAAGCTTTCACGGTAATTAAAATCTGGCATTACTATTTAGATTTTAATCTGATTTCGGATCAAAAGTTGTAGTTAAGTGGAGGTCATTTGAAAAGCCACCTTTTCAGCTAATCAGTGTGGTACTAGTCACAAGAGTCCTAGCAAATTACTAGTCCAGGATCAATATGAAGCCACCTGAAAACCCGGATGCGTCATCATAAATTAGTAAAGATAAGATTTTGTGGACATAACAATTACAAGACAGAAATTAAGATATTTAAGAGCTGAGGAGTTTTCTCCAACCACTAAAACTGATAACTGCAAATGCCAACAGCCTCATTATAAACACAAAGATGAAAAGTAAAAAAAAAAAATTCAATGTCTGCAGGGAAGACTTAGGTGCGTGACTTATCGCATAAAACACAAACACTTAAAACACGGCTTTTTGAATGCAGCTGGTGTTGTTATTTCTGTGGTAACAGCAACACTGAGCAACAACCCATATGGTTCAAAAATACATCGGAAATATATTGCAATGTGTTTTGAAATGCATTGGGCTTAGCGAGAATGCGTTATACTTACTTCTGCGAAATGCTATACATTTTAGAATGCATTAAGTGAAAAGCAATATATTGTAGAATATATTTCCGGACCAAATGGGAAGTTCCTTTGGATATTCAAACAATTTATCCTGAATCCTGATTAATTTTAACTTGCACACCCCTGCTCATTTACTGATTTCAATATCAAGAACATCGTTTTAATCAAGTTTGAGCTCATTGTGTCAGCAATAAATCTTTAGCCTGCAAGGGAATACAGATGGTGCTGTAGTCTTTGTTTACACTGCTGTCACTTGAAAGTATGAAGAACCTCACATTTTGGATAAACAAAACAGCTAATGGAATTATTGGGCTTCAAAGTGTGTTTAGAAAATTGGCCTCAACCAAAACCAATCCAAATTGGTGAAATTAAATTTTGCCATCAACACCCATCCACCTACCGGTATATTCTAAACCGATACAACGTTGACCTAACTCCAGCCGTATCACTGGTGTAGTTGGCACAAAAAAGTAGCCCAACTCCAGAATTGTAATCGAAATCCAGACATTGTGATCGATTACCAACACTTGTTTCATTGTCAAAGGTGATGCTTTGACACAGAACTACTTTTCCGCCTAGTAGAGAACAGTCCACAGTTAACCCTAGTACTCATACGCTTTCAGAGTCTACATATTTTTACAGTCTTAATTTTTCAACAGCACCATTTCAAGCGGAATGTTTTATCCTCTTATTATTCAGTCTGATAAATTTGTGGTACTCATGAAATTGTCACCAGAAAGTTTCCGTACTCTTAAACTGTATAGTCATTGTTGCTTGTTTTGCAAATGGCTGGCAATGGCAATGAAGCTTTGTCCAACTTTTCTGACTTAAATAATTTTAAAATCAGTTTTGGTCTTTTTGCAATTAAAAAAGCATTTATTTTGTCTGAAATGCAGGCAAAAATATAATTCTACTAACCTTCAACAAACAACGTGTTCAATTGTAGTAGTTGGGTGTCTTTATTTGCAACCGGCTGTGACCAGTTGCAAATTTTAGATCAAAAACAAGAGAATTTTGGATAGACAAAATTTATTCAGTCTGAAACAATTAAATTTTTCCGTGCGGGGCCGGAAACAATTCGTTTCCACTTGCAAGGGTGATTTAGAGTCTATACAATATTTTTATGAGTACCACCCTTGGCAGGAAACTTAAGACTTTGATTCCTGTTACCATTCCAAGGACGGAATGGTGTTATGAGTACTAGGCTTTAGGCGTAAACCGGCTCAACCAATTGGAAATAGGTCAATATTTGACAAATATCGGTTTAGAGTATATCTGTTAATTAGACATCGCCACAAGCAATAAATAAATTAAATCTCCTTACTGGCACAAGAAATAACAAATGCTTGTCATATTGATTCATTTTTGAAGGAATTTGCCTGTATTAATGCGACAAAGATATTTGCATGCCTTGTGGGTTGCAGGCATCTGAAAATCAAATGCAGAAGCTTCAAATGCAAAATGCAAAAATTGATTCTTGAATAACTTGAAATGGCATAGCAAAACTCTCATGGTCAACTGGAGCTAATTTTCATTCGCATCTCATCGAGATCTTGGGAAAGATTTTATGTGACAACTCGGTTTCAGGCAGAGATGCTTGCATGTCAGCGGGTTTTTAACGGTTAAATCGGAAAGCCATAAAAGACCAACAAAGTCTGCACAAACAGCCATTTTGATTTCTTAATGATTCAGGTTTGTGACATCATTCAGAAAAACTCCGTCTCATTGGATGGCAGTAACTAAGGAAATAAGTTTCTACTAAAGGCAACATGACGAAAATTCGACAACTCAATTATTAGAAACCACAAATTGTGACTATACTCTAGTTGCAGTCAAAAAGGCACTTTACAATCTGTACTCCCATTGGTCGAGCCAGTTTACTAAAGTATATACAGTTTTTGTTAGCGCGGTATTGTTTTTTTCAGCGTTGTCGCGTTGTTGCGCTGTTGCGAATTTTGTGAATTTTTTGAATAACGCAATGCCTCGCACGAAAATAATAACGCACATGCCTATAGTCTATTGCTCATTTGTGTCCATAATGCAATGGCTGTGGACAATTCAACAGCCGATAGGAGTTTGCCACAAGTTTTCTGAAACATTCTGAACCTCCCAACTATTAGTCCAAACCAAACTAACAACGGGGCCGGATAGCACATTCAATAAACTCAATGGACCAGTAATTTATTTTCATTGTACCACCTCACTCATACCCTGATGGCAGTGAATAGTTGGCTCCACCCATCTAGCTGACCCCTCTACGAGCCTGTTTAGTGAGGACTTGCTCTAGAACTCCAAACTGCTACAACACATTTTTTAGCCGAGCTCAAATTGAAAAAATGCTTTAAGTGACATTTGCTGGGTTGCTGGCCACTCTTGGTCAATGTGCCTTGTCCGTGCGGCGTTAAGTGGCGCTTGAGTGAAAAAATCGAAAGGCCGGCCAAGCTCGTGGACTTGTGGGCCTCCATCATGAGCTTTGCTCTGGGCACCAGTGAACCGACGCTTCCTCCAAACAGTTTTCTCTCGAATGGCTAAAATCCGAACCAGGATTGTAAGCTAGGATCAACCGCGTTTGCAACCCAATAACGAACCAAGAGTACTCTGTGACTGGTTGGTTCGCTGACCAGATACCAAATCAAAGTAAGAGTAGCTTACTTTTCTAAGGGTAGTACTGAGGATTCTACTACAGTATAAGCTTAGTGGAACTAAAATATCATTGCTTTCTGATTCTGGATGCAATTTCTTTTAGTTGACACAATGATGAAGTCATCAAGCATCAACCGTGTGGTCTCTTTCTCAAAATTAAAAAAAAATTTAGACTCACTTACACCAGCATACCGTTAAGAACGGGTGTTATCGGCATGCCGGTAATACTCGCACTATACCGACATGCGGCAATAAGCGGGCAATAAGCCCTAAAAGGTTCATAGGCCCTAGGTACTAAGTCCAGTTGGCCTTATGGGTAAGGTGGCCCTGTGTGGGCCCCACACCTTCTAGGAGCCCTGCGTCAATGGATCAAAATAATATTGATTCGATATTAACAGAAAATTACAATCAAGCTTTCTTAAATGGTTTCCAGAAGACAGAAAAAATTTGAATCCACTCAAAAAAACAAAAACTCTGCATCAAATACCCGTTACTTTGGGAGAGGGGCCACGAAGCCACGAGATTTCGACTACTTAGAGACCTCCATAGGGTTTAATCCGGCACTGCACAAAATTATCAGTACAGTTTTTTTTTTTTTAAATTTAATAAGTTTTACTTAAACTCATGTAATTGTAACTTTTTCTTAAGCTTTTTCACTATAGCTCACCCTTTGTATCTTCTATATATACCTGGACTGTGTGACCAGAAAACTGCATCCATCGTTTGCAATAGTCTTTAAATAAATATTTCCGTCAAGAATGATGTTGTCTGTATTTTATTTCCAGTCACATTGCTATTCCTTTAGTCACGTCCCAAACTAATGGGAACAACACCACTAGCTTTACTCCCCATTCTCTCTGTGTCAACCATTTCACTTACATCACTGGTGTGAACCGAGCTTTAAGAATTCAAAAATTACATATCAAAATCATTGGTAATCTAATGGGCGTAGTAAACTACATACCTATAGGTCTGCAAAATGTAAGAAAAAGCAAATAAAAGGCCTGAATAAAGCATCTCATTGTGCATGCTGTTTGTATGCATAATTGCAACGTCCCACATAAGAATAAGTATTGTACGCCTTACAGTTATTGCAACGTTGCAAAGTGTATGCACAATCGCGACGTAATTGTGCATGTCTAAGCCGTGTATTTTTACAAGTTATCATATTTTAAAATTAATAAAAAAGTAATAAAAAATGATTTAAAAAATTTGGTTTTGTGCTTTATGGATGATTCTAACCTTAAATACTAACAAATGACATTGTGTTGACGTTACACGATTTGTACGTGCGACGTCAGTGTGTTGGGCGCATTCATGGACACGCCATGCGGTGGTGCGACGTTGAGCTAATGAATCGTTGTTTAATTGCCCGATATTCTTTAGTGCGACTTGCAGTGTCGTGCGTAAGAATGACTCGCGTATTACGAATCCCCATCTCATCAACTGCTTCCCTTCAATTTCAAACCATACATTCCCACATTTGCCGGCTCCCCATCCCCACACAATTACAGACAAAGGTGCTGAATTTTTCTTAAGAATCTCAAAACAGCACAAAGAAAATTTTACAACTTCCAAACAGCGTGGAAGACGGAAAAGAAAATTTAAAAGCATAGAAGTATGTATCCGCAATATTTTCTACACCGTACTGGAATGGTTCACGCCGGCTTAATTTTCCAGTGCAAATGTGTGGACATAAACTAACCTTCACCCAGTGATTTAATGAAATTGTGCCAACTTTTATTATAAACACAGGATGATTAATTCCCTTCTAAATTAATTAGACTAGCATTTTAAAATGTGACTTTAACCAAGATTTATGCTGCATTTCTGGCTAACTTGCAACTAACTATCAATTTTGATATGTTTAACACACCTGGTTTTGCTAAACATTTTTTTTTACAGCTGAAACATTGATCGATTAAACCTAAGCCATGTTTACATAAACGCAGTGGTGCATTGACTTAGTCTAAAGCTGGGATGTCAACGGACACATAATGCCGGACCAAAATCACAATTGCTAATCGAAGATGCATGCAGTGCCGTAGTCGTTAAAAAAGCCAAAGATGTACTGCATACATCCTAAAACTCCGTTCGCATCCAAAAGTTTGGGCTAGCCTGAAATTTACATCTAGTTCTCGATGATGTAGCCTACAAGAATCAAGAATCAAAAATGCACATATCTAAGCTAGCATGCAGCCAATAGACAATCAACTGACCAAGCAGCGCACGGAATTGTGGGAAGTGACCTTGGCAATTATCTAGTTCACTCAACTTAATTAGATTATCTATTTAAAAATTTTTTAAACTAGATAATTTTAAGCTAAACTCTATTCCGAAAAGTACTTGAAATACTCTCATTGGTTGGGAGATTCACATTGCGGATGACTACAAACACATGACTGAGTCAACCAATCCTAAGAACTAGAATTAGATTTAAATGTTAGGCTAGCACAAACTTTCCGATGCGAATGAGTAGTGCTGAAAATCCTAGCTACAGCTCTGCTAAAGGGTCCATCAACCCAACTTGCACACCGGCCTATTGACTTCTTCCTCTTAGACCAAATGCTCCTGCGAGCTGCGATCTGTGGGCCAACTTTCTTGAGAATCCAACACAGAAAATACAGTTGAGCATATGAGTCCATTAAGATGTTCTCGACTTAATCCAGGAAGCCGCATTTTACCGCAAGCGTGTATTAAGCCTTTTTCTAGACTCAAGAATTGAGATCCCTCACGGGCATCCAGTCTAAGAGGTCATGACCATGCTAAGTGTCAAAATACAATACAAACAGCTTAAGACAAACTCAGCACCTTGTCCTGCGGATGTTCGAGAAACCGGAAAAGAAAGCACTCGTTGAGATGTTTCCTCCAGACCCCTCATTTGCCCCCTACGGACTGCAGGATCACAAGTTGGTTGTGTCGCAACACGCTGAGTTTGTCTTAAGTTTCCCAAAACAGTGTATAGAATAGATTGCAAAACTGAGTTTGCGTTCACATCACGGATCTGAATGCAAAACCCCGCCGTATGAAGCTTTGAAATTGGCCCTTTGTTGTAAAAGACCCCGTATAAATATTGATGGTTACACCCAATTTCGTTCTAACGAGCTTCGCTCTAACCCCACATTTTCTAATAACGTTTATTCCCGTAAAGGTTAGCTCACACAACGATCCACACTTTACACTTTGACTTAAGATCGAAAACCGGCGGATCGTTGAATGCCTAATTATTATTATTATTATTATTACAATTATTATTATTATAATTATTACTTGTAGGCTTATCGCTGTTGGGGGGCACCCCCTCAATTTTTGAGAGTTATACTATTTATTATTATTATTATTATTATTATTATTATTATTATTATTATTATTATTATTATTATTATTAATTAATTAATTAATATTAATTAATTTACATAAAGTTGAACAATTAAATGAAAAAATCGTAGATAAAGATAATTGATTCTAACGTTGTCATTAGATGAATTTCAAGCATTTAGCACGTTGACCTACTTACTCGTCACTGGATTATTGATTAATTATCAATTAGAACTTTAAATCCGGTAAATAAATTTATATTAAAAAAACATGGGCAATATTTTACAAATTGGTAGTAGTTTAATGGTGGTTTGACGCGTAGCCATGGCAACGAGTGAAGTCATGGCGTAGTTCCAGCTGAAAGAGACGAGTTTGAAGGACAAAATCCTCGAGATACGGCAAAATGTAAGTCTGATAATCATATTTACCCGAGCAAACTGACCCCAGGTGGAGCCCAAACAGAATTATTATTTTTGCTGTCATTTTTAGCAGAAAAAGTCGATCATTAAAACCCAAGTTTTCGTGTCGTTCGAGATGGGCTTCCCCTGTTTGCATGTGCAGCCCCTGCGCTGTTTACATGTTTCGCAGCAATGCAACCCAATTCCCAGTCTGTATAGAAATCGAATTTCTCGATGAGAAAAATCGGGTCGGACATTACATCATTTGTATCGACTACAAACTGAACAATGTCAAATCGAGTTGGGAACCGTTGGGTGATGTTTTCGGGGAAAGATTTTTCGGATATGGTTTAACCCGGTCTATTTTTAGATGCAATAATAAAAATAATTCCTCACTCTGTAAAACGTCTAAGCGAATGGAATTTTACATCACTCGATTTCCGATGTGAAAAATATCGATTTCACATCGATTTTTTTTCCCTTTTTTCACGAAAATCGGAAATTAACAAACTAAATACAAAAAAATGTATGAAAAGTCGAAAATAAAATAAAAATCGATTTTTTTTAAACAAAAACAAATCGATACAAATTTTATATCGATACTAAAAGAAATAACATTTCTTTCACGTTTTCACGATTCCAAACACGATTGTCCATTGTTATTTAAGCCTAGGTTAGTTATTCGCTCGTATTATTCTCATCGATTGTTTTGCCCGATTTTTCCCTCCACTGTATTTGGCAACGGGTTTTGTTCGGCTTGCAAAAAGTTGACATTTGGTGCGAGTTTGCACCCCCATTTTTAAAGAAGAAAATCGTGTAGTAATAAAAGGAGATTTGCTCGTGTTTACCTGCAACGGAAGGCGCAGTGAGATGTGAATTGAACATTTTTCCCCCGTGTGTTTGAGCAGCCTTCGTTTCGGCTTCGTTTTTGATAATTTAAGATTTTCTGAGGTATTTTCTCCGCACCATCATCATCATCCTCACCATCTGTAGTTTTTGCATGGTCTCCGAAACAGGATAACACAATTCCTCGCCACTAACGCTAACGAGTCGAGCCATCTGGCGACCGCACTTATCAATTCTATTCAATCCGTTCCTGTCTTATTCGTCACCTTATAACGTTTTAATAGCGGGAATCACAAATTGTGACGTTAGAGCGGGATCGGTTCTAGGTTTTTTTTTTTTAGATGCAACATTGAGGTTTGTTTGCATCACGCGAAATGTACGATTTAATTTTTATTTGGTCGGTCTGGATTTTTTAGATCATTGGAAAACTGTTAAGGTATTTTAGGCAAGTTGGTTTAATTTAGTTTTGTGTAAAACATTCGGTGGGTTGAATTTTTGGTTGTTAACACGCGAACAAACAAACTCGAACCGGGTGGATTTTGATTCGCTGAAATTAGGAAAATTTTAAATTTAGTTTTATTTAGTTGTTTTGTTGTAAAAATTGAGGATGTTTTTTTCGTTTTTAATTTGATTTTTTCGGATATTTTAAACAAGTATATTTTTTTAAAAAATTTATTTGTTACGTTCTTGCGTTTCTTCTACGTGTTTTTAAAATGGAGGAGAAAATGTTTTTTTACGAATATTTAACATTTTTTAAAATTTTTTTTTTATTTGAAACGTTTTTTATTTTATATTTAATAATAATTTTTTAAAATTAATAACATTGTGATTTTTATTTCTATTTTATAGTTTTGATCCATTGAGATCGCCAATCCGTCGAAGTGCGGCGCTGCAATTGCATCGTTCAATATCCAAAATGGCGGACTCGGGTGAAAAGAGAATGAATTTAGCAGCTTTACAACGCATGGATCCGTATATAACATCAATTATAACGATGGCTAGTCAGGTGGCGTTGTACGAATTCAACGGAACAACCAACGAATGGGTAAGTCAAGTCACAAACTCCTCGTTTTAAACGCATATTTGCACCACACAAAGAAGCTATTCCGTCGCCGCTACTTGCCCTCGTTTTTACCCTCAATTTGCCCAAAAAAACAACAACAAAAACCCGAATTAAACGACCAATTAATGCCACCACGCCCCAACACTCCTTTTAAAATTTTAATTAACTGTCAAAAACCGCGAGAAATTGAAAAAAAGGGAGAAGTTATGCATTTTAGTCGCGAAACGCAACGATAGATGGCGCCACCGGTCGCGGCGGTGGCACGGCGCAAGCGGCTACGAGGAGGAGAGGAGGAAGAAGACGATCGGGCCTAAAAATAGACGTCGAGCCATTTTTACTCGCACCTTCCTAAAATTAGTGGTTTCTTCTGACAAAATTGGTTTTGTTCCGTTTCCGAATCCATTTCGGTGGCGAGTATTAAAAGGAAAAAAAATGGCGGACGATTTGCGTGGAGAGAGGCTGCGTTGCCATGACGACGTGCGGATGAGGAATGGAAATGGCGGTCGTGGCAGAGCAGCAAACTCGAGGGGGTCGCGTTTAGTATTTTTAATTTTTTCTTTTTTTAATTTTAAAAAGTGACGAGGTTTTTCTTTTTTGTTTTTTTGGCAAATTTCCTTCCCATTTGAAATTACATTGAACCCATTTCCTTTATTTTTAAAAACCAAAAAGGCTAATTTGTAAATATAAAGAGAGGGGGGCGATTAAGCCTATTTTTGGATGCGATTGCATTTAGGGTCTAAAAAGGGGATTATTTAGATGAAGAAATGTAATTCTAGACCAAAATGTGCACATATTTTAGTCAAATGAAATACAATTGTTTAATGCCTAAAATTAGGTCTGTTTTGGTATAAAAAGATGGAAATTTATCATTTTAGACCTTTTTTGATGTAAAATTATGCTATTTTAGACCATTAAAAGTCTATTTTATGTCACTTCAGACCTTTTTTTTATATAAAACAAAGAAAAAATACCATTTTAGACTATCGAAATCCTATTTTATGTCATTTTAGACCATCAAAAGGCTATTTTATGTCATTTTAGACCATCAAAAGGCTATTTTATGTCATTTTAGACCATCAAAAGGCTATTTTATGTCATTTTAGACCATTATAAACCTATTTTAATGGGGAAAAATTAAAATGAGACCATTTTAAACGTAAAATAAGCTCGTTTTGTATAAAATTAATGAATAATTAGGCCTAATCTAGTTTATTTGCTAAATTATTAATTTATTTCGTTTCTTTTTTTTCGTTTAAACCAGGAGAAAACAGGGATCGAAGGCAGTTTGTTCGTGTACGGCAGGTGAGCACTCAGCTAGCGAGTATTTGTCGTCTCGTTTGCAACAGGATGAAACCCAATGGCAGCCGGCGAGTGCCGCCATGTTTGAAAACGTTTCATCTCGCACAAACCAATCAATGAGCTGGCCCGGGCGCGCGCACATAAATCGTTAAAGTGGAACACTTTGTCCGCCGAACACAACACAAACCATTTCACAACAATCCGGGCGCTAAACAACGGCCGCAACGCGCGAATAAAGCAACAACAAGTCCCGAGCAAAAATCCCCTACCGGCAAAAAACGGAAAAATGGAGAAAAAAGAGAGAAAAATGAATTTGTTGGGGGTTTTGTGGATTTTTTGGGGGTTTTTTTGATTAAAGTGGAGTGGAGTGGAGTTATTCGGTCTTTTAATCAACTTACCCCTTTTACGTAATCGGGGATTTTGTGTAAATCGGATTGGGTTTACGGCGTATCCGTTGCGATTTTGATTGCAGGTAACGAAGCCGTGGTGGTCTCGTTAAAAGTCGCACTCGGCGAACCGCTGCGGCTTCGCATCTTTTCTCGAGGAAAAAGTGCGGGAAGGCTGGGCGAGATTTAAAATCCGACACTCGTGGGGTTTTTCTGCGCTAAATCCACGCTGGATGTCGGCCGCTGCGATCCCGATGAGCCGTTTGTTGCTCAGGTGAGTCGTCGAACGAATCCTCGGCTCGTGCTTTGCTTTTCTGCTCGCTTTAGTTGCATTGTCTGGCAGCAGGGGCGTTTGATGACGTCAGTTGGATTTGGGAGGTTTGGGAATCGATTTCTTTGGATTTTTTTTTTAGGGGTTTTAATCGATTTTTAATTTGGGATTTTTTAAAATCGATTTTTTTAGGGTTTTATTGTTTTTGGGGTTTTTTGTGGGTTTAAGCGATTTGTGGGATTTGAGGGTTTAATCTAACTTTTGAGGGTTTGATCGATTTTATGAGGTTTTAATCGATTTTTTTAGGTTTTATTCGATTTGTTGAGGGTTTTTTCAAAGTTTTCGATTTTTTTGAGGGTTTTTACTGGTTTTTCGAATTTTTGGGGGGGGATTTTACCGATTTTTCGAATTTTTTTGGGTTTTTTAATCGATTTTGGACGGGGGTTTGGAGTATCGATTTTTTTTGGGAACTTGATCGATTTTGTTGGTTTTGGTTTTGGATGGGTTTATGGTTATAATTAGACGAGGAAATGAAAGATGATGAGTTGGCGAGATTTGGGAAATTCGATTGGGGTGGTGAATGAGAAACGATATAAGAAGCCGATATTTACAAATGAAAAGTGTTTGTTTACATTTTGGCACTTTTTCTGCATGTCTAATGCATAAGAGCGTAAATTGACGAAAATAGAATCGCACCGCACTCGATCCGAGGGGATTTTAGGGGGCTGGCGAGGAAAAAAACGCTCGAAAACGTTAAAAAAGCGATAATTTAGTGGGGTTTTTCCTTACAGGAAGTTGTAATTTAATGCCGGCATTGGTCTATAAACAGTTACGGAGGAATTCCGGGTTGAAAGAGAGGAGTTGTGGAGGAATCGGGCTAGGCCTAACTCCCGTAGGCTAACACGGCGAAACGGAACTTGTTGCATCGTAATTGCGTGCACGTGTGCGGCCTCGGTTTTAGTGAAATGGTTTGGCGAAAAATGAATATAAATATGGATTTTTCTTACCTTTTAAGCATGTTTATGATTGAGGATAATTTTTTTTTTGGTTTTTTTTTGTTTAAGATTTTTGTCTTTTTTTATCCGTTTGCGAGAGGGAATTGAGAGCGAGGCAAAGAGAACATGACTTTGCAGTGCCAACGAGTTTGGCAATGTTTTAAATATCTCTTTTCTTGTCTCCCGTGTTGCGAGTGGTCGAGAAGAGGCCAATTTAGGCCCACCAAAAATAGTCGACTAAAATGGACCAGCTCGAATTAAATTTGACTTTTTTTTTATTTTGTTTTATTTTATTTTATTTTTTTTTGTGATTAATTTTTATTTTTATTTTTATTCTTTATTTTAGGTGTGCAAAGCCGTATCATGGATTTATTATTATGAATAGGTTGAGTAGGAATAATTTGGTGGAGCCGTTGACTACGGAAATGGAGTTTCAGAGACAGGACCCGTTTCTGCTGTATAGGAATTCGAAAAGTATTGGAAAAATTGATTATTTTGGTGTTTTGTTTTGTTTAAGTTTAATGTTTTTTTATAGCTGTGATTTACGGGATTTGGTTCTACAATAAAGATGATTGCTCCGAAATCGATAAAGTGATGAACAAGTGAGTATTTTGGGTGAAGCTGTGTTTGTTGCATTAAAAAAGAGGTTTTAATTTGCGTGATGGTATTTTTTGTTGAATAAAACGTGTTTTATGGTGAAGAATATGGTTTTAAGTGTGTTTTCTATTATTCACAAGTAGAAAACTCAGTTTTAAATTTTAAAAGATACATTTTAATGTGTAAAAGCTTATTTTTCATCAAGAAAACATGTTTTAATTTGTTAAATTTGATTTTACATTAAATAAAATTGTTTTTTTGCGTGAAAAATGTGGTTTTAAATGTAAAATAACGCCCCTTTTCTATTTTTCACATGTAGAAGACATTTTAATGTGTAAAAGCATATTTTGTTATAAAGGAAACGTGTTAAAATTTATTTTTCTTTAAAATAAAATTGTTTTCTGGTGACAATTTGGTTTTTTAATTGAAAAATATAAATTTCAAGTTTAAAGAATTTTCTGTTCTGTTTCTCGATTTTAATGCGACTTTTTTGTTATTTTTTAGATTAATGGAAGCCACCAGCAATGCGAAACGCGACGAACCCAGCTCAAATCGAAGTAGAATTACTTCGAGTAGCGCACCAACTCGGTTGCGACCAGCGTCTTCCGATTGCAAGACCATCGACATCGTGTCCATGTTGACCAAGGCGCAGAACGAGTACAACCAAACCAAGGGCAGGACGGAGCCCAAACGAATCACCGACAACGCGATCGATTTAGCCGATCTGGTGCGACCTCGGGCCTTGCGAGTGAACAATTCGACCGGTCCACCGCCGGATCTCACCATGGGCTCGTCGATTCCTCGCTCGCCGGAGGTCGAAGGAACTTCTCTGAGCGTTGCTGCTTTGTTTGCCAGCGCCGGGCATCAGGTACGACGAGAAATATTAAGAAAATTTGCATTTACGTAATTTAATTTTTTTTTTTTTTTTTTTAAAGGAATCGGGGGATAACGGAAGTTTTCCGAAGAGGTCGCACGGAACGCCGGACCAGATTGATCGGTGCCTAACCGATTGCAGTTCGCCGGTCGGCGAATCGTTGCACGCGGTGTTGCAGAGGCTCATTTCGAACACGGATGGGGGCAAAGAACAAATCGAGAGATGCCGATCCACGGGCATGACGCTTCCATTGAATGGCAACGAGGGGATTAAGTTGAAAGCACCAACGACCTCGTTTGATCAAGAAACGTCTCATTTTGCCACTCATCGAAATGTATACAAACAGAAATTGAAAAAAGTGCAAAAATGATCGTTTTCGTGCTGAAATGTCAATTTTTTGGTGATTTAGTCGACTAAGTGTGAAAAAAATAATTTTTAGGCGCGAAAATGGATATTTCGGCACGAAAATGCTTTTTTTTTATGTAGAAATTCAATTTTTGACCGAAACTACATTTTTTTAAAAATGTTTTTAATTATTTAATTATTTTTTTGAAATTTCTTTGTAGAACTCAATTTTCACTTCATCACTCGCGGTTCCAGTTGGGCTAGTCAGTGACGTACCTCTGATGTCTCCCATGATGTTCAGTAGTCCTAAACTCGGAGTCGAACCTCACGAAGAAAAGAGCGCCCCGGTGTTGCCGAGGTTACCTCAGATCAATCCTTTAACTAGAGACCAGTTGGGACAAGCCTTGATCCACTTAATAAGGGTAAACTCGGAAATGTTTTTAAATTGACGAGAGAATTAATTTACTTTTTTTTTACATTTTTAATCAGAATGATAGAGAATTTTTGAATACAATTCATGAAGCATACGTCAAAAGTCTGTCAGTGTTTACCAGTGACTGTAGCAAATACGAAGTGACATGAGAGCGAGGCTCATAACTCTATATTTTCATTTTATTTCACGCGTACGAGCGGAGGGTTCGTTTTGTTTTAAAATTATTTTTGAAGTTTAAGGATTAAACGTCGATGTATTTCAATTTTTGAAATGTGGGGAACAAGTGATTTTTTTTATTATTATTATAAATTTAATTTTGATATTGGTAGATATGATTTTAATTTTTTTTGTTTGTTTTGTAACTGAACTCATTTAGATTGTTGATGTTTTAGGCAAAGAAAGTTAAATAACTCATTTATTCATTGTTTATTTTTTATTTTTGTGGTTTTAAATTGTTTGATTGTTTTTTTCTGATAAATTTATCAGGATTGATTGGATTTTTTGTTTTTTTTAAATTTGATTTAAAGTAAAGGAAAATCATTTTTTGTTTGTCTGATTTTTTGGGGATTTATAATACGCGCGACATTCTTACGCGCGACAGTCCAAGTTGCACTAAAGAATATCATCAGCGCGATGTCGCACCACTGCTTGGTGTGTCCAGGAATGCAGGCGACACACTCACGTCGCACGTAGGAATCGCGTAACGTTAACATGGCGCAACGTTACGTAATGAATAAGTACGACAATGCGCAGTTCGTACGCGTGACGTTTAATGCCATTTGTTATTATTTACGGTTAGAATTAACCATAAAACAAAAAACATTTTTTAAATACATTTTTTATTACTTTTTTATTAATTTTAAAATATGATACTGTTAATTTGTAAAGATGCAGAATTACGTCGCGATTATAATCTAAAGATACCGTACTGCCTCGAATAAACGCCGGGGCGTTTAATAGTTCTTTTACTCACCATACCCGCGCATAACCGAAAAATCACTGATTTTTTGCTAAAATGATCATTTCTTTGTAAAAATCACCGATTTTTTGGGGGATCCGGCGTTTATTCTGGGCAGGCGACAAGTACTGAAATCGCCACTGATTGCCCGGCGTTTAATCGAGTAGTACGGTATTACACTTTGCAATGACGTGCTAAGGCATACAATACTTATTCCTATGTGCGACGTTGAAACTGTGCGTACAAACAGCAGGCATAATCGCGATGTCGCGCATAAGGATTTCGTGCGTATTATAGAGGCCCGAATTTTTTTACTCGTTTATTTTGTTCCTGTTTGTTCAGATTATATCAAATATGGACTGTTTGTATAAATATTTTGACTAATCTTATTTTTGCAATAAAAAGTGAGAGAAAAGCCAACGTTTTGTCAATGTTTATTAGGGTTATTTCCACTATGTGAATTTGGCACTGGGAGGCGTGCGAATATGATTTTGCCAATTTAAATGTTAAATCCTAGTGGTGTAAGTATAAATAAAAAAGAAAATCAACACCAAACGGAATTCTAAACCAAAGTACAACTAAAATAGTCTTCTACCAAATTCAAAATGGACGCCAATCTCGTTAACCACAGACAATTTTGTTATAGAATTTTATGAATGTGTAATTTTGTGTAATTGGCAGTAATACACCTTCTCACTTTAGTTTTGATAAAAATTTATTTAAACTGAAAAATTAAATTCATTACACACAACAAAAAACAAAAAATATCCCGAAAAATCAACGTTGAAACTACACAAAAATGATAAAGGACAGAATATAGAATAAATAGTTAATCAAAGTCGATTGCTTTATTAAAGTCGCTTAAATATATCGTGGGTGCGACGTGACGTGAATTGAATGAGAATGGCTTTGGTTAAAAATACATTTTATGCTAAAAACTTACCAAATGGACAAATAAAAATAATAAAATAAAATAAAACGAATTAAATAACTGGATTATAAATTGAGTATGAATTCCCGAGTGCGCAGTTTTTTTGTATCCGGTTTGTATTCAGTGCATGCTGTCGCTTTTCGTTTCGTCGACGCTTCTTCCATCGCAGCAAATAATTGCGCCTCTGTTGTCGCGTTCTGGAACGAACCGATGGTGTCACACGCTACATTCACCGCAGAAAATAATTGAGAATTTGTCTTCTCGGATGCCAATACTCGATTCACCGCAGTGGATAATTCGGAATGGTGAAACAAATGGTTCTTCTGAACATCGATTTCAAATTCTAACTGCGCAATGTCCACTATTACGTCACCAGTCGCGACATCTAGGTATTCGCCTCCTGTTTTAAAAAAATTAGTAAAATGAATTAGCCACTTTTCCTTTCTGTTTTGATACAACCTGTATTTATAAGCAAGCTCGGCTCCTGCAGTTGGTCTCGGAGTCATCCTGGACGAAAGCGTCACGTCCGGTGGCAATTCGACGCTATTAAATGAGGAAATCAATTCCGCCGGTACTATTTCGGCAAGAAACTTCTGGAAATGCGATTGTATGCTTATATCCATTAAGTGTTATCGACGTTAGGAAATGTAACGACTGCTTATTCCAATTCAAATACATGCTTATATACGTCAGAAAAGGTCTCGGCATCTGATTGGTTGCTGGGCATTTTCTATAACGTGGTAACGTCGTGACGTAACGTATGGGAATTTGTGAAATTTTTATTCGCAAAATGCAACAAACTGTCACGAGGAGACAGAAACAGTCAAACGGGCAGTGTTCGAGCTTAAGTTGGTGTTAAGATAGCGTATCTTGATTGAGTATACTCAGACGCAACATCTGGCAAAGATAACTAGAGAAATTGTAACAGCTTTTGCTCATCAATTCACGGGCGATGTGGACTAATGACCACGCGTTAAATCAGAATTTATGGCACAGTTAATTGAGGCTGAACGTGCAAATTGCAACGGAAACGAAAACAAAAACAGAAATAAACACAAACACCACGATCATTCAAAATTGTACTTTATTTCAGAAATTTACGACGTCTGCGCAGAAAGTCGTAAAAATTCGAAAAAATTGAAATAATTCGAAAAAAAATTTAAAAAACCCGAAAACAATAAAATTAAAAAAAGAACAAAACCCAAGAAACTTAAATAGTAGTAAAACAAAAGATAAGAAATTTAATTCGTATTTAAATATCTATTTATATTTACTTTCTAATGTTTATTCAATTTTCCGAGAAATTATGCGAGTTGGCCCCCTGCGCCTCCATAGACTGCACTGCGCTCGGCTTCACTGCAAAGCACCGAGCGAAGCGATGAAGCCGCATCCGCTCCTCGATTAACAAATGCGCAGTTATCAGCTCGTGCCAACGCCACAGAACCATGTCCGCTCAGCAAATTGTGACGGTCCAGAAGGACGGTAGCCACAAATTAAACCTCCAACTGCTGGAATCAATCCTAGGCCGCGAAGACGTGAAAAACGAGCGCGTCGCAGTGGTGAGTGTGGCGGGACCCGCCCGCAAGGGAAAGTCGTTTCTCCTCAACTTCTTTCTCCGCTATTTCCGACTCAATCGCGATGCCGACTGGCTGCAAAACGACCAGGACGAGAGCCTGCAAGGATTCGACTGGAGCAAAGGCTCCGAGGTCGTCACCACCGGGATTTGGCTGTGGTCGGAGCCGCTCAAAATGGCCGCCCAAGATGGCGGACAGATCGCGGTGCTTTTAATGGACACGCAAGGAATCACCGAGAAGGAAAATGTCGTCGCGTTGAGCACGGTGTTGTCGACGGTGACATTGTACAATTCGAGACACGGGTTGAAACAAAGTGACATCGAGGTTTTCCACGCCGCGACCGAGCGCGGCTTAAATGCGCTGGAAAATGAAAACCCAGTTCAGAAACTCATATTCCTCATCCGGGACTGGGGACACGCGCACGCGCACTCGTTCGGATTCGGTGGCGGGAACGAGTATTTGGAAGCGGTGCGCGAGAACCACGAACTGCATAACGCGCTGGGTCAGCATTTCAAGCAACTCAGCTGTTTTCTCATGCCTTACGTCGGAGATGGGGTCGCCAACGACGATTTCGTCGGACAAGTTAGTCGGATCGATAAGGATTTTGTCAGTTGTCTCGACAAGTTGATTCCGGGCGTCGTGAACGAAATCGAGGTCAATACGGTGCTGGGAACCGGCCAGGATTTGTTGAAGCGCTTTAACGATTATTTTGCAGCGCTGTTGCAGTAGATAAACTAGATAAAGATCAATATGGCCGCGATTCGACACGACTTCCTGTGTTGGATTTAAATACGAGTGAAATATGTAACCAAATGTCTATCCATTTATTAGGTGCGTTCAATTCTTGAAGGAAAGTCACTTTCGTTGCTTCGCTTTTCTTTAGAAAGCGGAAGTGACGCTACACAAGTCATAATTAAATCAAGTGAGTTTAGGAATATTTTCCTCACTTTCAATTCTAATGACGTGCATGCGCAAATGACGTATGAGACGAGCAACGAAAGCGACCAATGCGCACGCTTCGCCTTTTGTCAAATGGGTGCGTGCTTTCAAAAATCACTTTTTTAAAAGGAAAAGTTACTTTTCCTTCGTCAATTCAACGCACCCATTGTTTGTTTGTAACTTTTACTCGCAACAACGCCATCTTTGTTATGTATGTCTTCGTTTCTTCTAAAAATTATCCATTTTGTTACAATAAAGTACGAAAATGTTATTTATATATCAAACATTTATATTGTTATGTCTTCAACTTTACAAAATTGTACGAAAATCGGTCAAAATAAATAAATAAATAAATAAATAAGCTGCAATGCAAAGCTAACATCGCGTATGAATTTTTTTTGTTTGTGTTTGGCGGCACTAGATGGCGCACGCAGAAGCGAAAGTTTAACAAGTTCGCGTTGAGTTTTTTCTATTATCTAACTCTAGAATGACTGCCGTGCAGATCGTGGCTTCCGACCAAACCGGTCGTTTAATGCTGGATTCAATTCTTTTAAATGAAATATTCACTCGTGCCGATGTGAAAAATATACCGGTCGCCATTTTGAGTGTGGCGGGAGACTTCCGGAAAGGCAAGTCGTTTCTACTCAACCTTTTCCTTCGATATTTTCGACACGATCGTCGCGACAACTGGCTTCGAGTCGACGTCGACGAGGAGTTGGAAGGATTTCATTGGATGTGCGGCGCCGAGCGAGACACGACCGGAATTTGGCTGTGGTCGGAGCCGTTGATGATGGCGGACAAAGATGGCGGCCGAGTCGCGCTGTTCTTGATGGACACGCAAGGAGCTTTCGATAAGGAACAAACACTGGACGACACGACGAGGATATTTGCGCTGACTGCCATGGTTTCGTCGGTGATGATATTTAATTTGAAAAAGGATTTACAAAATAATAATTTGCAAGATTTGAATTTGTTCACCGAGTACGGGAAAATCGCCGCGGAAAACGAAACCGAAATACCGTTCGAGAAGCTACTATTTCTCGTTCGGGACTGGGAACACGTTTGCGATCACGCGTGGGGCTACGAAGGCGGTAACGACTATTTAAGCAAATTTTTAGCCACTGGTGATAAGCAGAGTGCCGACTTGCGGCGAGTCCGAGAAACATTGCGCGGGAATTTCAAACAACTCGAGTGTTTCCTCATGCCACATCCGGGCGACGTCGTGTGGAAAAACCCGGAATTCCGGGGCGAAATCCGCAGCTTGGATGCAGATTTTCTCCGCGAAATGAACGCATTCGTCGCGGATGTGACGAGCGATGCGAAAATCGAAGCGAAGTCGATCTGTTTGGAAAACGGGACGAAACGTGCGCTGACCGGGGAGCGAATGAACACTTATTTGAGCGAGTATTTCGCCTGTTTGACCAGCGTGGAAATGCCACGAGTGGATCAACTGTACGACCTGACGGTGGACATGCACAACAGGGCGGCCATGGAGCTCGCGCTCGAAGAATTCGACTCGTTTATCCGTGAATTCAACGCGAACACGGTGTTGCCGATCGGCGCCGACGATTTCCAGAGAGTGTTGGATCTGGCGACAGCGAAGGCCGTCGAGGCTTTTTTCGGTGCGAGGAAGATGGGGGGGGATGGGGATTCGGAGAAATATTTGGATAAGTTGATGGATCATGTTTTGCCGGCGAGGATTCAGGAGGTTGTCAAGGAAAAGGAGATGATGGAGATGATTTTTGCGGGGGGCGATGAATTTTTTGCAGATTTCGTGAGGAATCGAGATGATGATGATGATGATAAACCTGGTTGGTTGAGGGCTCTTGACCGATTTGGAAAGAGGTTTGTTGAGTCTGTGACGAAAATTTTCAAGTGAACATTTGAATTGCTTGATTTTCGATAAATCCAGCAGTGAACTCATCAAATTCTGACTTGAGGAGTGGGAATCGACTTTTAATCGATTTTTATGTTTTTGAACCGATCTATTTGTATTAAATTTGAAATCGATTTTTTAAATAATTTTTGAAATCGATTTTTTTTTATCAATTTTGAAATCGATTTTTGTATAATTTTTGAAATCGATTTTTTTTATCAATTTTGAAATCGATTTTTGTATTAATTTTGAAATCGATTTTTTTATCAATTCTGAAATCGATTTTTACCAACTTTTAAAATTGGGACCGACCAGGGTCGCAGTAGGACGGGGGCAGACGGGACGGAGTACATTATTATGTGTGTGAAAATTTCGATGAACATATTTTATTCAACATTTATTATAATGATAATGAAGTTTTATAATTAAAATGACGGAGCAGTTTCAGAAGCGCCTTCAGAAGGAACATTGAGATAACTTTTGACAAATTTTTTTATAAATCTTTCCCAACTTTATTCTTCTAAACGAAATAATTGCAAAGCCAATCAATATTTATAAAATTTATTCTGTGTAAAACTGTACAAAATATGTTGGTAACTAACTTTGAAGAAAGAAATGTTTCGTCAACAACAAAAAGTACCCAAAAATACGAAATAAAAAACTACTCATTTTAAAAAAAATAAGATGAAACTGCGGTGCGAGATTCAAGGCACTTAATCTTTTAAGTGATGATGTGGACAATAATCACAGAATGTACAACCTAACGACCAAGAAGATTAAACCTAACAGGATCCACATGGAGAATCCAACAACACCATCGACTCCAGAATAAGCGTGAACTTGACCGGGAGCCGAACCACCTGCGCAGGAAAAAAAACAAAAGGAAAATTGATGAAACAGCATAAAAATAAGTGGATGAGGTGTCGCGTAACTTACCAATTTGAAACAGCCAACTGGGACTCGACATCCGTCCATCCCCGCCCTGACTGTAGCCCAAAACACGCAATTTGTACATGACTCCTGGAACCAGGCCGGAAACTTCGCCTTCGAGTTCCGTTCCGCCCAGGCCGAGATCGACCACAACGTCCGTGTAAGTACTGAAGTCCTGGTCCGCTTCCCAATATCTTATTTTGAAACCCAACAGCGATTCTTCCATCGAAGACAGAGCGGAGTATCGCCACGTTACTCTTATTTTAGTCGGACTGGTGGGTTTAACTATGACGCTCGTCGGAGGCTTGATCGGTGCTGAAACGAGTAATTAGACAATCGTTGAAGCTCACAATCGTGCGTTCGAAAAATAATAAGCAGAATTTCTTACCCGATTTGAATGTAAGTTCGCTGAAAAATTCACTTTCTGCACCTGCTCCGGCGCCGTTGTAACAACTCACGGCTACGGAATAGTGGGTGTTCGGGTTCAAGCCCACAATGAGAGCCCAATTGGAAGTGTTGCGGCTCAAATAGTAAGTGGATGTAAGCGGTGACTGCGAGGCCAGCCAGTACTTAATCTGCAAAAGGAATATATTATCACCATTCTCTCTTATTCAGCCGCAAGTTTTGCGAAGCCTCGGCAAAAGGTTATTAGTGGGGCCCCAAAATTTTCGCAAGAAAAATAATTTCTGTCGAATTTTCTTAGAAATCTGCCCGAAAAAAACATCCGAGCCAGCCCCGCTCTAACTCACTCTGAAGCCAATAAGTTTTCCTCGAATCGATTCTCTCGACGTGTCCACCGGAAGCCAGGACACATTCAAAGCCGTCGAATTGTGCGGCCAGGCGGCTATTTGCACGGGCACAGCGAGAGGAACTGCGAAGAAAAGACGTAAATAAATTAAGATGAAAATGGTTAGATTGCGCAACGCCTACGGTCTTCGGCCGAAAAGATTTCCACTTCGGGGCTGATGGGACCCGCGCCTCGGTCGTTAAACGCCTGTACTTTGACTTTGTACAAGCTGTAGAAGTTCTTAATGCCGACACGTACCACGTGCAAACCGATGTTGCCCCTGTACCTCAATTCCTCGAATCTGAAATCGCGATTGGAGTCGGCCTCCTTGAAAAACACCTTGTACCAAACGCCCGGTGCATTCTGGTCTTGCGGTAACAGCGTCTAAACATCATAACGGTGTTTAGTCACAAGCATTCCGTGTTATCCATGTTATCCTCGGTTCGTGTTTGTACTTACGTCCCAGGTGATGGTCAAATCACCCACTTTGCCGCCACCGCCGCCGACGTTAAAGGGAAACTTGAGCGGCCTGTCGGTATCCGTGTTATAAATGGGCGACGGCTCGCTGGGATCACCCAGTCCGAACCAATTTCTCGCGGACACCCTGAATTCGTATTTGCACCAAGGACTCAACAGATGACCGTTGATTCGAGCTTGTTTCCTGTTGTGCGTGGACGGCGCGGCGAGAACACCTTGAAGGGAACAGAATGGCATTTAGGGTTAGTGGTGTTAACGGGTTAACGAGTCGAGAATTCTCACGATCGGCTATGAGCATCCATTCCGGGTGCCACTGAGTGCGGCCTTCTATCATGTAGTTTTCGATAGCGCGTCCGTTGGTGGCTCCGTCGCTCCACGCCAGCATGATGTCTTTGTTGTCTATTTCTAGCACTTTGACTCCACCGACTGGACCGGGCGGGCTGTGCACTTCGACCGACGCGAAACTTTTGACGGAGCTAACTGGTGTCTTTGCTAAGCACTCGTAGATGCCGCTTTCAGCCATGGTCATGTTGTGCAAATGGATTATGCCCGGATGCCAACCCTGAAAAATATTGATGAAAGAATACTTTATACCGTAAATACTCTAATATACCGTAATAAACATTTTCCTGGCAATTTAAGTATTGAATTCAATCGGGTTGGTCAATTTGAATATTTATTTTAGTGTTCTTAACCAATTTAGAAACTTATTTTAATGTTCTTAACCAATTTAGAAACTTATTTTAGTGTTGTTAACCAATTTAGAAACTTATTTTAATGTTCTTAACCAATTTAGAAACTTATTTTAGTGTTCTTAACCATTTTAGACACTTATTTTAGTCAATTTGGTCATTTTAAATATTGAACTTAATTGTTTTGGTCATTTTAAATATTGAACTTAATTGTTTTGGTCATTTTAAATATTGAACTTAATTGTTTTGGTCATTTTAAATATTGAACTTAATTGTTTTGGTCATTTTAAATATTGAACTTAATTGTTTTGGTCATTTTAAATATTGAACTTAATTGTTTTGGTCATTTTAAATATTGAACTTAATTGTTTTGGTCATTTTAAATATTGAACTTAATTGTTTTGGTCATTTTAAATATTGAACTTAGTTCTTTTGGTCAATTTAAATGTTAAATACAGTCGTTTTAAACGCACGTTGAATCGGAGTCATGCACCTCAATTAGAGTACGGTATCTACGGTGAATGGAGATATTTACCAGACTATAATGCGGATATGTTTTTGGTTCTATTTTGATTCCGTTGAGATACCAGGCATACGCCAAATCGAGGCCCTGATCAGATGTAGCTTCACACTGAAGCGACATTGTTCCATTTTTGTAAACAAAGTTCTCCTTTTGTGGCAACTGAATAAATTGAGGTGATCCTAAAAAAGCATTTGTAACATTAATAATCGTTAAAACTTGAGTTTGCACGAAATTGCGATCAACGTACGCAAAACGACGAGTCTTCCTTGACTCTGGTCTCTGCCTTCCGTGTTTTCGGCGAGGCAAGTGTACATTCCCGCATCTCCGTAGTTGACCGGATGGATGATAAGATATCCGTTGGGCAGAATCCTGCGCCTCTGATCCGAAATGATGGCTTGTCCGTCCTTGCGCCAAAAGAAGCGAGGCGTGGGCGCACCTTCCGGTCTGCACGCGATGGTCGCATTTCCGTTTTCGACGGCGTACGTTTCCGACTCGAGCGGGTACTTCAAGAACGACGGCTTCAAAGCTGCAAAACAATTCCCTCGTTAGTTTACTCGCGCCAACGCTTCATTTAATTCTTTTCCGCACTCAAAACCCGGAGTTGGCCGGTGGAATAAGTGGAGCCCAACTGGTTCGTAGCTCGACATTGAAACACGCCCGGATCGCGCAGCGGATTCAGCTGGTGGATCGTCAGGACGTTGTTCCGCACTATTATCCGTTCCCGATCTTCCCCGGGAATCGCGTTGAACGTGAGAAGTTCGCCGTTTTTCAGCCATTCGTAAGTGACGTCGGGGATTCCGAATGCCTCGCAAAGCCAGCTTAAAGTGGCGCCCCGGTCCATGTGCATGTCTTCCAACGGGATTGTGAACACCGGTTTCGCTGAAAAGAATCGATTAAAACGATTTCTCATTGCGATTCAAAAAATCTACCCTGGATGGAAAGCGTAACGGCTTTGGTAACGGAATTTTTCCCGTTGCTCGCGGTGCACACGTAGTCGCCCATGTCTTCGATGGAAACTCTGGGCAGAATAAGAACTCTGTTGTAACTCGTGGTTAAGGCATTCTTCGGTAGTTCGTTGTAAAATCCCTTCCGCGTCCAATTGTAAGAAGGCACTGGACTGAAACACCGAGTTTACGCCACAAATTCGTCAATGTTTCGAATTTATACTCACTATCCGAAAGCAACACATTCTAATCTGACATCTTGACCGGCAATCGGAGCGTCGGGATACGCTTTGGGGAAATTGTTTGGAAATTGCAGCTGCTGGCTGCTAGCTGTGTGGATAGATAGAAGAAATACGTTTGGGGATTTTATTTAATTTAATTCGATAAACCTACGATGCGATAGAACTTCGAGTTGAAAAAAAGGTCCGGTACGTCCGGTGGTCGAAGCGAAGCCCACGGTTTGAACGTTGCACGAATAGTAACCTTTGTCGATGTTCTCCAAGCTCGAGAAGTAGAGGTTTCCATCTTGAGAGACAAAAGTTCTCTTGTCCTCGTCGACTAAGTTCGGGAAGTAATCGCGAGCCCAGTAGTAATGAACGGCTAAAAATGTAAGTAGTACGTAAGATGTAGTCGTCCCTTTACGCTAGAAATTACTGGTGCACCCATTTCAACGTTTTCAGCACAAAAACGAAATATATTCGCCACTATTTTTGCTAATTTCCTCGTAGTGCTGAACTTAGTTGAATTAGTGCAGCAATAAATGGTTGTTTGCCAAACAACTCGGATTGTTTGCTCACCTGGAAAATGTTGAGGGGGATCGCAGTAAATTGCCTTTCCCCAGTTTTCTTTGCCTTGCTCTTTACTGCGTTTGATGTTGAACTGGTTTATAACTAAAAGAACAGAAAGACGCGTGAGAAAACTTTTTGAGCGTGTTTTGTTGAACTTACATCCGAATCCCAGTTGAACACTCTGGCTAACGACAGTTCCAAACTCGTTGCTGGCTCTGCAGTGGTATTTTCCTCTGTCCTGAATCTGATCCGGTTTGTGAATGGTCAATTCGCCGTCCGTTACCGATAAGCGCGTGTCTTGCATGGGATCCATTGGAACCAACTTCAGCAAATTGTTTTCGTATTCTTCTTTAAACCACTCGTAACGGGGATGCGGATATCCATCGGCAACGCATCTAAATTCCGAGTTAACTTGTGTTTACATTTTGTATTTTTGACGCTTAGCGCGGTCGAGTTAAACCTTATCGATGCGTCGTTCGATTCCGTCCGCCCGGAGGTGTCGAAGATAGTCGTAAAAGGCTCTTGCACAATTTTCGGAGCGCGTGGAATTTTTCGTTTGTCTCGAACAATCATCCCGTAATCTAGGGAACGAAAGAAAGGTAAGTTATGACCAAGGTTGGGGCTAGTTTTCCAACTACAATATCGCAAAGGGAGACAGACGAAGCCTACACCCTCTATCTTGATGAACAGGCCAAAAAATTACATCTAAATACGTCTAAAATGGTGAACAGGCCGAAAAATTACATCTAAATACGTCTAGAATGGTGAACAGGCCGAAAAATTACATCTAAATACGTCTAGAATGGTGAACAGGCCGAAAAATTACATCTAAATACGTCTAAAATGGTGAACAGGCCGAAAAATTACATCTAAATACATCTAAAATGGTGAACAGCCATCAAAAGAAATCTAAAATGATGGAAAGTTAATCAAAATAAATCTATAAAGGTGAAAAATCAATCAAAATAAATCTACAACGATGGAAAATCAATCAAAATAAATCTATAAAGGTGAAAAATTAATCAAAATAAATCTACAACGATGGAAAATCAATCACGAATCAATCAAAAACATCGATAATAATTATGGCACCAAGATTACCGATTTCGCGGGAGGAGCAAAATTTTTGGTACCAGGAACCGGAAATAAAAAACCCCGGGAAAAAGAAACCCTATGGGTTTACAGTAAGCTATCGATGATATTTACCTGAACCTCTCTCGTTGATGATAATCAAATGAAGCATTTCTTTATGAATCTCACAAATAAATGGCAATTCTTCCGATCCAAACACTTTAAGGAATCCCCATCTGTTTGCGTAAGTTGAGTAACTGGAATAAGCAGAAAGCAGTTTAAGCTCCCATAATCAATGAAAATTTGGGTGTGTCGTCGGTTTAATTATAAATGACACAACCCATTCTCATTTACTAAATTGGATTCCTCTCCTTTCTTACTTGTAAGCGATGATCTTTCTTTCCACTTCTAATTCCTGGCCAGGTAAAAATGCCTGATCCAAGTTGGAGATGAGTGTGTCATCTCCCGTCCACTTCCAGGAATTCATCCCGGTGTCAACGCCGCTCGTGTACCACGTCTTGTGTTGTGGGTCATTTTGGTGCAACCAATCAATGATAAAGGAATGTTCTTCCATTGTGTTTACATTTAGCAAATGTGCGTTGTAATTCTAAAATAAAAAAAATAAAAAATTTGTAAAAAGTACTGAAAAAAATATTTTTTTTTTAATTAAAATTAAAAATTTTGGCTTACCAAACATGCATACAAGGCTTGTTGTCTCGGGAATGGTGTAGATCTGATGAATTTATAGCAAGATGTCGTGTAACTCACCCAACCAGTGGGACAATCATTTTCACTCAAAACTAAATTTTAAAATTTTTTTTTAAAAAAATCAAAAAAAAAATTTAAAAATTAAAATCAAAATCCTAAAAAAGATTTTAATTTAAAAATAGGCATGGAAATGGCAATATTACCTTGTAAAATTGTTAAAAACAAAACATTCAAACTATAAAGGCACTTGGCAACCATCTCTATAGGAGAAAAAGACGGGACACAGGTGAGTCAAACAAACAACACTAGATGGTATCGTATTATTACAAACTCCGTACAAAAGCGGATTAATTACAAAGATCGACAACGACTTCTCGTTATTCCGTAAATACATTTACCTTTTGATTTTTTCGTCTTTTTTTCGAAAACAAAACTTCACATCACACACCTGTAATGTACCACGCCCGGATTTTTCGTACGAACCTGTCATTCCGCAGCGCTATTCAAACACAGCGACGAAATTCAAAACGAAAAATTGCATTGTGGGATAGCCGAACACGTCACGTGACATCAACTAACTTCCGGTCTTATGGTTGTCGCCACCACGCTGGAAGTGTCTAGGAAATAACGATATGAAGGTATTTTTATCCGCATCCATCGAAAAATCGGCTCGATTAATCAAATATTTAATAAACCAACCGTGATTTTAAGCGTGTTATTCACCTAAATGCGGAAAATGGAGCGCCCGATGGCCGCAGATTGAACTGAACGAAAATCTTTTATTTTTCCAGCTTAATATTTCCTTCCCGGCAACTGGATGCCAAAAACTGATAGAAGTGGACGATGAACGTAAACTAAGACCGTTTTTTGACAAACGAATGAGTGCGGAGGTCGATGCCGACGCTCTGGGTGACGAATGGAAGGTCTGTATTAAAAAAAATGTTAAAAATGTGCATTTTATTGATTTTTGTGTTTTTTTAGGGATACATGTTCCGCATTTCCGGCGGGAACGACAAACAAGGTTTCCCGATGAAACAAGGAGTGATGACTGCCGGTCGTGTGCGACTTTTGCTTTCGAAGGGTCATTCGTGTTACCGTCCACGACGAACGGGCGAAAGGAAACGCAAATCCGTGCGCGGATGCATCGTGGATGCGAATTTAAGTGTTTTGAGTTTGGTCATTGTGAAGAAGGGCGAACAAGAGATCCCCGGGTTGACCGACACAACCGTTCCCCGTCGTTTGGGCCCAAAACGTGCGAGCAAAATCCGAAAATTGTTCAATTTGAGCAAAGAAGACGATGTGCGTCAATACGTGGTGAAGAAACCACTTCCGCCAAAAGATGGTAGCGATTGAATGTTTGATTTGTCGAGTTTTGAAGGATTTTTTAATGATTTTTTTTGTTTTTTAAGGTAAAAAGCAACGTTTTAAGGCGCCTAAGATCCAGCGATTAGTGACGCCCGTTGTTTTGCAACGTAAAAGGCACCGTTTGGCGCTGAAGAAGAAACGTGTCGCTAAGAAGAAGGAAGATGCGGCCGACTATGCCAAGTTGTTGGCGCAAAGGGCCAAAGAGGCGAAGGAGAAGAGAGCTGAGGAGTTGAAGCGAAGGAGGTCGGCATCGCTTCGTGAGTCGAAATCAAGCACTGATAGTAAAACAAAATGAGTTTAATGTATGAGATATTGGTGAAATAAAAATAAAATTAAACTTGGATTTTTAGTTTTTGCGTTTTTATTTGTTTTTTGTGGTGGAATGTTGCGCGTGGAAGTGTCCGCCATTTTTTATTTCGGTGTTATGACGTCACGAGTTGTTGAATGAATTCAGTTTGGTTTGTAATTTTATGTTTAATCTTTAAAATAAAATTGCTGTTTTGTCTTTCGTTTCGGTAAAAATAAATAAAATGTGTGATTAGATATTTTTGTTTGGTTTTTATATATCGAGAAACGATGTTGGGTGTCACGTGGTTTGGGGTTTGATTCTGAAGCGGGAAAACAAAATGGATGCCGACGAGGAGTTAAGAGAGAAATGCGAGGTATTAGTGGCAAATCTTTGCGAGTATTAAACGAATTAACGATTGGCAGTTTGGTTTTGGGTATTCAAATGAAATAATTGTTAATTTTGTAATTTTTAGGTGTTGAAACAACGTCGGCATTCGCTGCAACTGCGGGTTGCGACGTTAAAGAAAAATGAGGAATTTCTTTGTGAAGACATGGAAGCGCTGGAAACCGAAATCGAACGAGAATTAACGAATAAAATAAAGCATCGTCGAAGCGAATACAAGATAATAATTTCAGATTTACATTCCAAAGTGAAGGGATTATGTTTTTCTAATTTAAATTTATTTTAAGATTGAATTTTTTTGTTTTTACAGAAAGATGTTCTTATTCAAGAGATCGAAGAATTAACAAATCGAGGAAAAGGAATTTCCAACGAGTTTAAAGTGTTAAAACAGTCGAAGAAAATTAATAGGAATCGGCAACTCGAGGACGAGGAGTTTAATGAGGAAAAGGAACGTTTGGAGAAAATTGTTAAATCCACGGGAGAAAAATTCCGAGAATTGAGAGACGAAGTCGAGGGAAAAGAAAAGGAATTGCGGCGTCGAGTGAAAAATAAAAATGAAAAAAAGGAGCGGATGGAAGAGTTGGGAGAAATAATTGGGACGAAAAACGATCGCATCGTGGAGTTGAAGAATTTGATTAAAAACCACAAGATGGAAGTCGAGGAGATCCAAATGATGATGGAAAGAGTTGAAATCGACGCGATTGACGAGAATAAAAAGGGAAATTGTTTGTTTTCCGAGGTGAAATCAATTATTTAATATTATTTTTTATTTTTTATTAATTTTCTTTGATGCAGCTCGAAGATCAGAAGAAGAAAATCGGCAGAAAAATCGCTTCGTTGAAGCGATTTTGCGACAAAATGAATAAACAAAACGAGGGATTGAAATTTGATTTGAGGAAGAAATTAAACGAAGTGAAGGAGTGGAATTTTCGACTGGAGAACGACACGGCGGTCAATCAGATGGAATTGGAGGTGCAGAAAGCGTTGGTGGAACACAAACGATTGACGGAGAAAATGGCGCATCTGAAGAATGATTATCGATGGGTAAAATGTTTTTTTGGTTTGGAAAAAATTCATTTAATTTGTTTTGTTTGCGTTTTGGTTCAGATTTTCCGCGTAAACGAATTCCAGGACGTGAAATCGCCGACTGATCGTTTGGATTTGTTAAGGTATATATTTCTTTTTAATTTTAATTAATTTTAATAATAATATTTTTATTTTATTTTTTTTAAATTTGTAATTTTGTAGACGTAAATTAACGGAAGACAAGAAGAAACTGGAGAATGAGAATTTACGCGTGTTGGCAGCGAGAGACGAATTAAAAACTATTTGTCAGACGGTTAAAGCACTCGAGGATGATTTGGCGGGAGAAAAACGTTTGCACGATAAATTGAAAGTGGATGGTGATGATTTGAGTAAAGATTCGATCGATAAAGCGGTTCCAGTTACGAAGGAAAGGGTTCATCAGGTGCAATTTAACGTTCCGGAGCCACTGGAGAAGGAAAATTGCATAAAACCTGATGTTAAAAGAACGAAACACAAGTTTCAGCCCGTTAAAATTGATAAACCAGTATTAAACTCGTGCGAACAACAATAATAATGCATTTAATATGTAGTTCTATTATGTAAAATAAGCAATAAAAACATAATTCGATTTGTTAAGCCTCGTCCAAGGTTAAACATTGCTGAGGTTGCCATCTGGTGGCGAAGTTTAACATCGAAAACAAAATGAATGCTGTTTGTGTTTTTCGAAAGAGATTTTTCAGCACTGGGTTCTGTTTATTGAATAATAAAACAGCGAGGCAGCAATATACGATGCTAGAAAAACTGCTAAGTCGTGGCAGTAAAAAGTAATTAAAATTTTAGAATATTTTGTCACCATTTTTGATGATTTTTTCATTTATTTTCTCAGAGCCGAGAAAACGCTTTCAAACACTACGAATTATCTATCTCAGGTAAAAATAACGAATATGAGTGAAATATAATTGCGTATATTTCTTTATTAATTGCAGCCAGTTGTTGCGAGAGCTGGGAAATGTTATCCGATGCAAGATTCGAGGCGACACACCGTTTTGAATAATTTATTACTCGAACATTTGTGCGATTTGATGGCGACTGAAGAAATGAGTAAATTATTATCAGGATTCGGATTGGAGATTTTAAAGGTTTTACGGATGATTGGACGAACAATATTTACCTGTACTGTAAAAATTTCTTTTTTATTATCTTAATTCAGGTTCAAACGACGAAAAACTTCTCGGTTGTCAAAGTGTTTTGGTTTAGTGCGGACACAAAATCGAACGAAAATGACATCCAGCGCATTTTGGATGCAAATGCGAGTAAAATTCGGTATAAAATGAGTCATTTTGTTTTAAAAATTCCGGTGTTTATTGTGGATTTGTTATTTTTCATAGATCTGAACTTATAAAACTGCATATATTGGGAAACGTTCCCCAAATTCAATTTTTCTGCGACAAAACCCAAGCGGCGAAAAATCGCATATTCGATTTACTCGATAAAGTGAAAAACGAATCGAATTTCGAGTCCGAGGATGTTCCCAGCGAATGGCGCGAAATTCCAGTGATAAAAACCGTAAAATTTCTTCATTTTATTGATGGAAATTAACATTTATTAATTTGTTATTGTTTGTTATTCTTAGGACGCTGATTTGCGATCGATTGTGAGCGAAACTAAAGATGTGCAATCGAACGAACTGGGGGAAATGGTTCACGATATTTATGGGTTGGATCGGGATGCGTTGATGAGGAAAGTGCTGGAGCGGTGCGGAAAGCGGAAAGAAAGCGAGCGGGAGGAAGAAAACATCGTTGCTCCGGTTTCGAGGATGGGGTCGGTAGAATCGGGCGTGAATAAACAGTTTGTTAAGTTTTTGCAAGACAGGAAAAAAAGGAAGAGCAAAAAGGAACAGATTTTGTTGTGTCCAGATGCGGATGGGGAGGCGAGTTTTGAAAGAAATCCGGAATTTGACGACGAAGATTTTTATGACGAGGAAGATTTTAAATAATTGTGTTGGCATAAAATTGTGCAATAAAAACGGTTGTGTTTGAGTCATTTGTGTGTTTTGGTTGTTGTTGTTGGTATCGGGCGCTCGGTAGCGACTGTTCGGGAAGCGAAGTTGGTGGTGTTTTTTTATGTTTTTATTTTATTTATTTATGTATTGAGTGTTTTATTTTTATTTTTAATCTGTTTTTATTTTTGAAACTTAAAAGAATCACCATAATTAAAAAATATTTCAAAATTTTTTCGAGTGAATATAGGGATCGGGCTTCAGGTAGCAACTGTAGTCGGAAACAAGGTAACTATATAACGGTCGGAAACAAAAGATGGCGCCATTTAGGAAGGTTGTTTTGTTCAATTTTAATTAATTTATTGCCGTTTTTATCGGTTTTCCTCGATATTTTCAGAAACCCCGTGATGATATATTCTACATGTGTGTTTGGACAAGAAAAAGACTCGATCTTCATTGAAAATGATTGAAAAACGCAACCTTTTAAGGTAAATTAATATTTATTTTTTTATTCTTTATTTTAATTAATGAAATTATTTACATCGTCTATTAATTTCTCTATGGTTCCTTTCAACGGACAATAATTTATAATTTTCACTAAAATCAACCCAGGTTTGAGAAAATACCTGAATTCCTCGTTGAAATCGTTCAATATCCTGCACTTGAGCTTTTCCGATTTGCTCATGAGAAATTTCAAAAAACACAAATACTTGTACAGCAAAATGACTTCACCGGGCTTGTAATATTCCTCTTTAGTCAGAATGGCCAGCAACTGGGTCAAACTTCTCGGTATGAATTGATCCTGAGTTTAAAAAAGAAAATCAAAAACAAGCAAACTTGATGTTTTGATGCTTTACATATTGGTCCTGAATGAACTGACAAATCTTTTCGGAATCCAAGATGGCGTGTTTGATCACTTCTGCCAGCACAAGCACTTGTTTGCTCGTGATGGCTCCAGACAGTTGTATGAGCTATAATTAGTTGGTTGAAATATTAGATGGATCCAAAAAGCCGTGTTTGTATTTGTTTTTGTATTTTTTTACGTCACAAAACAAAGACACGAGGACCTAAAACACTAACACGACTCTTTGAATGCAGTTGTTGTTTGTATAAAGAGTTTTTATTACTTCGGCTTCGGGTAAGTTGTTCCAAACATTCGATGAGAATTCGGAATAGTCGTTCAACATCCGTTTTGTTGTGTTGACATATTGTGTCGGGAGTTTGGGAATTGTCAGCGAAAGTTGAATTATGTCATTGATGTGTTTGTTTCTGTAAGATCGAGGGTTAAAACAGTGCGACTTTTGAATAAAGTGGTTTTTATTTTCTTACGTGTTAGCAGTCAGGTGAAGTTTTCTTAGGGACGAGTTGTCTTGTTCCACGAAAGATAGGTGGATTATTTTGAGGATTATCAACGCAACTCTGTAATGATTGGTAGTATTAGTGATTTTTATTTTAATGATTCAAAGGTTCATTTGAGGTTTTAGCATTGTAGTAACTGATAGGTATATTAAATAAATTTATCATCATATATTTTCATTTGTGTTCACTCCATCTATTCCTTTGATTATGGCTTACTCTAATTCGTCTTCTCGGTTTTCCAACTTTTCCTCTTTGGGATCCGTTCCCAAAAGGAACTGTGCAAGACTCGAAGTGAGAAGTTGAACGAGTTTTGGATTCTGTATGGTTCGAAGAAATTAAATTAAATGAAAGAAACAATTGAGGGGTTTGGTACCTTCCAAAATAACATTCTTAAAATGTGGTATTTCTTCAAACTCGACAGTAGTTCCTGTAATAAATGGAAAAATTCTTCCGCTTCTCCGTTTTTCCCATTTTCTAACAGTTCTTCTGAAAGTTCTTTAAATAATTTCTCAATTTTCTCACTAGAAAAGAACAACAAGTTAGTTCGAATCTGTAGTGATAGTTGAAGCTGAGCTTTCGCTTACTTCTTCTGAATTGGCAGTTGATTGGATGTGGTATCATCTTCTGATGTAAGTGTGGAATTCTTCAATAAAAAGAAGAATGAATTAAGCCAGATAATTTTAAGTTAACCTTAGTTTTACCCCTACGCCTCTGAGGGTTAAGTTTTACCACATTACCCCGCAAATCTCGCTCAAAAAGTCTATACCGGCATGCCAGTATAGAGCGAAACATGTCGGTATAAGTGAAAAAGCAGGTTTTTTGTTTTTTTGTTCAAAAGAGCCCAGATGAATAATTATGTTAAAATTTGGGCCTGAAATTTAAGTTTTCTTGATATTCTGAAGATTACTACTTAATTTTTTGAATTTTTTTTAGAAGTTTAGGTTAATTTCCTACATCTTGGACATCTAAATATGCATTTTAAGCATGTTTTGGCTCAAAATTAAAAAAACATTTGTACTCACTTACACCGGCATGACGTAAAAAACGGGGTTTATCGGCATGTCGGTAAAACTCGCACTATACCGGCATGTGGCTATAAACGAGGCAATACGGTACAATTTTAACTTACAATTAATTTTGTATCCCAGATGAGCAAAAGATTGCTAACAAATTTAGAGTTTGGATTTAGAATGTACAAGTTGATTTCTTCCATCTTGACTTTGTTTTCCTCGATATCCTGCAGGTTGATAAGCATGCAATCACTGCTTGCTGGTGAGCTTGACATAGAACTAGCACTGATTCGACCGTTACTTGCTCGACTACTGCTCCGGGACCTAATAAAACAGTGCTGTTTAGTATTCCATCCAGATGATGTCAATGACAGTTTGTTGGTTGGACAAAACCAAAATTGCTTTGAGAAAAATAAAGAATTGTTTCGTTTGCTATATTCAGGGCCTCTCTGACTTTAAAGGGGCCTCTGGTACACGTACAAAATGCATTTTTTTCAGATAAAAATGCATTAATGTGTTTATTTTTCTCTGAAAATGCATAGTTTTTTCATGAAAATGCATTGTTTTTACATGAAAATGCTTTTTTTTTTTTTACATAAAAATGCATTTTTTTAAACATGAAAATGCATTTTTTTTTACATGAAAATGAATTATTTCACTTAAAAATGCATTATTTCACACGAAAATGCTTTATTTCACATGAAGTAAATTATTTTACAGAAAATTTATTATTTTAGTAGAAGTGAAATTATAACTCCTGAAAATGCATTATTTCAGCGGAAAATGCATAATTTTGCGTGAAATGCAATTATTTCCGCGCAAAATGAATATTTTCTCATAAAAATGCATCTTTTTTCTTGCAAATGCATTTTTTTGCTTGAAAATGTTGTCAAGATGTTATTTCTGGACATTTATGCACGTCCCATTCTGCGCAGAATTGGTTTTGACAAGATTAGCACGTGCGAGTAATGGGATGCGCAGTTTGAATTTGGCATCAAGATACCGGGTCGATAGTGTGGTAGGCATCATGTAGTGAATGTGGCCATTCATGGATATTCCCTTAAGCTGTGGGAGGTGATTAAGCCGTGGGAGGTAAAAGAGCTTACTTACCACATTTCAGTTGGAGTGAATGATCGAGGAAAGAATGAATTAGTCGCTTTAGATTTTATTGGAGGACTGTACGATAGCGACGAGCTCGTGGGACTGTGCGCCAAAGAGTGCAAGTTGAAAATCCTCGACAGTCGTGATGTTCTTCCAGATGTTAAATCAAGAAGTTGTGGGGCAGAGTCCTCTACTGGTGGCTGTTGGCCAATGTCTTTGGGTATTGGCATATCGCTTGCAAAGTGCAGATTTTGTTCCGATGTGGCTTTTCTCTGTTTCCAACTTTTCTTGTGTCCTCCGGGTGATCGACAAGTTATTTTCACGTGTTGGCATGTTTCCTTGTGTTTGCCGTCAAGGAAAGATGGCTGTTCTGTTATCTGTAAGGGGGATTGGTTATGTTGTTTTAAGCAGGAAATATTTTGAATGAGTTTTCAAAGATTAACTGCTATAGCTTAGAAGTTAGTCTGAATTAAATATATTTTTAGACAAAAAAATTATATTTCATATTTGTACGCATAAAAAATGTATTTTTAGGCGTAAAAAATGTATTTTTAGGCGTAAAAAATGTATTTTTAGGCGTAAAAAATGTATTTTTAGGCGTAAAAAATGTATTTTTAGGCATAAAAAATGTATTTTTAGGCATAAAAAATGTACTTTTAGGCATAAAAAATGTATTTTTAGGCATAAAAAATGTATTTTTAGGCATAAAAATGTATTTTTAGGCATAAAAAATGTATTTTTAGGCATAAAAAATGTATTTTTAGGCATAAAAAATGTATTTTTAGGCATAAAAAATGTATTTTTAGAGAAATTGATTTTAAGGTAAAAACTCCATTTTTTGTTTAAAAAATTCAATTCTACGTCAAAAAAATTATATTAGACAAAAATTTACTTCAAAACCAAAAAGTTTCTTTTTGACTAGAAAGAAAACACGGTTAGAAAAAAAAAAATACTTTGATCTTAAAAAAAAAATAGTTTTTACACTCAAATTTTCTATTCAAAACTGAATGAAAAGATGATGAATAAGGGCAATACATCTCAAAGTGTACGATGTTTATTCTTTGTTTATATACCTTGTTTATATACCTTGTTTACACAAAGGTTTTGGATCTCATTCGAAGCTGCAGATATAGATCCATGATCGGTGTCAACGCCGTTCTCGATTCACGGATTTAGATCCGTGTGCCCAACAACTCTGTTCGCCAATCGAGTTTTCACAACTCGGTTTGGCAATTGGATCCGGATTGGCAACACTGTTTCGTGTATTTGTACATTTAGATTTTAAGAATTAGTATACAGTATTTAAAATAAATTTAAAACATAAATAAATAACAATGAAAATGAATAAATTCGAATCATGTTGGCAGCTGTTGTAGCGAGGTGTTCCTAAAACCTGTTGCTACTAAAATCCGGTTTTGTTCGATTGAATCAACTTTTTGGTGTGAACACAACATAATCTGGGTGAATATTGGAACTCTGTTCAGTTGGATCTGATCGGGTAGATCAGATCCAGCCAAACTACATCGATTGGTGTAAACAAGGTGTAATACATCACTACCCAAACTATGACCATTTCAAAACTCTCTTTACAGGCCCCCAAAATGGCTTGCAAAAGACCTTTAATGCACCATATCTCTTACCACATTAATATCGGTGATATCCGAGACATTGGTAATGCCATAAACAGTCCTCGGCGGATGTTCGGTCAAATAAATGCGATCACAAGTGAGCACGACGTGCCTGAACACCAACTTATCCGTGCTCGACTGCACTACGCAGGGAGAATATGCTTCGACGTTGCCGAACTCGGCAGTGGACAGCGCGCGTTGCAAAAACGCCTCAAATCGACAGTTTTTCAACTGTTTGGTGCGTGAATCCGTAAGAGCCATTTGCACAACATCACTACACGCCTTCAAACTTGGTGGCAACGCGGAACTACTTATTTACACGTGTTTACATGTTTCCAAGGCGACTTAGTCACTTTTCCATTGGTTTGATGGAGGTCACGTGGCTGGCGATCACCTGCTTAGTGACATTGACTCATTTCTGCTTGTTTATCGGTCACTAAAGTCACTGCTATGGTAACTTGTGCTGTGCACGACATAAATAAATAAGAATTTATGGCGTGCTGCTGTGGGAGAAAAGTGAAAAAGCGGATTTTTTGCTGAACACGCCAGGAGTAGATGAAAAGTGCACTTTTTCATTGTTTCACTTTTTTATGTGTGTAAATTGTCGGTTTATTTTTAACTTGAGGTTGGGACTGGCAAAAGTTAGCTGTGGGGTGAGGGCATCAATTGAATATAAGTTATTAATATTGTTTAGTTGGCTTTCTGTTATATTTTTTATTAGAGTTTGATATTGAACCATATTGACTTTGGTGAGCAATAGCCGGTAGTTGGTTGGTGATCCTATGATTGGATGATTTAAGGTACGGTTGCTATGGCAACTACATCTGTGTGGAACTGATGCTTCCACCGCTGCAATAACCGCTCAGGCATTGCAGGGAAGCATCAATAGAATCAAACATAAAGTTTGCTTTTAAGCATAAACATTGTGAAATAAGTGACATATACTACGTTTATATTTTGAGTGGTGAATAATTTAAGTTTGTTTACATGCAGAAAATAATTTGTGATTACTTTTGATTTTCGACCAATGGGGAAGTGCCGGAAGCGATGCGCGCATGCGCAATAAAAATAGTTGGAGTTGACTCGAATTAAACAACCTTCTGCGAGGGATTATTCACTACTCGAATAATCCTTGTCATCCCTGCTTACGTGACAGTTGTGCACATGGAATATTTTATCTCACATTCCGTGCATGTAAACATAGTATTATTATTGAATGCTACAAAGATAAGAAATGTTTCTGGACTAACTTTCGCAAAATGTGATTTAAAGCTAAATGCACCATTGTGCTTAACGCATTTCTTTGATGTGTGCCTCATTTCTGTAACATTGCTTCCGTAATACTTGTGTTCTCCTTACCCAGTCCAGCCTGCAGGAAAAAATAGTTTTACGTCAAATTTCAACGCTTGCAGTTTTAATGAAAAAAGGGGCGCAGTAGTAACTGTGCCGCAATGCAGAACTACGCGGGGAGGGGAGGGGTTGTTTGTTGTGTTTTTATTGTTGATGGGAATTGTTTTCCATCGTGGCATTGTAAATTCCCGAATTTCGAGTCCCGTCTTGGCGGGCCGCAGGTTCCCCACTTGTGATTTATGTCATTACTAGAGACCAAAGCTTTAATGCAACTAATTGTTTTTACATATAAACCCATTAGGGAGACCGTTATCGTTATCACATGCCCAGTTCTGCCAACAGAGCTCATCTGCCCGAATGAAAGCGCAGGTATCATTAATTCCCATTTGTGTGTTGTCTGGAGAACACCAGTTATTGAAATAGTTCTTGTCTGAATGTGTATTCCAATGCCATTCTACATGTCTGGTCTTTGCATCTGTGATGGTTGCTGCTAAACCGATCCAATAATCTAAGAAAACGGAGTGGATTAATTTCAAATTTCATCAATAGGTGCGTTCAATTTGTGAAAGGAAAAGTCGATTTTTTTTCTTCCGTAAGTCAGTTTGAAGTACCGTATATCTGTAAATAGCCCACCCGTGCGCTATAAGAAAAAAAAGTTTTTAACCCGCGCGCTATTGAATACCGCGCGCTATTAGAGGCCCGCGCTTTATTTCCAAAATGAAAAATTAAAAAATAACGCACATATAAAATGGCCTAAAACAGTGATATCTGGGTGTAAACAAAGCCTAAAACAGTGATATCTGGGTACAAAATGGCCTAAAACTGTGTTATCTGGGTATAAAATGGCCTAAAACACATGTATAAAAAGGCTTAAAACACATGTATAAAAAGGCTTAAAACAATGATTTCAGTGTGTAACAACAATCGTGGTACGTTTCGGAAACGTAACAATTGGCCCCGCGCGCTAAACAAGGCCCGCGCCTTATTTGCCAAAAAAAGTTCGGCCCCGCGTGTTAAATAAGGTCCGCGGGCTATTACAGGCCCGCGTACAAATCGCAGATATACGGTAGAAGGAGTTAATCGACTTTATTTGACAACTGTGGTGTACTTGCACCACAAGAAATTGTGCAGGTTTGAGTACATTAGGAGATTACATTAAGGGGTTTCATTATATGAATGATTTTGCAATTTTCTGATTTTGCATTAATCACAAAATCATTATTTTTTGATGCCTCCAAAAATGAGTTTACATTGAATTAACCCAGTCAATTTTGCAATTGTGTGATCTGGACAATTTTGTGATTTTTGAGTATTGTCATGTGATATCTGTTCTACCAATCACATTCACATTCACTAAAGCACAAAAGAGTAAAAACACAAAATCCCAAAAACATCTAAAAGGTAGTTTTTGTGATTTTGATAAGAAGTGATTTTGAGGCTTGTGAAACTCAAAACAAAATGGAGGCATCCAAGCTCTATCTAAGTGGCCAACTTGTATCCTTGTATATCATCAAAATGCTGATGCATCCATGACTGTATAACAGCTAGGAAACTCAATACTTCGATTCGGGTAAAAAAAGTACCGATCCAGGGCGATTCAGGGCGATTTTAGCGGGTGCTCGAATGGAAATTCAGGCGGAAATGTTTGTCGCGTATCGTTTTTTATTGTTTTCTATGTCAAGATGAGCTCGGAAAATTATGGAACCAAGCTCATTTTGAAGAGGAGACAATTCTGCACAAGCCTGTATTTTTTATTTTTTGATTCGGGCGAGGAAAAGTGCCGATTCGGGCCATCTTAGCGGGGGACCGAATGGGAAAATTTGGAAATTTGGTGCAGAATTTGGATTCGAGATTCGACCATGACAAAACCAAAAATTCGTAAAATTAACCGAATGAAATGTTTAAAACAGGTTTCCAGAGAAGAAAATCCCGCTGAAAACGATGGTACAGATAACTTTTTGATCGGATTAACCGTTGACTTTAAATTATGGAAAAAACGATCTTTTTTGGGTTGATTTATAAGAAAAAGTTGGAAAAAGTGGTTGAATAATAAAGGAGGACAAAATAGCAGGTTGCAGTGGTTTGGGCCAAAATTGAATTGGCTGGATTGGCATTGGGTTTAGGTTAACTTTTGGGTTTGATTGTGTTTGGGTATTGGCCAGATTGGCATTGGTTTTGGTTTGGTGTGGTTTGGGTTTGGGTTGCATTATTATGGGTTTGGTTTAGTTTTGCAAAAATTTATTTTATGATTTGGTTGTATACATTTGTCTGATCTATGGCTTTGGCTTTGTGGGTGAACAGCTAGTATTTATTAAAATGCACCTTATTAAAAAATATTTTGTTCCATCACACAAATAAGAACTAGTTTTTTTGCATCACATTTTAAAATTGGTTGGATATAACTATAACCTAATATGGTGGATAGGAAGTCACGTGACTATTTAAATAATTGCAAAATTGCAAAATTATGAGATTGTTTTTGAAACTAATCATTAATCACAATTTGTGGTGGCCACTTGGATTGAGTTTGGCTGCTGCCATTTTTGCCAAAATAGCAAAACTACCTTTGATTTTGTGATTGTGTATTTTTTCTGTTTTGTGTTTTTGCAATTATGCACATGATTGGTGGAACTGATATCATGTGACAAATCCAAAAGTGCAAAATTGCTAAAGTTGCAAAATTACAAAATTGCTTAATTAATGAAACCCCCTATTGTATTGTTAGCAATACAACGTACATTCAACTAATGAAGTTGTGACTTAATATTTGCGGGAATTTAAGGAGAATAAATCTGTTATCTTGCCAAGAATTGATCGCACCTATTGTAAATACATACTTAGCTTTTTTATTTTCACTTGGTTCTGTAGAAACAGCAGCTCCTCTTTGCTTCGAATACTGACCAGTTTTTGTGAATTTTTACTGCATTTCTCATCCGCTTCTTTCCAAGTCAAGTCCGCTTGATTGTGGAATGTGTATTGCGCATCTTTGAATTGGGCATTTTCCGTAGTCTTTGGTAATTTGTTTTTAGTTTTAGGCGGTATTCGGTCTTCACATACCCAACCGTGGCCTATACTTTTGTTCTGAATGCAGTCGTAGGCAGTCCAACAGTTAGTTTTGTCGTTTCGTATTGCTGCACAAACATCGTATCCCGCATCGTAGTCCGGTCCTTCAGGTTTAGGGTAGCCGGGACACCAATTGGTGTATTTACCTTCCAGTGGGGTTGCCTCGTTGCCAGCGATCCAGTGAAAGTGGCTGGGAACTCTTGCTGTTACTTCAATCTCATTAATGGTCTCGGGTTCATCACTTTTCAAACCAATCCAAAACTCTAGACAAGGTGAAATGCAAGTAAGGTTATTTGATGTTTGGCAATTCTTCAGTTATTCATGAAACAATATTTTATGGTACCAGGAAGAAGATGTTACATATTTGGATAAATTCACTGTGGTGGCAATTTGTTCGTATGGTTCAAAAATACATTGGAATTATATTGCAGTTAATGTATTGAAAAATGCTTTGTGTTTCACAAAAATGCATTTTGTAATACATTTTTACGTGATATTGGTTGGCAAGTGATAATACAATGGAACCTGCTGGTATCTGCATCAGTCTGTCAGCTGGAGTTGCTGAGACGCTGCGAGACGAAGCTTGTTTTACAGACTGATACTAGGTGCATTCAATAAGTCTAAAACGTATGCAAAACTCGTTTCGTGTTTGTACGTGACGTCATTCCCATTCCCATTGAATAACATGTTATTCAATGGGAACGACGTCACGTGCAAACACGAAACGAGTTTTGCATACGTTTTAGACTTTTTGAATGCACCTACTGTAATCATCAGTGTGCAAAGGTCAAGTTAGCCAGCTGTCTTTGTATCGATTAATTTAGTTGCAATTAAGTTTCTCACAGATTTGTATTCCTTGTCGACTTCTTTACGTACTATACATGTCGGAACCGAGTGTGGTTGCTAAGCTCTCTTGCATAGCAACCACACAATTGAATTACACTGTACCAGAAGATTTGTTAAGATTAAACATCAAGAATGAATTGATAAGAATTATTGTTAGGAATAAGTAATGGCCAGCGACACGCATCAGGTGATTCCGAGTATGCCACACTTGTACTAAAAGGAGTCTGCCCACCGGAAGAGAATTCCGGTTATTTTGGGGTACCCTCCTCGTATTGTAAAATATGTTTTTAAACCATTTGGTAGTAAAAGTACAGAGGTGGGCAGTGGGCACGCTATCTTGCCAGGTTTCGCCACACGTGTGGCGAATGAAAAGTCAAATTTGTTACATTTTGCTGAAATGTAATAAAATAATACATTAACCCTTGGAGCCATAAGGCCATACAGATTTATGGACAAGCTGTTTCTTTAATAAGAAAATTTTTTTCCTACCCATTTTTTTTCGCTGAAAATTTGTGTTTTTGTTTATATGGCGCCCTCTATAAAATTAGTAGAGAACTACAAAAAAAATAAATTGCGCTTTGACCAATGGTCCTGAAAATTGTCCATAAATTCGTAATGCCTTATACCAAAACGGCACATTTTACCCTTATGCCTCCGAGGATTAATTGCTCAAAATATGCACACTTTGACTTCTTGAAACTGCTGACAAGATGGGCCCATCATAGGTAGAAAAAAACTAAATGGTACTTACTGTGGGCGGGAGCACCCACAATAGCGGATGTGATAAATGTATTTTTCTCAGTCGAATCGATGGTGATAAGATCCATATTTTGATGAACGCAGTAAGTCAGTGCTTCGTACCAGCTACTGCGGTGGCCGTTAATAATAATTATGATGTTCCGTCCTTTAAATTGTACAGTGTTATTGTACTGTATATTTATGTCTTGTAAGTACACCTCAGTTGAACATAAAATTAGAATTATTATTGCAGAAAACATAATTCAGTATTGTGTCCTGGTAGTGTTGTAAGGACTGAAATGTTTATAGCTTGTTTACACATCCTGGAGTCGGATTTAGTAATTGTTTAGTGTTGTATTCATTATGGTACAGATTAATATTTACTGTGAGTACACAGTGAGTATTACTCACTGGATTTAGAGCCTGGTAGGCTTCAACTGCCAAAATAACCATTCTCTTTTTGGCAACCCAATTTTGAACCTAAAAAGAAATGGGATAATGCATCCACCTGATCGTCGTCGTAATTTTAATATTTTCGGTTGTTATTTTTAATGTTACCTTAGCAGCAACCATCTCGTCGCCAAACGCTTCGGCCTCACAAGTCAGTCACATTAGATTCGACCTCACATAAAAATGAGTGAATTAAATGACTTATTATGGAATGCTCCTAAATGAAATATTAAGGTTATTGTTGTTTTTATAAAATAAAAATAAAACAAAACGAATAGAACTTTTGTTTTGTTTGCATAGTAATGTGTAACTTATCAATAACTTACATTAGGTGCGTTCAATATTAAATCGATTTCCGAAATCGTGATTTTCTTGATTTTCTGAAATCAAGGAAATCTGATTTCAACTTTGAATGGCCTTAAAATTTCCCGTAATCCAACTGTTGCGCATGCGCAATGTGAACCATGGGATCAACTTCCTGTTTGCAATGCGGGACATTTAAACAAAGTCGGCCGCATTCGAGAGTTCAAACGCGGCTGAAATGTCATGAAACTCATGATTTTCCCAATTGCAATTGCAATTTTCCCAATTGCAATTATTAAATTTCAAACAAATAACTGCTCTGATTGCTCTATGTGTAATTCAAGATGGCTGAAAATCAACGAAATTAACGAAAGCGACCCTATGTGTTGCTTTCCCGAAATCGGATTTTCTGAAATGGCCTTCAAGGTCAAATTTGATGACATCATTGGATTGCTCTCACCCAACTTCCTATACGATCGCTTCATCAAAGTTGGCCTAGATGCAATTGCTGAGGAAATATTTGAGGGGGGAACAGACATTTGGTTCACCCTGTATACTGTTTGATGTTTGTTGGAAAGAAGGAATGACTCAAGGCTTTTTGTTAACTTAATCCAAATCAATTTTATTCAAATCAGACAGTGGTGCTGTCTGCAATTACTAAGTTATTAATTTCATTAATTCAACTTAAATGACTGTGACAATCATTAAGATCCAATTCAATTTACACAATAAAACAAACTTTTATGTGACCATATCAACTCAATAAATCTTATCAATTAGAGAAAGACAAAGGCCATGCCTAAAACAGGCTGACTCAAAGTCTTCTCTAAGCAAAGCAAGCATACCAGTTGAAGTGCATGAGAGAACTGACTTAACTCTCCAATTTCATTCATTAAGTTACGTTCTGATCCCCCCAATTGGGAAAGTTAAATGATCCGATGATGTCACCTGCTGGCAACGCCATCTATCGGTGAAATTTAGCAATTCAGTGTGTTAAATCGCATGCCACGGATCGGCCGATGCACGGTACGATCCGTACGCGTGACAATACATCTGATTCCGAATTCAATATCTTTTATTGGATTGAGCTGAAACAATTGATGTTGCGTTTGGTCAATCAGGTGGTTTCAATGAAACCTGGAACTAGTTCCAGAATCTGAAAACGGCAGCCTGTTTGCAAGAATTAACCATGTGGCAAAGTCTCACCAGCCAGACGTGAATCGAAGGGAGTTGGAGTCGATCGTGAATAGTTGGCCGCAAGACTTTTCCTTGCGTTGCGTTGCTTACTTCAACTTTCAGTTGAAGCAGGAATTGGCGTCAATGTCACGAATTTTTGGACGCAAGCGGCTTGCATGGCGTTTAGGGTGAACACAAGTGTGAACCTAGCTTTATACAGTATGTGTGTATGAAACATACGCAGCAGAATGGGAACAAACAGAATAGTATATTGCCAAAATCAAAATAAAATTGCTCCTACATTATAAATTTAAAAATCCACAATCACTAATGCAGATCTTATCATGGTGGCTTAAGATAAGTTAAGGAAAATAAGTGAAACAACCATTTATATTATTGCTTGAGAAATCTTTAATGTAACTAATTGCCTTTACATATAACTCCATTAGGGAGACCATTATCGTTATCACATGCCCAGTTCTGCCAACAGAGCTCATCTGCCCTAATGAAAGCACAGGTATCATTAATTCCCATTTGTGTCCTGTCTGGAGAACACCAGTTACTGAAATAGTTCTTGTCTGAATGTGCATTCCAATGCCATTCTACACGTCTGGTCTTTGCATCTGTGATGGTTGCTGCTAAACCGATCCAATAATCTAAGATAACAGTGGATTAATTTCCAATTTTCTATCAATAGGTGCGTTCAATTTGTGAAGGGAGAAATCAATTCTTCTTTTTTGCCTCTTCCATAAGTCACTTTTGAAGTAGAAATGACTGTCTGAGAAATGATTTCGAAGAAGTTAACCGGCTTGGAATGAACGTAGTAATTTGACAACATACAGTCGGGTTAAAAAAACTGGACCCTCACTCTAGGCTGGCAATTGAAATTGTGAGTAATTTTGTGTTTTGCCACTAGGTTTAACACAAGACATCAACAGGTGACAATACTTGTATACCCTTGTCTGCTATACAAGTATTGTCACCTGTTGATGTCTGATGTTTCACCTAGTGGCAAAATACGAAAATACTCACAATTTCAATGGCAGAGTTTACAGTTACGTCACTGTGACGTCACACCCGTTCGAAAACGAGGCTAAGGGGTATAAACAAACCCAAATAGCATAGGATTCTCAATACAATGTACATAAAACCTGATTATTTCTTTGGCAAATTTTATTTTAAAGATGAATCGCACATTTTCAAAATTTTTATATGTTTATTAACATACTTTTACTTCTTTTTAATTATTTTCCACATTTTTTCACTGGTTTAAAATGTTTTTTGGTTTGGTCATTTTTGTCTTCAGATCAGCGGATGGACTAATTGTCAGCTGTCAATCGTCAGCCGACAATTTTTGGCATTCTGCTTGCGAATTTTGGCCGTCAGCTGTCTACTTTTGCGTCCGACCATCAGCCGTCAATTGTCGCGGCCGTCAGCTGTAGTTTGTCTTCGCCCGACGATTTGTTGGCCGTCAGCTGACGATTTTTGGCCATCGCCGTCGACTGACGCGGCCATCGCCGTCGACTATCGCGGCCATCAGCTGTTGCGTCCGACTGCTGTTGCGTCCGACTGTCAGCTGGCGATTGTTGGCCGACAGCTGACAATTTTTGGCCGTTGCTGTCGACTGTCGCGACCGTCAGCTGCAGATTGACGCGGCCGTCGCTGTCGACTGTTGAGGCCGTCAGCTGACGATTTTTGGCCGTCAGCTGCCGACTGTCGACAGTCAACAATCGCCAGCTGACGACCGCGACAGTCGACAGCGACGGCCGCGTTTATCTGCAGCTGACGGTCGCGACAGTCGACAGCAACGGCCAAAAATTGTCAGCTGTCGGCCGACAATCACCAGCTGACGGCCTCAAATCGTCGGGCGAAGGCCGCGACAATCTGCAGCTGACGGTCGCGACAGTCGACAGCAACGGCCAAAAATTGTCAGCTGTCGGCCGACAATCACCAGCTGACGGCCTCAAATCGTCGGGCGAAGGCCGCGACAATCTACGGCGAAGGCCGCGACAATCTACAGCTGACGGCCGCGACAATTGACGGCTGATGGTCGGACGCAACAGTCGTCGGCTGACGGCCAAAAATCGTCAGCTGTCGGCCAACAATCGCCAGCTGACGGTCGAACGCAACAGCTGATGGCCGCGTCAGTCGACGGCGATGGCCAAAAATTGTCAGCTGACGGCCGCGTCAATCTGCAGCTGACGGTCGCGACAGTCGACAGCAACGGCCAAAAATTGTCAGCTGTCGGCCAACAATCGCCAGCTGACAGTCGGACGCAACAGCTGATGGCCGCGATAGTCGACGGCGATGGCCGCGTCAGTCGACGGCGATGGCCGCGTCAGTCGACGGCGATGGCCGCGTCAGTCGACGGCGATGGCCAAAAATCGTCAGCTGACGGCCAACAAATCGTCGGGCGAAGACAAACTACAGCTGACGGCCGCGACAATTGACGGCTGATGGTCGGACGCAAAAGTAGACAGCTGACGGCCAAAATTCGCAAGCAGAATGCCAAAAATTGTCGGCTGACGATTGACAGCTGACAATTAGTCCATCCGCTGATCTGAAGACAAAAATGACCAAACCAAAAAACATTTTAAACCAGTGAAAAAATGTGGAAAATAATTAAAAAGAAGTAAAAGTATGTTAATAAACATATAAAAATTTTGAAAATGTGCGATTCATCTTTAAAATAAAATTTGCCAAACAAATAATCAGGTTTTATGTACATTGTATTGAGAATCCTATGCTATTTGGGTTTGTTTATACCCCTTAGCCTCGTTTTCGAACGGGTGTGACGTCATCATGACGTCAACTGTAAACTCTGCCATTACCAGCCTAGAGTGAGGGTCCAGTTTTTTTGAACACAACTGTACACCCAGCCAAAGAATTTGTGACTTAATCTTTTCGGGACTTAAAGGAGAATGAATCTCTTATCCTCCCAAGAATTGGACGCACCTACTGCAAATATGTACTTAGGTTTTTAGTTTTCACTTGGTTCTGTAGGAACTGCAGCTCCTCTTTGCTTCGAATACTGACCAGTTTTTGTGACTTTTTATTGCATTTCTCATCCGCTTCTTTCCAAGTCAAGTCCACTTGATTGTGGAATGTGTATTGTGCTCCTTTGAATTCGGCAGTCTCTGTAGACTTCGGTACTTTGCTTTTAGTTTTCAATGGTATCCGGTCTTCACATACCCAACCGTGGCCTGTACTTTTGTGTTGAATGCAGTCGTAGGCAGTCCAACAAGATTCGTCGTTTCGTATTCCAGCACAAACTTCGTAGCCCGCATCGTAGTCCGGTCCTTCAGGTTTAGGGTAGCCGGGACACCAGTTGGAGTATGTACCTTCCAGTGGGGTTGCCTCGTTGTGAGCGATCCAGTGAAAGTGGCTGGGAACTCTTGCTGTTACTTCGAGCTCATTAAGGATTTCGGGTTCGTCACTTTTCAAACCAATCCAAAACTCTAAACAAGGTGAAATTAAGCTAGTGTCAAGGCCGGCGAAAGTAAAGCTTTGCTATGTTGCCAAAGACATGCAGCAAGAAATATTTACAATTAAAAAATATGACAGTATACAGTTGAAACTCTTTATAACGAATCGCGATGTAACGAATTATCGATACAACGAATACCTACAAATGGCTGGTTTGGTTGGCTGGTCATAGAACACCATGTTAAAAAATTTCGATATAACAAATTATCGTTATAACGAATCGATTTTTCGGAACTCTAGCGATTTGTTGTAAAGAGTTTCGACTGTAGTATACTATTTCACACTGTAGGACGATCCTTGCTATTGCGAACACTGTTATAACGAATTCCTCGTTGTGACAAAATTTTTTGCTTTGATTGTTTGTCCGCCATATTTTCTCCCATGTTTAATTTTTCGTCGTAACAAACTTCGTTGTTACGAAATTTCACTACAATGAAAAGGAAATGCACCAGAAATATCAAATGCCTTGGTATTGTGAACATTCTCGTTAAAAATGGCTTCAGTTTCTCATGATTTTGATGTTTTAATGTGTATTTTCTCATGATTTTGATGTTTTAATGTGTATTTTCTCATGATTTTGATGTTTTAATGTGTATTTTCTCATGATTTTGATGTTTTAATGTGTATTTTCTCATGATTTTGATGTTTTAATGTGTATTTTCTCATGATTTTGATGTTTTAATGTGTATTTTCTCATGATTTTGATGTTTTAATGTGTATTTTCTCATGATTTTGATGTTTTAATGTGTATTTTCTCATGATTTTGATGTTTTAATGTGTATTTTCTCATGATTTTGATGTTTTAATGTGTATTTTCTCATGATTTTGATGTTTTAATGTGTATTTTCTCATGATTTTGATGTTTTAATGTGTATTTTCTCATGATTTTGATGTTTTAATGTGTATTTTCTCATGATTTTGATGTTTTAATGTGTATTTTCTCATGATTTTGATGTTTTAATGTGTATTTTCTCATGATTTTGATGTTTTAATGTGTATTTTCTCATGATTTTGATGTTTTAATGTGTATTTTCTCATGATTTTGGCATTTTGAAAGTGTCTTGTCACTATGATGCATTTTGATGCACCTCAAAACTGAGAAAATATACAAAAACTGTGGGATTCTTAAGAAAATACACATAAAAACGTCAAGATCATGAGTAGTACATGTAAAATGTAAAAATCATGAGAAATACATGTAAAATGTAAAAATCATGAGAAATACATGTAAAATGTAAAAATCATGAGAAATACATGTAAAATGTAAAAATAATGAGAAATACACCCAAAACGGCCAGAATCATCTTCGTTACAATTTTTCCCATTTTTGTAAATTGTGTTTCTTAGGTTTTTATCGTTATAACGAACTAATTTGTTATAACGAAGTACTCGTTGTTAAGAACTCTCGTTATTAAGAATGAATTTTGGTTCCCCGACCTGTTCGTAATAGTGAGGTTCGATCTGTATTAATAATGGCGGTGGCTACGTTCATTCCGACATGAGCGTAGGTATTGTTTTAATAACGCGCTGTGATCGGTTGAGATCTATTGATGGGGGTTCGTTTTCTCAACGCACGTTTTCTCAAAACAATGTTTTCGAGGTTTTTATCTTCTTTGACCCCACAAACCTAACCTTATTTGTTTTTAGTATTTTAGTTTTTAGTAGTTTTTAGTATTTTTACCAATGTACAATTGTACAAGTATCTTAATGCATCTCTCAAGCAGTCGCAGCACGTCATGAGAATAATATGTTTATGTCAGACATGAACGTATCAACGTAACCACTTTGATTAACAATTGAGTTTTATAGGAAATTTAATCCGGATAAAATAGTTGGCAACAAGAAAAATGTAGCAATTGTGATGGTGATGCACAAATGAGGAATAAATTGGAAGTGGGCAGGCAAATGTGATTACATTTTTTTAAAATGTGACAAAAGTTATTTTTAAAAAGTTTTATGGTGAAATCTGAACTTGATTGCACATCGTCATTGGATTTCAGTGGTTTTTCAAATTGATGGCCAAACTCGTCCCAAGCATGTGTGAAATGAAATTTGTCAGCGAAATTAGATGTTTTATTTTAAAAAAATTGATAACTAATTTTTTTAAAAACTTACCACTAGCTGCATTCAAAAACTAAAATATTTTGTGTTTTACTTCAATTTTAAACCAAAAATGACATCATTTCCTGTTTAAACCCATGTTAAAACTTAAAATACACTTAAACTAAAATTGTTATTTTAATTTTTGAATGCCGCTAGTGTTTCGTAAAATGTATTATGAAATGCGTTCGTCCACACCCATTTCCGTCTTGTACTTACTGTGGACGGGAAGACCCTTCATAGCAGATGTGATAATTGCATTTTTCTCAGCCGAATCGATTTTAACGAGATCCATATTTTGATGAACGCAGTGCGTCAGTGCTTCGTACCAGCTATTGAGGTAGCCGTTGTACATATAGATAATGAGGATATTCCGTCCTTTAAATTGTGTCATGTTTTGGTACTGTACATTTATTTGTTGTAACCACACCTCAGTTGAACACAGAAGGAGAATTATTATTGTGCAAAACATAATTCAGTATTCTGTCCTCAAGTAGTGTTGTAAGGACTGAAAGGTTTACAGCTTGTTCGTACATCCTGGAGTCGAATTTGTTAATTGTTTGGTGATGCATTCATTACAGATTAATATTAACTATCTAACAGCCTATTACGAGCTGGATTCAGAGATCGTGTACACAGAAAACAAATGGCCAAGTAAACAAAACAAGTCAGCCATTTTGAGATCCAGGTTTAGTTCTGTCATGTCACACAAACTCAGTGGATTTTCATGCCTCTGGTGAGAAAATTTAAAACTGCAGTTACCAAGGGAAGTTTTTTTTTTCCACCGGTGTACAGTCGTTAACAAAAAAAACTGGACTCTGGCAATTGAAATTGTGAGTAATTTCGTGTTTTACCCTTGTCTGCTCTACAAGTATTATACAAGTATTATCACCTGTTGATGTCTGGTGTTTCACCTAGTGGCAGAATACAAAATTACTCACAATTTCAATTGCCAGCCTATACTCTTTCCGAACTCAAGAAGAGCCCTGGAAGCTGGGCTCTCATTGGCCGAGCTATCTCACTAGTGTAGCAGTAGTTGCATTGCAGTTCCAAGTAGGCCAATGGGAGCCCAGCTTCCAGGGCTCTTCTTGAGTTCGGAAAGAGTATAGAAGGAGGGTCTAAAATGTTTGATTTATTGCTTTAAAACGTCGCGATTGCGTTAAAGCAAATCACGAGGCCATCTGATCAATGTTCCTGTTTAAATCGGTGTACAGTCTAGGACATAAAAAACGTCCCAGTCCAGCTTGAAGCTCACCTGCAGAATGAGTGTTTTCGGCTGTATCCACCAGGTAGCGCAAAAACTCACTGATGTGTTGTAACGAATTGAGATTTAAATGATGTCACACAATCACCTTCATTGGGTTTAGGTGATCGAATAATTTTTTCCAGAGGTGGTTTTTAAACTGCTTGTCTTGTCTCTAGCTAAAATGATGGCCGTTTTTGTATAAGTTCAGTCGTAGTGGCCACTGGCCATGCGCACTTTCTAAATGTGCCTACTGAAATGCAAATTGGAATTAGTTCGAACGCAACAGTTTTAACACAAAAGTTTTATTTGTTATGTCATTGTTTTTACAGTATAGCCTATACCATCAAGAAAAACGACGATCTATATTGTCTTTATTTTTACATATGAATCCTTCAGCCTGGCCGTCATCGTTGTCACATGCCCAGTTCTGCCAACAAACTCCTGTCGCTCTTACGAAAGCACAAGTGTCATTTATTCCCATTTGTATCACGTCTGGAGAGCACCAATTGTTAAAATAATTTCTGTCTGAATGAGTAGTCCAACGCCACTCTAGCGTTTGGGATTCAGCGTTTGTTATGGATGCTGCCAAACCGATCCAATAACCTGAGAAAGAAAAGTTTTATTAGTATTTTTTTTTTCCGATAGTTGACTGCGATGTGCAGTGTTAATTGTGGTCGGGACATTAGCCTTCACCCGCAAAATGTGACCGGTTTCAGGAGAGCATGTGTCACGAGTATGACCGAACCACATTAGACTGAAATAAAGGGTGTTCCAAAATTAACGCAAGATTTGAATTTGCCGCTATTTGTGCAGTTAATTGTTGGCAACCCTGAAAAAAAAAACAATTTGACAGCTCATACAATAGTTTAGGGTTAGTAAAAATGGAGCGTTACACAGTTCTGTCTGCCGAAATTGGATGATATTGATGTGGCCAATATGTGGTTTCAACAAGACGGTGCCACGTGCCATAGAGCTCATGAAACAATTCAATTACTGCATTAGACATTTCCTGGTCGTGTACTCTCTCGTTTCGGTGATCAGAATTGCTAGCAAAGCCATGGAGGCCGTTTGCCCGATGTGTTATTCCATAAACAATCCTATCCTATGTACTTTATGATTCAATAAAAAAATAACAACCTAAAGACTAAAAACTGTGTTTTCTATTTAGTTCAAATCTTGCGTTAATTTTGGGACACCCTTTAGTTTCAGAAAACCTCACAATGGTTTGTTTCTTCACGAGGCATTAGTTCGTAGTGTGATTTCTTCTTAATCTAAGTTATTATATTGTTTAATTACTCTAAGATTTCTGATTTGGAATTGATCCTGCACAGTTTTTACAAAACTTTGATATCAATTACCATGATCGATCACGATTGGTCACATTACCACAATGCCTTCTGTGTATTCGGACCGCCCCTTCGCCCTCTCGTTGCTACGCCACTCTGTACCTCATTATCATGAACTTTCTGGCACATAAAAAAGTTATGTGGACTAATAACTGTATTTCTTTTATTCTAAGATGTACAGTCGTGGACAAAAAAACTTCCCTTCACTTTAGCTGTTTTAAGTTTATCCATCATTGTTTGCCAGGTCTATCTTTTAATACTGTTGCTAGAGCAAGACGAGAGACCGAGTGAAGATTGATGTCACTGAATCTCAATGGATTTTTATGCCACCTGGTAGATAAAATTAAAACAGCTAAACTGAAGGGAAGTTTTTTTTTGTTTACGACTGTACTTCTAATCGATGGTGTCTAAGAAGAAATACGGTAGCTTTACGCACAAAAATATGTACTTTGCGTGATGAAGATTGATTTTGTTTGGAGCGCTTGCTCAGTGCACAAAACTTATACTTTAAGTACGTACTTAGGTTAGTCCTTCTCACTTGATCCTGAATAAAGCGCAACTCCTCTTTGGTTTCAATATTGACAAGTCTTTGTGAATTTTCATTGCATCTCTGGTCAGCTTCTAACCAAGACAAGTGTACTTCATTGTGGAATGTATATTTTAGATCCTTGAATTCAAGATTTTCAATAGACCGTGGGTATCTGTGCTTTAATTTGGTCGGCAAACGCTCTTCGCACATCCATCCGTGGCCTACGGTTTGCTGCCAAACGCAATCGAATCCCTTCCAACATGTTTCGTTAGTTCGTATAGCTCCGCAAGCGTCGTGCCCAGCGTCACGATCTTGTACTGCAGGTTGAGGATAGCCAGGGCACCAGTTGGTGTATGAACCTTCCAGCAGTTTGGATGCCTTGTTGTTAGCGATCCAGTGAAAGTTACTTGGAATTCGATCTTTTACCTCGAGTCCGTTAACGCTCTCTGGTATATCACTTTTCAATCCGATCCAAAACTCTAAAAGATTGAATTAGACCATTTTTGAACTGTTCATTTTGACACTTTTTGTCTTAAATTGTTGTTTGCTCCCCGATCCAATGGCCCAATGTTTCGTAACTGGTTTTACTGGGGATTGGCGGTCAACTTCTGGTAGAGTCGTGTTTAAAAAAAATGGACCCTCACTCTATGCTGGCAATTGAAATTGTGGGTAATTTCGTGTTTTGCCACTAGGTGAAACACCAGACATCAACAGGAGATAATACTTGTATACCCTTGTCTGCTATAGAAGTATTATGCAAGAATTATCACCTGTTGATGTCTGGTGTTTCACCTAGTGGCACAAAACGAAAATACTCACAAGTTCAATCGTTAGCATAGAGTGAGGATCCAGTTTTTTTAACATGACTGTACATTTGCTTAGTTGATGAGCACTACAGTCACAAGAAAAACGTGTTCAGACGGTATTGCCTTTATTAAGATAAAACTTTAAAGTTTCTGAATTTTTGGTTCCAAAAGTTCAAAATTATGTGGGATCTTTCGAGGTCGTAAATTGGAGCTTTCAGGTGGGTACGGACATATCAAATTTGGGGAGAAATGATTATCTATGCATTATGCAATAAATCATTGTTGTTATAATTTTTTATATAATTTGAACGGACTTTTTTTTTTTTTGTTTAATTTGAATCGGGACTTTTTTTTGGTTACAATTTTGGAAAATTGAGGGTGATCTTATAATTTTGTCGCCCGCAAATCAGCTTGTTACAAATAAGTCGGGTGCATAATTGATTAATTATATATTTTAAAACCTCATTTAATTTTATACCATATCTGAAGTGCATAAAAATTGGGTTTGTTTTAAATAAAAGTTACCTAGTCCCGTCAGAATATGAAACTGGTTTGCGATAAATTGGAAGAAAAAATATCGGTGCGCAACATTTTATAGTTTGAGAAGCACTGTATTGGACTACTTACTTTTGACATAAAAATGCGGCATAATGGCTGTGACAAATTTATTTTTTTCTGCTGAATCGATGGTGACAAGATCCATATTCTGATGTGCGCAGAAAGCAAGGGCTTCGTACCAGCTATTGGTGTAGCCATCGCTCATAAATACAAACATGATTTTTCGTCCACGGAACTCTACAACTTCTTGCTGATTTATATTAACAGATTGCAACAACACCTTAAATGGACACAAAAGTAGAATTATTATTGTGCCAAACATGATTCAGTATTGTCCTGGTTTAATTATTTGAGCTGTGAAATGATTATTGAGTGTTAATACATCCTGGAGTCGGATTTATGAACAGTTTAGTGACGCATTCCTTAGTAATAAGACGCAACTATTTACATTGAAGTTAAAATTAAAATTTTATGTCTTGGAAAGTAATGGGCATAGAGCTGAAACGTTTACACATCCTGGAGTCGGATTTATCAATTGTTTAGTGATGCGCTAATGAAAACGTCTAATTACAGTAGCTGCATTTAAAAAAGTTTTTTTTTTAAGCGTTATTTATAGATTGCCAAGTTTTTCATTACTTTTTCAGTCAAGTTTTAGTGCGTTTGCATTTATTTTCGAAATACTTGCAAAAATAAACTCGCCAAGAAATCGTAAAAATAATTTTTAAATGGTGCAACATCTAATTGCGTAACAACTTGAATAGAGAATAAAACAAATCTAGATTAGCTTGATTTTGCGACCGGCAGTTGAAGCGGGAACAAGATGGCTACCTTCAGTTCAGATGATATAAAACAGTTCCGGGACAATGGAAATGAAAAGACGCAAGTGCTTGGTACATAGAAAAGCCAGGTCTTTAATGAAAAACATTTTAAAATAGAGAAACCTTAATAAACTGTTTGCGCCCGGTGTCTTGATGTCAAATTCTTCCCGCGCATCCCATTCAGCACAAAAGTAATTTACGGCTTGCTCCAGAAATATTTATTTATTTCCTTTGCGAGCAACAATCTTGAGTTCTTGACAATCGAAACTACTGTTGGAATAGCTCACACATGGCTTACAAGTTAGATGTTGTGTGGAAAGTAGAAAAACTGGATTTTGTGGGATTTCACAGTGAAATACGTGATAAAATGAATAATTGCCGAAAAAATGATGTTGAACAAAATAATTTTAATTTTATTTCTCCGTTGTTTCTACTCTGTACAGTAAAGCGACAGAAAAATGTGGCCTTGTCACACAGTTTGCGGCAGGTACTTTTCTCTTATAAAAACCCCCGTTATGCCTATAAGTATATTGGAAAACTTATAACTCCACTGGAGCTTACACAATTTCTGAAAATAGCTTAGCTAATCCAGTAGTTTTCCACTATTTACGTCACTGCGGTTAATCTAATTGCTTCTGCTTTGAATTCATTTAAATTCACAATAATTAAGTTACGACATTGTATTAAAACATTTAAAAACAAGAATTCTTTTTTTTTTATGCTAACAAGACAATACTAGTTTCGGTAATCACTTGACATGCATAAGGTTAAGTCTAATTTTATAACTATCACATGAAACTTGAACCGCAACCCAAACTTTAACACTTTTACCTGACACTAAATATAGTGTAAAAAATGTCGTAATTGTAAAAGTACCTGCCGCAAACTGTGTCTGTGTCTCTACCTGTCTTTACATATAAATCCATTAGGTAATCCGTCGTCATTGTCACATGTCCAGCTGTGCCAGCAAAGGCCCTCAGCCCTGATGAAAGCACAGTCATCATCTGGTCCGATTTGAGTCGCGTCCGGAGAACACCAGTTACTGAAAGTGTTTCTGTGTGAATGTGTGATCCAATGCCATTCTACACCTTGACCGCTTATGAGTGCTGACAAACCAATCCAATAATCTAAGAAATTAAAGTGGATTAATTCGGTATTGCAATTGCAACATTATTTGACCGTCAAGTAAATACTTAAGTTTTTCTTTTTCACTTCATCCTGAAGAAACTGCATCTCCTTTTCGTTTTGAATGTGGACAAGCGTTTGTGCCCTTTCATTGCATCTCTTCTCAGCTTCTTTCCAGGTCAGGTCTACTTGGTCGTGGAACGAGTATTTTTTACCCTCGAATTGAGCATCAGTCACAGAGCGAGGGATTTTGTATTTAATTTTCTGTGGTAATCGGTCTTCGCACACAAAACCGTAACTCGCTTCCATAGCACAGTCGTATGTTTTCCAACAGTTTTCAGATCTTGTCAGAGCTCCGCAATAATCTTGTACATCATCAAACTTTTTGTTTTGACCTGATTGAGGATAGCCAGGACACCAGTTGGTGTAAGTACCGTCCAGTGTGGATGATTGCTTGTTATCTATCCTGTAAAATTTTCTTGGCGAGCTTCCTGTTATATCTACTTCGTTCAGGAACTCCGGTAAGTCACCTTTTACGTCAATCCATAACCCTAAAATGTTCGATTGAATCGTTTTACATTTTTTGAAGTGAAACATTTTTTGGTCAATTTAAACCAATTGATTTGCGTCGAATGACCAAAAAATGGAAAACTGTTTGTCCGTGAAGATTCCGTTTTGAGGATGGTTTAGAAAATGATTTGTATAGTCGGAGTGCCAGCTTCGAATTTACAAATCACTTCTATTTCTAATACTTCTATTTCAAATGCATGTTACTTTCACACTATACTCAAGTTGCACTCAAAAAGGCACCTCACAATGTGTACTCCCATTGGTCGAGCCAGTTTACTGGTGTAGTGATCCACAAAAGTAGACCCAAACACCAGAATTGCATTACAATGTACAGACATTGCAATCGATTGCCTAGGCAACGGTCTAAAATTCAAACTTCCAGACGATGTAAGCAATAAACACAACAAACATGAGTTTGACATTTCTTAATGTGTAAAACTTCATTTTAATGATGGAAATAACATTTTTTATTAAATAAAATCAAAATAACATTAACTAAACTAGTCATAAAAATCACAACAATAAATAAAAATAAAAACTACTTCGCCTAGTAGTAGCACACAGTCTGGAGTTTGTAGTAAACTGGCTCGACCAATGGGAGTACACATTGTGAGGTGCCTTTTTGAGTGCAACTCGAGTATAGGTGCAACGCAAGGAAAAATTGGTCAAACGCAATGCAGAGTGTACACACTCTAGGGCACGTGTGAACAGAGTCGTATCAATTGATGTTTCGTCTGGCCAATCAGATGGTTTCAATGAGACCTGGAATTGGATCTAGTTCTAGAACTAGTTCCAGAATCCGAAAATGGCGGCCTGTTTGCATGGGGCAAAGTCTCGCCAACCAGACGTAATCGACGAGAATTGGATTCGATCGGGATTGGTTGGCTGCAAGACCTTTACTTGCGGTGCGCCGCTTACTTCAACTTGGAGTTGAAGCAGGAATTGGCGTCAACATCAAGAATTTTTGGACGCAAGCAGCTTGCGTTCCGTCAGTTTTCTTGCATTGCATCTATAAAAAAAATAGATGCAATGGAAGAAAACTGACCTAGTCTGATTACCCAGAACTGTAGTTGAACTTCTGATACGAGGAAAAGTAGTTCCCAATGATTTTTAGTCTTTTTCAATATAATAATGATTGAAATGATGTACTTTTAATGTTACTCTGGAATTTCCATTTTAAAAATAAAGTTTTATGTTCTTTTTATTTTAAAATGCATGTCTGTTAAGTTGGTCGCTTGCTTTGTCAGGAAAGGAAATCTATTGCAATGTCTGCACTTCTATTTATATCTGTGTATCTGTATAATGCAATTCTGGTGTTTTGGGTCTTTTTTTATGTATCACTACACAAGTTAAATGGCTCGGCCAATGGGAGCCAAGATTCCAGGGTTCCTCTTGAGTGTGGAAAGAGTAGTGTCAACACAAGTGTGAACCTTGTGAGCTTAACAAGTCATCAAATCACTTTTTAAACCAATGCAAACGTTAAAAAGTGTATTCTACATATAAATCAATATAGAGAGAGGATAAAGGGGTATAAATAAGACTAGGTGCGTTCAAAGTTTTGGTTTATACCATTCATGCAGTTTATATAAACCATTTTGGCAAATGGTATGCAAAAACGTGCCCAACTGTGAATGTGTTCATTTTTAGGCCCATTTGTTGTGTCGTTTTTGCGTCGCGATTGTGCGAGTGAGTACATGGTGCATAAAAATTCCTTTTTTTCCATTTAACTAACGAGTTGTGGTTGTGTGGCCCCCTTATTTGAACGTACGTCATGTAGCATTTATTCACATTTTGAGAGATGGATGCTTCGGACTTTTGAAAGTTTGACGGTTATTTTAAATTTGGTTGTAAAGACCAAAACCACGCATAAACCGATCTGTAAACAACTCCAGTTGTGGTTTTGGATTTTGGATTTTTATTGCCATTCAGTTTATAGAACCGGAAACGATAAAAAGCGTAAAAATGGAAACTTTGAACGCGCCTAATTAAAACTTGGGATCAGGTTTCCATGTGGTGACAGTCTGTCGACTCAATGTTGAGCTGATGCCTATCAGTCTGTCGACCTATTAACTTACTACCGTCTTCCCCCGAATATAACACCATGATGTTGTATTCGAGTTTTGCTCAAAATGGCAAGTTTGTAAACATTGAGCAAAAATTCGAATTTAACACCACTTCAGCTATAACACCATGGTGTTATATTCGAATTTTTTATTGTTTTCGAATACAACACCATGGTGTTATATTCGAATTTTCAGAAAACTATGAAAGACGTACAGTGTACGCTGTCAAAACGCTACCGAAACAGCACACGTTCGTTTTCATTTAGTTTATTTTTTATTGTTGTTTTTGTTACTTTAAATAAAACACACAAAATAAAAACATACAAGATATTGTTTGTTTTTTTAATCACAGTTTTCCATATTTTTCACAATTTTCTTTTTTTCCAAACTTACATGTTATTTGACGAATACAACACCCTGGTGTTATATTCGAATACAACGCCGTGGTCTTATATTCGGGGGAAGATGGTAGCATGTCTAACCCATAAATGTCACTTACTGCTCTGTCGGGGAAGTGCATCTTATTTGCCAATCACATGGCACTACAGTACTTACAAAGAATGTGAAAATCCGGTTTACTGGCTATTATAAATGCAGTCTTTGCAGCCGAATCAACAGTGAGAAGATTCATATTCTTGTGTGCGCAGTAACTGAGTGCTTCATACCAGCTGCTAGAATTTCTCATACCTAAAAATTGGATTTTGCGTCCATTAAACTCGACATTTTTTTGCTGAAGTACGTCTAGTGCTTGGATCCTCGCTTGAAATGAACACAAAAGTAGAATTATTATCGTGCAAAACATGATTCAGTATTGAGTCGGATTTGTGAACTGTTTCGTGACGCTTTCCTTAGTAATAAGATGCAACTATTTACAGTCAAGGTAAAAGTAATGTTGTATGGCGCTCAGATGTTTACACATCCTGGAATTGGATTTATCAATTGTGTAATGAGGGATCGGGTGGCAGAATCTGCTTTGCGGCTCTGCACTGAATACGATTTTTAATTTAGTAGAACATCGATTATCGATTATCGATACACCGGTTCTACGAACAATCGGTTATCCGAACAGTAGTACCGTAAGTAATTTGATATCGTTTTTTTTAATGCTTTTTAGCGAGTTTTATCCATTCCTAGTCGGTTTTTGATGCTTTTTAATGATTTCAAACCACTTTTGATTGGTTTTTAACGGTTTTTAACAATTTTTTATTTTCATACGCACTACAGTACAAGTCAAATCCATATATTTGAATTGACCTCAAATTAAATACAGTTTTAATTAAACCTTGAAATTTTAAGTAGTTAAATAGATTCATCTGACGAAAGTATAAACAAAATCTAATACCAACCTGGCTTGAAATAATAAAAATGTGGTATGAGGATATACAGTATGAATCAAATGTTATTTTACAACTCGACTTTTTGAATGCAGCTTATTTTACACTTCTTTTCTGGAATGTCTCTACCGTGTAAAAGCAGAATTATGTAACTGTAAAAATGTTTGACTAACAAATTTCACATTTGCAAAAGTTTGTGTAAATCCAATTATTTTTGTTATACATTTAAATTAGTATTTAATAATTTATCACAAGTAAAATAATTATTTTTGGCATTTAAATTACCATTTATCACAAGTAAAATACTCTTTGTTTTATCGAAGTTCGAATAATAATAAACTTATAATACTTGAAGCCAAGGTCAAAAATCATTTTCAGGGTCTTCATTAATTTCTCCATGCTCACATTCAAGGAAGAATGCAGCGTTAATATCTCGACTTGTCTTTACATATAAACCCATTAGCTATACCGTCATCATTATCGCACGCCCAGTTCTGCCAACAAATTCCTTTAGCTCTAATGAAAGCACAGGTATCGTTAATTCCCATTTGTATCCTGTCTGGAGAACACCAGTTGTTGAAATAGTTCTTGCCAGAATGTGAGCTCCAATGCCATTCTATCCGTTTAGTGTTTGAATCAGTTACGACTGCTGTTAAACCGATCCAATAATCTAAGAAATCAAAGTAAAATTACTTTCAATTTTCTGCTTGTTTTATTGTAATAACCCGGCCGCACTACGCAGGCTAGATGGAACTTGAGGTAACCTAGCTCAATATAAACTAGACTAGCTTAAGTTTCTGAGCCAGACTGTTTGCACTAGCACTGTTTTTGAGGCTATTCCAGACACTGTTTAGCAATAAATCCAGGAATAGTTAATTAAAAAAAATGGCGGACAATCAAGTCACAATGTTGTTGTCCACACATTTTCAAAAGCCGTGCATTGTTGGGACGTGATTAATTTCAAATCAGACTACCGGTAGATTGTTACAACTACTACAATCTGGTTGCCTACTGACATGGTAGCCATGGTGTTTCGACTAGAGATGCCGATACATTATGGGTAGCCATTATGGCTGCCATTGTCCAGTTCCCAAAACTACATAATTTTATCTAGTTTACAAACTGCTAAGCTAGCTGTGTTCGCACTACATTTATACAACTAGTTTTAACTCCGTATTGCAAATGGGGTATAACGATGTTCTTACTTATGGTTATCACTTGATCCTGTATAAACTTCAACTCCTCTTTGCTTTCAATATTTACAAGTGTTTGTGAATTTTCATTGCATCTCGCCTCAGCTTCTTTCCAAGACACGTCTACTCCGTTATGGAACGTGTAGTTTACACCTTGAAATTTAGCTTCATCCATAGATCGAGGGTATTTGTATTTTATTTTCGTTGGCAGTCGTTCTTCACATACAAAACCGTGGCCTACACTCAAAATACAATCGGCTCCCTTCCAACATGTTTCTCTGTATCTTATCGTTCCACAGACGTCGTAGCCGGCATCCTTCTCCGCGCCGGTAGGTTTCGGGTAGCCCGGACACCAGTTGGTGTAGGAACCTTTCAGTTCGCTTGCTTCGTTGTCAGCGATCCAGTGAAAGTTGCCTGGAGTCCTTCCTGTTGTTTCGAGGGCGTTGGTGGTCTCTGGTAAACCACTTTTTAAACCGATCCAAAACTCTGAAATGTATAACTTAATCATTTTACAAATTGTACCAAATCCTTCCTGACATTGTTTACTACTGTTGACCTGATGGTAACACCCCTGTTGAAGTTGCTTATTACTGCGCTACCTCATAATCAGTTTGGTGTATGCATAGCAACTGCCTGTAAATAGTATGTTCTTCCCAAACCATTATGGCAACAGTAGGAAATAATGTATTCATGTTTTCTACGTTTCAGTTTCTGATTAATATCCAGGCTTGTAAAAAAGTGAAAAAGTGTACGGACAATTTGAGACTGTATGGCCGATCATTGCAGACCAGGTCACTGACACACTCTGACCAATGGCTCCGAGGTCAGCCCTACTAAGGAGTAGAAGGGGCAGTGCTGCAGGAAGAGAGGAAGGTTGCAGAGTTTATTTGCGGACCCCAGCAAGAGTTAGTTTTGCCATCTTCCTGTTCAACATTTTGACACCCAGTAGACTAATGTGTTCCAACCTCCACGATGGACACATGCATGGGTCGTAGGAAAGTATGGCGGAGCAGTTTTTAGTATTCAGAACACTCAGTATGTAGCGTTATACTTCCAGCATCTCGGCCGTTTTCAAGTCTTGGTTTTCCGAGACGAGATCAGAAAGTCCCGAGATGAGATCTCGTGCGAGACCAAGATGCGTTATCAGGCGGGCTTTTGAAAGAAACTGACATTTTTTAGGATAAAAAAATTTAACAACGTGCTTTTATAGCACAAAGGAATGGTAAGCTGGCGGGAGTGCTGATAGACGTAAGTAAGGCGTTTGACACCGTGTTGCACTCGCTGTTAAAGAAGACATTTGGGGCGCACGGGTTGCCTGAGAGACTGACACGGTTCATTATGGATACCTATAATGGATCAGAAACCGAGATAGGCACTGAGGGAGACCCTGCTCGGGTATGAATTATGAGAGGGGTGAAACAAGGCGATCCTTGTTAACATGTTTAACATGGCGATGGCGATCAACGCAGAAAACGTTAAAGGTCTTAGTCGTTACGAGGAACAATAAAAAAACGTACAAATCAAGTTAGGACTCGTAACGTGAATTGTACGTTTTTTATTATCTCTCGTAATAATGAAATCTCGTTTTACCGAGACCGAGATCCTGAGACTAAAAAAAAACGAGATCTCCGATATCGAGATTACGAGACGAGCTAGATGTGGAAGTATAGCAAACTCCTGACAAACATTAAGGGGAATCAGAAAAGAAATTTAAGTACTTAACTGGTTAAGTACTTAAGTGTGGATATGCAACTGAGCATGCCCAGAACATTTTTTAAAGTTTGTTTTTACACACTAACTTAAAACACAGGCTGCTAAACACTTAAGGTTACTCAGTTAAGTGTTTAGCAGCCTGTGTTTTAAGTACTTAAGTACTTAACCAGTTAAGTACTTAAATTTCTTTTCTGATTCCCCTTATTGTAAAATAGTTTAGCTGAATAGAAATTCAGTCGTGTAATAATGGCATCGTGCAATGCAGTACTTACTTTGTACATCATAACGTGGCATAATGGCTGTAACAAATGCATTTTTCTTTTCCGAATCAATGGTGACAAGATCCATATTTTTATGTGCGCAGAAAGTGAGTGCTTCGTACCAGCTATTGTTGTAACCATCGACCATGAGCACAAAGAGAATTTCGCGCCCTTTAAACACTTCAGTTCCTTGCTGCCTTATGTTCACTGATTGCAACCACGCCACAAATGGGCACAAAAGTAAAATAAATATTGTGTAAAACATAATTTTTTGGTAATGTGTCTTGAAGTAATGATGCAGGCGTGGACTGGAATGTTTTCAGCATGCCGGTACATCCTGGACTCAGATTTCTCAATTGTTAATGGAGCTCTCATTAGCAATAGAAAGTAAGTAGTTAAAGCGAATTTGATGCTAAACTTTAAGGTTTAAGGTGTTGTATAAATATAAATTTCATTTGTTTTTATTTATTTATTCAAGTTCCAGTGATAATTTGTGCAACTAATGAGTGATGGCGTCAGTTTAGGGACCAGTAAAGCATCACATTTGATTGTGAGGCAGACATTGCCATTTGGTGCGTCACTTTTAGAGGCCGTCACCACAAGGTACAGAAACGAGAAACGGAGAATAGTTGCGGGTGAGCGGATGAGATTTGTTCGACCCATATGGTAGTCACTAGTCATCTAAAACTCTTTGCCACAGAAGATGATCTCAGGAGGAATGGAGAAATGTTAGTCTTAATAATCACACAAATGAAGCCTGGAAATGACACAAGTTCTTCGCGCTCAAAAGCCAAGTTTTGATGAAGAACAATTCTAAACGAAGAGAACTTAATAACAACAAACGCCAAATCGTAGTAATTGTGGCTGAGGCGTATCTAAAGCTTCGTTTACAAGGACATGAGAGAGGAAATTTAGTTGTTTTTTTTTTTTTTTTTTTTTTAAATTTTAATCTTTGGAATTCCATATTTGGGTTTTAATTGCATTCCAAAATTGATTTGTATAGCCAAGAAGATGCGTTCCAATGCAATGATTTTAATCAAAAGTAATGCTTTATTTATTCATACCATTTATAGCATCTAAACAATAGTTTAGAGCACCGGGAAGAATGTATCTCTATTGACTCTACTTGTTTTTACATATATACCCATTAGCTATACCATCATTATTATCACATTCCCAGTTCTGCCAGCAAAGTCCTTCGGCCCTTGTGAAAGCACAGTTGTCATCTTTTCGCATTTCGGTTGTGTGTGGAGAACACCAGTTACTGAAATAGTTTCTGTCTGAATGTATGGCCCAGTGCTGATTTATATGTTCGGTGTTTATATCTTTGTTAAACCATTTTAATAATCTAAGAAATTTGAAATTTTCACATTGTGCGAACTGCGAATGGGAAGTAAATATTTGTGTCTATTATTTGGTTTTTTATAAACTCCAATTCCTCTTCGCTTTGAATGGTGACGAGTTTTTGCACATTTTCAGTGCATTTCTTTTCAGCTGTCTTCCATGTCAAGTCTACTCCATTATGGAATGTGTATCTTACACCTTTGAATTCATAATTATATTGCAATAAAATTTGAATGTATTTTTTTTAACCGTATGGATGGTGTTTTTATTATGGATTGAAAAGAAATGTGATAATCAGATTGATTAAACGGCTTTCTTGTGGTTCTTTTAATTTCATACAAGGTTTTCGTGACTTCCTACGTTTTCGCATATGACGCCAGTAGGAAACCCTTCCTTCGAGTCACAATACCAATTTTGCCAACACATTTCATCAGATGTAATATACGAGCAGATAGCTTCTGTCCCCAGTCTAGTCTTATCCGGAGAACACCAGTTGTTGAAATACGTTTGGTCAGGATATGACAGCCAATTCCACTCAATGGATTTTGTCTCCTCGTCTGTTACCGTCGCAATCAAGCCGATCCAATAGCCTAAAGATAATTGAAGATCACCATTTAAAACTGCATCGATTTAAACACCCCCATTTCTGACTCATTTACCCCTTAAAGCTAAGAGAGCATGGTGTTCACAATGACAAGAAAACTAAATAACAATACAAAGTGTTGGGGTACATTGGATAATAGTTGGGGGAGAATAAATTTATTAGGGGAAACAAAAGTTAGGGGGTGCAATACTTTAATTGGGGGGGGTTTTGAGTGGGGGAAATTAAAATCATTAGGGGGGTAAATGAGTCAGAAATTGGGAGAAAATAATTTGTCAACATTTAAAACTTGTCGTCATTGCAAGTTGGTTAATTCTATCTCAATAATATCATAAATAAAACAAGTGTGTTAAAATTTGTCACTAAAGGCCTTTCGATTCCGTTCGATCCAGTTTATTTGCAAGTTGTATAACTGAAAGACTAGAAAAAAAGGCAAAAAAGCCCATTCTTTTCATGGGGCATTTTAAAAAATTGGAAAATTTTTTAGAAGCAAAAGTTTAGATTTTATAAAAAATATTTTGACAAATTTTTTAAATTGGGTATACTCTCAATCAGGGGTTTTCAAACTTTTTAGCATTGCGATCGATTATTAAGAAAGGCGATCTTCACTTCATCATCGGTGCATTAAATTTTTTCAAAATGAACCACGACGTAGGTTGTTACTATATTTCTCTCCTACAGAATTCATTACTTTGGGGAATTACAATACCTTCAAACCTCCATTTTTGGGAGTTTTGGCTGGTTTTTGTAGGTTTTTGGAGAATTTTGGGTGGTTTTTGTGAATATTTTAGAGGATTTTGTAGCTTTTGCTAGCCTGTGCTGTATTGCAACCAACTACAGGCAGTAAGTTGGAATTGGAATTGGCAAAAATTGAAGAAAAAAAATTGAAGAAAAAAAAGTGGGAATCAAAATTTTGGGTGACAAAGTGATAGAACATCGTTGCGCCCCACCAAAAATCAGCTCTAAACCGATACAATGTTGACCTATTTCCAATTGGTTGAGCCGGATTACGCCTAACTGTGGACTGTGCTCTACTACGTGGAAAAGTAGTTCTGTGTCAAAGCATCATCACCTTTGACAATGAAACAAGTGTTGGTAATCGATCACAATGTCTGGAGTTCGATTACAATTCAGGGGTTAGGGGTAATTTTTGTGCGACTACGCCAGTGATACGGCTGGAGTTAGGTCAACGTTGTATCGGTTTAGACTTAGAGTACAGTTGTGTACTAATTAACACATTTTACTTATTTTTCGCTTTTCCACTTCAGCTTTGATGAAGTCTAACTCTTCTCTGTGCTCAATGCAGACGAGTTGCTGTAAATTATAACGACATATATCTGCAGCGCCGCTCCAAGTCACATCAAGATTGTTGTAAAAAGTGTAGGTGTGGTCATCTAGGTGAACTCTGTCAATGGACTGGGGAAAATCAATCGTGGGCTGGATTGGTGTTCGGGGTTGACAGGCAAACCCGTGTCCCGAATCTCTGAACAAATTACAATCAAACGCCATCCAACACTCGCCCCAGATGACTTGCGCAATGCATAAATCCCATCCGACGGCACCGGTGTGATTGTCTAGATGTCCCGGACACCAATTGGTGTGTCCGGATAAGGGAACTGCGCTGTCATGTCTGATCCAGTACCAGTTTTTGGGATGTCGGTGCGAAACTTCGAGTTCGTTTAACGATTCTGGCAAATCATTTTTTAAACTGATCCAGAATTCTAATTTTTAAAGAAAAGAAATATTGATTGACAGCCTCTAACAACCGCTCCAGCAAGCCACATAACGTTTTTAAACAGCAGTTGTTAAGAAAAAAAAATGCATATATCCCATATTGTATTGTGACACTTAGCATCTGGGGATTTGGTCATGCAAAGTTGAAGTAAGCAACGCAACGCAAGGAAAGGTCTTGCAGCCAACCAATCACGATCGACTCCAACTTTCGTTGATTCACGTCTGGTTGCCACATGCAAACAGGCCGTCATTTTTGGATTCTGGAACCAGTTCTAGAACTAGATTAAATTTCATTGAAACCATCTGATTGGTCAGACGAAACATCAATTGTTTCAACTCTGTTCACATCGTGCTTTACAGTGTGACTAATTTTTCCTTGCATTGAGTTGCGTTGCCCCTAGTGTGAACACAAGTGTGAACCTAGCTTTAATCGGACAAGAATTAGAAAACAACTGGATTCCTAGCAGGTTACCCTTCCAAGTACTGACAAGACCCAATGCTGCTTAACTGTTGTGTTCTAATGGCATAGTGAGCCTTCCTATCCTATCTGTTCATATTGTCATGCGGTTGAGTCGCGTCGTCTGCCGACCGTCTCAAACCAGCACAAATGTTATTAGAATTGTCAAAATCTATCACTAGACAGCGTACGTAATGGTGACATCACGGGCGAGTCAATTGGGACTAACTCAGGGGGGTAACTTGAGTATAAAAGAGCAACTTTGGCTCTTAGACCTCAGTCTTCCCAGGACTTCTAATGATTAATGTTTCAGCCAGTATATGGCATGATTAGTTTGCAAATAAGAAAGAAGGTGTTATTCATGTCTTTAGTCTTAATGTTTACTTTAGTGTTAGGTTTAGTTTTATGATTTCAATTAAGTTTATGATTTGTAATTAAAGAATAAAAGAACACAGTTTATATTTCAACCTAAACTCTGACTCCTGTTCATTTCACTCTTAGTTATCAAAGGATGTTTATCAAAACAGTTATAAGTTACGTGGTCATTATTGGCCAGTTGGCCACGTAACAATATCCATTGCTGCCGAATAGAACAAAGGCTAGTTCACATGCAAGCGTTAACGCACCAAAGTTGCTTTGTCACATGCGTTGCATGTGAACTAGCTTTTAGGGGGAGTATTTTAATCTATTTTGGGATATGGAAACCAACAATACATGAATTTTCAGCTGTAAAATTTTTCTACTATAGAAATCTTTCTGTCAAGTGATTGAGTACTCAGCATTAAGGGAGTTTGCTCTAACGGGTTAGGTCTTTGAAGTGTTGAAATTTCTAGCTTATAACACGTTAATCTGCATAAATATCAATAAAGTACAAACTAATTTGTTAAAATGTGGCAATCTTACTGCGTACTGGAAAGTGGCTCGCTGTTTCGGTAAACATTGCTTGTTGGTCTGGTGACTCAATGGACATTAGGTCTTTGTTGTGCCTTGCACAGTATGCCAATGCGTCATACCACGTATACCTGGCACCTCGGTTCATTAATACAAATTGATATTGTCGTCCTTCAAACCATGGATTTTCTTGTTGTTTTATATCTATTATTTGTGCATCACCAGAGTGAAGCACAAAGAATAGTAAGATGGCCCAGGTCATGTTATTTGGCTCGATAGTTTCGAGTTTTGAGTGTTTAGTTGTTGGTTTTAGTTGCATATCCTGGAGTTATTTTTCATGTAGAAAGAATTTAATTACAATAAATTCTCCAGGCAGTAATTGGAACCTCTAAGAAAATTAGAGATGGGCGATTATTCCCTCTTTAGTAAAACAGTACAACAAAACTTAGAAGCCGTTTTTGAATTTTCTTATCGGTTGCATTGTCTGGAAAGCACTCAACATCAACATGTATTTTGATCTATTTCTTGGGATCACTACACTAGTGAAAAGGCTGTGCCAATAGGAAACAGCGCACTCTTATACTTGGCCAGCGCCAGAGTATAGTTCACATGCATGCGTTGGCAAAGTAGCCTTTTAAAGTGTTGTTGTTTTATTTTTATTGAAAACAAAATTGTTATGGAATTATAAAAATATAACTACTGGTGAGATGGACTTTTATTCAGTACGTACATGGTTCTTTGGGTCCGTAAGTAATACTGCAGTGCTGGAACGTTTTCCTGGCCAAACTACTGCGATCCTGGTATCGGTACTGTTACAGTGGTTTTCAATCACTTCTTCGTATCCCGCTTCTTCGAAATTTGAGAAAAGTGGGTCGTTTCTTTGACATTCAAAACTTCGACACAAAATTTTGCCGTGTAGTTCAAAAGGAAAAAAGGAGTACACAAAACTGTAAGGATCGAGTCGCCGTCGTTATTTTTCGCTCAAGTAGTCCTGGTGACTTGTTGAAAATAATGAGTTGCCACCTGGTGGGGAAATGTAAATTTGGAGCGATTCTTTGGAGCGACGGGCTCCAGGTTTTCAACCGATCCTTGCAAAATTGATTTGTAGCCAAGAAGATGCGTTCCAATGCAATGATTTCAATCAAAAGTAATGCTTTATTTATTCATACCATTCATAGCATCTAAACAATAGTTTAGAGCACCGGGAAGAATGTATCTCTATTGAATCTACTTGTTTTTACATTATTATTATCACATTCCCAGTTTTGCCAGCAAAGTCCTTCGGCCCTTATGAAAGCACAGTTATCATTTTTTCCCATTTCGGTTGTGTGTGGAGAACACCAGTTACTGAAATAGTTTCTGTCTGAATGTATGGCCCAGTGCTGATTTGTATGTGCGGTGTTTATATCTCTGTTAAACCGTTCTTATAATCTATGAAATTTGATGTTCACATTGTGCGAATGTGAATTAAATATTTGTGTCTATTATTTGGTTCTTTATAAACTCTAATTCCTCTTCGCTTTGAATGGTGACGAGTTTTTGCACATTTTCAGTGCATTTCTTTTCAGCTGTCTTCCATGTCAAGTCGACTCCATTATGCAATGTGTACCTTACACCTTTGAATTCATAATTATATTGCAACAAAATTTGAATGTATTTTTTTTTAACCGTATGGATGGTGTTTTTATTGTGGATTGAAAAGAAATGTGATAATCAGATTGATTTAACGGCTTTCTTATGGTTCTTGCCTCTGAACGGGTGAACACCGACATTACAGGGCCATAAGTCCGGAGAGAGAAGTGGGACAACATTGTTAGACACAAACACAATGCGCAAGAAAAACGCTTTGCTGGGGGCGTTGTCTTTAGTCAACCAACGGGAACATTGGCGGACAATGAAGCCTTTGGAAGTGGCACATGTACAAGTACGTACAGCGTTTGAAGTCACAAAGTCAGCAAGATTACATAGGGTAATGCGCTCAGTAGGGCGATTGTCGAGCTGACTTGTGAGTTGCAGTGGCGAGAGAATTGTCGACAACAATACCGATATTCGAGCGGGGACGCGGCGATAGAGACCGCTCGGCAGCCTTAGTTTGAAGAGAAAGGTCATCATGATCACCAATGACCCCCGAAGCGGCAGGACAGCAGGCCAGGTCAATATTTTTTAGTTTTTGGTCGGCGCATAGCGACAGCGTCAGCGTGAGCGTCAGCGTGAGCGTCAGCGCCACGTGGTCGGAAATTTTCGGCACGTTATCAAGAATAAAATTGATCTTCTTATTGTTGGCTTCGAATTTGTTGATGATAGCCTAACCAGCGGGTTTAGCGGAGCTGGAAGCGTTGAAAAGGGCAATCAAAACGCCAAGGTAATCGAATAAATTGTCCCGGTCAAGGAGCGTCAGTGAAAAGCGACTGGTCACGGCGGCCATCTAGAAATTATTCCTTAGTAATGAAATAAAACTGTTACAGTAAATGTTAAGATTAATTTTTTTTTTGATTTTACAGATTTTAGGTGAGTTTACTGTTTTATTTATTTTTATCACAGTTTCTACTGTGACGATCCGCTCTGCACGCGTTTTAGGAGAACAGAAGTATTATATCTTACGGTACGGTAGTTTGTAATTTCAAAACTTCCAAAATTTTCAAATACGAATAAGGAAATGCCAAGCAGAAAAATCTTGTGTGAATTTAGTAATGTGACCTGTAATGTTGTACGTACAGAAATCTTTTTCGCCTGCTTTTGCATCCTGGACTCAAATTTTTTAATGAGTCACTTTTAAGGACCAGATAATTGCTTTGTGTAATCAAAAAGTATCCCACGGAGAAATACAAAAGGTATTAAGCACAAGTTATAGTAGTTTACAAGAACACTGAAGAAAAAAATATAATTTATTTTATATTTTATATACCGTATTTTACCGATTAAGAGTCGCCCACGAATAGTAGCTGCGACTGGGACGCCAAGAATACCGTATTTTTACAAAAGTACGGTATTGTTTCCGTATTTAACCTCAAGAACGATGAACGTACGCATATATCTGCGCACAACGTCACTGGAGGGCCCTTGCTGTAACAGATTATAATCTGTATTGCTGTATCACCGGCCATTCATGGCGTCAAATTACTGCACAGATTTTCATATTAAATTTAATTTAATTTAATTCATACGCATGAAATTAGTCTCAATTTTATTTTATTTTATGTTAACTTAAAATTCGAGTATTAACTCTCGGTATTAAATATCCCTAGCAATCTGATATCACATACCAGTATATTTTAGAACTTTTACATACGTTGCTAGGCCCTTTGATGACGACACGCTTTTCCACCAATGACGGCAAAGTATCCAAGTTGCACCCCCCTGCTCTTCGTTCAGACGTTCAGACTTCATTTGTTACATGAAACAAATGTAACAAACGAAAAACCGAAATTGTAATTGCTGACAAAAATGGCAGTTTTGAATAAGAGCTGCAGCTCTTAATCGATAAAATACGGTATACATTTCACAGTGCAGTTCCAGTTAGATTAAGAAATTGATTTGATGTCAAGAAGATGAGTTCCAATGCAATGATTTCAATCCAAAGTAATGCTTTATTTATTTACACCATCTAAAGAACAGTCTGGAGCTACAGGAAGTATGTCGCTCTATTGTTTCTACCTGTCCTTACATATATATCCATTAGCCAATCCTTCACTATTATCACACTGCCAGTTCTGCCAGCAAACTCTTTCGGCCTTTATGAAACCGCAGTCGTCATCTTCTCCCATTTGGATCGTGTCTGGAGAACACCAGTTGTTGAAAAAGTTTCTGTGTGAATGTGGGCTCCAATGCCATTCTGTGGTGTTTGCGTCTGCTTTTAAACCGACCCAATAATCTAAGAAATTAAATTGCGTGTATTTGGTATTGCAACATTATATGACCGTCAAGTTAATACTTAAGTTTTTCTGTTTCACTTTGTCCTGAATAAATTGCAACTCCTCTTCGCTTTGTATGTGGATAAGTGTTTGTCCCTGTTCATTGCATCTCTTGTCAGCTTCTTTCCAGGTCAGGTCTACTTCATTGTAGAATGTGTACTTTAGACTTTTGAATTCATACTTCTCCACAGATTTCGGGATATTGTGTTTTTGTTTTGGTGGTATTCGTTCTTCACAGATTATGCCCGCGTATATCGTCTCACAGGGTATATGACTCACGCATGAATCGCTTACATATAAGTTTCCGCAGGAATCTTTTTCTTTATGTGGTAAACGTCTAGGATAGCCATTACACCATTTTACGTAAGAACCTTCCACTTTAGTTGCCTTGTTGTTAGCAATCCAGTGATACTGTGCACTTCTTCCTATTACTTCCATTTCGTTAACGCTCTCTGGTATGTCAGACCGGTATTCGGTACTGTCATTTTTTTCCGGTACTATATTCGGTTCCGGTACCAAATGAAAAATGAGCACCGGTATTGGGCCGGTACTACTACCGAGAGCGGTACTGGCACCGGTATTGCTATCGGTTCTGGATAGTCAATCCATTTCTCAACAAAAATATTTATTTGTCATGTATAATTAGATAATACTGTAGTACTACAATTTACTCTTGAAAATATGAACGTAAAAAGCACAATAAATCCAGAGATTGGTCACCCAAGCGGCTACTTATCTTGGTGCAGAAAATTCCAGCTGACAAAAATGCCCGTTCCGATTCCACACTGGTTGGAGGTCATTAGATGCTGGTAGATTTTGTCTATCTCTTTAATAAACTTTACAAGTTTAGAACTTTACAAGTGACCATCACATGACTTTGTGAAATAGTTCCCCACTGGATTTTTGTTTATAGAAACTTCCGGCGTAGACACTGCCGGAGTAGGAACTTCCGGATTTTGTCCTAGTTCAGCCATTTGCCATTATTAATATTTCCAAGTTAATTTAAAAAGAGAAACTGTTTCCAGTTAGTAAAATGAGTAAATAACGAGTGAAATAAAATTTGTCACCTCCTACATCATTAGAAATGCTGGTAGTAGGTGGCGTTGTTGTGTTGTTAATGATGATGGAAAGTACCGGTTCCGGTTCCGGTGTGAGGGACGGTTCCGGTACCAAAAAAAGCTTACGGTACTAGTACCGGCCCTCAGTACCGACAGAAAAAAACCTCGGTACCAACAACTGGTATTGAATCCCGGTACCAATACCGGTACTGGAACCGATACTGAAACCGGTACTGCAATCCCTACTTCAAATTCTTTACAAATTTGCCTCAAATTCTTTACAAATTTGCCTCAAATTCTTTACAAATTTGCCTCAAATTCTTTACAAATTTGCCTCAAATTCTTTACAAATTTGCCTCAAATTCTTTACAAATTTGCCTCAAATTCTTTACAAATTTGCCTCAAATTCTTTACAAATTTGCCTCAAATTCTTTACAAATTTGCCTCAAATTCTTTACAAATTTGCCTCAAATTCTTTACAAATTTGCCTCAAATTCTTTACAAATTTGCCTCAAATTCTTTACAAATTTGCCTCAAATTCTTTACAAATTTGCCTCAAATTCTTTACAAATTTACCCCAAATTCTTTACAAATTTACCCCAAATTCTTTACAAATTTGCCTCAAATTCTTTACAAATTTGCCTCAAATTCTTTACAAATTTGCCTCAAATTCTTTACGAATTTGCCGCAAATTCCCTGAAACAAATATTTGAATTGTTAGTTGTTAAAACACTGTAAAAGCATCTTAAGGCATTGTAATCGAATACTAACGTACTATTTTCAATCCCATTATACCTAGCGCGGAATTGGCAATAGATGGCGCTGGCATAGTTGTGCAAAAGGGGTATTCATTTTCAACTTTTAGACGACAGTACTACTGCTGTTATAATATTTCGTGAATTTAATTGCATTTTCATTACAACTAATAAATCTGTATGAGATAAACAAAAGCTGTTCAAATTGTTCTAGACTAGCGATACAGGCATCCTGCCTAGGACCATGCACATTTCAATTCAATCTTCTATTGTAAGTGTCAGTCTAAAATTTATCTCATCAACGGCATCAATGTAAAGATTCAATGGGAATGACGTCACGTACAAACACGAAACTAGTTTTAGAGGCGTTTTAGAGTTTTTGAATGCACCTAGTGAATTTGAAAGATTAATCTGACGTTTTTAATGTATACTCGAGTTGCACTCAAGAAGGGACCTCACAATCTCTACTCCCATTGGTCGAGCCAGTTTACTACTAACTCCAGACTACTAGGAGAAGTAGTTTTGTTTTTTATTCATTGTTGTGATTGTTATGACTAATTTAGTTTATGTAATTTTGATTTTATTTAATAAAAAATGTTATTTCCATCATTAAAATGAAGTTTCACACATTAAAAAATGTCAAACTCATGTTTGTTGTGTTTATTGCTTACATCGTCTGGAAGTTTGAATTTTAGGCCGTTGCCTAGGCAATCGATTGCAATGTCTGTACATTGTAATGCAATTTTGGTGTTTGGGTCTACTTTTGTGGATCACTACACCAGTAAACTGGCTCGACCAATGGGAGTAGAGATTGTGAGGTCCCTTCTTGAGTGCAACTCGAGTATACGTATCGTATTTCTTGCAATACGAGTCGCGCCGCTGTTATTCAAAACTGCCATTTTGCTTTTTCGTCCTGTTTGTAATAACGAGGTTCAATCTTAACCTGTACAAGGAATTTGGTGAGATGGTGACTGACTATCTCAACCAACTATAGTTAGTAACAGTGACGAATTGGCTCTACGAATATTGGTTTTCATGGTTCCACAACACCACCACCCTCTTTTAAGTCGATGGATTATCTAGAAGGGATTCCCCACAACTTTAACCTTAATCAATTACGGAGTATAAGCTTATATTATAAATATAATAAAAATTATTATAAACTTAATTTACTGTTTTATTCGTTTATTTTCTGTTGTTTTCGTTATTTTTCGTAACTTTTTGGTTGTTTTTATTATTTTTGGGTCATTTTTTGTATTTTTCTGTCATTGGCGCCAATTGCATTTGCGGTAGTGATTTTGCTGCAGTGCATTGGCGGAAATGGTTTGGCACAGCATTTCCCAAACTGTGAGGTGTGCCTCACTGGTGGGGTGCGAGCTGATTTTTGGTGGGGTGCAACGGCACAATTGTAACAATCTAACTAACTTGTAGACATGATGCCTTTCCTAGAATATTGCACTAAAATTATTTTATGCAAAATTTCTTCTTTTTTTTTCTTTCTTATTTTGTTTTTACCATCGGTAGATGATGTGGGGCGCGGAAGATCGCCTTGCTTAAAAATGGGTTGCGATGCTAAAAATTTTGAGAACACCTGGTTTGGCAGAAAAAAATTGGCGGAAAAATCTTGGTGGTGTTGTGCTATGGGTTGTCAGTAGATTAAGGGGGCCCATCCACTCGTAAATTTTATTCGCATACAGTAATTACTGTATATTGGAACTTCTATAATATTTTTAACATATTTAAGGGTGCCCACACCATCAGTGGCCTACTTGGCATCGGGCAAGCTGACATCCTGGCCAGTCGGCTAATGGTGAATAAAGTACTTGTAGATTTCAATTTTGAAAACAGCTAATGGTTAAGTCAGTACTTAGTAGGCACATTCGAAAAACACTGCAATTTTAAACACGCTTTCCAAATTTATTAGAGGTAAACAGCAACACAGTTTAAACTGTGTTGTTGTTTAAAAGGTTGTCTAAAATATGTATTCATACTGTTTAAAGGCAATAAACCTGACTAAATGACTTTTCTACAGTACTTACGAGCATGCTGAGAAGGCTGCACGAAGGACGTGACAAACTTATGTTTTTCTTCTGAATCGATAGTCAAAAGATCCATATTGTTACGAGCGCAGACCTCGCTGTACGACAGCGGGCCTAAACGCTCTGTTTAGAGAATTAATTCTGAAAGCTCTCACTAGGCACACTGGAGTTTCCAAATCCGCTCACCAGTTGTCACTGTGTTAATTATGCACAGGGCAACTGGACTAATCAATCAAGTAGAGCGGGGGTGGACCCAGAGTTTACCTGGTGAGCTAAGTGGGTTTGAGAGAGCAGAAATGTTCTGAGCCTCAAACAGTTAACATGGTAAGTAAAGGCTTCTGTGGACCAGCGCACACAGCGCTTGGTCCCACCCCGCCTTTCCAAATTCATAGAGATATAATTTGATTATCATTCTTGCTTTCTTGCTTTATGTTTATGTAAAATAAAGGATTATGTTTATCATTTGATTTTGTTAAGTTTGTAATAAATCCCATAGAATAAAAGAGATTTATTTAAATGATAAATCAGTTCTCTCAATCATTTCACCTAAAGGATTTCAAGGTCTTTGCTAAATTAATTAGCATTTGTTATGTGTGTGGATCACCCCAACCCACACGTAACAAAGTGGTGGAGATGCGGATTTGAAAGTCCCTGTATAATTGCTTTATTTAAGAGCTAAAATGTTAGTAAAAATCTGGAATTTTGAGTAAAATAGTTGAAAATTTGTCCCTGAAAATGAGTAAGGTAGATAAAGCAAATTGCCTATAATATTATCAGATTTGAAAGCAAATTAAGAGACTTGTGAAAATCAATTTTAGTGTGAAAATTGAGAATTGGGAATGAATATTTGATTATTTTGTGTAAAAATGTTGAATATTTAATTATCTTGTGTAAAAGTGTTGAATATTTAAGTGTTTGAGTTGAAACTGAGCATGAATGTTAAATGAGTTTGCATGTTACTGAATATTTAATTAGTTGAAAACAATTAAACAGTATTTTAGAATTAAAACCTAGTTTTAATGATAAATCATTTTAAGGTTATAAATATTTTGAATAATTTTAAGAATTGTAAATAGTTTTAAAACAATTTTAACTCATGCACAGTTATAAGTAATAATATTATGAATTATTTTCTTTTCTCCTTAGCATGGTGAAAGTGTTTTAGTGATTAGTGTTTCACAGGTGAGGTGAATTTGTGTTTTGTGAGTGTGTGCCTTCTATGGTTGGAGTGGATCCATATTGAAGCTGGATCCTTCAAATATAACATTTCGCAAGAAATCATCAAGTATAATTGCGGAAGACAGAGAGCGACACTACACATTAACAACAGAATTCAAGTCTGATGAACATTTGGATAGTGAGATAGAACCAGAGGATAGTGAACCTCTAGAAGAAGTCAAGATGGCGACTAGTTCAACTGCAACGTTGGAAACCCTATTAAAAGGACTAGTAGTGCAAAAGCGCAATCCAGTCAATTATGATACCAAAACGGGGAACATTGACGAATGGATTGTTGGTTATGAAGCGATTGTTGCTACGGATACGGAACGTGCCAAGCATCTGCCGATAGTAATGAAGGAAGATGCGCTCTCCTGGTACGTCGAGCAGCTACAAGCTAACCCTAGCTGGGCTTGGGACGAATGGAAAGCAGCATTGCAGAAAAAATTCCGCCGTAGGCCCGAGCACGTCCTCAATACCCTACACGCCCTTAAGCATGAAGAAGGGACAGCCATTGACTTTATTAAGAAAGTTCTCCACTTGTGTTCATTTGCCAGACCAGCCCTCAGTGAAACCCAGAAAATCAACTATGTCTATCAGGCTATGAAACGGCCGATAAAAGACAGGTTGATGACAGTTTTTCCTACAGCTATGGATGATTTGATGGAAAGAGTTCAGCTTTATGAAGCCCATGGAGTGAAGGAAGATCCGTCGACAGCTTTACTGACCCTTGTACAGAAACTTGTGGCTGACAAGGCGACCGTCGCACCGTCAACATATCCTTTCCGCGGATTGGCTTCCGCGAAATCCGCATTTCGGGGGCGACTATTCTGGGGATTCCGGGTGGACCAAACTCTTCCGGAAAACGTCCGGGGTGGTGTTGGGAGTGTCAATAGACTGTTTTGTGTCAAGGTTGTCAATTTTCATGTGAGTATTGGAAGGTTCATTTCTGCACATTCTCATGTATTTTTTTTCACAGGAGCGACAAGGAGCGATGAAGCGGGATCGAGCGAGAGTGGGTAAAATAAACTGGTTTACGTCTCCAATGCGCGTTCAAGATGGAATACGAACTCGGAATCGACTCCAACACGCCTTCGCGTGACATACGGACGCATTCACGACCCAGATCAAAAAATGATCTCGTATTCGACTCGCTTTCTAGTCGAGTACGAGTTTTGCCCTTCTTCAACGCGAAATCGTATTCGACTCGTTTTCTAGTCGAATGCGAGTTTTGCCCTTCTTCAACGCGAAATCGTATTCGACTCGTTTTCGAGTCGAATGCGAATTTTGCCCTTCTTCAACGCAAAATCGTATTCGACTCGTTTTCGAGTCGAGTACGAGTTTTGCCCTTCTCCAACGCGAAATCGTATTCGACTCGTTTTCGAGTCGAGTACGAGTTTTGCCCTTCTTCAACGCGAAATCGTATTCGACTCGCTTTCGAGTCGAGTACGAGTTTTGCCCTTTCTACAACGCGAAATCGTATTCGACTCGTTTTCTAGTCGAATGCGAGTTTTGCCCTTCTTCAACGCGAAATCGTATTCGACTCGTTTTCGAGTCGAATGCGAATTTTGCCCTTCTTCAACGCGAAATCGTATTCGACTCGTTTTCGAGTCGAGTACGAGTTTTGCCCTTCTCCAACGCGAAATCGTATTCGACTCGTTTTCGAGTCGAGTACGAGTTTTGCCCTTCTTCAACGCGAAATCGTATTCGACTCGTTTTCGAGTCGAATGCGAATTCGTATTCGACTCGTTTTCGAGTCGAATGCGAATTTTGCCCTTCTTCAACGCGAAATCGTATTCGACTCGTTTTCGAGTCGAATACGAGATAGTCGATGACCCGTTCCCGGACTTTGACTCGTACGACTCGTATTCGAGATGTATTCGAGATGTATTCGAATCGTATTCGAGTCGTATTCGAGATGGTCGATGATTTCCACTCGCTCGTATACGCGTTGTATACGAGCTCGTATTTTGATCGTAATCGTAAACGAATCGTTTACAAGTCGTATACGAGTTGTATACGACGTGTATACACCTCGTATACGAACGAAGTTTGTGAAAACACAATTTCCAAATAAGACGTATGTGACTACTATGTGTTTTCATGTCGTAGTAAGTATCCGGTGGATTTTCCAAACTTCGTTCGTATACGAGGTGTATACACGTCGTATACAACTCGTATACGACTTGTAAACGACTCGTTTACGATTACGATCAAAATACGAGCTCGTATACAACGCGTATACGAGCGAGTGGAAATCATCGACCATCTCGAATACGACTCGAATTCGATTCGTATTCGATTCGAATACGATTCGAATTCGATTCGAATACGAATACGATCAAAATACGAACTCGTAACAACTCGAATACGAATCAAAGTCCGGGAAACAAAAATCATCGACCATCTCGTATACGATTCGAAAGCGAATCGAATACGATTTCGCGTTGAAGAAGGGCAAAATTCGTACTCGACTCGAAAACGAGATGTATTCGAGATGTATTCGAATCGTATTCGAGTCGCATTCGAGATGGTCGATGATTTCCACTCGCTCGTATACGCGTTGTATACGAGCTCGTATTTTGATCGTAATCGTAAACGAATCGTTTACAAGTCGTATACAAGTTGTATACGACGTGTATACACCTCGTATACGAACGAAGTTTGGGAAAACACAATTTCCAAATAAGACGTATGTGACTACTATGTGTTTTCATGTCGTAGTAAGTATCCGGTGGATTTTCCAAACTTCGTTCGTATACGAGGTGTATACACGTCGTATACAACTCGTATACGACTTGTAAACGATTCGTTTACGATTACGATCAAAATACGAGCTCGTATACAACGCGTATACGAGCGAGTGGAAATCATCGACCATCTCGAATACGACTCGAATACGATTCGAATACATCTCGAATACATCTCGAATACGAGTCGTACGAGTCAAAGTCCGGGAACGGGTCATCGACTATCTCGTATTCGACTCGAAAGCGAGTCGAATACGATTTCGCGTTGAAGAAGGGCAAAACTCGTACTCGACTCGAAAGCGAGTCGAATACGATTTCGCGTTGAAGAAGGGCAAAACTCGTACTCGACTCGAAAACGAGTCGAATACGATTTCGCGTTGAAGAAGGGCAAAACTCGTACTCGACTCGAAAACGAGTCGAATACGATTTCGCGTTGAAGAAGGGCAAAACTCGTACTCGACTCGAAAGCGAGTCGAATACGATTTCGCGTTGAAGAAGGGCAAAACTCGTACTCGACTCGAAAACGAGTCGAATACGATTTCGCGTTGAAGAAGGGCAAAACTCGTACTCGACTCGAAAGCGAGTCGAATACGATTTCGCGTTGAAGAAGGGCAAAACTCGTACTCGACTCGAAAACGAGTCGAATACGATTTCGCGTTGAAGAAGGGCAAAACTCGTACTCGACTCGAAAACGAGTCGAATACGATTTCGCGTTGAAGAAGGGCAAAACTCGTACTCGACTCGAAAACGAGTCGAATACGATTTCGCGTTGAAGAAGGGCAAAACTCGTACTCGACTCGAAAGCGAGTCGAATACGATTTCGCGTTGAAGAAGGGCAAAACTCGTACTCGACTCGAAAGCGAGTCGAATACGATTTCGCGTTGAAGAAGGGCAAAACTCGTACTCGACTCGAAAACGAGTCGAATACGATTTCGCGTTGAAGAAGGGCAAAACTCGTACTCGACTCGAAAGCGAGTCGAATACGATTTCGCGTTGAAAAAGGGAAAAACTCGTACTCGACTAGAAAGCGAGTCGAATACGATTCCGCGTTGAAAAAGAGAAAAACTCGTACGCGATTCAGTGAAACTAAATTTACATGTGCGCGTTGACGCGCGCGATTCGTGTGTTCTACGTGAGTAAATAGAGTGCGCGTCACATATGAATACAAAATGTCGACCATGCGTCGCCACGATGCCAGTGGACGAATTCTGCGAATTCGTGCAAACGCAGAAAGTTAAAAATATTCAAATTTGACGCCCACGATGACACGTTCGTAGTAGACGCCTCCACAACTGCTTTTGAAAAGAATTTGATAAATGTTTGGAAATAATATTTAGGATTTTCTTTAATCATATCAGGAAACTGAAAACAGAAATAAAGTTTATACATTGGAAATTTTTTATAATAAAATTACGTATTAAACATTATATAGCGTGAGAATGGACACTTTGATATGAAAGCGAATATTTTCGAAATTAAAACAATTATTTTCAAAGTTAAAACGACTATTTTCGAGTATTGTTAATTCAAAACGACGTGCAGCATGGGAATAAAAAAAATTAATTGAGACGCGCTTATGACACGCGCTGCACAGCCTCACGAATCCTAGAGGCATCCACAACTATACGCGTCGGCCCTGACGCGGTCGTCTAGACGAGCGCATCTGGACGCGCACAAAGCTAAGTTCACATGTGCGCGTCTAAACGCGCGCGTCAAGGCCGACGCGTATGGCTGAGGACGCACTTAGGATTCGCGAGGCTGTGCAGCGCATGTCACAAGCTCGCGTCAACCAATTTTTTGGTTCCCATGCAGCACAAAAACAAAAATTGTTAAGTTGCTTAAGAATTGATTTTTTTTGGTATTTCATTGTTGATTATTAATTTAAAGAATATTTAATTGTTTTTTAAAATGGGAAAAGTTGAAAATTTGGTGGGTTTTTGTGTTTGCTTGCTCGACGGGAAATTGCAATCTCCCCGGCCGCAGCAGGCGAGCATTGAGCGGCATGTAATTTCCACGCGCACCGTCGAAAGGATTGTATTTGTTTATGAACTCTTTTTTTCTTGTATTGTTTTTCGTGTATTGTTTTGACGTGAAAACAATTCATTTCAATAGAATGTGACTGTTTTCAATGTAAAAATCAATGATTTCACTGGAAAACAAAGGTGGCAACGAGTGGTCGCGCGCGTCAAAGTTGAATATTTTCAACTTTCGGCGTTCGCGCGATTTCGGGGAATTCGTCCACTTGCGGCGCGGCGACGCGCGCGGCGACGTATGGTCAACGTTTTGCATTCACATGTCGAACGCGCGAACTTAGCTTTTACACGCGTGTGTCACGCGATAGAAGACGCGTCGTCTACAAAACACACGTAAATAAATAAATAAATATTTTTGGTGGTTAACCCGTGTGTCTTTCCATGGAAAAAAAAAGAGAAGAGTTTTCTCGTCGTAAGATTTCTCTCAAAAATCTCTAAAACACGATAGAAAGCAGTCCAACAATCGAATTTGGCGCCATCGTACGAAGCGATTTGATTGGCCAACAATGAGCAGAGTCGTGATTGGTCTTGTCTATGCCTCCTGGATGCAGAACTAACCACCCGACATCATGGACGCCTTAGTACCACAATTGATAGAAGATTTTAATGTAATTGGGGTAATTTTTATCACGAATTTTTGTCAAACGTACAGTCCCGAGTGAGTGAGTGAGCGAATGAGTGAATGAGTGAGCGAGTGAGCGAGGTGATGCGTGTGACTAACGTCCATTGGACGTTTCGTCCGTCGTTAACAGAGATCGAAACTGAGTTTACGTCCCATTCGTTTTCCTTTGTTCAGGTTTTATTCATTTATATAACCTCCATCTTCCTCACTTTTTTTTTTTTTTTTTTTTTTTTTTCTTTTTTTACAGGTTGCTACGGAGAAAAACAGAGAGATTGGAGGGGATGGGGAAGAGGAAACGACGACTACATCGAATTTGTCGTCCGCTGTGCCATTGACCGACACGCCGTCAAAAATGGATCCTATTCCATCTAAACGCGCTTGTTTAGTGGGTGATGGAGAGATGGAAGACCCGGCGCAAGTTAACGAGGTACTGATTCGTTCGTTTGCTTTATTTGTCATCAATCTATTTATTTGTTCATCCGTTTTTTTTTTTTTTGTTTTTTTTTTTTTTTTTATCCGTTTGTCTTTTTTCTCTCTTTCAAGTCGTGTCGAGGAGAGGCGTCGCCACTGCTGCCACCGCCGCAGCGCGAGAAAAAGACGGTGGCGGGGGCGGTGAAAAAAGCCAGGCAGATCGCGTGGACTCTAGCAAAGAGATTCACGGGGACAACCAAACGAATTGAGAGGATCGAAGAGTACATGGGTTGGAGGTGGCGTGGCAGGAAGGAGATGATAGGTCGGTTGAGATCAATGGAGAAGAAGTTGAAGCGGATGGAAAGCGACCTGGACTGGGTCGATACAGATGTGTATGATATGGAAGTGGAGGTGGAGATAACTGAGGAGGATAGAGAGGTGGACGTGGATGGAGTGGAAGCGGAAGTTGAAGTGGCTATGGGTGAAGTGGAGGTGGCGGAGGCGAGATCAGGGGAACGGGAGCAGCGGGAGCGGGATGATGTCGAACCGGTCGCCGAGAAAACGCGCGATGGTGGCATTCTTTTATCGTCTATTGCGGCGGACACGGTCGAATCCGTGTTAAAGAAATTGTCTGGCAAGGTAAGAATAAAACGCACGATGACGCGCGCGACCACTTTTCGACCTTTCATGTACATTCATTTTTGTTTGATAATTTTCAGTGTGTCGATTTGATGGCGTTGACTTCGATCAAGTCTGTCGAATCGCTGTACAAGTTTCAGCAACGGGTCTGCCAACCGGTAAACATGTTTGGTGCGCATCCACCTTTTTTGATTGTTTCTCTTATTTTTTCTTTCTTTTCAGAGGGTAATTGATGATGACGACGACGGTGACGATGTTGATAGTGACGATGGTGATAGTGACGATGGTGATAGTGACGATGGTGAAGATGATGACGATGACAATGTCGACTAGACAGATCATTCGAATTTTTTATTTTATTTTATTTTATTTTATTTTATTTTATTTTATTTTATTTTATTTTATTTTATTTTATTTTATTTAATTTTATTTTATTTTTTTCTTTTTCTTTATTTCTTCTTTCGTGTGTTGTTATGTTTTAATTAAATAAATAAATAGTAGTTGTCGTACAATTTCATCATCAAACAAGTGGTTTAACATCGTTGTTATTACTGTTTGTTTGTTAAATTATTTGTCGTGTTCGGTTCGGCTTTGTGGAACAATCATGATTGTGTGAAAAGTTTGGGACACCTGTCGTTGATTTCGTGTATCACCTGTTGTCTGGTGTGCTTTTTAGCCACTGACTGTCGGGTCCCGTTGGCAGGACTGAGACCGAATTGGCGTTCTATTTTTCTCTCCTTCCAGGTCGGGAGATGGACAAACGCCATGCGGAACGGCAGTTGCGATCGGTCGTCCATCGCGGTATTCTCGCGCTAGTTTTATGCTTGTATTGGACGCGCACACATTGCAAAAATAAAAGATAAATTAGCGTACTGTATCGAAACCTTGGTCCGGCTTTTGAGGAATTTTTTTTTTTCTTTCTCGTCAACAAAATATACGCGCGATCACACGTAATAACGTCAAAAAATGTTTAATAAACGCCCAAAAACCGTGCATTGGAGTCGTGAGCGCATTCCGTATTGCAGCGCGACCACGCGCGGATGCACATTGGAGTCGTGGACGACTTTGCGTCGCAATGTGATCGCGGGGAACGGGCTACACGCACGCTCGAATATGATGCGCGCGTCGGCAAACAATATTATCTCGTGATCGCGCGTCGTGAACCTACCGGGCGGATGTGACGCGTGAATAACCCCAGGATCAAGTTTCACGAAAACCTGATTTCGAAGAAAAAAACAACATACCGGTCAGATGTGACGCGTGGATAACCCCAGGGTCAGGTTTCACGAAAACCTGATTTCGAGGAAAAAATAACCTACCAGGCGGATGTGACGCATGGATAACCCCAGGATCAGGTTTCACGAAAACCTGATTTCAAGGAAAAAACGAAAAGACGCACAAAGACTACAGGATAAAAATGATACGTAGAGAGAAGAAAATAGAAATTGATTCCCCGATTCGTGAAATTAATTTCACATCGTGTACTCCAACCATTAATTGCATTGTCGTATTAGGTGTTGTGTGAAACGAAGATCGTAAACGTTTCGATCGGTTTACGATTTAAATTTCATCTCTCGGTGCGCGTCGCATCGTCCTAAATGACGCGAATTCATATCACCGCGTTCGCCAGATTCACGAGCACTTCCAAACCGTTCGTTTCGGACCTTCGCGGGGATCCGGAGGGTTTCGGTGTCTGTCTGGTCTCATGTCCCAGACTCGCTGCGTTGCGCAGTCACCGGCCAACCAAATGTGTCGGTTAGACGCGTCGCAATGAATAGGGGCAGACATGGATGTGTGTTAAAAAATAAACAATAGTTGGCTGCTGCGGATAACCTCGACCACTCGTCTCAATCGTTCGCTCAACCGACAGGGGCGCACCACTGCAGATTTAAATTTTCAGATTTCAATGGGAGACCTTGTCTCACACAAGGTACGGAATCTCCTTTGTGCCATCCTCGATTCAATCGTTAAAGACAGCATGCTCCTCGACCAGGACTGACTAATAGAATCAACTGACATTTTACCCACCGCGTTTGATCGCGCGCGTGCTTTTCTTCTCCCTGCCCATCCGTCCGCTTGTTTATTCTATCGTTTGGGCGATGTTGCGGAACAAAACGTCTACCTTTTTTATCGCCTTTACACGACCTTTCTTTATTACCCTCCTTCTTGGAATGTGCGTGGCCCCTAGCAATTACGTAACCAAACAGGGTGCTCACGTTGTTCTCTCTTTTGGTCTAGATAATCCCATTTTCTCCACCGCCACTCAAACACGCCCACATAAAAAATCCAAAGATTTGTTTATTTTATTTTATTTTTCTATTTAACAAAACAGACAAACAAAACAAATCGAAAATTAGAGAGAAAATCTGAATAAAAATTGAATAAAGATTGAAACAAAAATTGAATAAAAATCGAATGAAAATTGTAATAGAAATTGAATAAAAAAATTGGAGTAAAAATTGGAATGAAAATAGAAAAAAATTGACAAATCCAACGACGCATTCGATTGCGGTGGCCACCGAGGTGGCCGCCGCCACTGCACGCAAAGCTTCTCGGATGGTTTCGGGGCTCCTCCATCTCCATCTCCCTGCACGCCACCGTGGTCGATTCCGCCACCGTGGTCGATTCCGCCACCATACCGACCGCCAAGGCAATCGTCCAAAAACGAGTTTAGGTCCTCCAACATAAACGCGAAGCGGATGGCCGCGACAATCCTGTCCGACCAAATCCGCGCGCGATGCCACTGCCTCTACACCGGCGGTCTCGGCGCAAGACAGTTGGTAGAAGAAGAGCGAAATAAAAAATTAACATTTGAATTAATAATTGGTCAAGACGCTGGGCCAGTCACTTCGGTCGCGCGCGTAGTAACAACGCGCCGGGTACACGCGTCTAGCCGAGGTCTTCTGTTTACCCATTTGGAAAGAAAGAGAAAATGAATAAACGTAATTTAATGAGAAGCAAATACTTGTAGATGCAAATAAAACGTAGGGGAGAGGGGGGGGGGGGGGGAAGAAAAACCCAAACCAAACAAAACCAAACAGAGTTTGAAACTGCACGGCGTGATTAAGTCTGTCTCGACGTGCCAAAAATGCCAAAACAATGACAAAGTATGTGTTAAATGAATGCCGCTTCTTTCTTTGTTTGTTTCTTCATTCGTCTGTTCGTTGTGTGAAAATAAAACAAATTGGTCAATTACACACGTCGAGTTTGGTCCAGAAAACTCACACAACGCAATGAAGACCACCTCGCATGCTTGTTAAAAATTAAAAAGTGATGGCGATGCACGGGGTCTCCCGCCCGTGCGCGTGTGCACATGCTAATGTAATGTACGCACGCGCACGGGCGGGCGGTCGAGTGAATGCGTGAATCGTCTCTCCACTCGCTCGTTTGTTTGAAAATAGACACTCGCACTACTTACAGTACCAAAATCCCTCCCCCCACCTATTCACGTTGTCGCAGTTACGTCAAGGTATCACGACGCGCAACAAAAAAAGGAAGAAAGATTTTTATCTATTGCGCCACACTCCATTTCGTGAAACACGCGTGTGTATCGATACGTTCGAGCGTTTTATCTGCAAGGTGAGAAAATAGTCGGTTTCCCCGACCACCATATTTTAATTTAGCCGACTGACTGACTGACTGACTGACTGACTGACTGACAGATAGATAGATAGATAGATAGATAGATGGATAGACAGGGAAACAAACAAACGACTAAACAGGCGGTCGGGGATAAACGAGTGAAAACACGATGCGAGCACGGGCGGGGAAACCCCGTATTGTAACACAATAACCGCCATTGTTTACCGATTTGTTCGCTCATTTATTCACTTGACAATAACAATAATAATAATAATAATAGTAATACCTGTAAAAGCAATAATAGTGATAATAATAGTAATAATAATAATAATAGTAATAGAAAGAGAGAGATACGCGCATACGCTTATTGACGAAATGTGAATTTCTGTACAGGTGTGCGGACTGGAAAAAAAATGGAGAAACAGAAAAAGAAAAAAAACCAGAAGGTAGCGAGGAAGAAGTTAAAGGGAACGAAGAAATGGAATACGACCGACAGCCAGAGATCGGATATAGATGGTCAACCGATAGATAGTCAGGTGTCGGTGTACTCGGATAGCCAGTTGGTCGACGAGATGGATATCCAGCACAGAGATGACGACGACAGCGATTCCGAAACGAGAACACAAAGAAGAAGCAACGACGAAGATGCCCGGAAAAATCGGACGAAAAAAAGCGTCAAGAAGACGCGCGTTTTGACGAAAAAGGACGACGAGACGATAAGATCCTCGACGGAGAATGGTGCCGAGAAGGTGCAAATTTTGATGGAAGTGGGCGACAAATTGGAGAAAACCACAACCAAAAATGATGAAGCCGAGGCAACGAAAATTTTGACAAGAGAAGATGACGAGTGGGCGAATCTGAACAAAAGTCTTATTTTATTCGAGGACAACGAGGCACCCGATGCAGACAAACTACAAGAAAAACAAGAACGGTGAGTAGAAACGCAAATTGTTTGATTTGAATCGCACCGAAGAAGTTATCGCGCGGTTTACATCTATAGCGCGCGCATATAACGCGCGGCTCAAAGCGTGCGAATTGCGATCCGTTTTTTTTTTTTTTTTTTGGCGCTCGATGCTAGTAACTCGCGATGATTTATTTGTTATTCTATTTAATCGTTTATTTATTTTTTTATCCCCCCCCCCCCCCCCCCCCCACTAGACTCGATGACGGCAGACTCACGTCGACGATGCCGAGAACAGAGGATGTAACGGTTCTAAAAACACGCGTAGATTTCTTGTACCAGCAAGAAGAGGGACGTGGGACTAAATACACACAAATTGCGGAAGAATTACGCACCCTTAATCAAAGGTTGAGTGTAATCGAAGAAAGACTCACGACCGCCAGTACATCGCAACACATGACCGCAAGTACATCGCAACGCGTGACCACTAGTGCGTCGCAACAGGCTATTTGGTCGTCCTACGACCACCTTAAGGTAACAACGACGACAATCAATCAGCTCATTCGTTCGTTCGTTTGTTCGTTCAATCATCTTTCTCGTTTAGGACAAACCTGTCATCGATACGAGAAATGGGGTGTGTTGGTTGTGTCCCGACTCAAACAAAGTCCCGAAGGGCCCCAAAGCCGACATATGTAATCACTGGCGGCATATGCACAACGTTGGAAAAATCAAACCGGCCAGGGAGTTGTTGCGCAATCACGTTGGCAACTTTGAGAACTTTTGTCGGGTATTTCCTAGCGCGTACGCGCGCGATTCGTTTGTTCGCCTTTATTTACAATGTAAGCTGCGTAGCTCGGACATAACACCGTCCGGACAACTACGTGGTCCGGACAATTTTGTCCGGGCCCGGGCCCAACCAATAAGGAGCGATGCTAGATTTACTCTTTGGTTTGGACGACTTCCCTTTCCGAATTCCGGGCAAAGCGGTGCATCCCATATAAGGAAAAAATTACCGTGTGGTTCGGACAAAAATAAAAAATGTCGATTTTCCAATGAAATAAATTAGAAAAAAAAACAAAAACAAAAACACTAAAATAAAAAAAAATAAATAAATAAAAAAAGGTGTACACACCCTACAGAACGAACATCGCCTGGACTGGACACATTTCTGGGCCCCATCCTACATCCGGGCTACATAGCTTACACTGTATTTCTTTATTTATTTGTTTGTTTATTTACTTATTTATTAATTTAATTTATTTATTTATTTATTTATTTTTTTTTTTAATTTATTTTTTTTTTTTTTTTTTTTCCCCCATTTTCATTGATGTGATCATCTCAATCGTTCATCTCTTCTTCAACAGGCACTGATGTTAACGAGGAAGAAGGCGGACGACTGTCCTTTATGCAACACACGATCAGAAAATATGCAATATCATTTGCGAGAGACACACAGATTCGACGTACTGCCCACATTTCTGAAGCTAAGTGGGAAGGGCACGAAGAGAGGAGGTGATACCCCTCCCCACCACAGTGGTGCTCGACAACAGCAAGGGAACGAGAAGAAGAAGAAGGGTGACGAGGTGAGGGAAAAACAATTCGGTTTATTTGTCATTGACATTTTCTCTCTCTAGGCAATCGTGGTAACACCAAAGACCATGAAGTTGTTGCGAGAAGGATACACGCAATGGGAGAAGAACGTGAGTGTCTCGCCCCAAGGACCTGCCCGGGCAACTAGACTGATCGATTGTCCGTCTGTTTGTTTGTTTGTTTTATTTCAGCAACCCATCGATTTGAATCGACAAGCTCGGGCCCTAGAGTTTTTGTTCGGGAAGACACGACCCGACGACGATGACAGTAGCGACATCGAAGACGACGAAGACGAAGGCGAAGACGAAGACGAAGGCGAAGGCGAAGGCGATGGAAACGGTGGAAACGACGGCGGTCGCGTCGGACATGGTCGCGGCACCGCTCCTGGACGCGGGATGAAGCGCGATTGCGGTCTAATCGCTAGCATTGCGAAGAGCAAACGCGAACGTGAGGCTAAACAAATACGTGGACGCGGGCCGACTCCCACTACAAAGTCGTCGCCATCGTCGTCGTCGTCGTCGTCGCCGGACAATGACAAACCGGATCCGTTCAAGGTAAAGGAAAGGGATCCTTTCCGCTGCTCTCATTAATTTGGTGGTTCGTGTTTGACTGAAATTTCAGACAGCCTTGTATCGCGAGAAACGAGACATCACGGGAAGCAAATGCGACAGTGTTTACTGCGCGGAGTCGACTAGTCCGCGACTGAGTTGCAAATCGTGTTCCTCTTCGGTACACGAAGAATGTGTGGGGCGGACATGGACCAACCGGAAAAGCTACACCAAGTTCTTTTGTAGCGGTTGTCGTAAAATTCGTCCCGCTCCTATCACGAAACTGCGGTGAGTGTTTTCTTTCATTTTATTCTGTAATTAACTATAATTTTTTTGACCACACCGTAGTCTAATTCGCTTGTTCATTATTTTACACAGGTACTCCACTTACTCGATTGAGCAAAATCTCACCAAACACTTCAACATCTGCTTCCAACACGTCGCAGACGTACTCAATGGAAAGGTTAAAAGTTGGCGGATGAACCTCTTTGACAAAGGTGCCCCGAAGCGATCGTCCATGTCGACCAACCGACACGATTTACTGATCCAAGACGAAGAACTGGTACAGACTATAGATTTTTTATTATTTTTATATGTTTTTGTTTGTTTGTTTGTTTGTTTGTTTGTTTGTTTGTTCGTTCTTTGCTTTCGTTCGATTGAATTTTGCTCATTTACATTTCAGTGCAAACGTTTTGCTCATTCTATTATAAAGAAAATAAGGACGGAGCTGCCCATAAAAACACAGTATGCGCAGACGTGGGGACCAGACGGAATTGAAACATTCATGACAGCGGTCGCAATTCCCGAATTTCTGACCCGATTGATCTCTAAGATCGAGGACATCGACCGGGACCACGCAGACTTTTTCCTGGCTAATGTGGATCGCCCGCGGTATTTTGTTGACGATTTGAAAGACACGCGTGCCAGTCCGTGAAACGGCACAGTTTGTCAGATTTTCTTTTCTATTTTTTATTTTTCATTTGTGGTTTCGAATAAACAAACACGCACCCCGTTTCGCATTGTTTTTCTTTCGTTTATTTATTTATCCATGCGTTTAACAAAATTTCCAGCACATAAATTGTTGTTGTGTAAAATTGCACACGCACGCGCGGTTGATTATATACACGCGCGTCCGATTTCCATACTCGCCTCTCGACCGCGCGAGCCTTGTGAAAGCCCTGTGGTTTCCCATCATCCCTCGGTTCATCCTACACGCGTTCTGCACGACGACGGCGTGGCAGCGAGTAGTTGGTCAACTGCCAAGTACTTTTCCAGCGAGAAAAAGAGGAAGAAAATTGAATCAACCGGTCTATCAACCGGCCTATCCATCGAATTAAGCAGGTATGTCGACGAGCGAGCGCCATGTTCGCGGACGGACACAGACGGGAACCACAAGCGGTGTAATTGTCACCATCTTGCTCCCACAGATATTTCGAGAGAAATATTTGACGAAAATAGCGTGGGTAGATATTTTCACCAGTTGCATTCAAAAGCTAACATAATTTGTATTTTACTCTAAATTTAAATGAAGATTGGCATCATTTACCATTTAAACCCGTGATGAAATTTAAAACGCATCGGTATTTCAAGGGGGAAGGGAGGATAACACGTGTGCCATTGCTTCCCCTTTAATCACGTTCCCAGCACGTGACAACGATCACGTTCATCCGCGCTGCACACGCGCACCAACCCGCGCGCCATTTAATGACCGCGCGTTATTTGCAAACCCGAACCCCCTATTATCAGATACCCGTGTCCAACCCTTCTCGGAGGTTTGTTAAAAGATCTACTCGACCGACTCTGGTAAATCGCGAAGAAAGGTGCACCAAATGTTGTCGCAATAATGCATATACATATCGTGGGAATATCCTGCATCCTATTTTCCCTGAAATACCAATGCAAATAGCCACCCGCGCTATTTCCACTGCAAAATTTTCTCGTTCGTCCGTACTTACTTTACTTTACTTTACTTTACTTTTTTTTTGTTTTATTTTTTGTTTTTTTGTTTTGTTTTGTTTTGCCTAGGTCCATGACGGACGGTTTTCCAAAAACGCCCAACGACACGCGCGTATGGGCCGCCACGACGACGCGGTACCGACAGGACGTCGGATTCGACGGCGAAACACCCGGCTATCGCGGCCGATGCGTGGCTACCAGCTCGGAATTCGACTATTTCGAGGAACTCTTCGGCGAGGCGGCCCGCTTCACCGTGACGGCGACGAACCGGGCCATTCGGAGAGAGGCGAAGCAGGAGAAAGAAGTGGGAAGAACGCGAGTACAGGTGTTGGGAAAAGTTGACGCACACGTTGCACACGTCGTTCACGGGGGTTCTCAGACGCGCTTTTGGTTGATTGTTCGTATAATATACATGTTTTTCGTTTTAGACGCGTTCGATGCAACGACCACGAGGTCCGAGAACTAGACAAAGAACGTTGGTCGCCGTGGCTTGCGGTAGTGGCGCTGGAGCACCCGGACCACAACGCAGTGTTTTGAGAGTGTGTATCACCGCGGCCGACAGAAGGGCAGCCGAGCTGGCCGCCGGGCGACAGCCCCGACTTCCGTCTCGATCGCAACACCCGCCACAACCGAGAGGGACAGCGACAAGGGCGCGCGCGCGGGTCCGCCCTCTAACGCTCGATGAGTTTTATGTATATCTAGGGATCCACGTCTTGGCCGGCTACAACAAACAACCCGAATTGCGACACTACTGGTCGAGCAGCAACGTCGGCGATCTCGGTGCACCGGCCGTTGGGCGAGCCATGACACACAAGAGGTTTCAGGAGATTTCGCGGTACCTTCATTACGGCACGCAACCGTCCTACCAACGGTTGCACGTTACCGGCTCTGCACGCGGCCCCGATGGCGGCAGCACAACGGCGGAAAGGGTGTCATTTTTGAAAGAACGCGAACAGGACGACCGCGCGATGAAAGTTCGCTTGTTCGCCGACCTGGTCAACAAACGCTTCCGCCGCATGTCGGCAACCAAGGACGACGCTCTGCATTGACGAGTCGATGATCGCCTTCCGAGGTCGATCAAAGATAAAAGTGCGTACATTTATTTATTTATTCATCCAGTTGTCTACATTTGTTCATTCGTTCGGCAAATTTCTTCCAGGTCTTCCAACCGGCCAAACCCATCAAATGGGGATTTGAACTTTTCACGTTGTGCGAAGCGGGCACCGGCTACGTGCTGAACGACGAGGTGCACTTGGGTAAGCGCACCAAGATGTATTTTGACCCGGACGAAGAGCCGGAACCAGAGTGAGTCAATTCATCGCCTTTTCTATTTTCACCTCGGATTGCTTTACTCCAAACTTGCTAGGTATCCGGGTAGTGTCCTCGGACGCATCGTCGTATACGTGGCCAGACACTATCTCGGCATGGGGTACACTATCGCCTGCGATAATCGATTTTCGTCCGCCGTGTTATTCGAACACCTCTTCACCCGCCACAACACCATGGCCGTGGGGACGCTGCGGGCCAATTCGGCCCAGATGCCATCAGATTTTTCGACACTCAGACGATATCAAGGCAACCGGAGAGGTAACGCATTTGCTCGGACGTGAACGCGCGTTTGATTCATTCAATTATTAATTTTTATTCTATCTATCTCTCTCATTTTTTTTTTTTTTGTAGGCGATTTCATACAACGACAAAACGGTCGGTTGGTGCTCACTGCGTGGCGAGACACAACCACCGTGAGTTTGCTCAGTACGAACGTCGACCCACTGTCAGCGGCCGGCCGTGTCTCGCGTCGTATCGGTGGCAGGAACGTGGATATTGCATGTCCGGCGCCCGCACTGTCCTACATCGAAAATTTTCATTGGGTAGACGTCTTGAACCGACTCGTCTCCTCATTCCACATCGGACGCCGGTCCAGTTATTGGCACCGATACTTCTTCTTTCAAAAGCTGAATCAAGGTGGGATCAAGGCCCCAATCTCTGATTATTATCATTATTGTTATCGTTACAATCTTAATCTCGACTCGTCGTTTTCCATTTATTCCCCGCAGTGTGTGTCAACGCCCGAATCAACATGCGCGAAGTCACAGCCTCCGCGCGCGGCGATCGATCGCAATTACAATTCCGAAGGGCACTTGTCGCTCAACTCTTGGCTCGGGAGAGGACGAGGACGACAACCACGGCCTCGCGCGCGGCCCTACCTACTGGACCCGTCGTCCATCGAATGGAGCGCGCGGGGAAAAGTTGTCGATGCGTGGTGTGTCGCGAGGTCCACAAAGAACGCCACGAGAGCAGTTTCTGGTGCGCTCCCTGCCGGACCCACCTATGTCGCCCACGCTACCGCAATTGTTTCCAACTCCACGAAGCCGGCGTGGGTAGATTGCCGTGATTTTCTATGCTCTTTTGTTTGTAAAACTAAATAAATAAATAAATAAATAAACTTTTATGATTTCCACCAGAACATGTAACAATTTTTTTTTATCTATTTATCGTGTGATAGATGCAGCGGTGGCGATGATGAGATGACAATAATAATAGTAATAATAATAATAATAATTAAAATAAGAATGGGCATCAATTGACTCGTTGGTCTCGCGTCGGTTTTTGTATCGTCCGAGTCGCCCTCAAATTGTTTCGGGTTTTTCTGGTTGCTCGGTTTGAATGGCTTTGTCAAAAAGATCCGGGGGGCGACTCAACTTTGGAAACGACCCCTAAAAAGAGAGAGAGAATGAAGGGGGGGGAAAAAAAAAAAAAAAAAAAAAAAGAAAGAGAAAGAAAGAAAGAGATAGATACACTCACGAATCTGGCGATCAACCGCGAACTCCGTTCTTGGTTACGTCGAATTTGCCACTCCTTCCGCAACCGGTCTTTGAGACTTTCCACCAGCACTTCGAGCGCCTCTATCTTCGCGGCCCGAACCCCTAGCTCCGTTGAATTATTTTTCAACTGCTCCGCATAACCTCCTACATACCGGGCCCACGATACTCCTTGTCCGGGTGGGCGCATTGCCCATTCCCGCTGCTGCCTCAGGTCTTCTTTGCGACACTTCTTTTGCCTCTTTAGGTCCTTTTCGCGCCACTCCTCCAACTGAATTTTTTTTTCTCGCTCCAGTTGCGCGAGACGCAATTGTAATTGATGCTCCTCATATTCCTTATGGTATTTCAATTGTTGTCGGTATTCTTTTTGGTGCCACGCATCCAGATCTTTCATCCTCTCTGTGATCATCAATTTTTCTTTTTCCTCCAGTTGCCCTCGAAGCGATCCTATCTCTCGCTTCAACTCCCCCAACTCGTCATCCACGACTCGACGCAACTGTCGCTGCTCCTCTCGTGTTTGTTGAATTTGCGCCAATAGAAACCGCGCGCTCATTGATTCTCCATTTTCTCGCTCTTCCTCTCCAATCGCGCGTTTCCGTTTCTCTCCAATCGCGCGTTCCCAATCCTCTCCAATCGCGCGTTCCAAATCCTCTCCAATCGCGCGTTCCAGATCTTCTCCAATCGCGCGTTTCCGATTCTCCTCAATCGCGAGTTCCCGTTCCATCTCGACATCTTCTCCCATCGCGGGTCGCTCATCTCCTCCTCCTCCCTCGCATGGTACTTCTACCTCAACCACCCCAATCTAGAGACACAGACCAGTAGATGGGTAAGTAAGTAAGTAAATGGACGAATTAATGGATCGAGGTGAACCAAGGCACGACATTACAGATTCTCACTTCGATTTCGTGTTCCTCTTTAGCACTGCACAACGGTGCGTCGTTGACGTTGGCGGCGGCGGCGACAATAGTGAGGGTGGCGTCATCGTCCCCTTCCTCGTCATCGACCTGGAAATAATTAATCAATCAAATCAGAAAAATATGCACATACGCGCCGTACCACTCCGTTTAATAGCCCGGGTTCATAAGCATGTAAACGCGCTTACCACGATAACGGGAATAGGTGGCCATCTTGGTCGCCTCTCTTCTTCACGCTTCGGTTCCATCTGAAAACGGACAATTTCGACACCGCTGAGAGAATAAAACGACGATGGTGGTGGCAACATCAATGTTGGTTTGTTGTGCCACGAGTTTCCGGTTGTTGGGAAAGTAGAATAGTTGGACCACTCGCTGTGTGACGCCGTCGAGCGAGGGGGCAGCCACACGTGCGCGGCGAACTGAAATGTCGTGACACTACGGCGCTATGACGCAATACCTAGTGACACTAATTGCAAACAAAAAAACAACAACAACAACAACAACAACAACAACAACAACAACAACAACAACAAACAACAAACAACAACACCGATAACGGCGACCTTTTATCGTCGGCCCAGGTGGTCGAGTGGGTAGTCACCCGCCTTACGGAGTCGTGGGTCGTGGGTTCGAGTCTCGACTCTCCCGAATTTTCGTTTCAGTCGATCTTCTTCATATCTACGGGATAAATATTCAAAAAAGACGATGTGTACGTGCCATTACACATACTCCCTTCCCCAGGGCCTGTGGGAGGGGGGGGAGGGGTCGAAAGATTTGATCCCTTTTATTTATTTACTTATTTTTTTTTTTTTGGTTTTATTTAATTTATTTACGTTTTAAACTACTTATTCAGTCGTCGTAACTAAACGACGAACGGATCTCTCATCTGTTTTGTTTCTCTATGATATTTTATTTATTTATTTATTTATTTATTTATTTTTTTTTTTTTAAATTTTTGAAGGGTTCCACCAACGCCACATCCATCTACTATGTCGTACAAGATCGGAAAACCTCCCGGAGCGGTGACGGAAGCGGATAGTCACGGTCACGCAATTAGGCGCTCGGTCACGCGCGCGATCATTGCGTTTTATCCATTTTTTCACATCTTTTATTCAAATTTAATAAAATGTCACACTGAATCGATCGAATGCATTAGTTTAATGGACCGAACGAAAATAAAATTATACAAACTTTTTCCATAATTTGAGAAAAAGGAAAGAGAAAAACACACACACACACACACACACAGGTGCAGCGAAGTGAAACAATTGCAAAACAGACAAATAAATAAATAAATGGACGAATGAACCGAATAAATGAATAAACTGAACAGCAAATAAAGTTTTGTTCCTTTAGGCGCACCCCCTCCCCCCCCCCTAATACTCCATCGAACCATCACTGTCGTTGATAGTCTTTCCGGCATCCTTTCCCCTCCCGTCGCAATCTTCTTCTCCATCGCCTTCGCTTTCCTCCTCCTCTTCGATCTTCTCCAGGCGCTCTCGCCACCTCGCTTCCATACCCAACACAACTCTCTCCATTCTTGCCATCATCTCCTCGAATCCTTTTGCCACCGTCTTCTCGATCCTCCCCATCCTTTTCATCACCGCCTTCTCAATCTTGTCCGCAACTATTCTCTCCACCTTCCTGGCACCTGGTGTCCTTGGTGTCAAGAGCGACCTCTGAAAAACGAGGAAAGAGAATTAACGAATACACAAATAAATAGGTGGGCGAAAATTTTGATAGAATACTGACCCTTCTTCTTTTTGCGGGAGTGCCCGCTTTCTTCGAATCCACCGAGCGACGTTTATTAGACGCCCCGGAACAAATGATCGTCGACGGCGGCGGGGAACAACTGATCGTCGACGGCGGCGACGTATAGTCGACGCACTGCAAAATGGAGACAGGAGACGACATGGTGGATTCCATTTTTTCTTCCATGAAAAAAAAAAAAATAAAAAAAAAAAAGTAATAAAGTGAAAACAAAACACGCGGGATTATGGTTTTAATGTCGGGAACCTGGAAATCGAGACGCCATTTTTGTCAACGAAACGTTATATTTTATTACATTTCAATGACGAGAATGGCCACTTTTGACTGACTAAAAAATTGATAAAAACGATAATTTATGACGAAAAGAAAAAGAAAGAAAAGACGCTATTCCGGTACTGGGAACCGGGAATTCCCGAAAAAAGAGAAAACGAAAACCCCGCGCGAGACGTTAAACTCAATATCGCTTGGTTTCTGTTGGCGGCGACAACAACAACGTGGGGCGGAAAAATAAAAAATGGCTACGCGCGTGGCTCGCCAAATTCCACGTGGATATGCGTTTGGGCGCGTGTTTGGACGTGCATTTAGGAGTGCGGGTGGGCGAGTTTTGTGTGTGTATGTGTGTATGTGAATATGTGAAATGGTTAACTTACCTTTTAACGTTCTCACACGGTTGGTCGACAGTGAGCGAGTGTGAGCAAGTGAGTGGATGAGTCCACGCGACAGATGGCGGCAACGGCCAAACTTATTTATTTATTTTATTTTATTTTATTTTATTTTATTTTATTTTTTTTCTTTTTCTTTTTCTTTTAATTAATTAATTTATCAATTATTTTAATAATTCACCAATAAATATTTTTTCTTTAATTTTCACTCATTTTATTTTTCAAACACGCGCGGTTGTATACGCGCGACGCTAGCGACGCGTTTAACCCGGTGTCGGAACCATTAACCACAGCGAAGCAAACGAAGCATCATTGGCATCCCGGTATCGCACCTCGACTCGCGCATTTACCGTAAGTAAACAATCGATTGTTTCCGGAGGGAATTTGTCCGAATTGAATCAATTCGGCAATTTATCGATCGAGGGTTTGAACAATTGTTCGATAGACGAATTTGAGGAGGAGCGAACAAACAAACAAACAAATAATTAGACAGACGGGCGCGATGAAGCGTAGCGAGTGTTTCTCGCCTCCGTGTTGACGGAACGCGACATACATACCAGATTTCGGCAACAACTGTGGCACAATAACTCGAAAACCAACGTCCAATCTAGCCTGACCGAACAACGCAAAACAAAACACTACAAAATCAATCAAAATAACAAACAAATAGACGGTAAATTTAAAAATTCAAAACAGAATTTCCAATTTCAAGTTGTTAAATCATCCTCGGTGCAGTGTTATTGCCGACATCGGGTTTATATGTTCCGTCAACATGCATCCCAGCTTCGACTCAAGTTTCTTCTCCGCTTATTTCGTTCAACTTTTATTATCTTTTATCTATTTATTTATTTATTTATTTATTTATTTATTTATTTATTTATTTATTTATTTATTTATTTATTTTTATTTTTTATATTTTTGTTTCCTAGATGGCAGACAGTGATGATGAACGATCGCGTCGAATCCGAGGACGGGGTAGGGCGGCGTGGAGGGGTGTCCCCTCGATTAACGAGATGTGGGCGTCGCCCCTACCCCGCCCTCAGCAGTTCGCACTTAGACGCGACGCCCAACCGAGGTGAGTAAATTGCAAATTGACACGATTGGTCGTTTGATTGATTGATTGATTGATTGATTGATTGATTGATTGATTTATTTATTTATTCTTTGTTGCAGCCTTCCGCCGCCACCACGGCCGCCGATAATGCGACATCGAATTGCGGCACTTCGTGCGTCGGCGGAGGCGGAAGGACGCGCGCGTGCAACTGCGCGCGCGACCGGGTCGGTTGAGTTTGCCGCCCAAGTGCGGGACCCGGCGTTGTCTTTGAGCATGGTGGCCACGGCGGCTGCCGCAGCGGCCATGACTCTGTCGCAGTCGGTCAGAGCGACACGGGAGTCGGTGGCGGCGGTGGCAGGGGTCGTCGCGTCGGCCAACGTCACTGACCCCAACGTCGTGGCCGCCATTGAAGAGGCTGTCGATGCCGCCGTAGCCTCATCCGAAGCAGCCGAGGAGGTGCGACGGGCAACTTTGTTCGCGGCCGAGATGGCAACTCGTCACTTTAATTTTTAATTTTTTTTTTTCCTTTTTTTTTTGTAAACAACTCGTTTTTATATATATATATATATATTTCTTTATTTTTTTGTGAATAAATCATTTTTAATTTTTCAAATCGTTTTCAATTTTAATTTTAATTTTCATAATCATATTTAATCATTAAAACTCGTTTGTAATTAACATGCACATGTTAAATTATCTATCGATTATTTTTTTAAATCAATATTGTTAAAATTCAGCATTAAATAAACAAACATAACATAACATCTTTTATACCAGACTAATCGAGATTCAAACAAACAAACACGCAAATATTAAATGCTACCACACCAAAACTAAAATAAAACTGCAAGTTGTAAACTCAGAAAAATATAAATTATTATTTTTTATCAGAAGTATTAAATATAAGCAAAAAAAAAATTAGTTTCGATCCGGAAAACTGTTTGTTTGAAATCTAATAAAATTAAAAAAAAAAAAAAAAAAAAAAAACAAACAAGCACAAAAAGAAATAAAATCGGTGTGTTTTAAACGCAGAACCATGCTTGATTGTTAAAAAGAACAACACCGTAATCAAAAACAACACCAAGAACACAGAAATTATTGTCAGATTAGTAATTCGCTGTGAATGACCGTTGATTGTTTTGGAACGCTGTCCGCAATTTTTAGCGTTTCTCCGCTGCGGACGTGAAGAGGGCGCCACTCGTGTGACCGAAACAACGACGACACCAAACACACTGACGTCGAGAATTCGAGTAGCTTCGCTGTTTTGTCAGAGTCCACTCGAACCAGACTCAACGTGGACGAGGCTGCCACATTCCACGTGTGCGAGAGAAGACATCGTTGTGATTGGGGGTGCCGAAAAATGATGCGCTCGAACAACGAACAACACGATTGCGTCGCTATCAAACACCGACGTGCCCATTTGTCTGTAAAAAAAGAACGAGTTTTAAAGGAGTGAAATAAATTAAAATTAAATTTAAAACATGTATTCGTACATTTGAGGAGCAGATTAGGCGAATTCACTTTTTCTTTCCGGCGCTCGACTTTCCCTTTCCTTTCCTCTTTCTCTTGCTCCTTGCCCGTTTCTCTTTCTCCTTCCTCGCCAGTTTCTTTTCTTCGTCTTCGTCCTCATCACTTTCCGCATCGTCCTCAAATTCAGAGTTTCTGTAATCTTCGTCGTCTTCTTTTTCCTCTTCACACCTTTCACCTGTTTCACGCTCTTCTTCCCGGCGTCTCTCTTCTCCACACCCCTCTCCTTCGTCGTTCTCGGGCTCGCCGACGACGACAAACCTCTCCTTCATCAGCACCTCATCAACGAACGAGAAATCTTTATTCTGCAAATAAAACGGGAAAATCAATATCCGAAAAGTGTCGACGTAGACGCGCGCGGTAGATTCACTCACCGACATGTCGTTCCATTGGTTTAACATCCCCAGCATCCGGAGTAAGTGGGTCTTGATGTCGGGATCGCCCCAATACTAAAAAAAAAAATAAAAAATAAAAAAAATATATACATAAATAAATAAATAAAAATAAAAATAAAAATAAAAATAAAAATATATATACTTGTTCCGCCTGAACCTGAGCCCGTATCGTAAAGAGCAGGAGAGTAAGCGAATGAATGGAGAACCGCATGCTCCCGTCGCGAAAGATTTTCATTTCGTGGTTATCGTCCCAATAGTTGGGATCGCTGTTGGGTTCGCTGCCCCCTTCCGCGACGGGAACCACCCTCGATCGCAACACCCGTTCCTCTCCCTGCGCATCGCCTCGTTGAAAAGATGATGAACGTGACGCCGAATCACCGTCGTTGTCGTCGTCGTCGTCGTCGTTGTCTCCGACGCGCTCTCCCTCTCCCTCTCCCATCCCCGGTGCCCATGCAATGCGATATCTGTGTTTGACCAACCAGTGGTCCTCTAGTCGGTCAACCACAGGCCTCGCAATGCAGAATGGGCACCGTTTCAGGGCCTTGTGCATTTTTTTCAACTTCTAGGAAACAGAGGAAAAAATAAATAAATAAATAAATAAATAAATAAATAAATAAATAAATAAATAAAACGAATCGACTAATTGATTAAATACCCACCGGCAACAGGAGATCGGGTCTACGCGAATAGTCCCGCAGATGCTTCCTGACTCTCTTGGAGATTTCATCCTCGCGCTTAACTGCGTCTAGGTGGTGATGTTGGCGCCAATGGCGGTACGCGTCCTCGCTGAAATATCCGTATTTCGACACCCCTAAGGTACGCGGGAGGGGAAAGGAAAAAAAAAAAATAAAAAAAAAATAAAAATTAGACAAAAAATAAACAAACAAACAAATAAGCAAATGTATGTTTCTCATTACCCGGTTGTTTGGCGCACAGAGCACAATAGAACGACTTCCCGCCCTCTGTCCGGAGTTTTTCTCCCTTCTTTCCTTTCCCTCCACCCTGGCGTCGTTGCCGTGTTGGCACCGCCCCCGTCTCCACCTCCCCCACCTTCCGGAGCACCCATTTCTGGAACTCTCCGAACCGTCGATCCAACTCCATCGACAAGTTGGACGGAAGGTTGGACGGAAGCCCACTCGGTCCTGCCCTGCCAGACGGCACCACCGAGCCCTGGGATGCAGATGCCTTTCGTATCTGAAAGAAATGGAAGGAACGATTGAACAAACGATCAAAGACAAATAGACCAGACAGGTTACCTTTTCCGTCGACCGCGTGACTCGAGTCTCCGACCTTTTCGACGCGGGTTCCCATGACGGTGATGCGGGCCGCTTCGACGCGGATCTTCGCGGCTTGGCGATGACACGCGCCAGTTGCTGTTCTTGCGGCGGCGGGGGGGCGATGGGCTCAGATGGTGGCACGGTGAAACACGGCGTCGACATAACCGGGCACGGCGCCGACATGACAGGACGTGGCATTGGTGTGAGGATCGGCAACTGCAGCCGTTCCAACCTCACGACGGGGCACATTAAAGGCATTTTGCCTAATGTCGCCGTTGGTTGAAGTGGTGGCGACCGCGGCGGTGACAGGTCTGGTGACGACGGGACCGTCACAACGCTTGGCATCGTCCAAGTGCACCCTGATGTGCTGGGCAACGACTGGAGAAAAAAAAAAAATAAATAAATGAATAAACGAACAAACAGACGGGCAAATAAATATACGATATTGCATGTCGAATCCAAGTTTGTGCGCGGGTCGGATTCATACGATCAATCCGCTCAATGCGCGCGCGGCAAATTAAATTTGCGGGTTAAATTATAGTGCGCGCGCGGGAATTATTAATTTACGTCAAATCAACGTGATCGCTTTTCAATTTCAAATTGGAACGCGATCACGTTGATTGTCAAAATAAAATGGTCAGTTACTACGTTACCTCGAATACTTCCTTTTCCACCTTCTCAACGGTCTTCCGTTTCTTTTTCGCACCCCCTTTCCTCACACACTTCCTCTTCTTCGGTTCCGTCGCCGTCTCCTTCTCCTTTTCCTTCTCCTCCACTGCCTCTTCCACCGCCGTTTCCTTCCACGTCTCCTTCTCCTTCTCCAACTCCACCTCCATCTCCGGCCACACTATTCCCATCTCCTCCACTGTCTCTTCCACCGCCTTCTCCTTCTCCGTCTCCGACACAGTCTCTACCACCGCCTTCTCCTTCTCCGTCTCCGACACAGTCTCTTCCACCGCCTTCTCCTTCTCCGTCTCCGACACAGTCTCTTCCACCGCCATCTCTTTCTCCACCTCCTTCTCCGGCACAGTCTCTTCCACCGCCTTCTCCTTCTCCGTCTCCGACACAGTCTCTACCACCGCCTTCTCCTTCTCCGTCTCCGACACAGTCTCTTCCACCACCGTCTCCTTCTCCACCTCCTTCCCTGACACAGTCTCTTCCACCGCCTTCTCCTTCTCCGTCTCCGACACAGTCTCTTCCACCGCCATCTCTTTCTCCACCTCCTTCTCCGGCACAGTCTCTTCCACCGCCTTCTCCTTCTCCGTCTCCGACACAGTCTCTACCACCGCCTTCTCCTTCTCCGTCTCCGACACAGTCTCTTCCACCACCGTCTCCTTCTCCACCTCCTTCCCTGACACAGTCTCTTCCACCGCCTTCTCCTTCTCCGTCTCCGACACAGTCTCTTCCACCGCCATCTCCTTTTCCGTCTCCGACACAGTCTCTTCCGCCGCCCTCAGCCTTCCCCACCTCCTCCACGATCTCATCCACAACCCCCCCCACAATCTCATCCGCCGTCCCATCCGTTTCTCTAAAAAAAAAAAATAAATAAATAAATTGTGAGACGTTGCGTGCAAGACCCGAAGAGCGCGTGGAACTCACGTTTGTGGCAGGCTCGATGACCACACGGAATGCCCCGTGCTTTGTGATAGGTCCAAGGCACCGTCGTCGTTGGGTCCGTCCTGGTAAGAAACGAGTAAATATAATTACAAATGTGTGCATAATTAAAAAATAAATAAATAAATAAATAAATAAATAAAAATGAAAAAAGGGGGCCAAAAAGACGCCCACAATTAAAATGACTAACTTGTACTAAAAAAAAGAAAAGGAAAAAATTAACCAATAAATGAATTAAATTTAAATAGACCCTGACATTAAATGTGTCGGTAAAGAGCACGCATTTGATGTGCGCGCCTAACTCGAGATGACGCGCGTTGGTTGGTCGTTTTCACATTTCGTCTGCGCCGATCGTGTCGGAAACATGAGAGTCAAGAACACTCTTGTAAACTCGACTTTGATTCTTTAGCCTACCGTTGCAGTTGCGGGTTCATGGTCCGGTGCCCCGGAAGACGCGATGCATTGTGCGACTCGAAACAAGACGTTCGACATGACTTCGGACGCGGCCTGACAGGAAACAAGCAAATGTGAATATTCAAACGGATTGAAAAGAAAAAGAAACAAAACAGAAAAAAAAATGCATATACTGTATACAGTATATCTGTGATTACTCTGCGGGTCTTTGATAGCGCGCGGACTTGTTTTAAGGCGTGGGGATGAATGCGGATTTTGTGAATAACGTGTGGGTCCCGTATAGCGCATGGGGCCGATTGTTACGTTTCCGAAACATGATCGTCGTTACGCGCGGGACCAATAGTCAAGTCTCCGAAGATATTGTTAAAAAATTGACGAAATGTTGTTGAAAATTGACGAATTTTGATGGAAATTGACTAAATTTTGACCAAATTTGACAAAAAAATTGGTTAATTTTGTTAAATATTGACGAATTTCGTAATCTTATAATTTTTCATGTTTGTTTGAATTGAAGCGCAGGTCTTTAATAACGCACGGGACCATTTATTTTTAAATAGCGCACGGGTGCGCTATTTACAGATAAACGGTATCCTCGATTTGTACACGTGTCTTCGGTGGGACAATTTTAGTTCACGAATAACGCGCGCGGGCCTCTGATCGTACACATGAGAAAATTTGTCCCCAGATAGCGTGTGGATGCACTATTTGGAGATATACGGTGTATAATTTCTATTTTTCTAATTCTAATTCACTCACCGTCCCTGCATCTCCAACGATGGCCTCCATTATTGCCCGCCTCTCTATCAGCCTATCCACCCGCCTCTCCACCACCCTCTCCACCACCCTCTCCACCAGCCTTTCGTGGTACAACACCACCCTGGACTCGGAGGGTTGAGACTCGCTGAATTCCGTGTCTTGGGATTCCTCCAGCATCGGCTCTGTTGGTTGCGATTGCGAGTCGTCCAGAATCGACTCCACTGGACGTCGTCGAGATGTGTCCATTGTGGCCTGATTAAAAACGAGCAAATATAATAAATAAAAAAATAAAAATAAAAACAAAAAATAAAAATAAAAATAAAAAAATGAATAAAAATAGAAAAAGAAAAAGAAAAATCAATTAAAAGAAAAAAAAAAATGGGGGGGGGGGATGGGGGGGGGGGGAGGGAAGGGAGTGGACACGTAAAACAAATTGAGACGCGGGGCGTCGAACGACAAAAAATTGGACGCGCGTGTTCGCGTATTTTCGCGCGCACAAACATGGGAGAATGGGTCACAATTGCGTCGATCGCGCCAGAACCAGCAACGAAAGCTTATCCTCGCAAAATTAATTTTGATTATGGGCCAATTCTTTCACTCACCGCCGTCGACGCTTCCACAGTGACCAACCTCTCGTCCACGTGCGGTTCCGTGTCCTGGAACGATACGAATGTGTATGAATAAATCAGCGTTTAAAAAATAAATAAATAAAATAAAATAAAACAAAGAAAGTTTAGAAAAATGGAAAATAGCGGGTCCGTACCCCGGACCGTGCCCATTTCCACGCGGATATTAGAATTTATTCCTATCCCGACGTGGCCCCTCTCCACGGATCTCAGATTTAATTGTCGGAAGAAAAATTTGATCACTACTTTGCAATTGGCATTCGATGCTGTTAAATGGTTGGAGAATCGGGACCGTTTGTCATTGCTTAAAATTGGCACAGATAAGAGATCGCGCATAAATGGGACAAAAAAATTAAATTTAAAAAAATGAAATTTTTACACGTGATATGAATCAATTTTTAATGTCCGCGCGGAAATAAATAAATTATTTTCTATTTTTATTTCGCGAATTAGGCAGAAATATTTATTTATTTATGTGTTTGTTTATCTATTTTTCATCAATAATAATAATAATAATAATATTGTTAATCGTGAGACAATTTTTCCACTCACCGTCATCGTGGTTGCAACTTCGGTTGACCCCTCCTCGGTTTCTAATTTTTCATTTTCCATCTTCCCACCTTCCGTCTCTTTGTTTGCGTCGGATGTCTGTAAGGGAGAGAAAATAAAAAATAAAAATAAAAATAAAAACATTTTTCGTTTGTGTCGGCATATTCCGCTCTAAACGCGCGATTTGAAAACGACCACAAATCCGTGCTCGACGACGGTGCGTGGCAACGAGTGGACCAATACGGTATACACGTGTGCATATATAAATCAATAAATAAAAAATGTATACATTCGTCTAATTTTAATAAACCTCGTTCGCCGTCGATCGGGTAAAAATCATCCACGTTACACCGCAAACGCTCACTCACGTACACTCCCGCGACCAAACACAAAAAATCCATGCGCGTTGTTCGACGACCACACGTGTGCACACGTACGACCACGGACGCGATTCATTGACAAAAAATATCGCAAAAATTCGTAAAAGCCGCCCAAATTTACCTGCGGAGACGCGACCGAGCATAAACTTCCCGCTTCCATTTCCAGTTCATGTATGCTCGCTACCAGTTTGTTGACGCGACACCTGTTGGCGATTCCGCGAATGATTTTGATTCAAAGTCTCCGATTTACATCCGTTTTTAAGAGCTACGATGTTTTGGTTTTGGAGTCGGCTATGTGATCGTTTTTTAATTAAAAACGAAACAATTTTGGGTCAGACGATAATATTTTGGGCTCCGTTATAATTTCGAGCGCGCGATCGTGAGCGGGGTGCTGTGATGCCCACTTCACTCCAGTCGCGTTTAAACAAACCAACAAGTTCGGGTTTTTGTCCCCTTTACTTATTTGTTTATTTTGGAGTTTTTATCGTGGGTCAAAAACGTTGACCGGAGGCAACGCCACATGTGCAAAAGGCAGTGCTGGACTGGCCCGGCGGGCTACCGGGAGTTTCCCGGTGGCCCGTGGCCGCTGTGGCCTGTCGCAGCCGGCTGTAGCCTGTCCTGACTTCATTAATTGTGGCCCGGACACCCAGATTTCCCGGCCATAAATTTGTTCCCAGTCCAGCCCTGGCAAAAGGGCAATAAAAGTACAAGTTTACTCGAATGGAGAGAACATTGCGTATATATAATATATATTATATATGTATTTATTTATTTATTTATTTATCTATTTATTCATTTATTTACTATCTACGCGCGGCCACGTAAATAAATTCAATGGGAACCCCGTGGAATCGTGTGTTGCATTCACGCCCAATAGATGGCGTTGTTTGTTTATTTATTTATTTATTTATTTATTTATTTATTTATTTATTTATTTAATCTATTTTAATAATGCAGGTGTAACATCCGGTTGGTCCGGCGTGCGACGAGAGACTGGGCGGTGTTTAAGTTTGACTGTTTATTATCGACGAATAGAGTAAACAATAAGTAAATTCTTCAAAGACGAAGAACATCGGGAGAAGTGGGTAACACTAAAACTCGATTGAAACGGGCAAAAAACGGTAGAGAGGCGCTAATAAATCCGTTTGAGTGACATCGGGTCGTGAAAACGACCTAACTAGCTTCGATTAACTGATAGGAACTAATGGACATTTATTCGAATCGATAGTCTAAACGGGCACAAACTGTCTAAAAGCGATGTTGACGGGAGCAGTTCGGGACGGGAATTGATAAAACCCGAAAACAGAGAAGATTCGCAACGAAAGCAATGGCCGCCGTTGGAAACGACGAGAAATAAGCGTCAGCGGATGGAGACAAATAACATAACGCGAGACGTCTAAACCAAGCAGGAAGGTAAGAAGAACGTGCGAGCTTTGCTTTAAATTTTTGCAAACATTAGTATCTCCAGCAGAGATTCGACGGGCGCGTATAACCGTGCGGAGGAGTGAGTGAGCCGGGTCGCGCGAGTCGACAAACTAGGACGGAGCCCGGGAGGAAAAAAAGCCGCGAAAACAAGCACAACAGGTGAGTAAAATTCGGATGCCTGAGTTCAAATAAATCCCGAGGAAATAAACTGAAGAGTGTACATTTTTTCTAGGACATTAGCGCGGGTCCATCGGGAAGAGAATAGGACGCACCACGGTCCTCTCACGATTATATTGGAAATAGAAAGGGACAACGAGGACGCATTTGTCGACAACGAAGCGACAGAGAGTGGAAAATAGGAAAGGAAGGGCAATTAGATGAGTTCTTTTCACGTCACATACTTCTGACAGCGTATTAAAAACAGATCGTTCTCATTTTTGCAGGAAACACGATGTGCAGACGGTTTGCTACGTGTCATTCTCGGTTGCTCGCGACAGATGTCACACGGAGTCCTCGCGTCGTTCTCGCGTGTTGACACACACACATACATACTCGCGCGCGCATACATATAAGGCCACTCGAATTGGTGTTACGGAATCTGGAGGAAATTCAACGAATTTGCGTGCATCGTTTTTCGCACAACATTGCTGAAGGACCGTTCATCCATCGAAACTACCGGTGCATGTAGAAAAAAACTGATTTATGACTTTATTTCTATTTTTCATACAGGTTAACGATGTTAAACCGAGTGAAATAGTGCGGATCGAATCTTTTTAATACGAGTTGATTTATTTGGTTTGAACGAATTGAATTAATTTATCTTGAATTTCAGGTGGAAGAAAAACAAGTGACCGACTAGATATAAAATCGAGTGTTTCGCGACACCTGGAACGAAACGAGTTGTTGGATGGGTGAAATATAATCAGAAAATGTATAAATATTTGAATTTTAACCAGACGTTTTATGATTGCAGGATTTTGTTAAACTGATTGATTGATTGATTGATTGATTGATTAATTGCAACCTAGACGTGGCGTGTTGCCTCCTAGTGGACGATGGTATCAGCTCCTGGTGCGTCAACGAGAAGGACGTGCAGTCTGTGTCTCCTCTACGACGACACCGAGTCTGGTCGCTCGAAATGCTCCGTTGCGATGCCGGGCAATGGGCCGCTCAGCACGTACACGCTCGTCGACGGCGCGCGTCCCATCGCTGCGGACCCGGGGTGCTGCAAGGAGAAGACAGGCAGACGGATAGATGGAATTAATAATTAAATTGAAAATTTGATTCAACTTTTGGGGTGACTAAAACTCAAAGACAAAGTTTGTAATTTACTCGCATCGAAAGATAAATTAGTTGTCGTTGTTGTTGTTGTTGTTGTTTTTTTTTTCAAAATACAATTTATTAATAAAATATTACACGATGATTGTTCCACATTGATTATTTGTTGATTATTTGTTTTACAATTACACTTTCAATTCTCGGTGAGCAGTTCTTTGCGTTCCGACGCGTCGCTATCGAGATTGATGTCGGGTCTCGTTCGATTGGCTGCGTTCAAATCAATCAAAACTGTGAACACAGGGCCAACGCAAATCGCGAAATCCACACGCCCATCAATCAACCACGGAGTTTAAATAAATGAATAAACAAATAATTTAATAAATGAACAATGCCGACACTGCGGAAGCATGTTTCCGAACGTTTCGGTGCCGACGCGCATTCGTGAGTAAAGCGCATGTCGACTTACCGGCGAGATCGCGTCACCCGTTAATAGTACGCGCGTTTGAACGCGGCCTAGTGCGCGACGAGGCGCGCAATGCGGGGTAGAAGAGCGGGCATCGTTTCCACCGCGTATTACGACATTTACGGGGGCGGGTCGCAGGGATAAATTAACACGAGTCGAATCGAATCGAATCAACCCGACAGGAGCTTTTTTTGGAACAATTTGTCGGGGCTGCCGGCGCTCGTCCGTCGACACCAGCTGCCCCTATTTGCCGCGAATGCGACCCTTTGCACGACCCTTTGTACCGTGCAAACCGGCACTGGTTTGGCCGATGACAACACAGGATAGATTAAAAGTGATGAGACAAATCCACCACCGGAACCCTCCGGATATCCGCGAGGACCCGGAACGGTCTGAAACCGTTTGTTTGTTTGTTTGTCTGTTTGTTTGTAAATCCATCGAACGTAGTGACGAAAACTCACTTCTCCTACGCTGGCGCGTCGAGTACAATGGGATGAAAATAAAATCGTAAACCAATAGAGGCGTTCGTGGCCTCGTTTCGCGCAACACTTGTCACCGATTTCTATTCTTTTATTTAACTCGACACGATCGTTTGCGCGCGGGATTTGACGCCCGTTCACGTGACCCGTAATCTGCGTCCTTTAATGGACGCCAAAAATGTTCGCCTGATGCGACGGTAGCGCGTTCTGGCGGCAATTTAGCGCAATGAAGCGCAATCACGGCGGACCAGAGAGAGAGAGAAAGAGAAATCGACACGACTCGACGGGAACTTATTTTTGGAACAAATTTATTGGGGCTGCCGTCACCAGCTGCCCCGTATGCCCGTATGCCGATGCAATAGAGAAAACACTTTTTACAACGCATAAATGACATCTACTCCACCACGAACACCCCGAGGGTATTGAGACACAAAAAGGACGAAACAGGTCCGTTTAAGCGCTCAGCGCTTGATGGCTCCTTGTTCGAAACAAGTGTGTCTGGTCTGGGTTTGAAAATGTCCGCAGAGTCGGTCGAATCCAACGACAACAACTGCGTCGCCGGGGATGGTGCGAGGCGTCCGGAAGCCAGTTCTAAAATGTAAAATGTAATTTATTTTCAATTTTTTTGTTGGGATCGACCCCAACGAAGATAATCTCATTAAACAATGGAGCACGAACCGCGAAACTGATCCCATGGTCGGGAAATCGAACTCCAGTCGTCCGCCCATCGTCGATCGCCAGGTATCTTTAAGCGATAAACATGTCGCGCCTCGAGAGTTCGTGGATCTGATCTGATCTGACTTAATCTGACCTGGATCGAACCCGAATTTGAATCTTAATTTTACGTATTTTTTAGCGTTTCAACATTACGTCAGTTTCCTTTTATTAAACAATTATACTTTTAATTTTCGTCGATAGTTATTTGCATTCCGACGCGTTGCTATCGAATTTGACGTCGGGTCTCGGTCGACTGGCTGCGTTCAAGTCAGAATTGCGAACACGGGACCAATACACAGGCCGCCGTAACGCTAAAAATGAGTGGACCTTTCCGCAATTTGCACACCACGAGGTCTGAATAGATGAATTAATAAATAAGTAAACGAATAAACAAATAAATAAACAATGCCGACGCCGTAGAAACGTGTAGAAGCTTGTTTCTGGACGTTTCAGTGCCGGTGCGCATCCGTGAGTAAAGTGTGCGTCGATTTAGCGGCGTGATCGCGTCACCCTTAATTGTACGCGCGTTTAAATGCGATCTAATGCGCGATGAGGCGCGCAATACGGGGTAGAAGAGCGGGGCATTGTTTCCACCGCGTAGATCGCAGAGATAAATTAACACGATACGAATCGAATCGAATCAACTCGACAGGAGCTTTATTTGAAACAATGTGTCGGGGCTGCCGGCGCTCGTCGGCGCCAACTGCCCCTATTTGTCGCGAACGCGACCCTCCGACCATTCGCGTCTGGCCAGTGACGACGCAGAATAAAACGAGCGCAATCAAACCGATGCCGCACACCGGAACCCTCCGGATATCCGCGAGGGCCCGGAACGCTCGCTCTGAGAATGTTCGCAAATCCGGTCGAGCGCAATCTCAAAAACTCGCGTCGATTACATGGTGCGAGACAACCGGAAAAGAAAAAAAAATATATAAAACGGCGGATTTTCCACAAAATCTTTGTTCCAGTAGGTCGCTGCGAGGATAATCTAATTATTGGTCGGAACACAAATCGCGGAACCGACTCCAAGATCAGGAAA